>CM040182.1:7991625-7994125 GCA_022606455.1 Callitettix versicolor
TTATTGCGAAAGACGAGAAATCGATTCAAGATATCAGAACGTGGTGATTTACGATTAATATTAACAAATGTTTCCCCGGATGTAAGATAATCGAAGGACATCAACCGCAACCATTAAAATTTTATGTATTTATGTGATTTATATTTTATTTAAATTTTTGCTTCTATAAACAATTATATCTTTAATGTACGAGGTGTGTTCAGAACGTAATATTAAGAATTTTTTCAACAAAATATTTATTTATTCTTCTACACTGATGTTGTCGCCTTCAAAATTGTTCCCACTGAAGATTATGCACTTGTGCCAGCGCTTCTTCCAATCCTCGAAACACTTCTCAAACTCGATCTTTGAGATAGCCTTTAGTTCTTTCAGCGTTGCACTTATAATGTCATCTACGGCTGTAAAACGACGGCCCTTTAAGGTTCTCTTTATTTTTGGAAATAGGAAAAAGTCACACGGAGCCATGTCTGGCGAAATGGAGGCTGGGGCATCGTTACAGTACTGTTTTTGGCCAAAAATTCACGAACAAGCAATGAAGTGTGAGCTGGTGCATTATCGTGGTACAAAAGCATGAATTTTTCCACAGATCCGGGCGTGTTTTTCGGATTGCTTCACGCAAACGGCGTTAAACTTGTAGATAGTACTCCTTATTGACCGTTTCACCTGGTGGCAGGAATTCATGATGCACTATGCCATTAATATCGAAGTACTCAGTGAGTACCTTCACGTTCGACCGCACTTGTCGAGCCTTTTTCGGTCTTGGCAAGCCAAAATGCCTCCACTGGGATGACTGAGCCTTAGTTTCGACGTCATATCCGTAAACCCATGTTTCGTCACCTGTTGTAATACGTTTCAGTAATTCTGCATCGTCGTTGACTTCATTTAGTGACTAAGGAGTCACTTCCATTCGCCGCTATTTTTGTTCAGAATTCAACAATTTTGGAACGAATTTTGCTGCCACGCGTTTCATACACAAAACATTGGATAGAATGTCATGACATGATCCAATCGATACGCCAACATCATCAACTACCTCTCTAATTGTGATTCGGCGATTGTTCATAACAATTTCTTTCACTTTTCCCACGTTTTCGTCGGTTGTTAATGTGCTGGGGCGTCATCTTGGACGTCTTCACGGCCTTCTTGGAAACTCTTATACCAGTGGTAAACTCTTGCTTTACTGATAACAGACTCACCATAGGCCTTTGTTAACATTTCACACACTTTGTTACACTTTATTACATTTTTTACGCAAAACGTGATACAAATTCTTTGATCCATTTCTTTTAACAAACGAAAATCGCCGAGCTCATAAAAACACGTCTAACTTTAGTGGCTGTCACAAAGTCAACAATGAAAACAGCTGAAAGTTTTATCATACTTTAAGGGCAAGTATACCAACATAATAAAAAAAAAAAAGAATGGGACTCTCAAAGCCCGCGAAATTTAAAAATTCTCGTTACTTTCTGAACACACCTCGTATATCTAATAATACAAAATATAAATTATATAAAACAAATGCAGTACTGATTTTCTCCTAATTAAAAGCTTCATTTATGGTGATATTTGTGCAACACATTATAAACATACAAGGGTCTACTGGATAAAAGAAATATTTATTGGGCCGAAGTAGAAAAAAGATTGAGAACCCCAGGTGTAAGGTATAGGACTGCATGGACATAAAGAACAAGCTTGTCATGGTTCTCGATGGACCGACAAAAGCGCTACGGTTCTACCTTACGGACCGCGATATAACGTTTAACCGCAGCTTAATTAAATGTAATAAAACTTTAAAGTTACAACTAATTTTTGCTCGTAAACACCGCGCAGTGCCGGCAACGTTTAAAATTAAATTTTCCCAGACGTGCTATGTAAATCGCAGGTTAATTTTAATTAAAACCTCCCCCACAATCTGCACGCTACACGGATCTGGAAATACCGGCCAAGTCCTCTAAAATATAATCCCTTTAGCTTCGAACAAAGTAGGCGACGCAACAATGGTGAACGAACTTTCACACATTCTGTTTAAAAGTTTTGCTTAAGCTATTATAAGCGTGAACTTCTTCTTGAAAATTATTACACTTTACTATTGAGAATTAACTAAATACGCACTGCATCGATACTGTAATGTAAAAATACAAGAAAGTAGGCCTATAGCCTCAGAATAAACTGTTCAGTAAGAAACAATATTAGATAATGTTTTTTTTTTTTTTTAACGTCCGACTATTGTGCACACTTGGGCTAATGCAGACGATGGGATGATTTATAGCGCATGAAAATGCCAAGCCTACCACACCTACGTTCTATTCGAACGTTGCCGCTAGCGCTAAAACTGTTTTCCTGCTAACTGCTTTTCTTCTACCTGCTTGTATGCTTTTTCCCTTTATTCCAAAGTTGCTTGTTGCTTGTAGTGAACTGTTTGGTCAATGCCAACGTTTATCTCTATTTTGTTGCTAGTTGTAGTAACAACCTCTCACATTTTGTAGATACAGAGCCTAAT
>CM040182.1:8001625-8021625 GCA_022606455.1 Callitettix versicolor
TTACCTAAAGTGAATAATAAAACAGTTAATTGTTGAAATTGGTATGAAAACGATCGCTTACCTAAAGTGAATAATAAAACAGTTAATTGCAGAAATTGGCATGAAAAC
Organism: Callitettix versicolor; assembly: GCA_022606455.1. Classification (NCBI taxonomy): domain Eukaryota; kingdom Metazoa; phylum Arthropoda; class Insecta; order Hemiptera; family Cercopidae; genus Callitettix; species Callitettix versicolor. Next base: position 8,001,734 of record CM040182.1, read on the forward strand.
AATCGTTTACCTAAAGTGAATAATAAAACAGTTAATTGCAGAAATTGGCATGAAAACAATCGTTTACCTAAAGTGAATAATAAAACAGTTAATTGCAGAAATTGGCATGAAAACAATCGTTTACCTAAAGTGAATAATAAAACCGTTAATTGTTGAAATTGGTATGAAAACGATCGATTACCTAAAGTGAATAATAAAACAGTTAATTGCAGAAATTGGCATGAAAACGATCGCTTACCTAAAGTGAATAATAAAACAGTTAATTGCAGAAATTGGCATGAAAACAATCGTTTACCTAAAGTGAATAATAAAACAGTTAATTGCAGAAATTGGCATAAAAACAATCGTTTACCTAAAGTGAATAATAAAACCGTTAATTGTTGAAATTGGTATGAAAACGATCGATTACCTAAAGTGAATAATAAAACAGTTAATTGTTGAAATTGGTATGAAAACGATCGCTTACCTAAAGTGAATAATAAAACAGTTAATTGCAGAAATTGGCATGAAAACAATCGTTTACCTAAAGTGAATAATAAAACAGTTAATTGCAGAAATTGGCATGAAAACAATCGTTTACCTAAAGTGAATAATAAAACAGTTAATTGCAGAAATTGGCATAAAAACAATCGTTTACCTAAAGTGAATAATAAAACAGTTAATTGTTGAAATTGGTATGAAAACGATCGATTACCTAAAGTGAATAATAAAACAGTTAATTGTTGAAATTGGTATGAAAACGATCGCTTACCTAAAGTGAATAATAAAACAGTTAATTGTTGAAATTGGTATGAAAACGATCGATTACCTAAAGTGAATAATAAAACAGTTAATTGTTGAAATTGGTATGAAAACGATCGATTACCTAAAGTGAATAATAAAACAGTTAATTGCAGAAATTGGCATGAAAACAATCGTTTACCTAAAGTGAATAATAAAACAGTTAATTGTTGAAATTGGTATGAAAACGATCGATTACCTAAAGTGAATAATAAAACAGTTAATTGTTGAAATTGGTATGAAAACGATCGCTTACCTAAAGTGAATAATAAAACAGTTAATTGTTGAAATTGGTATGAAAACGATCGATTACCTAAAGTGAATAATAAAACAGTTAATTGTTGAAATTGGTATGAAAACGATCGCTTACCTAAAGTGAATAATAAAACAGTTAATTGTTGAAATTGGTATGAAAACGATCGATTACCTAAAGTGAATAATAAAACAGTTAATTGTTGAAATTGGTATGAAAACGATCGCTTACCTAAAGTGAATAATAAAACAGTTAATTGTTGAAATTGGTATGAAAACGATCGATTACCTAAAGTGAATAATAAAACAGTTAATTGCAGAAATTGGCATGAAAACAATCGTTTACCTAAAGTGAATAATAAAACAGTTAATTTTTGAAATTAGAATGGAAACATCCGTTTACCTAATGTGGACAATAAAACAATTAATTTTTGAAATTAGCATGGAAACAATCGTTTGCCTAAAGTGAATAATAAAACATTAATTGTTGAAATTAGCATGGAAACATCCGTTTACCTAATGTGGACAATAAAACAATTAATTTTTGAAATTAGCATGGAAACAATCGTTTGGCTAAAGTGAATAATAAAACAGTTAATTGTTGAAATTAGCATGGAAACATCCGTTTACCTAATGTGGACAATAAAACAATTAATTTTTGAAATTAGCATGGAAACAATCGTTTGCCTAAAGTGAATAATAAAACATTAATTGTTGAAATTAACATGAAAACAATCGTTTACCTAATGTGGACAATAAAACAATTAATTTTTGAAATTAGCATGGAAACAATCGTTTGCCTAAAGTGAATAATAAAACATTAATTGTTGAAATTAACATGAAAACAATCGTTTACCTAATGTGGACAATAAAACAATTAATTTTTGAAATTAGCATGGAAACAATCATTTACAAAAAGTGAACAATAAAACAATTGTTGAAATTAGCGTAAAATGATCGTTTACCTAAAATAACAAAACTATTAATTGTTGAAATTAAATTAAAACAATCGTTTACCTAATGTGGACAATAAAACAATTAATTGTTGAAATTAGCATGGAAACAACAGTTTACCTAATGTGGACAATAAAACGATTGTTGAAATTAGAGTAAAAATGATCGTTTATCTAAAGTGAACAATAAAACAATTTTCGAAATTAGCATGGAAACGATCGTTTATGTTCAGTAAAACACACGTTTAAGTTAATATACTATTTGTTAGTTAAACCCAACAGTAACTATAGATTACGTTAAAATTATAACAATAAAACCAGAAGTAAATGCGAGGATTAGAAAACAAGTACTAATTGTATACATTTTTGATATTGTAATTTGTATTTTTCAATTTAAAGTAAACATCCCTCTTTAATATTAATGTTTTTTTTCAAGAGAATAATGCAACTAGAATCGAAAAAGTCTGTACAGTGTCCTGTGTCCTGTGTCCTGCAGATTACCATATTTATACTTAGTCTATAAATTTGTATTCACTTGTTTGCTTATTCCGTCGGGTGCTGGCATAGATGAGATGACAAACCGCAGCCCAGGCTATTTGCATAACATGTTTTGGTAATGAGATTTGTCCAAGACAGTGTCGACACCTTGACAATGCATAATGTCCTTAAATGTCCCTATTTACTCATCATTATACTTGTCAACAGATATTTTCTCATTGTAAGAGATGTAAATTGTACAAAGTAAAATTATGGGAGAATATATCTCGAAAAAAATTATTATAAATACTTGTTTTTCTGTCTTACCAGATTGTATCTCAAAATTGCGCCAAAACGTAAACAGGCGCGCCAGAAATTTGTTTTTTCGATAATTATAAATAGAGTTGACATGTAAGGTTTTAGCCGTCACGGTTACGCAGTCAGTCAAGCCTTACATTTAATATTCATTTGTTTGAAATTATGTTTAATAAGTAAGTTCAGTAATAAATAATTTAATTATAATGAACGCCAATATACTACATATTGTAGACGGGTGCCTTCAATGAGTTTTAGTAATCCACTGACTAGGTTATTCTGCTGGAGGTTCTCAGGGTTCTGGTAGCAAAACTCATTTTGCCTCCTACTAGCAAGAGCCTCACAGTCATACATTATGTGGCATATGCAGATTTTCCTTCCTTCCTGCATAATCTACACACGGTTCCTCCGTGGCACATTCCTATCTTGTTCATGAGCACCCACAGGCAACAGTGTCCTGTAATAAGTCTCGTGGTTTTCGTGAGTTTTCCTTTGCACAGGATCTTAATGTTCCTGGCTGACAGCTCTCCAAGTTTGTATCTTCCTTTCTCCATAACACACACGGTTCCTCCGTAGTGCTTTCCTATCTTGTTCATAACACCTATCTTAACAGTGCCCTGTAATAAGTCTCATGGTTTTCGTGAGTTTTCCTTTGCCCAGGATCTTAATATTCCAGGCTTACAGTTGTCCAGGTTTGTATCTTCCTTCCTGCATAACCTACCGTTGCTTCGTGATACATTCCTATGTTGTTCATGAGCACCCACAGACAACAGTGTCCTGTAATGGGTCTCGTGGTTTTCCTGTGTTTCCCTTTGCCCAGAATCTTAATTTTCCTGACTGGCAGTTCTCCAGGTTTGTATCTTCCTTCCTGCATAACCTACACACGATTCCTCCGTGGTACATTCATATCTTGTTCATGAACACCCACAGATAACAGTGCCCTGTAATACGTCTCATAGTTTCCGTGAGTTTCTCTTTGCCCAGGATCTTAATGTTCCTGGATGACAGCTCTCCAGCGTTGTATCTTCCTTCCTGCATAACCTACACACGATTCCTCCGTGGTACATTCATATCTTGTTCATGAGCACCCACAGATAACAGTGCCTTGTAATAAGTCTCATAGTTTTCGTGAGTTTCCCTTTGCCCAGGATCTTAATGTTCCTGGATGACAGCTCTCCAGCGTTGTATCTTCCTTCCTGCATAACCTACACACGATTCCTCCGTAGTACATTCATATCTTGTTCATGAGCACCCACAGATAACAGTGCCCTGTAATACGTCTCATAGTTTCCGTGAGTTTCTCTTTGCCCAGGATCTTAATGTTCCGGGCTGACAGCTCTCCAGGTTTGTATCTTCCTTCCTGCATAACCTACACACGATTCCTCCGTGGTACATTCATATCTTGTTCATGAACACCCACAGATAACAGTGCCCTGTAATACGTCTCATAGTTTCCGTGAGTTTCTCTTTGCCCAGGATCTTAACGTTCCGGGCTGACAGCTCTCCAGGTTTGTATCTTCCTTCCTGCATAACCTACACACGATTCCTCCGTGGTACATTCATATCTTGTTCATGAGCACCCACAGATAACAGTGCCTTGTAATAAGTCTCATAGTTTTCGTGAGTTTCCCTTTGCCCAGGATCTTAATGTTCCTGGATGACAGCTCTCCAGCGTTGTATCTTCCTTCCTGCATAACCTACACACGATTCCTCCGTGGTACATTCATATCTTGTTCATGAGCACCCACAGATAACAGTGCCCTGTAATACGTCTCATAGTTTCCGTGAGTTTCTCTTTGCCCAGGATCTTAATGTTCCTGGCTGACAGTTCTCCAGGTTTGCGTCTTCCTTCCTGCATAACCTACACACAGTTCCTCTGTGGTACATTCCTATCTTGTTCATGATCACCCACAGACAACAGTGCCTTGTAATAAGTTTCGTGGTTTTCCTGAGTCCCAGGATCTTAATCTTTCTGGTCTAAGTTTGCAGTCTAGTTCCCGCCAAATCTACTGTCTCCTCCACTGTGACTTCTTGATTGTCACCTCAATTTTCCAACCTGGCCGTTGAAGGCGAAGAGATCGTTAGGCCTATGTTATACAGTGGCACAACATTTTCACAATTCAATCTACTGTCTAACGAAAATAAAATTTGATATAAACTTGGAGTAAAACTGATCGAAATTCGATCTATTGAATATATTGAGGCAAACATAGAGGGGCGTTACTCGACAGTGAGGCAGACAGAAGCCAGTGCGATTAGGTAGGCCCCTGGGGATCTTAAAAATAGTTCTTTGATCTAAACAAAAAACATTTGATCAAGTTTGAAATATTTGGAAGTTGTTTGAAACGCTGTAACAAACGATGCTGGCCTGCCTGATCGATGATTTAAAACTATTTGGGATTTTACTGTAAATGCAAGAGCGCACTTGTGTGTTTAGGTTTGAGTATTTATAACCTATCTTTTGCAAAGGAGCTGTAGTCCGCAGATAGGGCCTAAATACAGTTTCACGTCTGTTAAGGTGCCATTAATATTTTATTAAGTGGCCTACAGGGTAATCCAGAACTTTGCAGACGGCAGTAGGGAATTGTTTCTTGGATCAAGCAAACATTAAATAAGTAGAATGTAAGTCTGTAATAAAGTTCCGTCCGTCAGCGATTTTCACCTTCTAAGAACTTAGCTGGTAACTTCGAAAACGAGTGAGTTATGAGAACTGCCGCCTCTGTGGCCTAGTTGGTAGCGTACTAGACTTTCACCCCGAGGACCCGGGTTCGATTCCCGGCCAGGGCTTGGCATTTTCATACGCTATAAATCATCCCATCGTCTGCATTAGCCCAAGTGTGCATAAGTCTGTAATAAAGTTCCGTCCGTCAGCGATTTTCACCTTCTAAGAACTTAACTGGTAACTTCGAAAACGAGTGAGTTATGAGAACTGCCGCCTCTGTGGCCTAGTTGGTAGCGTACTAGACTTTCACCCCGAGGACCCGGGTTCGATTCCCGGCCAGGGCTTGGCATTTTCATACGCTATAAATCATCCCATCGTCTGCATTAGCCCAAGTGTGCATAAGTCTGTAATAAAGTTCCGTCCGTCAGCGATTTTCACCTTCTAAGAACTTAACTGGTAACTTCGAAAACGAGTGAGTTATGAGAACTGCCGCCTCTGTGGCCTAGTTGGTAGCGTACTGGGCTTTCACCCCGAGGACCCGGGTTCGATTCCCGGCCAGGGCTTGGCATTTTCATACGCCATAAATCATCCCATCGTCTGTATTAGCCCAAGTGTGCATAAGTCTGTAATAAAGTTCCGTCCGTCAGCGATTTTCACCTTCTAAGAACTTAACTGGTAACTTCGAAAACGAGTGAGTTATGAGAACTGCCGCCTCTGTGGCCTAGTTGGTAGCGTACTGGGCTTTCACCCCGAGGACCCGGGTTCGATTCCCGGCCAGGGCTTGGCATTTTCATACGCTATAAATCATCCCATCGTCTGTATTAGCCCAAGTGTGCATAAGTCTGTAATAAAGTTCCGTCCGTCAGCGATTTTCACCTTCTAAGAACTTAACTGGTAACTTCGAAAACGAGTGAGTTATGAGGACTGCCGCCTCTGTGGCCTAGTTGGTAGCGTACTAGGCTTTCACCCCGAGGACCCGGGTTCGATTCCCGGCCAGGGCTTGGCATTTTCATACGCTATAAATCATCCCATCGTCCGCATTAGCCCAAGTGTGCACAATAGTCGGACGTTAAAAAAAAAGTCATGAGAACTAAATTTTGAAGAATATTTTTTACTGTAAATTTCCAGTTAAAAAATATTTTGTTTAATTCAATTGTTTTAATATGATTTGTATTAAAAATTCTTGATAATATCAAGAGAACGATTATTGGTTAGGTTAGGTTAGGTTAGGTTATAAATCGTAACGTATTTTTGGAAAAATATAAATATACGTAAAAGAACAAAACTATACTAGAAAGTTTTATCTGTTTTTTAATCTGAAATATATTGGTTTTATAAAAAAATATGGTCATGGTATAAGGCATACACCTGTAATCTTAACATTTCAAGCATGCTTATTGGCTATGTATCAGCTGGACCATTTGGCATGTGGTTTGTGAGTTTTTTTAAATGTTTTTTAACCCTCAATGGAGCACATTTAGTCAATTTTTGTTCTTTTGGTCTTTCAACTTTGGTTCTTTTAGGTTTTCCAGATTCTCCCAATACTTTTTCAGTCGTATAGTCTACTTTTTCAGTCTCTGTAGTCTAACTTCCTCCGAGTAAAAGGCAACTCTTTTTGTTCCTTCTTTAAATTTTAATCTAGTGTTTTTATTCCTAAGGATTGGTTTTTCCCTTCCTTCAGACGTTCCTCCGTTATCCCTAATTCTTTTACGTCCTGTTCCACTTCCTTAAGCCACTCGTTCTTTACTTTCATCTTGAGTTGGTAATTTAGGAGTTTCTTCGTCAGTCTTTCTTCTGGTAGCCTTATTAGGTGTCCATAAAAAGCCAGTCTCCTCTTTCTAATATTATCTAACAGATGTTCATTATCTTGATAGATGGCTGAACTTGGCAGCAGTCTGTATGTTCCTTCTACCGTGTGTTTTTTGTTGATAATGGTTCTCAATATTTTTCTTTCCACTTTTTGAAGCTCCTCTGTTCTGTTTCGGCTTCTTAGATTAAATAAAGTTTCCGCGGCATACGTCACTTCCGGTCATGTGACCGTATTACAATATCTGATTTTCGACTTTATGAAAAGCGACTTTTTCTTATACGTTCCCCAAAATTTGTTCGTTCTATTTTTTATTGAAAGTTTTTCGGCTATGTTTCTAGTGATATTTTCTCCCAAATACTTAAAATTATCCACTATCTTTATTCGTTCGCCTTCTATTTTTATAGACTTTTGTTCCGACTTTTTAGTCGGCATTATTTCCGTCTTTTCGAAGGATATCTGCAAGCCGACCTTTCCTGCTATGTTTTTCAGCATTTTGATTTGCTGTTCCGTTTCTTCCCAACTGTTTGAGATGAGTGCTAGATCGTCGGCAAAGGCCAGGCAGTTAAGTCCCTATTATCTGTCCAGTACTCTTGCTCCATTCTCTGATGAGAATGGTTTGTGAGTTTATTACACAGTTTTGAAATTTGGTATTAGACTACCTTTTTTAAAGCCCAAACGACATTTAGGATTTGTTCTCATTTACTTTTGTTTCAAGATGGCGGACTCTGATTTAACGAAGAGGATGTTTTGTTTTTGTTTAAGGCGAAAAGCGCATTGAGGCTATTATCGTCTCCCTAATTGTACGAGGGTTGATCAAATATAAACGAGACTGACTTTCTAAAAACTTTTCCGTTGGACATTGAACTCTAAAGGGTGGGGTTTCAGGTAGCCTGGGAGGTTTGGGACGGGCGTAGACGGGCAACATTTCCGTTCGGACCCTTCAGTATAAAACTATACAATGAATGAGAGTGAAGTGCACGTTTCCGTGGAGCAGAGAATTATTATTAAGTTTTTGGCCAAGGAGGGGTCAATCCGACTGAAATCTTTCGTAGATTGACGGCTCAATACGGGGACAGGACCCTGTCAAGAGCTCGCGTTTTTGCTTGGCACAAGGAATTTGCCGAAGGACGGGAAGCAGTAGAAAACCTCAGCCATGATCGTCGCCCGACCACTTCCGTCACGGACGAAAACATTGATGCTGTTCGGAAGCTCCTGGACGAAGACAGACGTATATCGCTGCGATTTATTGCAGATGAACTCCAGTTGAGCTATGGTAGCGTTCAAAAAATCGTTACATCAAACCTGGAACTCAGCAAAGTATCTGCAAGTTGGGTTCCACGAATTTTGACCGACGTTCACAAACGGAATCGTTTGGAGATTTGCCAGCGACTATTGACCCAATTTGAACGAGATGGTGAGGCATTATTAAACCGGATTGTCACCTGTGACGAAACATGGGTTCACCATTACACTCCCGAGTCGAAACAGGCAAGTATGGAGTGGCGGAAGAGGAGAGAGGGCGCCTCTGAAGGCCAAATCACGATCGTCGGCCGGGAAGGTAATGGCCACTGTATTTTTCGACAATCAAGGCGCCTTTCACGTCGATTTCCTCCATCAACGACGCACAATAAATGCACAATATTATTGCGATGTTTTAGAGGCCGCAAAACAGTCTTTTCGCAGGAAAAGGAAATCTAAACCGGCGAGAAACGTCATTCTTCTTCACGATAATGCCCGACCACATTCGGCGAACGCTATGAGGCTTAAACTCGATCAAATTGGCTGGGAACCAATGGAACATCCCCATACAGTCCAGACTTATCACCCTGCGACTATCACCTGTTTGGGCCACTCAAAGAGCCTTCGTGCTCCAATGGCTCAATGAACGCCCGAGAACTTTTTACGAAGATGGAATTAAAAACTTCCAATCCGGTGGGAAAAATGTGTTACTCGTGCGGGAGACTATGTAGAAAAATAAGTTGTATCAAAAATAATTTGTAAGTAAGCAATAATTTTTTTAAAAAAATCGGTCTCGTTTATATTTGATCAACCCTCGTAAGTGTGAATGTAAAGTGTTAAAGTTGTAATTGTGTGTTAGACTCGGGTACCGCGAGGGACGTCTAAATCCTCTCAATAGGTGCAATTAGGATTTACCTCCTGCGGAACGTAGTTGCTGGTTTGTTAGGGGTTAGGGGTCTCTTTTCTACTCCTCGGGTCCTCGAAGCATTCAACTATCGGTGGTTCATCAAAAATAAACCTTTAATACTTTGAGATGTGTTACCTTACATTTACCTTGTTACAGTTACAACTATGGTTGGTGGCAACCTCAAGAATGAACACTACTGTCTTACGTGAAATAAAACGTTCCCCAAAATATATATTAATGTATCCAAACCAAAAGTAAAAGGGGAAGAAGTATACGCCAATAATTGTCCACTTACTTTTACCACCGATTTGCCACTTCTCAGCATCGCCCGGATGGAATGCTCTTCCGTAGATCGTGCTGATGCAAAGTCTTCCGGTCTTCCCAGAAACGACCGTCACCCGGAATATACTGACGTTCCGGCCCCTCCGGAATGGACTGTTCCCACCCTACGTCTTCCCCAAACTTTTATTTCAACTGCTGTTCTACATACCTTATTGCTTATTGCAACAGGCAATATGTCAGCAGTTTCGTAATTTTGCCTATGTTTTTTGTCAATAGTGTTCATTCTTTGGCTATGACCTCATTATAATATTTAAGACTAGTAACTAAAAATTAATATTTTCCTAAATCCTAACAAGTTATTTCCTGTAGTACTGGCTGAACGGTACAACGTATCATAGTTTTGACCGCTCGTAGAGAAAAACCATAAAATTTACAGTAAATTTTGTCCAGTAACACTTTTTCATAATATGGTTACCAGTTAAATTGGCGGAATATGAAGGCTCAGGGCGCTATCGTGGAGCAGTGGCCAGACAGTGAATTAATAATAAAATGGCGAGGTCTGCCTTGCTTTGAACCACAAGTAGAGGTGGGCGTTTCTGCTATTTTTACAAAACGTCAACAAACTGTTTGTTGAGGAAAAAAAGCTGCTTTTTAAAACAGTTTGAAAAAACAGGTTTAGAAAACTGAAACTCAAAGTTGTATTAGCAGCTAAAACATAAAGCACATACATTCAGTTTTCTAAGACTACTTTTTCATTCCCACTGCCACCATGTCCTTAAATGTTTTTGGGTATAAAGCATTTAGAAAGGATAAAAATAATCCTTATAAGTGTAGTAATAATTAAATTACATTCTCAAAACGTAATAATTATGTAAGCCATTTTATGTACAAAATGCGATGAATTTCTAATAGAAGCATTCTTTTTTTACTTAAAAATTAAACAGTCCTTTGCATATTTACCAAAATGCAAACGATTTATAATAATTTTAGTTGATTAAAAATATTGATGATTGATAATAAATGTAAAAAATATGTTTAAATAAAATTAGGCTCTGTATCTACAAAATGTGAGAAGTTGTTACTACAACTTGCAACAAAATAGAGATAAACGTTGAGATTGACCAAACAGTTCGTACTTCACTACAAGCAACAAGCAACTTTGGAATAAAGGGAAAAAGCATAAAAGCAGGTAGAAGAAAAGAAGTTAGCAGGAAAACAGTTTTAGCGCTTGCGGCAACGTTAAGTGTGGTAGTGCGGAAAGGCGTTCCTTGTTTAACAAATCATAAACCAGTCCAAATCCAACTGCTTGTTTCCGTTTGAAAAATCAGTTTGTTTGTCGTTTATAGAAAAGCATTTTTTTTTAACAGTTTCGTGTTTTCTGCCCCACCATTAACCACAAGCATGGAACATGTGCTGACTGACTGAGGATACCAATTTGGCTATTTGCATTTTCATTAGGCTATTTGTATACGTTTCTCACTTGTATAGTTTACAAGTCAGGTTATAAAATATTAGAAAAACTAGAACTAAACTATTTCTTAGAAATCGGTTTAACAGAATTTGCATGAATTTTGTTTATGTATATATATATATATATATATATATATATATATATATATATATATATATGTATATATAATAATTATCTAGCGTCTCGCTTGCATATAATACCTCCGGTTTTATGACTGTGTTGTAGTGTCTGACTTTTGTGTGCGTCGACATACATCTATGTGTTTATATATATATATATATATATATATATATATATATATATATTTTAAAGGCGAGAAGCACATTGAGGCTATTATCGCCTCGCTAAATGCAAGTGTGGAATGTAAAGTGTTGAAGCCGTAAGTGTAAGTGTGTGTAAGACTCGGGAACCGCGATGGACGTCTAAATCCTCTCAATAGGTGCAGCTAGACTGCACGCCTGCGGGGTTGTTTGTGTATAAAGGTTATAACTGAGGTAAGAGCAGAAAATTTGAAATAAAAGAGATTTTTAGTTAAAATAATAAATATGTTGAGGGTTGTTTTTGTATTTTTCGATTAACTTTTGAGCCATACATTTATTGACTGATACGAAACAATATACAAACATAATCTGGTGAACCGATTTAGTGAAATTTTAAGTATTATTTCTTAAATTTTTATAGATACTACTCGAACTCAAATGTTTCGGGTTACATATAGAACTGTACGTTTTATTTAAGTAAAAACTACATTTCATCAAAACAATTTGAGCCGATTTTGTTAAAATTTCAAAGCGATTTTTGAGAAACCTTTCGGAACATTATTCCGTATACAGGAAAACTACAACTACATACAAAATTTTAACAAAATCGGTTAGTTTAGTTTCTAGTGATGTGCAAAAACTCACACAAACCGAATACGTGTATGTAAAAACTATAATTTTTTACTAATAGGATAGAAAAATTAACCGTTTATTAAAACCTACCAGGATAGGATAATGTTTTCGCAACGACTAGTATTTTCACAGTCAACGATATCCAATAAGAAACAATTATAATTTCTTACATATTACTCTACCCTTTATCATTACAGCAACTATATGTTTTTGTTTTTGTAACGGTAAGTATTTCAGATAGTCAACTATATCCAATTACATACTGCTTTAATTCCATATTTATCACTCTACCTTTTATCAGTACAGCTAAAGAAGCAAGTGTTTTTGTGATGTTGAGTATTTTTACAGATATTCACCGATATACAACAAGAAACAACTTTAATTTCATAATTAACCTTTATCATTTTATCGAAGAGACATATGTTTTTGTAAAGACGAGTATTTTCGCAGATAAAATGAGAAACAATTTTAAATTCTTACTTATCATTTTGATCTTTTATATTTTTACCGGGCGGAAGGTCCATGTTTTCAGAATGTACGTTGCATACTTCTAATATTCGGTTTTGCACGTTACACAGATTGGTAGTTTGTCTGATCAATTTGGTCGTCGATATGTCATTTAATCCTATGCGCTATGCTAAACTAATTGTATTTAGATGATGCTATTAGTAGCTTCCATACACTCAGTTAATGTTTAAATAGTGAAATGGATTTATTAAAGTTAATATTTAAAAAAATCTTGATTAATCTTGATTACGAAAAATCTTGATTACGAAACGCTATCTCGATTACAAAAAAAATTTTGATTACGAAACGCCATTTTGATTACGAAAAAATCTTGATTACGAAACGCCATCTTGATTACGAACAAAATCTTGATTACGAAACGCCATCTTGATTACGACAAAATATTGATTACGACAAAAATCTTGATTACGAAAAAATATTGATTACGAAACGCCATCTTGATTACGAAAAAATCTTGATTACGAAACACTATCTTGATTGCGAAAAATCTTGATTACGAAAAAATCTTGATTGCGAAAAAATCTTGATTACGAAACGCCGTCTTGATTACGGAAAAAAAAATCTTGATTACGAAACGCCATCTTGATTACGAAACGCCATCTTGATTACGAAACGCTATCTTGATTGCGAAAAAATCTTGATTACGAAACGCCATTTTGATTACGAAAAAATCTTGATTACGAAACGCCATCTTGATTACGAACAAAATCTTGATTGCAAAACGCCATTTTGATTACGAAACGCCATCTTGATTACGAAACGCTATCTTGATTACGAAACGCCATCTTGATTACGAAGAAATCTTGATTACGAAACACTATCTTGATTGCGAAAAATCTTGATTACGAAAAAATCTTGATTACGAAACGCTATCTTCATTGCGAAAAATCTTGATTACGAAACGCGCTCTTGATTACGAAAAAAAATCTTGATTACGAAACGCCATCTTGATTACGAAACGCTATCTTGATTGCGAAAAAATCTTGATTACGAAACGCCATTTTGATTACGAAAAAATCTTGATTACGAAACGCCATCTTGATTACGAACAAAATCTTGATTACAAAACGCCATCTTGATTACGAAACGCCATCTTGATTACGAAACGCCATCTTGATTACGAAAAAAATCTTGATTACGAAACGCCATCTTGATTACGAAAAAATCTTGATTAAGAAACGCTATCTTGATTGCGAAAAAATCTTGATTACGAAACGCCGTCTTGATTACGGAAAAAATCTTGATTACGAAACGCCATCTTGATTACGAAACGCCATCTTGATTACGAAACGCCATCTTGATTACGAAACGCCATCTTGATTACGAAACGCCATTTTGATTACGAAAAAATCTTGATTACGAAACGACTACTTGATTACGAACAAAATCTTGATTGCAAAACGCCATCTTGATTACGAAACGCCATCTTGATTACGAAACGCTATCTTGATTACGAAAAATCTTGATTACGAAACGCCATCTTGATTACGAAGAAATCTTGATTACGAAACACTATCTTGATTGCGAAAAATCTTGATTACGAAAAAATCTTGATTACGAAACGCTATCTTGATTGCGAAAAAATCTTGATTACGAAACGCGGTCTTGATTACGGAAAAAAATCTTGATTACAAAACGCCATCTGGATTACGAAACGCCATCTTGATTACGAAACTCTATCTTGATTGCGAAAAAATCTTGATTACGAAACGCCATTTTGATTACGAAAAAATCTTGATTACGAAACGCCATCTTGATTACGAACAAAATCTTGATTACAAAACGCCATCTTGATTACGAAACGCCATCTTGATTACGAAAAAATCTTGATTACAAAAAAATCTTGATTACGAAAAAATCTTGATTACGAAACGCCATCTTGATTACGAAAAAATCTTGATTACGAAACGCTATCTTGATTGCGAAAAAATCTTGATTACGAAACGCCGTCTTGATTACGGAAAAAATCTTGATTACGAAACGCCATCTTGATTACGAAACGCCATGTTGATTACGTAACGCTATCTTGATTACGAAAAAATCTTGATTACGAAAAATAATAAAAACCGATTGGGAAATGAATAGAAATTACGCACTAAAGGTAAACAATGAAAACATAGCAACAGGATTAATCTTATTAAAACTTTTTCTTTCCAAAATTTTATTTTTTTAGTAAATAAATTTTAAGCTATTTTTTAAAAAAATCGAATTACTTATATATTTCTGTACAGAAAAGTAAGAGAGTTTCGACACTTGATACTAAAATTAGCGTGAGCATTTATTAACGAAAATAATCTTTTGAATTCTTTTTCAGAAATTTACAATTTTATGCGGTACCAAATCGCACTTTTCGAAATTTATTTTTGGAATATTTTGAGTTCTATTTAGAAAATAAATAAATTGGTAAAAAATGGTGCACAGGCCGATTGGGTTGAGCCGATTTTCAGAAATTATTCGTTTTTATTTACAGCCAAAATTCTACTAAATTTTATATGCTTAGTATATGTTTCTGTAATAGCCTGTATACTAGAAAAATATAATGTTTTCTAGTATATCTTATAATGTGATTCTTTTTATATTCTTCTTCTTTTCTGCTAAGATTATTGTCACTATGTTCAGTGTAATAATCTGCCTTCCCTACCTTTGTCAATTCTACTTTCGTTGACGCGTTTCGGAGAACCTCCATCTTCAAAAACTATATCTATACTGGTCACCAATATTATGGTTCGTCCTATTTACAATTTTTTATCTCCACCTCGTACCCCTCCTCTATTCAACACGTGTACATTAAACCTAACATGCTCGTTTCTGTTTGGCTCTTCAAAATCATACGTTTTGGCTCGCTTCTGATTGACTTCTTTCAAACTTCTCTTCAACGGTCGTCACTCCTGTTAATTTTTTAAAATCTTTAGATTTTCAAACGTAAAATCTGTTTGCGACGATATCTGTTCATTTATTATGTTTTCTCCCTTTAATTTAGATTTAAAAATTTCCAAGTTCTCTAAAATGTTCATACGTCTTCCTTTTTCTGCCGTATGTAGTACCTTCATTGAGTTTTCTATTTCTCGAGGTATGCGTCTCTCTTTTATTAAATTTGACACATAATTTGAACCATTTTTGCCGTATTTGAATGATCTTACATGTTCTTTAAACCCAGTTCTAAATTTTCGTCCCGTTTGTCCTATGTAGACTGCCTCGCATCCACACTGTATTCTGTATACCCCATTCTTACTATATTTGTCCTTTTCTTCTGTCAGTTTGGAAGACACAGACACACACACAGACACAGACACACACACACACACACACACACACACACACACACACACACATATATATATATATATATATATATATATATATATAAAGTAAAGATATTCATCAGCAAACAGTTGGCAGTAAGCATTAATATTATTATCGTATAATAATAATATTACAAATTATATAAGTATATAAAAATTTGTGTGATTATACGTTTGTATGAAATGTAGCTTTCCATATATTTTATATTATGGAGCCGCTGCTGTGAAACTCATTTACCCGTATGGAAGCAATTCGTTAATATTTTACGTCGAACTTAAAAAAAAACTTATCTTTATATACCGTACCCGCGACATTTTATTAGATTTTAGACGCCATTTTGAAAAGATATGAAAATATTCGCGTTGAAACATTTCGTTTGAACACACGTTTAAAGTAATTTTCATAACAAGTATTTTTAAATAACTTTGTCGACTGACTAGGATAATAAAAGCGAAGGTGTTTCCATTGTGCACGCCGACCTTAGGCGTTATTCAAGGCAAAACGTAACAAATTGTGCTTTTTGGAAAGATAAAATAATAAATGTGACATAAAATCAAATTATATAACGTAGGCTCTGGGCACACCTGGTCCTCGTAAAAAACACATAAAGACCAATAAAATGCACCCCCCACCCTCGCGTGGTATGTGGAATGAGGCATCGGCACGGGACTTGTTTTTTTGCAATTTGTTTCATATGTTTTTATTTTGTTGTAAAAGCTTTCAGGGTAAATGAAAAATGTGTTGGAAAAACGGCTATGAGATTTATCGTGATGAGATCTGCGGAAATTAAAAGTTTGAATTTTAATTTAGGCTATGAAAAATTGTTCGAACAATCACGCACAGTTAGAAATCTGCGCTGGAGGAATAAAACTTGCGGAAATCATTAATGAAGGACAGTTTTCCACTGGAGAGTTGGGATCTGCTGAATCCAGTAAGGAGAGGGCTATCCAAAGTTTTGCTTGATCACGCGCTTTTTGCTAAGAAACTTTTATAACAAAATGAGATCCGCAGAAATAAGCAGCAGAAGAATTCGAAAAGGCTTACTTGGCCGCTCGCTAACTGCTAAGGATCTTCACCAAAGAGTGCAGTAATATTCGAAGAGGTTTGGTCATTGTTTGCTAAGGACCTTTACCAAAAAGACGAGATCTGCTGAAATAAGTCAGAAAAGAATTTTAAAAAAATATTTGCTTGGTCACTTGCTAACTTATGTTTACTAAAGAGTTTAAATTGCAGAAATATTAAGTGAGAACAGAGTTCAGAAATGTTCGCTTGATCACTCGCTAAATGCCAAGGATATTCGCCAAAGAGATGGGATCTGCAGAAGTAAGTGAAAAGAGGATATAAAATCTTTACCTGAACACTTGCTAACTGCAAAACATCTTCAGTAAAGAGTTGAAATATGCAGAAATATACAGAATTCAAAAATGTTCGCTTGATCACTCGCCAACTGCCAAGGATATTCACCAAAGAGATGAGATCTGCAGAAGTTAGTGAGAATAGGATTTAAAATGTTCGCTTGATCACTCGCCAACTGCTAAGGATATTCATCAAAGAGATGGGATCTGCAGAGGTAGATGAGATGAGAATTTAATATGTTCGCTCACTCGTCAACTGCTAAAGATATTCACCAGAGATGGGATCTGCAGAAGTTAGTGAGAAGAGGATTTAAAATGATCGCTTGATCACGCGCCAACTGCTAAGGATATTCATCAGAGAGATGAGATCTGCAGAAGTTAGTGAGAATAGGATTTAAAATGTTCGCTTGATCACTCGCCAACTGCTAAGGATATTCATCAAAGAGATGGGATCTGCAGAGGTAGATGAGATGAGAATTTAATATGTTCGCTCACTCGCCAACTGCTAAGGATATTCACCAAAGAGATGGGATCTGCAGAAGTAAGTGAGAAGAGGATTTAAAATCTTCGCTTTATCACTCGCCAGCTGCCAATGATATTCACCAAAGAGATGGGATCTGCAGAAGTAAGTGAGAAGAGGATTTAAAATCTTCGCTTTATCACTCGCCAGCTGCCAGGATATTCATCAAAGAGATGAGATCTGCAGAAGTAAGTGAGAATAGGATTTAAAATCTTCGCTTTATCACTCGCCAGCTGCCAAGGATATTCACCAAAGAGATGGGATCTGCAGAAGTAAGTGAGAAGAGGATTTAAAATCTTCGCTTTATCACTCGCCAACTGCCAAGGATATTCATCAAAGAGATGAGATCTGCAGAAGTTAGTGAGAATAGGATTTAAAATGTTTGCTTGATCACTCGCCAGCTGCCAAGGATAATCACTAAAGAGATGGGATCTGCAGAAGTAAGTGAGAAGAGGATTTAAAATCTTCGCTTTATCACTCGCCAACTGCCAAGGATATTCATCAAAGAGATGGGATCTGCAGAAGTAAGTGAGAAGAGGATTTAAAATGTTTGCTTGATCACTCGCCAACTGCCAAGGATATTCACCAAAGAGATGGGATCTGCAGAAGTAAGTGAGAAGAGGATTTAAAATCTTCGCTTTATCACTCGCCAACTGCCAAGGATATTCACCAAAGAGATGAGATCTGCAGAAGTTAGTGAGAATAGGATTTAAAATGTTTGCTTGATCACTCGCCAGCTGCCAAGGATATTCACCAAAGAGATGGGATCTGCAGAAGTAAGTGAGAAGAGGATTTAAAATGTTTGCTTGATCACTCGCCAACTGCCAAGGATATTCACCAAAGAGATGGGATCTGCAGAAGTAAGTGAGAAGAGGATTTAAAATCTTCGCTTTATCACTCGCCAACTGCCAAGGATATTCACCAAAGAGATGAGATCTGCAGAAGTTAGTGAGAATAGGATTTAAAATGTTTGCTTGATCACTCGCCAGCTGCCAAGGATATTCACCAAAGAGATGGGATCTGCAGAAGTAAGTGAGAAGAGGATTTAAAATCTTCGCTTTATCACTCGCCAACTGCCAAGGATATTCACCAAAGAGATGAGATCTGCAGAAGTTAGTGAGAATAGGATTTAAAATGTTCGCTTGATCACTCGCCAACTGCTAAGGATATTCATCAAAGAGATGGGATCTGCAGAGGTAGATGAGATGAGAATTTAATATGTTCGCTCACTCGCCTACTGCTAAAGATATTCACCAGAGATGGGATCTGCAGAAGTTAGTGAGAAGACGATTTAAAATGTTCGCTTGATCACTCGCCAACTGCCAAGGATATTCACCAAAGAGATGAGATCTGCAGAAGTAAGGGAGAAGAGGATTTAAAATCTTCGCTTTATCACTCGCCAACTGCCAAGGATATTCACCAAAGAGATGAGATCTGCAGAAGTTAGTGAGAATAGGATTTAAAATGTTTGCTTGATCACTCGCCAGCTGCCAAGGATATTCACCAAAGAGATGGGATCTGCAGAAGTAAGTGAGAAGAGGATTTAAAATCTTCGTTTTATCACTCGCCAACTGCCAAGGATATTCACCAAAGAGATGAGATCTGCAGAAGTTAGTGAGAATAGGATTTAAAATGTTCGCTTGATCACTCGCCAACTGCTAAGGATATTCATCAAAGAGATGGGATCTGCAGAAGTAAGTGAGAAGAGGATTTAAAATCTTCGCTTTATCACTCGCCAACTGCCAAGGATATTCACCAAAGAGATGGGATCTGCAGAAGTAAGTGAGAAGAGGATTTAAAATCTTCGCTTTATCACTCGCCAACTGCCAAGGATATTCACCAAAGAGATGGGATCTGCAGAAGTAAGTGAGAAGAGGATTTAAAATCTTCGCTTTATCACTCGCCAACTGCCAAGGATATTCACCAAAGAGATGAGATCTGCAGAGGTAGATGAGATGAGAATTTAATATGTTCGCTCACTCGCCAACTGCTAAAGATATTCACCAGAGATGGGATCTGCAGAAGTTAGTGAGAAGAGGATTTAAAATGTTCGCTTGATCACTCGCCAACTGCCAAGGATATTCACCAAAGAGATGGGATCTGCAGAGGTAGATGAGATGAGAATTTAATATGTTCGCTCACTCG
>CM040182.1:8034125-8056625 GCA_022606455.1 Callitettix versicolor
GTATTTTGAAGGAAGAACGCAAAATCTTGGGAAAGATCCTTGGCCCGAGATTAACAGAAGATGGATACAGGTTGCACTCCCGGAAGACCTGTCCTTATTGTCTATCGACACTGAGTTTATTGTCTATGCGCAAATAATAATAATAATTATATATATATATAGTAACATATATACGAGTATAATATAATTCTAATCTTAATGGTATAAAATGAATATTTATTAAGGAAAACATACAGAGGAGAACGGTACAGAAATGATTGTTTTAGCAAATGAAACAAGACAATATCCATTATTTGTTTAATTATTAAAGATATATTTTTAGCAATAGAAAATACTTTCTTTGTTAGTAAAGCAATACGAACGCACGTTACTGTTACCTGTTGTTTTTGACAGGACTGAACAACGCTAAATGTAACAGTCTTTCAGTATGTGGTTTTAGTATATTCCTGACGGATTTATTTTCAGGATTCCCCTCTACGCCTTCAGTGTCTGTAAAAACACTTTCCTTGTTTTGCAAACTTTAGATTTACTGCAGTAATCCTTCAGCTGTTGTTGTTTTTAATGAAAATTCACAGACTAATTTATAATGTTCGTAGTGTGAAGGATGTCGGCTCAATGAAGTGAATTGCCAAGTTTTAACCGATTCAAAAAAAATCTTCGAGCTTGTTTGTTGTTCGCTGATTTCGTTAGATATTCTCTCTGAGTTTATTAGCTGCTTACTTAGTGACAAGCTGCTTACTTTTAGCTTGTCATTTGTTCTATGTGAGTTTGTAAGCTATTTTCTCTGTGCGTCGTCTTTCTCCGAGCTTATTAGCTGTTCTCTTTGAGTTAACTCTACACTTAGCTTGTCATTTGTTCTATGTGAGTTTGTAAGCTATTTTCTCTGTGCGTCGTCTTTCTCCGAGCTTATTAGCTGTTCTCTTTGAGTTAACTCTACACTTAGCTTGTCTTGTCATTTGTTTTATCTGAGTTTGTCTCTTATTTTGTTAGCTGTCTCGTCGTCTTTCTCCGAGCTTATTAGCTGTTCTCTTTGAGTTAACTCTACACTTAGCTTGTCATTTGTTCTATGTGAGTTTGTAAGCTATTTTCTCTGCGCGTTGTCGTTTCTCTTGTTAGCTGTTGTCGTTCTACACGAGCTTATTAGCTGTTCTCTTTGAGTTAACTCTACACTTAGCTTGTCATCTGTTCTATGTGAGTTTGTAAGCTATTTTCTCTGCGCGTCGTCTTTCTCTGAGCTTATTAGCTGTTCTTTGAGTTATCTTTTTAGCTTGTTAGAGTTAACTCTACACTTAGCTTGTCATCTGTTCTATGTGAGTTTGTAAGCTATTTTTCTCTGTGCGTTGTCGTTCTCTGAGCTTATTAGCTGTTCTCTTTGAGTTATCTTTACACTTAGCTTATTAGCTGTTCTCTTTGAGTTAACTCTACACTTAGCTTGTCATCTGTTCTATGTGAGTTTGTAAGCTATTTTCTCTGTGCGTTGTCGTTCTCCGAGCTTATTAGCTGTTCTCTTTGAGTTATCTTTACACTTAGCTTGTTAGCTGTTCTCTTTGAGTTAACTCTACACTTAGCTTGTCATCTGTTCTATGTGAGTTTGTAAGCTATTTTCTCTGTGCGTCGTCTTTCTCCGAGCTTATTAGCTGTTCTCTTTGAGTTATCTTTACACTTAGCTTGTTAGCTGTTCTCTTTGAGTTAACTCTACACTTAGCTTGTCATCTGTTCTATGTGAGTTTTGTAAGCTATTTTCTCTGTGCGTTGTCTTTCTCCGAGCTTATTAGCTGTTCTCTTTGAGTTAACTCTACACTTAGCTTGTTCTGTTCTCTGTTCTATCTGAGTTTGTGAGTTTGTAAGCTATTTTCTCTGCGCGTTGTCGTTCTCTGAGCTTGTTAGCTGTTCTCTTTGAGTTATCTTTACACTTAGCTTGTTAGCTGTTCTCTTTGAGTTAACTCTACACTTAGCTTGTCATCTGTTCTATGTGAGTTTGTAAGCTATTTTCTCTGCGCGTTGTCGTTCTCTGAGCTTGTTAGCTGTTCTCTTTGAGTTATCTTTACACTTAGCTTGTTAGCTGTTCTCTTTGAGTTAACTTCTACACTTAGCTTGTCAGTTATTCTATGTGAGTTTGTTAGCTATTTTCTCTGTACGTTGTCGTTGTTCTCCGAGCTTGTTAGCTGTTCTCATTGAGTTATCTTTACACTTAGCTTGTTAGCTGTTCTCTTTGAGTTAATACACACACACTCGCACACACACACGCACACACGCACACGCTCTCTTTCAGCTGTTCTCTTTGAGTTAATACACACACACACACACACCACCCCCACACACATATACTCACACACACACACACACACACACACACACACACACACACACACACACACACACACACACACACACACACACACACACACACACACACACACACACACACACACACACATCACATCACACGTACACACAAACACACATCACACACACACACACACACACACACACACACACACACACACACACACACACACACACACACACACACACACACACACACACACACACACACACACACACACACACACACACACACAACTCTTATGCAATCTTCTGATAAAGTGTAATTATTATAGACAAAATATGAAGTTTTTTTATTTCAATTTTTCAGACTCATTTGTCCTAGCTATGTGCATGCTGTAGTCCCAGTAGTAGCGTGAGCCCAACACGGCTGCACTAACCTCTGTTCATTTTATTTCCAAAATATCGGTTTTGTGTGTAACTTTACAGTTGCCGGTAAAGCAGTTTGTGGCATTAGTGAACATATTTGCTCAGATGTGTTCAATTTTCTATTTTTTTTTCATTCCACCGTCCCCGCGTCCATACTTCGGGAACCGATGATCTAGATCAGGGGTCTCCAAACTTTCCAGCCTTAGGGCCATACTGATTACTCCAGTAAGTTCCGAGGGCCAAAACGATATTATCATTGTTGCCGGTGGTAAAAAGTGAAATAGTCCAGTAAATAGAATACTTTTAGAATACTTCAGTAAACTAAATTTAATTTTCTATAAAAAATATGTTCTCTAAAAGGAGTTTTCAAGTATGCTAGCTCTCCGTGGGCCGGACAAAATCTGTCCGCGGGCCGGATGTGGCCCTCGGGCCGTAGTTTGGAGACCCCTGATCTAGATGATCGCAAAATGTACGTTTCACGTTCAAAAAAAAAAAAAAAAAAAAAAAAAAAAATATATATATATATCCAGAGTGTTTACAAAGTACAATAGCAAAAACACATTCAATCACGTGTAAAAACTACGTATATACAGGGATGTCCTGTACGTTTAAATAATAAAACTTTGTAGGCTCACAAAAAAAAAGGATTTCCAAGTTATAAAAATATTCTTGTAATAAAAGTGTCTATTGTAGGTAAGCTATTTATGCGTACCTTTCGTTCTCTGCATAAAGGGCCTTACTGATCGTATATTTAATTGATTCTAATAAAACGCAAGCCTACAGCGATAGGTACATCTGCAACGGATATTAAATTTATAGTATTCATAACTTTCTTTGTTCGAACACACGGTTAATTCGTAGTTTACAGAAATCCATTAAAATTTGTGATCACCGGACGGCAAACTTAATAATAAGAAAAAAAACGGAAAAGGAAATCTTAAATGGAGCGCCTGTGAAATTACAAAATGACGAAAGTACGCAGCGCCTAACGCGGGCTTTATTAATAATTTTCGTGCAAGATGTCGTCTGAAACTTATTAGTGCTGGTTCATGTAAATGAAGGCAGTAATTACAAGAGAAAATTCATGAACTTCAATCAACTTTTGTTGAAAAAAATAAAATTACCGCCTGATGTGACTAGCGCTCCGTTAATGAAAATATGGACAAAACTGCATGAACTTTCTCATCACGTTAAGGGACAGCCTAATTTGTCCGGAACTAATGGCTCATACATAATGATGTATTTTTTAAGTTGTCGTATAGGGATAAGGTTATACATTTTCTTATAACCGAATTTCCATTGAGCTATCAGAGTGGCAATCATGGTACGACCCAAATCAGGAACTTTGAAATGCGCTTCCATCTTTAGTGATGCGCTACCCCTGGATAACGTTTTGAGAGGTCTTAATATTCGATCCTGACCTTTAGACCACGTTTTGAGTTTTTTTTTTTGCTTAATGTCCACACTTTGAGCCAGTTAGACGTTTTATGCCAGTAACGAAGACGAGGGATCCATATTAACAGCAAGAGTAAAGCGACGGCAGTAATTGCCTCTCAAACCCACTACCTGGAGGTGTTCATGTCATGAGACGCAGCAGAGGTCGTTAAAATGTGTGTGTGTGTGTGTGTGTGTGTGTGTGCGCGCGCGCGCTTGTTATTTTAAGGCGAAAAGCACATTGATGCTATTATGATGCTATTATTATTATAAGTGTGAGTGTATTTTGTCAAAGTCGTAAGTGTATGTTAAGACTCGGGTACCGCGAGGGGCGACTAAATTCTCTCATTAGGTGCTGCTAGTCTGCACCACACACACACACACACACACACACATATATATATATATATATATATATATATATATATTTCAAGATCGCCTCGTATCCAGTGGCTGCTACTTAAATTCTTCTTTACCCAAGTAGTCTTCGGTAAATGCTGCTCCACTCTGGCTGGGGTTGTAAAAATGACGTGCACACGCGCGCGCGCACACACGCACACACACACACACACTCCCTCACACTCCAACCTCTGTCTCTCTCTCTCTCTCTCCTCTGTCTCTCTTCCTCTCTCTCACACACACCCTCTCCCTTCCTCCCACAACCTGCAACCTCTCTGTCTTCTCTCACACACACACTCCCTCATCCTCCATCCTCTCTCTCCCCCTCTCTCTCTCCCTCTCTTTCTCACACACAACCCTCTACCTTCCTCCCTCATCCTGCAACCTCTCTGTCTCTCTCTCTCTCACACACTCCCTCATCCTCCATCCTCTCTCTCTCCCTCTGTCTCTCCCCCTCTCTCTCTCCCTCTCTCTCTCACACACAACCCTCTACCTTCCTCCCTCATCCTGCAACCTCTCTGTCTCTCTCTCTCTCACACACACTCCCTCATCCTCCATCCTCTCTCTCTCTCCCTCTGTCTCTCCCCCTCTCTCTCTTCCTCTCTCTCTCTCACACACAACCCTCTACCTTCCTCCCTCATCCTGCAACCTCTCTGTCTCTCTCTCTCTCTCTCACACACACTCCCTCATCCTCCATCCTCTCTCTCTCTCCCTCTGTCTCTCTTCCTCTCTCTCACACACACCCTCTCCCTTCCTCCCACATCCTGCAACCTCTCTGTCTTCTCTCTCACACACACACTCCCTCATCCTCCATCCTCTCTCTCCCCCTCTCTCTCTCCCTCTCTCTCTCACACACAACCCTCTACCTTCCTCCCACATCCTGCAACCTCTCTGTCTCTCTCTCTCTCTCACACACACACTCCCTCATCCTCCATCCTCTCTCTCCCCCTCTCTCTCTCCCTCTCTCTCTCACACACAACCCTCTACCTTCCTCCCTCATCCTGCAACCCTCTCTCTCTCTCTCTCACACACACTCCCTCATCCTCCATCCTCTCTCTCTCTCCCTCTGTCTCTCCCCCTCTCTCTCTCCCTCTCTCTCACACACACAACCCTCTACCTTCCTCCCTGATCCTGCAACCTCTCTGTCTCTCTCTCTCTCTACACACACACACGCGTGCGCGCACGCGCAAATTCAACGTTTGCTCAAAAACCTATCCAGGTACCAGGATCAACGCTCATTTCAGGATCCCGGGTTTGGGTTTGGGTTTTACCGTGATGGTCACTTCAATAGCTCATATTGCAAACGGTAATTTACATTGTTCTCCCTTTTCGACAACTTTAAAAATGTATTTGTTCTTATTCTCTTAACGCCGACTTTTAAACGTAAGAAACGATTTTTGAAATGAGCGAAATCAGTTGAATATTGTCGAGGAAATTCATGCAAATTGTTTGTATTTCCATAAACGTATTATGAGCATTAGTTATACGAAGGGGTAATGATTAGACGCTGCAGGCAGCCGATGTCACTTTGCAAATGAAGCTTAATTCATTGCTGCTATATATTCATCACTGTCACCACACCGCACTGTCAGTGACTCGGAGCCGCTGCCGCTATTGCACACTGTATTAGGGTTGCGGAAGACTTTAAGGACTGAAGACGTGAACGTAGCTTAATCTCGCGTGTAATATATTCCTCACTTCGCTATACTCGTACAAGCTGATGCAAACAAGGTCTTCCCTTACTTGTAGTCAATTAAAAGTTATATCCTGTATTCTACAACCAGCGAGGTGACAAACGAGGTAGGTATTACAAATGCAAATTCTTCGAACTGCTTTATCCCTATCGAAGTTTACTTCAGCCGACAAAATATCCGTTCTGCGCGCGGGAGCGTGTTTGTCTTCTGAAAGTTAGTTACAGAATTATTGATCGAGGTAATTTGTTTTCCTATACTCCATAGAGACTTGTTACTCTGTTGACAGAAATATAGTCAGTTTAAAAACCAAGTTATTGTTCTAATTATTACACTGTCACCGCGGTACTTATGTGTTGAAACTATTTGTTAGCGCGAACAACAAGTTAGTAGCAAAAAGTCTGGAAGGACTGAGGACTGAAACAACCGTCATCATAGAACAACGTTTTGATACAGAACTGCGAGAACTGGATATTCAGAACATCTTGTGTGATGTTGCTAATAAGTTATCGGCTTAGTTAAATTTAAAAAAAGTAAATCGTGTATAAGTTATTGCTGAACACGCATTAATTATTATATTAATTATAATTTAATTAATTAAAAATTATTATTGACGTAAATGCTTCTGCTCTTTACAACATTTGGCGCGCGCGCGTGTGTGTGTGTGTAAGAGAGAGAGAGAGAGATTGGAGGGGGAGGGAAGAAGGGAGTGTGTGTGTGTGAGAGAGAGATAAAGGGAGAGAGAGAGGGGGAGAGAGACGAAGAGAGAGAGAGAGGTTCGAGGGTGAAGGGGGAATGAAGAGGGTGTGTTCGCGCGCGCCCGCGCGCGTCATTTTTACAACCCCAGCCAAAGTGGAGCGCATTTACCGAAGGCTACTTGGGTAAAGAAGAACTTAAGTAACAGACACTGGATAAGGGGCAATCTTGAAATTTTGTCTAGCCCTAACTATGTGGGCAGGACTCTGTATGGGTGGTAATTTTAGGTCGTATTTCCAAAGCTACTTGTGGTATTTGGGTGACTGGAAAGGTCTCTGTACGGGTGGTAATTTTAGGTCGTATTTCCAAAGCTACTTGTGGTATTTGGGTGACTGGAAAGGTCTCTGTACGGGTGGTAATTTTAGGTCGTATTTCCAAAGCTACTTGTGGTAGTTGGTTGGCTGGAAAGGTCTCCGTACGGGTGGTAATTTTAGCTCGTATTTCCCTAGCTACTTGTGGTATTTGGGTGGCTGGAAAGGTCTCCGTACGGGTGGTAATTTTAGCTCGTATTTCCCTAGCTACTTGTGGTATTTGGGTGGCTGGAAAGGTCTCCGTACGGGTGGTAATTTTAGCACGTATATCCCTAGCTACTTGTGGTATTTGGGTGGCTGGAAAGGTCTCCGTACGGGTGGTAATTTTAGCTCGTATTTCCCTAGCTATTTGTGGTATTTGGGTGGCTGGAAAGGTCTCCGTATGGGTGGTAATTTTAGCTCGTATTTCCCTAGCTACTTGTGGTATTTGGGTGGCTGGAAAGGTCTCCGTATGGGTGGTAATTTTAGCTCGTATTTCCCTAGCTACTTGTGGTATTTGGGTGGCTGGAAAGGTCTCCGTATGGGTGGTAATTTTAGCTCGTATTTCCCTAGCTACTTGTGGTACTTGGATGGCTGGAAAGGTCTCCGTACGGGTGTTAATTTTAGCTCGTATTTCCCTAGCTACTTGTGGTATTTGGGTAGCTGGAAAGGTCTCTGTACGGCTGGTAATTTTAGCTCGTATTTCCCTAGCTACTTGTGGTATTTGGGTAGCTGGAAAGGTCTCTGTACGGCTGGTAATTTTAGTTCGTATTTCCCTAGCTATTTGTGTTATTTGGGTAGCTGAAAAGGTCTCTGTACGGGTGGTAATTTTAGCTCGTATTTCCCTAGCTAATTGTGGTATTTGGGTGGCTGAAAAGGTCTCTGTACGGGTGGTAATTTTAGCTCGTATTTCCCCAGCTACTTGTGGTATTTGTGTGGCTGGAAACAAACCTTCAAAACCCTGAAAACCATGGGGAACCCTGTAAAAGTGGACCTGGGGAGTTAAACTGTGGCTGTATCTAACCCCTTGGAACCCGCAAGCTGCGATTTGCAGCAGACCGTAGGGTCGCTAGGTGGACGTACCTAGTCTGCAGTGGAAGAAGTGAGAGAGTTTTAAACATATCAAAAACCCGATTTTATTTAAAACACTGTCATGTTGTTGTTAGGCATAATATGACCAAAATCATCGAAACGTGCCTTTGTAGTTAGCTTTATTTTAATGTATAAAGTTTTTCATTTCGTTAACACTTTTTAATACTCATGCGCTTTCCTTTGGATTATTACATTTATTTCAAGAAGGAATATTTCCTTCGTATTTCGATTGTCCTCTCACGCTTTCATAGACTATTATGCTGTAGTTACCTCGAGTTGTAAAGTCGATATCAGATAAATCATTCAACCGTTTTGCCATATTCATTACAACATTCTTATTGTCAGCTATGAACAAGACACCCTCCTAACAAATGAAGACAACTACTACTCGTATATTCAAATATAGTTTTCTTGTATCTCCCGTTATCTTTCTTCTAACTTTCGTTGTTTAAACATTTGCTAAACAAAGAAATATATATACTTAGATGATACCTTGAATGTAAGATGTAATGGTTCTGATAATAATATAAAAAATTAAAGTTTCGATTAAAGCACATTTGAAAATGACTAAATATAATGCTTCAAAGCTTAGTGTATTATTTGACTTGCCGCTATCCACTGAGAAC
Organism: Callitettix versicolor; assembly: GCA_022606455.1. Classification (NCBI taxonomy): domain Eukaryota; kingdom Metazoa; phylum Arthropoda; class Insecta; order Hemiptera; family Cercopidae; genus Callitettix; species Callitettix versicolor. Next base: position 8,043,129 of record CM040182.1, read on the forward strand.
ATTTACTTGCGTTATTGGAGAACTATCAGGACGCAGGAAAACATAAGTTGTAAAAGAAAATGTTCAGTGTTTACACATTCTGTATATCGCGACTAAAGCACTTTGGTAAATAACTCCTGCAAAGTGTTTCTTTCCATGCTTCTAGTGTTGTTTGACTAGCCACGGATCGATGCAGATAATTTAGTTGCATTATTGGAGAACTACCAGGAAGCAGGAAAACATAAGTTGTAAAAGAAAATGTTCGGTGTTTACACATTCTGTATATCGCGACTAAAGCACTTTGGTAAATAACTCCTGCAAAGTGTTTCCTTGTTTCTAGTGTTGCTCGACTTGCCACGGATCGATGCAGAAAATTTAGTTGCATTATTGGAGAATGTACTACCAGGAAGCAGAAAAACATAAGTTGTAAAAGAAAATGTTCGGTGTTTACACATTCTGTATATCGCGACTAAAGCACTTTGGTAAATAACTCCTGCAAAGTGTTTCCATGCTTCTAGTGTTGTTTGACTAGCCACGGATCGATGCAGATAATTTAGTTGCATTATTGGAGAACTATCAGGAAGCAGGAAAACATAAGTTGTAAAAGAAAATGTTCAGTGTTTACACATTATGTATATCGCACGTTTTAAACAAGACGTCTTTGTTTACAGATGACGGTATGAACACAAAATAGAACTTACCGGTCCCTTTAACAATATCAAGTGTGAATTTTGGACTAAAGCACTTTTGTAAATAACTCCTGCAAAGTGTTTCTTTCCATGCTTCTAGTGTTGCTTGATTAGCCACGGATCGATGCAGATTATTTAGTTGCATTATTCGAGAACTATCAGGAAGCAGGAAAACATAAGTTGTAAAAGAAAATGTTCAGTGTTTACACATTATGTATATCGCACGTTTTAAACAAGACGTCTTTGTTTACAGATGACGGTATGAACACAAAATAGAACTTACCGGTCCCGTTAACAATATCAAGTGTGAATTTTGGACTAAAGCACTTTTGTAAATAACTCCAGCAAAGTGTTTCCACGCTTCTAGTGTTGCTTGACTAGCTACGGATCGATGCAGATGATTTAGTTGCATTATTGGAGAACTATCAGGAAGCAGGAAAACATAAGTTGTAAAAGGAAATGTTCAGTGTTTACACATTATGTATATCGCACGTTTTAAACAAGACGTCTTTGTTTACAGATGACGGTATGAACACAAAATAGAACTTACCGGTCCCGTTAACAATATCAAGTGTGAATTTTGGACTAAAGCACTTTTGTAAATAACTCCAGCAAAGTGTTTCCACGCTTCTAGTGTTGCTTGACTAGCTACGGATCGATGCAGATGATTTAGTTGCATTATTGGAGAACTATCAGGAAGCAGGAAAACATAAGTTGTAAAAGGAAATGTTCAGTGTTACACATTATGTATATCGCACGTTTTAAACAAGACGTCTTTGTTTACAGATGACGGTATGAACACAAAATAGAACTTACCGGTCCCGTTAACAATATCAAGTGTGAATTTTGGACTAAAGCACTTTTGTAAATAACTCCTGCAAAGTGTTTCCACGCTTCTAGTGTTGCTTGACTTACCACGGATCGATGCAGAACATTAAATTACGTTAGGAATACTCGGAGAGCTTTCAGGCAGCTGGGAAACATAAAGTTGTAAAAGAAAATGTTCAGTGTTTACACGTTGAACATAAAATGTTGCCAATTTTGTCTATCACACTCTCGAATGTTACAACGCTGATGAATATACGCGTTGCCTGGTGCTACTTGTTCGCCTTCCTTGACAAGCGGCATACAGTGTTGAACATAAATTAACCAAAGTTCTTAAAAAATAATCAGGGCAAGTAACCGTTTCGCTGACGTGATAGAAGCGAATATCCGAGAACATAATCCTTTATCTTAACCGTTTTGAAAGTCTGATTCGATCATTATAATCAGCATATATATATATGTATATATATATTTTTTTTTGTGTTTTACGTCTGACTATTGACTTGGGCTAATGCAGACGATGGGATGATTTATAGCGTATGAAAATGCCAAGCCCTGGCCGGGAATCGAACCCGGGTCCTCGGGGTGAAAGGCCACGCTATCAACTAGGCCACCGAGGCAGCTATCAGCATTAAAATCTGTGTGCATTATTAGCATTTAAAACTTTTATTTTATTTTAAAAAATTTTTTGTTGTGTTTAACGTCCGACTATTGTGCACGCTTCGGCTAATGCAGACGGTGGGATGATTTATAGCGTGTGAAAATGCCAAGCCCTGACCGGGAATCGAACACGAGTCCTCGGGGTGAAAGCCCAGTACGCTATCAACTAGGCCACCGAGGCGGCCTTATATCGATATAATATATATCGATAAAATGGGATGAAAACAATCGATACTCGTGGTATCGAACAACTTTGTTTTAATAAAATATTTACACTAATAGTACCAATAATATTTAGTGTTGACAGCCGGGTTTGACATAGTATAGGTCGGCAACCACGATGTTTTTATAAGAAATTGTTTAAGCACTGAGTTTAAGAATGTTAAACTATAATTCTCGTACATTACATTTTACCAGTGTGAAAAAACTAAATATACACTTTATTTAATACTTTAAAAATGTACACATACAAGAAATCCGGTAAATTTGAAAAAAAATAGTCTAATAATATTAAACGAGCAGTTTCTGTATGTTTGTATGTTCAGCGTATCTCGAAAACGGCTCTATCGAATTTCACAAAACTTCGTACATAAGGGTTCTGAAGGTTGCAGATTCGATCGCGCTAGGTCTCATGTCCGTAAAAAATCGCAAAACGACTAATTCCTAGCCTTAAATTTATACGCAATGTATACCTATTAATACTGGCGAATTTTCAGGTAAGGTTCATATTCCTAGAATCACATTGGACTCAAGCAAAAGTAAACTTGGATGCACAATACAAACACATTAATTAGGCCAGCTTTTGCTATGACAATACATACGGCCCAAGGACAGACATTTGTATCAGGTGGGCGTTTCTGCTATTTTTACGAAACGTCAACAAACTGTTTTGTTGAGGAAAAAAAGCTGCTTTTTAAAACAGTTTGAAAAAAACAGGTTTAGAAAACTGAAACTCGAAGTTGTATTAGCAGCTAAAACACAAACGTTCAGTTTTCTAAGACTACTTTTTCATTCCAACTGCCACCATGTCCTTAACTGTTTTTGGGTGTAAAGCATTTAGAAAAAAATAATCCTTATAAGTGTAGTAATTTTTAAATTACATTCTCAAAACTTAATATATATGTAGCCATTTTATATTTACAAAATGCAATGTATTCTTAATAGAAGCATTCTTTTTTTTTACTTAAAAATTAAATAATCCTTTGCATATTTACCAAAATGCAAGCGATTTAGAATATTTTTAGTTGATTAAAAAATATTGATGATTGATAATAAATATAAAAAATATGTTTAAATAAAATTAGGCTCTGTATCTACAAAATGTGAGAGATTGTTACTACAACTCGCGACAAAATAGAGATAAACGTTGACATTGACCAAACAGTTCTTACTTCCCTACAAGCAACAAGCAACTTTGGAATAATGGGAAAAAGCATAAAGCAGGTAGAAGAAAAGCAGTTAGCAGGCAAACAGCAGGAAAACAGTTTTAGAACTTGCGGCAACGTTGGAATAGAACAGTCCGTTCCTTGTTTAACAAATCACGAACCAGTCCAAATACAACTGCTTGCTTCCGTTTGAAAAAGCAGTTTGTTTGTCGTTTATAGAAAAGCAGTTTTTTTTAACAGTTTGGTGTTTTCTGCCTCACCACTAGATCAGTGTGGATATTCCTACTAATAGCAGTTTTTATGCATGGAATATTATACGTAGCTTTCTCCAGAGTTAAAAGGCGAAATGGACTGAAAATTCTCTTGCCCCCAGAAAACACTCGCCACACAAGAAATGTTGTTTGGAAAGAAGTATTACAAGAACATTCGAATAATTATGTTACGACAACAAATATGCAAATCCATGAAAATGTGGCGACTTGGAATTTCACTGAAAACTTTGAAGATTTTAATATTTGATCATTTGCGTGGTTATTGAAGACACATTTTTTGTTATTTTATTTGCAGACTTTTATAATGCTTTAAATATCAGTATTTTTATATTAATTACTTATTGATTTTTATCAGAAAGAGCTACATTATACAATTCTTTAATACATGTTCAGTTTTTACTGAACGCATCCACATGTATATACGATTGATTTGTAAATATGTTGTACATGTTATTTAATTTTATTATATTGAACGTCATTTAACAAAATTTTGAACAAAAGATTTCAAAGTACTAGGGTTGTCCGTAAAGTCCCAAGGCACTATAGTCGCTGCGAACGTTGTTACGCGGGATTCAGTGACCTTGGCTTGCAGCTTGGTTCCTCCGCTCCCAATCCCCACTCCGCGAGCGCTCTGCGACGCTCAGTCTTGGCTTGGTAGCCGTTAATAACGGCATTGCCTCTTCTGTCTCCCGCCAGGTGCGATTTACGCTCTGTGATCCGTTTTTTGTGTGCAAAAAACACTGCGCCGGTGGACATTCATATCCAACTGTGTGAAGTCTACGGAGAAAAATGTATGAGCGTACAACACGTGCGCAAATGGTGCACAGATTTCAAAGACGGACTTTCATGACGAACAGCGTTCCGGACGTCCATCTGTTTCGGACGAAATGATTGCGTAAGTGGAAGAAGCAAAGGTGGCTGTTTGGGAGCCCTCCGAGATGATCGCTGATGTCAGAAAAACTTGCATTGATAAAATTTTGACAGACCATTTAGGATATAGCAAAATTTGTGTGCAAAGTGGGTCCCAAGACAGCTTACAGCAGACCACAAACGGCAACGGATTGATGCGACCCGCGAATTTCTTCGGGCCTACGAAACCGATGGCCAGAAATTCTTGGACTCCATTGTCACTGGAGACGAAACCTGGGTACACTATACGACACCGGAAACGAAAGAACAATCACGTCAGTGGAAACATCCAGCGTCGCTGAAGCCGCGGAAGTTCAAACAAAAACTGTCTGCCGGCAAAGTCATGGCGAGCGTATTTTGGGATAGAAAGGGGTTATTGTTGTGCGAATTCATGGATACCGGCACAACAATCAATGCTGATCGTTACTATGAGACGTTAAGGAACCTTCGCCGCGCGATTAAAAACAAGAGGAGAGGCATTCTCAAGAAGGGAGTTTATTTCCATCAAGACAACGCTCGTCCGCACACCGCCCGGTAACAACCGGTCTTATCAACCAAATGGTTGTCACATATCCGTCCTACAGCCCGGACTTAGCCCCAAGTGACTACCATCTCTTCCCTAATTTGAAGAAGCACGCAGGTGGGACGCATTTCAGTACCGGAGAGGAGCTGAAAGGAAAAACTTTAAGCTACCTTCGCGACGCGGCGGGAAAGTTTCCCGACTCAGGCATACAAAAGATGGTTCACCGTATGCACAAATGTATCGATCTCAACGGCGATTATGTCGAAAAATAGAAAAAAGTGTAAGCATTCCAAAAATGTATTATTCAATGCAAATAAACATGTTATTCATTGTGAAAAATTATTGGGACAACCCTCGTATTTCAAAAATAATAAACACGAGCGGAGCTCGGTCACCCGTTACTCATAATTAAACACCGAAAGTGATTTAGAGTTTTAAAATAATTCATGAAAATTCCACGTGAGTAATGAAAAAAAACTATATACACGTATTATTACAATAAATTACAATTGCGGCGTAGTTGATAGCGTACTAGGCTTTCACCTCGAGGACCCGGGTTCGATTCCCGGCCAGGGCTTGGCATTTTCATACGCTATAAATCATCCCATCGTTTGCATTAGCCCAAGTGTGCACAATAGTCGGACGTTAAAAAAAAAAAAAAAAAAATTAAAATTTACAAATACAACAAAGTGTTTAAAAAAGTCAATAATGTAGACTGCTGTAGCGTGAACCTAATTCGTGAACATTATTACACTTTACTATTCAAAACATACTACGCTTTATTATTACTGTAATGTAAAAATACAACAAAGTGTAGCATTATAGCCTACTAAAAATAAATAAATAAAAAAACTTTTGACTCAGATATCAATGTCAAATGGTTAGTGACATTTGATAAACTTAACACAATAAAGTGATAAGAAAAACGTAGACAGACGACGCTTTGTTGCATAAATAGACAATTGTTCGTTTCCTGGTTTTTAAATAACCTTTCCTTAGCCTATGTAAGTGATAGTACATAAAATGCGACACAATTTTGACCTGTATCACCGTACGACTGGTGGAAATACCTCGATATTATCGAAACACTAACAACGATGCCTTTACCGGCAGTAGAGGTGGGCGTTTCTGCTATTTTTGCAAAACGTCAGCAAACTGTTTGTTGAGGAAAAAAGCTGCTTTTTAAAACAGTTGGGAAAAAACAGGTTTAGAAAACTGAAACTCAAAGTTGTATTAACAGCTAAAACATAAAGCACGTACGTTCAGTTTTCTAAGACTACTTTTTCATTCCCATTACCACCATGTCCTTAACTGTTTTTGGGTATAAAGCATTTAGAAAGGATAAAAATAATCCTTACAAGTGTAGTAATAATTAAATTACATTATCAAAACGTAATAATTATGTAATTTCTAATAGAAGCATTCTTTTTTTTACTTAAAATTAAATAGTCCTTTGCATATTTACCAAAATGCAAACGATTTAGAATATTTTAGTTGAGTAAAAAATATTGATGATGATAATAAATATAAAAAATATGTTTAAAGAAAATTAGGCTCTGTATCTACAAAATGTGAGAAGTTGTTACTACAACTCGCAACAAAATAGAGATAAACGTTGACATTGACCAAACAGTTCTTACTTCACTACAGCAACTTTTGAATAAAGGGAAAAAAGCATAAAAGCAGGTAGAACAAAAGCAGTTAGCAGGAAAACAGCAGGAAAACAGTTTTAACGCTTGCGGCAACGTCCGAATAGAACAGTCCGTTCCTTGTTTAACAAAATCATAAACCAGTCCAAATCAAACTGCTTGTTTCCGTTTGAAAAAAACAGTTTGTTTGTCGTTTATAGAAAAGCAGTTTTTTTAACAGTTTGGTGTTTTCTGCCCCACCACTAATCGGGACATCTAATGCGAGTCTCTTACAGTAAGGACTCTAGCAGAATAAGTTAGTCATAGGACTGCTAAACTCATACAGGACACAAATTTCAGAATAATCATTCAGTTTAGCCAAAACTGGTGCATTCGTCACGGTTAAATCAGAGGCCGCCATGTTGAAACGGAAGTGAATGGGAAACAATCTGAAAATGCGTCGTTCGGGCTTTATACAAGGTGCCTTTGTACAAAATTGAAAAACAGTCGGTCAGTGCGTTTGGCCTAAACTGTATAACGAACACACAAACCAAATGCCAAGGTCGAGTTTAAATTGAGACCTCGCTTCGCTCGGTCAACAAGAAAATATAGGAAGCTACGCGTTGAAGTTCCAACATTATTAAACCCGATTTACCGACTGCCGACAGTAAAGCCCAAAGTAAGCAAGGAGCTATTGAGAAGGATCATTTTAGCCCTAAACACATAACTGAAGCTAAAGCCGCTTGACATATACCACGCTACCCGCCTTGGTCAGCAAAGTAAGTTATAGATCGCCCCTGTGTCACACTGAACACCCCTGGACCTCATTGAACAAAGTGATCTTGCTGGATATTTTCCGTTTTTTTTCATTCACTCCTTAATAGTCCAGTCAAACTGTTACAAAAAACGGGAATGCCTGCAATAATTAGGGTAGTTTAATTTTTTTAATATTTTTTATAGGGTGGTACACTGTTGAAAAATTTTTGGAATTACCCCCCCCCCCCCGACGCAGTACATTATTACTTTTAATGTACGTAATGTACACGATAGGTACAATATATCATCTAATTATTAATTATAGTCTAATTCATAAAACATGCGTTTTATTAATATTCTTTCTTTCATTACGTTTGTAAAAAAATCTTGTTCCTAAGGTAGGATTTTTCACATTTTGAAGTGACTACTTCTTATCGCGGGGTACAAGTGTGTTTTGCACGGGGAAAATTCAGTGTGCCGTCACGGAACGCTGTATTTTTGTTTAGTGAATAAAATGTATTTTTGAAGTGAAAACTTGTATGGTCGCGGTTGATAAAACATGGTATAAACATTTACTTTCGCGTCACGCTTGAATCCGTAATGCATACCTCACAGCACATATTGTTCTTGTATGTATCTAGACTGGAAGTGATTACTTCTAAACAGCTGATTTCGCACAATAGCTCCATATCATTTGATGTGGAGTTATGTTTATTGTTCTTGTTAATTTTAAGAATGTATATTTTCTAAATCTGTATAGGTAAATTATTTAATGTATATGACCTATAGCAATTTTTGAATGCGACAATCACAAATATTATATTTAATATTTAAGCTTCGCCCACGAAACTTAAAACTGTTTCAGTAATGTAATAATTTAGAAACGCAAAAAAATATATTAATAAAAGCGTGATCATCTAAACTCGTGATTATTTTACAGTGAATATGAAAAAATATTATAACCTGAATATGTTGTTTTATTGTCTTCAAACGTGTTCCATTCGAATTTTAGAAAATCTGATCAAGAATATTTTTGTCCAATACAAACATTTATACCTATTCTATATTTTTGTCCTTTTAGGGGATGAATTCGGGGGAAAATACTGAATTGCGTGTATCATAATTTGTGTTTTAAAATATTTTGTTTACTTTTAAGAAAATTTGATAAAAATCTTTTTTTTTCTCCAATGTTAAACAATCTTTTTTTCTCCCCATGATAACTCTTGATGAATTCAGAAAATGATCCCTCGAACAGGTGGCAGTGCCATCCCGCACCCGCTCCTCCTGCCTCCAGAGTATAAGAGCCATCTGTATATATATGTAACCATTCCTCATGTGGGTAGATATTATTAATGGTTTCTAAGGCATAGATCTTCAGTTCTGAGGGGTTTACTTCTGCTTTGTTCAACTCTGGGTTTAGGTTTTGAAGGCTTAGGCGTATGTTTGGCAATGCCTTAACAACTACCGTGTAACTTTCAACAGGTGCGGCATTTCCTGCTGGTAGCTGGTATTTTTCTATTAGTCTCTCGGCATGCTCTAAAGGAGAGAGCTGCGTCTTGAGCCGCTGAGTTGCATGTTGAAATATGTGTTTCATATCATATTTCTAGAATATAAGATTAAAAAAAATATTTTTTCAATACAAAATTGTACCCCTTTTTTATATTTTATACCTTATTTCAGTCTCTTTAGGGGATGCGTTTTGGGGAAAAGGTGAAAAATATATTTCATTACTTATACTTAAGACTGTTATGTTACGTTTTAAGAAGGTCAGATGAAAAACATATTTTTTCCAATAAAAATTGTTGTAGGCCTACCTCATGTTTACCTCTTTAGGGGTTGCATACTGGAAAATCGTTTTTCAGTGCACCCCTTTTTCAATGCATCTCGACAATGTTGTAAGAAGGTACCCTGAAAATTTCAAGTCTCTAGCTATAATAGTATTGGCTGTACGTTGTTTATTAAATTTGGACTGGGTAAGTAGTTAATGGCGTTAAAATCACATTTTTATAAAATCCTTTATTAGAGCATCTTGACATTGTTGTAAGAATGTACCTTGAAAATTTCAAGTCTATAGCTATAATAGTATTGGCTGTACGTTGTTTATTAAATTTGGACTGGGTAAGTAGTTTAACGGTGTTAAAATCAATTTTTTGCAAAATCCTTTCTTAGTACGCGCTTACATATTAAAACGAAGGTATCCTCAAAATTTGAAGTCTTTAGGTTTTATAGTTTGGTCAGTCAGTCAGTCAGGACATTGCCTTTTATATAAGATATTATACTTAGTATAATAAGTCACAGCAGTTTAAATACGGTGTTAATAGTTTTTTGTTAGACTAATACTTTGTGCGTTTTTGAGAGTAGGGCCAAATCTAAAACTTTAGCGCTTCCAAAACTTGGATTTTTCAACAGTGTACCAACCCATATAACATACGAGGGTTGATCAAATATAAACGAGACTGATTTTTTAAAAATTTATTGCTTACTTACAAATTATTCTTGATACAACTTATTTTTCTACATAGTCTCCCGCACGAGTAACACATTTTTCCCACCGGATTGGAAGTTTTTTAATTCCATTTTTGTAAAAAGTTCTCGGGCGTTCATTGAGCCATTGGAGCACGAAGGTCTCCACCGCAGAATCGTCTTCGAAATGCTGGCCTCCAAGCGCCTCTTTGAGTGGCCCAAACAGGTGATAGTCGCAGGGTGATAAGTCTGGACTGTATGGGGGATGTTCCATTGGTTCCCAGCCAATTTGATCGAGATTAAGCCTCGTAGCGTTCGCCGAATGTGGTCGGGCATTATCGTGAAGAAGAATGACGTTTCTCGCCGGTTTAGATTTCCTTTTCCTACGAAAAGACTGTTTTGCGGCCTCTAAAACATCGCAATAATATTGTGCATTTATTGTGCGTCGTTGATGGAGGAAATCGACGTGAAAGGCGCCTTGATTGTCGAAAAAATACAGTAGCCATTACCTTCCCGGCCGACGATCGTGATTTGGCCTTCAGGTTTTCTACTGCTTCCCGTCCTTCGGCGAATTCCTTGTGCCAAGCAAAAACGCGAGCTCTTGACAGGGTCCTGTCCCCGTATTGAGCCGTCAATCTACGAAAGATTTCAGTCAGATTGACCCCCTCCTTGGCCAAAAACTTAATAATAATTCTCTGCTCCACGGAAACGTGCACTTCACTCTCACTCATTGTATAGTTTTATACTGAAGGGTCCGAACGGAAATGTTGCCCGTCTACGCCCGTCCCAAACCTCCCAGGCTACCTGAAACCCCACCCTTTAGAGTTCAATGTCCAACGGAAAAGTTTTTAGAAAGTCAGTCTCGTTTATATTTGATCAACCCTCGTATAAAACAATTAGAACTGCCCTAACGTAACCATTCATGACAATTTCATTGGCCTATAATACCTTACTGTATTTATAGATGTATAGAACATTTCTTATTTGATATTTTCCCGTGAAACAATAACCGACATTTAATTTGAAAACTTCCTTCTGCGTGTTTAGATTTGTAAATTTTCCGAACGTTTGAATGATGAAAATTTGTAACGTTTCTCGTCGATAAATCCCTTCGGATGTACAGGTCATAACTTTAATACGTTATGTTGCTCGTAATTCTGGAAATAAAATATGAGAGCAAAATAGTTTCCAAGTTGAACATTAGTCTCGTAGACCATCAATTCAAAGGCAGTACAACAGAGTTGGGTGTGTAATAAAAGAAAGTATATTGTGCATATTAAAAGTGATTTATCATCATTTAAAAAGCTAAATTCTCTAGAGGGTCAGACGCGCCTACAATATTTTCATTTCAATAATATTAGACCTAACCATATTGCATTGAACCAGGCTTTACAATCACCGTATTGTAAATGTAATCGAGATATCGCTGGAAGAAATAGTAGGGCAGGTATTTCTCTAGATGTTGCACATTCATTTGATAAACTGTAGCATACATTATATAAATATCTCTTTTATAACTTTTGAAATATTAATCTTATGTGACTGGATCGTTTGGCTATTCTAATTTCGAAAAAATATCCGCTGGGCTTCCTCAGGGTAGCGTGTTATGTCTAGTGTTGTATACGCGAGACTAATGGTGGGGCAGAAAACACCAAACTGTTAAAAACAACTGTTTTCTATAAACGACAAACAAACTGATTTTTCAAACGGAAACAAGCAGTTGGATTTGGACTGATATATGATTTGTTAAACAAGAAACGACTTTCCGTACTACCACACTTACGTTCTATTAGAACGTTGCCGCAAGCGCTAAAACTGTTTTCCTGCTAACTGATTTTCTTCAACCTGCTTTTATGCCTTTTTCCTTTATTTCAAAGTTGCTTGTTGCTTGTAGTGAAGTAAGAACTGTTTGGTCAATGTCAACGTTTATCTCTATTTTGTTGCGAGTTGTAGTAACAACCTCTCACATTTTGTAGATACAGAGCCTAATTTTATTTAAACATATTTCTTACATTTATTATTAATCATCAGTATTTTTTAATCAACTAAAAACATTCCAAATCGTTTGCATTTCAGTAAATATGCAAAGGACTGTTTAATTTTTAAGTAAAACAAAGAATGCTTCTACTAGAAATTCATCGCATTTTGTACATAAAATTGCTTACATAATTATTACGTTTTGAGAATGTAATTTAATTATTACTACACTTGTAAGGATTATTTTTATCCTTTCTAAATGCTTTATACCCAAAAACATTTAAGGACATGGTGGCAGTGGGAATAAAAAAGTAGTCATAGAAAACTGAATGTATGTGCTTTATGTTTTAGCTAATAATACAACTTTGAGTTTCAGTTTTCTAAACCTGTTTTTTTCCAACTGTTTTAAAAAGCAGCTTTTTTCCCTCAACAAACATTTTGTTGACGTTTTGTAAAAATAGCAGAAACGCCCACCCCTACTCGAGACTGAAAATGTTTTGGTAGCAACTTACGCAGACGTCACTGTTCTTTTGGCAGTTAAGTAAGGGTATTGAACTAGCAGCTGGGAGGGTCGAGAGAGCAGCAGAGAAATGTAGTAGATGCGCAAAAAAATGGCGGCTAAAAATAAACGAATCAAAATGCACAAATATATATATATATATTACAAATGCAAGAGTAACACCTGTACGCCCAAAAATGAATTCTGAAATACTACCATTTGTTACAAGGATCTGTTATGAATTGTTATGATTTTTACATGAATTCTGAAATATTACCATTTGTTACAAGATTCTGTTATGAATTGATGATTGTTTGAATGAAATATTACCATTTGTTATTCTGTTATGAATTGAATTTTACATGAATTCTGAAATATTACCATTTGTTACAAGATTCTGTTATGAATTGTCATGATTGTTACATGAATTCTGAAATATTACCATTTGTTACAAGATTCTGTTATGAATTGTCATGATTGTTACATGAATTCTGAAATATTACCATTTGTTACAAGATTCTGTTATGAATTGTCATGATTGTTACATGAATTCTGAATTTGTTGATTCATGATTGTTACATGAATTCTGAAATATTACCATTTGTTACAAGATTCTGTTATGAATTGTTATGATTGTTACATGAATTCTGAAATATTACCATTTGTTACAAGATTCTGTTATGAATTGTTATGATTGTTACATGAATTCTGAAATATTACCATTTGTTACAAGATTCTGTTATGAATTGAATTGTTATGAATTTGAAATATTACATTTGAATTCTGTTATGAATTGTTATGATTGTTACAAATATTACCATTTGTTACAAGATTCTGTTATGAATTGTTATGATTGTTACATGAATTCTGAAATATTACCATTGAAATATTACCATTTGTTACAAGATTCTGTTATGAATTGTTATGATTGT
>CM040182.1:8064125-8069125 GCA_022606455.1 Callitettix versicolor
TTTCTTTGATCACGCTGTGTAGTTTCAAATCAAAAAGAATATTTAGGTATATATAGTAAATCCCTGTTAGTGTTTCCTTTCTATGATCAACCTGTGTAGTTTTAAATCAAAAAGAATATTTAGTTATATATAGTAAATCCCGGTTAGTGTTTCCTTTCTTTGATCACGCTGTGTAGTTTCAAATCAAAAAGAATATTTAGGTATATATAGTAAATCCCTGTTAGTGTTTCCTTTCTTTGATCACGCTGTGTAGTTTCAAATCAAAAAGAATATTTAGTTATATATAGTAAATCCCTGTTAGTGTTTCCTTTCTTTGATCACGCTGTGTAGTTTCAAATCAAAAAGAATATTTAGGTATATATAGTAAGTCACTGTTAGTGTTTCCTTTCTTTGATCACGCTGTGTAGTTTCAAATCAAAAAGAATATTTAGGTATATATAGTAAATCCCTGTTAGTGTTTCCTTTCTTTGATCACGCTGTGTAGTTTCAAATCAAAAAGAATATTTAGTTATATATAGTAAATCCCTGTTAGTGTTTCCTTTCTATGATCATACTGTGTAGTTTTAAATCAAAAAGAATATTTAGATATATATATAGTAAATCCATGTGAGTGTTTCCTTTCTATGATCATACTGTGTAGTTTCAAATCGCCCGTAGTGTCTGAACAATAAGTTAGAAAACCATGTAAAACTCGATAGTCTTATTTAAATGCTAGAGAAATAATGTTACTGTAAACATTTTAAGTTACATTACAGTAATAATACTAAAAAGCAATCCGACTCTTCCTCTGAAGTGGTGCGATCGACTTTTTAAAACAAACATTGAATAAAAACAAAACGTCAACTGTTTTTCCACAAATGAACGTAACGCCGCAGTGTTCTTCGAATATTTGAACGTATAACAAGATTAAATAGGAATCTTTGGGTTCATTAGTGAAAATCAAGGACCCCATCTCCGTCTGTCCGTAACGCTCCTCGTATTTGTAAAAAAAGAAATCAAGGCAGTGCGGCCAACAGAAAAGTATACTTTTGCCATGCCTGACTGTATACTTTTTATTGTGATTGAATTATTTTTATAAAAATTTAGATGCATACAGGAAAAGGCAACTCTTGGAAATTTTTCTTATTAAATTTCGCGCGTGTGTAGGTACACAATTTAAAAATTAACTGAAAGTATTTTATTTTAAAATCTAATAAACTATCTTTTGTTAAGAATATACATAACCGATTTACAAGAATTTAATAGATTTCCTGTGAGTTTCCAAAAAAAAGGATATTTTTATCAAGAAATTTTGTGCAACATCCTCGCCCCGTATATTGAAAATTTTTTTGTAATAAAAACTGGCAGTTTTCGTAATTTTTCAAGACAGACTCGCGGAAAGGCCGTGAACCTATAGATCGTAGTGTGCCGAAACTTTGGGGCACTCTGTATGTTTTATCCAGTCTAAACACGCAAGTGTAAGTGTAGTATTGATACAGTTAGCGGATAAGTGAACCACAAGTAGCTTAGCCTTTGTGGTTTGTTTGAAGATCTAATCCGTCGCAATCATAGTCCTAATATATGATGCTATCTTAGCGCTGGTAGTGTTTGTGTTTGTGTTTGTGTTTGTATGAGATAACGTCTACTGATAGTGGTATTGAGCAAATATTTGCTGGCTTTCTGAATTTATTATTTATTCGAATAAATAAGACGTTTGCAGTAAAGGTGGGCGTTTCTGCTATTTTTACAAAACGTCAACAAACTGTTCGTTGAGGAAAAAAGCTGCTTTTTAAAACAGTTGGAAAAAAACAGGTTTAGAAAACTGAACCTCGTAGTTGTATTAGCAGCTAAAACATAAGCACAAACGTTCAGTTTTCTAAGACTACTTTTTCATTCCCATTACCACCATGTCCTTAACTGTTTTTGGATGTAAAGCATTTAGAAAAAAATAATCCTTATAAGTGTAGTAATAATTAAATTACATTCTCAAAACGTAATATATATGTATGCCATTTTATATTTACAAAATGCAATGAATTTCTAATAGAAGCATTCTTTTTTTACTTAAAAATAAATACTCCTTTGCATATTTACCGAAATGCAAACGATTTAGAATATTTTTAGTCGATTAAAAAATATTGAGGATTGATAATAAGTATAAAAAATACGTTTAAATAAAATTAGGTTATGTATTTACAAAATGTGAGATGTTACTGTCATATTTTTATTTGGTAGAAAGTAGGTTTTCACTTTTCAACACCGAAAAAAGTAACCTTAATAAGTACAATATAGTAATGAGAACATAGGCCAAATGTGTTTAAATAAAATTAGCTCTATATAGTTACAAAACATAAAAAAAGTAAAAGAAAACTTTCAAAATTGTCCACTAAATAATTTTAAGTTTCTAAACACAAAGTAAACTACGGAGATCAAATGTTGACGTCACATTTATTTCTTACGATACCTGTTTGTAATTGTTCAGCAGAACGATCTTTCTCTGTATTAAAAGGTTGACAAATTACTCGCGATCTACAATGAATCGTTTAAGAGTTTTAGCAACTTTAACTGTAGAATCGGATGTAATGAGAAATTAGCCCATAAGTGGGCGCACTAGCGGCAAATCGACCGCAATGTTTTAATTTCGCATGTTACGGTAGGTATCCATGGAGAAATGTTTTCAGGGCTTTGGGTATTTGTCAAGACCACCTTGATGGACACGAACTGTATACAAATAATACCACCTTATCTTCAGTCCGTCTGGAAATAAGGCATGAATGCGAGATAGTTACGTCTGCGGCCAAGTTGCCGCGGCGCGCCCAATCGTGTAACTGCATTCGTAGTGTTATTCTCACTATATTTGTGCATACATAGGCACTTTTACCCTTCTTTTTTGTGTGTTTTAGTTTATTATTCTTTACCGTGCTTCTATTCTATTGACGAAGATTCCAAAAAGTATATTGTAAATTTGGATTATAACGCTACAAAATGTGGCGTTGATACTGTCGATCAAATGTGTGCCAGTTACTCGACATCCCGAAGCACGAGACGTTGGACAATGGCCTTTTTTTATCGGCGTTTAGACATTGTTGGAATAAATGCAAATTTAATTAACAAATTCAACCATCTGGATTACAGTGAGCGAAGACGAAACTTTTTGAAAAAATTGGCACTCAGTTTCATGAAGAGCGACAATCCTATCTCTTCCAAAAGATCAAGTTTTTTTTGGGAAAATATAAATTGGGAAATCAACAGGTTCAAGTACCACGTAAACCTATTAGTCATATTTGCGGACCACGCAAAAATAACAGAACCAAAATTGTCTGCAAAGAATGTAATAAGAATGTTTTAAGAATCACAGCCAGATGACCGCTGTTTGCACGAAGCTGAAGCAATGGACGTTGATTCAGATTAAATTTGTAAATATTAATTTATAAATTTTTGTTCATAAATTGAGTTTTTTGATAAGTGTGACCACTAGGAATTCCGTAATATTTGTCATGTTTCTTGTATAAAATGAAATCCTTTTTCAGACAAGTGTTTTTATTAATTAACTATTATCTATGATTCAAATATTAAATAATTTTAAAATAAATGTAACTATTAAAAAACTGAAAATTAAAATAAATCAATTAGAAACAAAGTATAATAAAAAATAATGCAATGTGTCCACTTAAAATTAGTTTACACGGGTACAAAAGCGGAATTAGGCTTTGCGGCCAAATTGCCGCGGCGCGTCCGGTTGTGTGATACACCTAGGCTCACCCAGCGAAGGGTTAAATCACGAAAAAAGCAACTTTAATGAAAAATAGTTAGGCCTAACTGTGTTTTCAAACAAAAAATATAAGTTCATTAGTATATTCTTGTAGTAATCATTAATAATTATTAGATATGTATACTCACTGTATTATTAAAAGCGACGTCTTTTTTTCTTTTCGTTTGATAATATCTCATTTACGAAATTAAAAGCCCATATTTTTCAGAATTGACACGACGTTTTTTGCATTAAAATTGAAGAGCAATCAACTAATTAATAACAAAAACGAGTAATCGAGAAAAACGTGATACGTGATGTGTATTTTTGGTTCGGTAACAAAATTTTATTTTTTGAAATTTTTTGTTAAGATTAGAACATGTCCAAGATTCATCAAATTTTGACAAAAGCGCTAGTTCATAAAAAAATTGTCAAATTTATTCCGTCATATATCTCTGATTGAAGAAATTCGACGTTTCTTTGATAGTGTAATATGCCCTAATTTTTTTTTTTTTTAACGTCCGACTATTGTGCACACTCGGGCTAATGCAGACGATGGGATGATTTATAGCGTATGAAAATGCCAAGCCCTGGCCGGGAATCGAACCCGGGTCCTCGGGGTGAAAACCTAGTACGCTATCAACTAGGCCACCGAGGCGGCAATTTTTTAACGACCGACTATTGTGCACACTCGGGCTAATGCAGACGACAGGATGATTTATAGCGTATGAAAATGCCAAGCCCTGGCCGGGAATCGAACCCGGGTCCTCGGGGTGAAAACCTAGTACGCTATCAACTAGGCCACCGAGGCGGCAATTTTTAACGACCGACTATTGTGCACACTCGGGCTAATGCAGACGACGGGATGATTTATAGCGTATGAAAATGCCAAGCCCTGGCCGGGAATCGAACCCGGGTCCTCGGGGTGAAAACCTAGTACGCTATCAACTAGGCCACCGAGGCGGCAATTTTTTAACGACCGACTATTGTGCACACTCGGGCTAATGCAGACGACGGGATGATTTATAGCGTATGAAAATGCCAAGCCCTGGCCGGGAATCGAACCCGGGTCCTCGGGGTGAAAACCTAGTACGCTATCAACTAGGCCACCGAGGCGGCAATTTTTTAACGACCGACTATTGTGCACACTCGGGCTAATGCAGACGACGGGATGATTTATAGCGTATGAAAATGCCAAGCCCTGGCTGGGTATCGAACCCGGGTCCTCGGGGTGAAAGCCTAGTCGCTATCAACTAGGCCACCGGGGTGG
>CM040182.1:8074125-8086625 GCA_022606455.1 Callitettix versicolor
ATTTATACAGACTTTTTCATTGATTCACTGCTTGCATGCTCTTTCGGCATCAAGTGGTCAAAACTGTGGTAGGTCTTGCCACCCAGCTAGTATTGGACGTTTGCATGCTCTTTCTGCATCAAGTGGTCAAAACTGTGGTAGGTCTTGCCAGCCAGCTAGTATTGACGTTTGCATGCTCTTTTCTGCATCAAGTGGTCAAAACTGTGGTAGGTCTTGGCCACCCAGCTAGTATTGGACGTTTGCATGCTCTTTCTGCATCAAGTGGTCAAAACTGTGGTAGGTCTTGCCACCCAGCTAGTATTGGACGTTTTGCTCTTTCTGCATCAAGTGGTCAAAACTGTAGGTATTGCCACCCAGCTAGTATTGGACGTTTGCATGCTCTTTCTGCATCAAGTGGTCAAAAAATCATAAATAAATACACATACGTCATTCGTGATTTATACAACGTACATTGTATAAAATTCCAGAACATTGATTCAGTTTAGCCAAAACTGCAAATCCAATAGTGTAGTGCAAGAAAACAGTAACAGTAGAAGGTTTTAGGAAAAGAACTGACCGACGAATGTAGCGAGTGACCAAGTAGTTGGATTGACAAGCTGGTGGAGGAGAGGGAGCGAGAGAGCTAACCACCCGAGTCTAACACACACTAAGCCGCCTCGGTGGCCTAGTTGATAGCGTACTGGGCTTTCACCCCGAGGACCCGGGTTCGATTCCCGGCCAGGGCTTGGCATTTTCATACGCTATAAATCATCCCATCGTCTGCATTAGTCAACTCTTGGAAAATTATGTTTGTAGTAAATTGTGCGCGTGTGTAGGTATACAACTTAAAAATTAACTGAAACTATCACAAACTATGAATTTTAGTATCTTAGGCTATATAAGGTACTTTAATAATTAATCAGTTTATAATCCTACTTTTGATAGTTATACTGTCTGAGTATAATAATAAATATAATATATACTGTCATTCAAAAATTGGTATAGGTTATATACATTAAATAATTTAACTACACAAATTTAGAAAATACACATTTTTAAAATTAACAAGAACAATAAACATAACCTCACTTGAAATGATATTGAAGCTATTGTGCGAAATCAGCTGTTTAGAAGTAGTAACTTTCCAGTCTAGATATATACAATGAATCTGTAATGCTGTGAGGTTTACATTACAGATTCAAGCGTGACGCGAAAGCAAATGTTTATACCCATGTTTTGTCAACCGAGATCATATAAGTTTTCACTTTAAAAATACATTTTATTAATCACTAAACAACAACAAAAAATAATGTGTTGTATTAATGTTTGGAATAATAATGTTCACTAGTGCGCGTGTATGGATGTTTTAGAGCGTTCCGTGACGGATACAACTGAATACATACATCCAATACATACATGTTCCCCCCGTGCAAAACATACATCCATACCCCGCGATAAGAAGTAGTCGCTTAAAAAAACAGTTGAAGAACAGCAAAGCCAATAGCGTTCTTGTCATCGTGTCACTATGATAAACTACGGTAGACTGTCTGGTGAAAGCATAACTGAAAGGCGGAATCCACCCCTTAACTGGTAAGGGCAGAGCGTTAAGTAATCACACGCGTCAAGTCTACTAAATCCTAGCGTTCTCAGGTTAAACATATTTTTGACATAATTTTGCGATATATTATTTATGCACTAGTACCGAATTACCGACAGACAGACCTGATGCCCAGTTATGGTTACTAAAAGTGTTAACCTAAGTGTAAATATAGCATATTTTTTCTGCTGTACAGTTAAACAAGTGTTGTCTGATCGTTCTGCACACAGTTCACTTTGGCTTAGAGGCCACTTACAGAACCCTCCGCTGAGGCAAATCAGAGCACATTATTCACTTTAATCTGTGTCACTGTGAAGTTGTAGCAGTTGCAGTAGGCGCTAACGTCGGTCTCGCTTCGCGGTGAGTGAGAGTTTCCAGTAATTCCAAGTGGTATCTAGTAGTTACAGGAGTTTGAGTACTCTATGTAGTTTCCAGTGGCTGTCAGATGTTTTATTTGAGGCAAAGTTAGGACCATTAGGTCCTCTATTCTATTTAACCTTTTCGAGAGAGAGAGAGAGAGAGAGAGAGAGAGAGAGAGAGAGAGAGTGAGTGACAGAATGAGAGAGTGGGACAGTGAGAGAGTGACAGTATGAGTGAGAGAGTGATTGAGTGAGAGTGAGAGAGTGGGAGAGTGGGAGTGAGAGAGTGAGTGGGTGAGAGTGAGAGTGTGAGTGTGAGAGAGAGAGTGTGAGAGTGAGTGAGAGTTAGAGTGTGAGTGAGAGAGTGTGAGTGAGAGTGGGAGAGTGAGTGAGTGAGAATGAGAGTGTGAGTGTGAGAGTGAGAGTGTGCGAGTGGGAGAGTGAGTGAGTGAGAGTATGAGTGAGAGTGTGAGAGTGGGAAAGTGAGTGAGAGTGGGAAAGTGTGTGATAGTAGGAGAGTGAGTGAGAGTGAGAGTATGAGAGAGAGTGAGAGTGAGAGTGAGAGAGTGGGAGAGTGAGTGAGTGAGTGAGAGTGCGAGTGTGAGAGTGAGAGAGTGTGAGAGTGAGTGAGAGAGTGGGAGAGTGAGTGAGTGAGTGAGAGTGCGAGTGTGAGAGTGAGAGAGTGAGAGAGTGATTGAGTGAGAGTGAGAGAGTGGGAGAGTGGGAGTGAGAGAGTGAGTGGGTGAGAGTGAGAGTGTGAGTGTGAGAGAGAGTGTGAGAGTGAGTGAGAGTTAGAGTGTGAGTGAGAGAGTGTGAGAGAGAGTGTGAGAGTGAGTGAGAGTTAGAGTGTGAGTGAGAGAGTGTGAGTGAGAGTGGGAGAGTGAGTGAGAGTGGGAGAGTGAGTGAGTGAGAATGAGAGTGTGAGTGTGAGAGTGAGAGTGTGCGAGTGGGAGAGTGAGTGAGTGAGAGTATGAGTGAGAGTGTGAGAGTGGGAAAGTGAGTGAGAGTGGGAAAGTGTGTGATAGTAGGAGAGTGAGTGAGTGAGTGAGAGTGAGAGTATGAGAGAGAGTGAGAGTGAGAGAGTGGGAGAGTGAGTGAGTGAGTGAGAGTGCGAGTGTGAGAGTGAGAGAGTGGGAGAGTGAGTGAGAGAGTGGGAGAGTGAGTGAGTGAGTGAGAGTGCGAGTGTGAGAGTGAGAGAGTGGGAGAGTGAGTGAGAGAGTGAGAGTGAGAGAGGGAGAGAATAAGAGCGTGAGCGTAAGCGTGAACGAGTGCGTGTGCGTTTTATATTTTACCCAAGTGCAGCATGTCTTCAAATAAATGAACAACAAAGAAGAAAATACCCAACTACGTATATAATAATCCGTTTTTGGTACAATCGTCCTATAAATCCAATCGGTTGATTTTAAGACAATGGTTTTTAAACGAAAGCCGTCAGAACACTTTGGATATGGTTCATAACGTCTCAGACCTGTCACGACGAACAACAAAGAACGCAAGTGATAATACTCACAAAGGAAAGGAAAGTATTGTAAAGCCTTTGTTAGGAAAATAAACAAATAAAAATGGATTGTGAATGAAGGTATATTATAGTTCTTTTAGCGTCCTCATTTTGCGTCAGTTACATAAATGGGAACTGGTGTACCTCATCGAAAATGCAACTCTAATTACTCAACATAAACCGAGTAGGCTTACATGTTTAGAATTTCGTCAGTGTTACATAGACCTAATATATTAACTTAATTAAATTCTTTTACTATCCCAATTGTGATTACTGATTAGCGAAATTAAATTATAAAAATAAACTACTGAAGCAGCCATCATGATAAATCCCAAACTAAGGACCTTGAAATGAGCATCGATCATGCACTCTAAATCAATTTTTAAGGGTTCTTTATTTGTATATATAACTTCAATAACTATAAAAGATAATTTCGAAACATATTGAAGAGTAATTTGTGTGCGCTCCAATAACTATAAGACATAATTTCGAAACATATTGAAGAGAAATTTGTGTCCGCTCCAATAACTATAAGACATAATTTCGAAACATATTGAAGAGTAATTTGTGTCCGCTTCAATAACTATAAGACATAATTTCGAAACATATTGAAGAGAAATTTGTGTCCGCTCTAATAACTATAAGACATAATTTCGAAACATATTGAAGAATAATTTGTGTCCGCTCCAATAACTATAAGACATAATTTCGAAACATATTGAAGAGTAATTTGTGTCCGCTTCAATAACTATAAGACATAATTTCGAAACATATTGAAGAGAAATTTGTGTCCGCTCTAATAACTATAAGACATAATTTCGAAACATATTGAAGAGAAATTTGTGTCCGCTCTAATAACTATAAGACATAATTTCGAAACATATTGAAGAATAATTTGTGTCCGCTTCAATAACTATAAGACATAATTTCGAAACATATTGTAGAGAAATTTGTGTCCGCTCCAATAACTATAAGACATAATTTCGAAATATATTGAAGAGTAATTTGTGTCCGCTCCAATAACTATAAGACATAATTTCGAAATATATTGAAGAGTAATTTGTGTCCGCTCCAATAACTATAAGACATAATTTCGAAATATATTGAAGAGTAATTTGTGTCCGCTCCAATAACTATAAGACATAATTTCGAAACATATTGAAGAGAAATTTGTGTTCGTTTCAATAATTATAAGACATAATTTCGAAACATATTGAAGAGAAATTTGTGTTCGCTTCAATAATTATAAGACATAATTTCGAAACATATTGAAGAGAAATTTGTGTCCGCTCCAATAACTATAAGACATAATTTCGAAATATATTGAAGAGAAATTTGTGTCCGCTCCAATAACTATAAGACATAATTTCGAAACATATTGAAGAGTAATTTGTGTCCGCTTCAATAACTATAAGACATAATTTCGAAACATATTGAAGAGAAATTTGTGTCCTCTTCAATAACTATAAGACATAATTTCGAAACATATTGAAGAGAAATTTGTGTTCGCTTCAATAATTATAAGACATAATTTCGAAACATATTGAAGAGAAATTTGTGTTCGCTTCAATAATTATAAGACCTAATTTCGAAACATATTGAAGAGAAATTTGTGTTCGCTTCAATAATTATAAGACATAATTTCGAAACATATTGAAGAGAAATTTGTGTTCGCTTCAATAATTATAAGACCTAATTTCGAAACATATTGAAGAGAAATTTGTGTTCGCTTCAATAATTATAAGACATAATTTCGAAACATATTGAAGAGTAATTTGTGTCCGCTTCAATAACTATAAGACATAATTTCGAAACGTATTGTAGAGAAATTTGTGTCCGCTCCGATAACTATAAGACATAATTTCGACACATATTGAAGAGTAATTTGTGTCCGCTTCAATAACTATAAGACATAATTTCGAAACATATTGAAGAGAAATTTGTGTTCGCTTCAATAATTATAAGACATAATTTCGAAACATATTGAAGAGAAATTTGTGTCCGCTCCAATAACTATAAGACATAATTTCGAAATATATTGAAGAGAAATTTGTGTCCGCTCCAATAATTATAAGACATAACTTCGAAACATATTGAAGAGTAATTTGTGTCCGCTTCAATAACTATAAGACATAATTTCGAAACATATTGAAGAGAAATTTGTGTTCGCTTCAATAATTATAAGACCTAATTTCGAAACATATTGAAGAGTAATTTGTGTCCGCTTCAATAACTATAAGACATAATTTCGAAACATATTGAAGAGAAATTTGTGTCCGCTCTAATAACTATAAGACATAATTTCGAAACATATTGAAGAATAATTTGTGTCCGCTTCAATAACTATAAGACATAATTTCGAAACATATTGTAGAGAAATTTGTGTCCGCTCCAATAACTATAAGACATAATTTCGAAATATATTGAAGAGTAATTTGTGTCCGCTCCAATAACTATAAGACATAATTTCGAAATATATTGAAGAGTAATTTGTGTCCGCTCCAATAACTATAAGACATAATTTCGAAACATATTGAAGAGAAATTTGTGTTCGTTTCAATAATTATAAGACATAATTTCGAAACATATTGAAGAGAAATTTGTGTTCGCTTCAATAATTATAAGACATAATTTCGAAACATATTGAAGAGAAATTTGTGTCCGCTCCAATAACTATAAGACATAATTTCGAAATATATTGAAGAGAAATTTGTGTCCGCTCCAATAACTATAAGACATAATTTCGAAACATATTGAAGAGAAATTTGTGTCCTCTTCAATAACTATAAGACATAATTTCGAAACATATTGAAGAGAAATTTGTGTCCGCTCCAATAACTATAAGACATAATTTCGAAACATATTGAAGAGAAATTTGTGTTCGTTTCAATAATTATAAGACATAATTTCGAAACATATTGAAGAGAAATTTGTGTTCGCTTCAATAATTATAAGACATAATTTCGAAACATATTGAAGAGAAATTTGTGTCCGCTCCAATAACTATAAGACATAATTTCGAAACATATTGTAGAGAAATTTGTGTCCGCTCCAATAACTATAAGACATAATTTCGAAATATATTGAAGAGTAATTTGTGTCCGCTCCAATAACTATAAGACATAATTTCGAAATATATTGAAGAGTAATTTGTGTCCGCTCCAATAACTATAAGACATAATTTCGAAATATATTGAAGAGTAATTTGTGTCCGCTCCAATAACTATAAGACATAATTTCGAAACATATTGAAGAGAAATTTGTGTTCGTTTCAATAATTATAAGACATAATTTCGAAACATATTGAAGAGAAATTTGTGTTCGCTTCAATAATTATAAGACATAATTTCGAAACATATTGAAGAGAAATTTGTGTTCGCTCCAATAACTATAAGACATAATTTCGAAATATATTGAAGAGTAATTTGTGTCCGCTCCAATAACTATAAGACATAATTTCGAAACATATTGAAGAGTAATTTGTGTCCGCTCCAATAACTATAAGACATAATTTCGAAACATATTGAAGAGAAATTTGTGTCCGCTCCAATAACTATAAGACATAATTTCGAAACATATTGAAGAGAAATTTGTGTTCGCTTCAATAATTATAAGACATAATTTCGAAACATATTGAAGAGAAATTTGTGTTCGCTTCAATAATTATAAGACCTAATTTCGAAACATATTGAAGAGAAATTTGTGTTCGCTTCAATAATTATAAGACATAATTTCGAAACATATTGAAGAGAAATTTGTGTTCGCTTCAATAATTATAAGACATAATTTCGAAACATATTGAAGAGAAATTTGTGTCCGCTCCAATAACTATAAGACATAATTTCGAAACATATTGAAGAGTAATTTGTGTCCGCTTCAATAACTATAAGACATAATTTCGAAACATATTGAAGAGAAATTTGTGTCCTCTTCAATAACTATAAGACATAATTTCGAAACATATTGAAGAGAAATTTGTGTTCGCTTCAATAATTATAAGACATAATTTCGAAACATATTGAAGAGAAATTTGTGTTCGCTTCAATAATTATAAGACCTAATTTCGAAACATATTGAAGAGAAATTTGTGTTCGCTTCAATAATTATAAGACATAATTTGAAACATATTGAAGAGAAATTTGTGTTCGCTTCAATAATTATAAGACATAATTTCGAAACATATTGAAGAGAAATTTGTGTTCGCTTCAATAATTATAAGACCTAATTTCGAAACATATTGAAGAGAAATTTGTGTTCGCTTCAATAATTATAAGACATAATTTCGAAACATATTGAAGAGAAATTTGTGTCCGCTCCAATAACTATAAGACATAATTTCGAAATATATTGAAGAGAAATTTGTGTCCGCTTCAATAATTATAAGACCTAATTTCGAAACATATTGAAGAGTAATTTGTGTCCGCTTCAATAACTATAAAACATAATTTCGAAACATATTGAAGAGAAATTTGTGTTCGCTTCAATAATTATAAGACATAATTTCGAAACATATTGAAGAGAAATTTGTGTTCGCTTCAATAATTATAAGACCTAATTTCGAAACATATTGAAGAGAAATTTGTGTTCGCTTCAATAATTATAAGACATATTTCGAAACATATTGAAGAGAAATTTGTGTTCGCTTCAATAATTATAAGACCTAATTTCGAAACATATTGAAGAGAAATTTGTGTTCGCTTCAATAATTATAAGACCTAATTTCGAAACATATTGAAGAGAAATTTGTGTTCGCTTCAATAATTATAAGACCTAATTTCGAAACATATTGAAGAGAAATTTGTGTTCGCTCCAATAATTATAAGACATAATTTCGAAACATATTGAAGAGTAATTTGTGTCCGCTTCAATAACTATAAGACATAATTTCGAAACATATTGAAGAGAAATTTGTGTTCGCTTCAATAATTATAAGACCTAATTTCGAAACATATTGAAGAGAAATTTGTGTTCGCTTCAATAATTATAAGACATAATTTCGAAACATATTGAAGAGAAATTTGTGTTCGCTTCAATAATTATAAGACATAATTTCGAAACATATTGAAGAGAAATTTGTGTTCGCTTCAATAATTATAAGACCTAATTTCGAAACATATTGAAGAGAAATTTGTGTTCGCTTCAATAATTATAAGACCTAATTTCGAAACATATTGAAGAGAAATTTGTGTTCGCTTCAATAATTATAAGACATAATTTCGAAACATATTGAAGAGAAATTTGTGTTCGCTTCAATAATTATAAGACATAATTTCGAAACATATTGAAGAGAAATTTGTGTCCGCTTCAATAATTATAAGACCTAATTTCGAAACATATTGAAGAGAAATTTGTGTTCGCTTCAATAATTATAAGACATAATTTCGAAACATATTGAAGAGAAATTTGTGTTCGCTTCAATAATTATAAGACATAATTTCGAAACATATTGAAGAGAAATTTGTGTTCGCTTCAATAATTATAAGACCTAATTTCGAAACATATTGAAGAGAAATTTGTGTTCGCTTCAATAATTATAAGACATAATTTCGAAACATATTGAAGAGAAATTTGTGTTCGCTCCAATAACTATAAGACATAATTTCGAAACATATTGAAGAGAAATTTGTGTTCGCTTCAATAATTATAAGACCTAATTTCGAAACATATTGAAGAGAAATTTGTGTTCGCTTCAATAATTATAAGACATAATTTGGAATAATCCATCGAAGAGAAATTTCTGTTGCTGGACTTGTATCTGTTTAGCTTATTATAACAGGCAATGTATAAACATGCAATGTCGATATCTCAAGTACTAAATGATAACTCAACAGAGGGGGGGCAGTGGAGCGAGAAGGCCTAATAAGTGCGTCAGGAAATTAAAAGCCACAAACTTTATCTTTGCACTGAATTCACGCTAAATTTGTAAAGTTGACAAATCCTAAATTTACTGACTTTAATGTCAACTTTTATACACGCGGATTTGAGGGGTGTTTGGTTCTCTTGTAAATTCGAATAAATGGCCTGAGACTGTCGCACAGAATTTCGCATATCTACAACTCTGTAAACACTGAGTCAGCACTGTGGATTTATTGTACGGGTTTAAGTCTTAGTTACGAGTGAAATAGTCTAGTGTAGGGTAGTTTCAGTTTTTTTGTTATGTGATACGGATTGGTACACTGTATAAAAATAAAAGTTTTCGATTTCCCACCGCCATGCCGGCCGCCGCCATCTTGAAAAAAGAGCCAAATTTTCGGTTTTTATCATATTTTTCCAAGAAATATCCTGAAGTATTTTTAAACTAGAGCAAAGTACCTAAAATTTGGGACCAAAACAAAATTTCTATCTATAACAATTCCAGAAAAAAATCACTTTTAATTTGCAGAATTTTTCCCGGACTGTTAAAAATGCAGACCTTTGACTAATAAAAATTTTGACTAATAACATCCGTAGTCTAAAAAATTTATATTTTTAATTTTAGATGGGCTCGTGGGAAGTTGGCCCACCCATAATGAGTATCCCTTATTTCAGTTTTCCAAAGCAAAACTAACGTAAAAGTCTAAAAAAAATTATATTTTTAATTTTAGATGGGCTCGTGGGAAGTTGGCCCACCCATAATGAGTATCCCTTATTTAAGTTTTCGAAAGCAAAACTAACGTAAAAGAATTCATTTTAGGCTAAAAAAGTTATATTTTTAATTTTAGATGGGCTCGTGGGAAGTTGGCCCACCCATAATGAGTATCCTTTATTTAAGTTTTCCAAAGCAAAACTAACGTAAAAATCTAAAAAAATTATATTTTTAATTTTAGATGGGCTAGTGGGAAGTTGGCCCACCCAAAATGAGTATCCCTTATTTAAGTTTTCGAAAGCAAAACTAACGTAAAAGAATTCATTTTAGGCTAAAAATGTTATATTTTTAATTTTAGATGGGCTAGTGGGAAGTTGGCCCACCCATAATGAGTATCCTTTATTTAAGTTTTCCAAAACAAAACTAACGTAAAAATCTAAAAAATTTATATTTTTAATTTTAGATGGGCTCGTGGGAAGTTGGCCCACCCAAAATGAGTATCCCTTATTTAAGTTTTCGAAAGCAAAACTAACGTAAAAGAATTCATTTTAGGCTAAAAAAGTTATATTTTTAATTTTAGATGGGCTAGTGGGAAGTTGGCCCACCCATAATGAGTATCCTTTATTTAAGTTTTCCAAAGCAAAACTAACGTAAAAATCTAAAAAATTTATATTTTTAATTTTAGATGGGCTCGTGGGAAGTTGGCCCACCCAAAATGAGTATCCCTTATTTAAGTTTTCGAAAGCAAAACTAACGTAAAAGAATTCATTTTAGGCTAAAAATGTTATATTTTTAATTTTAGATGGGCTAGTGGGAAGTTGGCCCACCCATAATGAGTATCCTTTATTTAAGTTTTCCAAAGCAAAACTAACGTAAAAGTCTAAAAAAATTATATTTTTAATTTTAAATGGGCTCGTGGGAAGTTGGCCCACCCAAAATGAGTATCCCTTATTTAAGTTTTCGAAAGCAAAACTAACGTAAAAGAATTCAATTTAGGCTAAAAAAATTATATTTTTAATTTTAAATGGGCTCGTGGGAAGTTGGCCCACCCATAATGAGTATCGCTAATTTAAGTCTTCCAAAGCAAAACTAACGTAAAAGAATTCATTTTAGGCTAAACAAATTATATTTTTAATTTTAGATGGACTCGTGGGAAGTTGGCCCACCCATAATGAGTATCGCTAATTTAAGTCTTCCAAAGCTGAACTAACGTAAAAGAATTCATTTTAGGCTAAAAAAATTATATTGTTAATTTTAGATGGGCTCGTGGGAAGTTGGCCCACCCATAATGAGTATCGCTAATTTAAGTCTTCCAAAGCTGAACTAACGTCAGTTTTAGCAACACTAACAGAAATTAACGATTTCCATGACTCGAAGTGGTGTACTTTGTTCGAGTGGGTGAACTTAGTACACAGACGTTAAAGCCAGTACGATTGACACTAGACGACAGGATTCACCAAGTGGTTACAGGATTAGCCATGATGCTTCTGCATACGGAAATGATAAAGCTCATGTATTTCTGGAATTAATCTGTTCGACTCTACTTCGCCGTGGAATAGTAACCCTAATCTCGTTTCCCAGCTCGTTCTTAGCTTTTCCTAACATTTCATACCTGTATGAATAGACAGACGGGCAGTGCTTTGCTAAGTATGCATTGAAACGTCTAATTGCTTGCCCTTCCTTCTAGCTAATATCTAGAAACACAAAACGTAAACAGTATCTTTCAAAATGTTGGACTGAGGTTTGGTTTCACAGAAATGGCTAAGAAGTGCATTCATACAGCGAATGTAAGAAGGTAATACCCGAGATTAAGAATTAAAATCAAAGTAAGCTAAAACCAATAAAAAATCATTAAAAATGTTTTTCAGAAATTTTAACTAAAGTAAATTTTTTTGATTAGGATTATTACCTATTCTTACCGTCAGTGGTCTATCAACTCACCTCATAAAGGCTACCACGGTTTCGAGGCCATACAAAATGTTAAATCCCTCTGTCGAGGTCGTCACAAAGTCAAACAAAACATTAAAACATACATCACAAACACTAAGCACAATTACACATTTAAAATGTGTGCACAATTACATTCCGGGCAGTCCGGAATGTAACGACGTACGAGTCGCGTGTGTAGCTTGGCCAAGCCGAATTTAATGATGAATATTTTAAACGTGTAATTGTGCTTAGTGTTTGCGATGTATTTTTTAATGTTTTGTTTGACTTTGTGACGACCTCGACAGAGGGATTTAACATTTTGTATGGCCTGAAGATGAAACTATAGAGTTTCGAAACCGCGGTAGCCTTTATGAGGTGAGTTGATAGACCGCTGACGGGAAGAATAGGTAATAATCCTGATCATTTGAATATGTGGTCCGTTGGCTGTGTTACAATAATAATTTTTTTTGTTTTAAATTTAACAATTTTTTTTGTGTTAAACGTCCGACTATTGTGCACGCTTGGGGTAATGCAGACGATGGGATGATTTATAGCGTATGAAAATGCCAAGCC
>CM040182.1:8096625-8106625 GCA_022606455.1 Callitettix versicolor
CTCGTAACATTTCCCACTAATTTAACCGTTAACGGTAATATTTAGGAAAAGCCGCCTCGGTGGCCTAGTGGATAGCGTACTAGGCTTTCACTGTGAGGACCCGGGTTCGATTCCCGGCCAGGGCTTGGCATTTTCATACGCTATAAATCATCCCATCGTCTGCATTAGCCCAAGTGTGCACAATAGTCGGACGTTAAACACAAAAAAAAGTAAAATTTTCTCCCTCCCCAAAAAAAAATCTTCGATGGTGCAACTTGCGCCGTCGTTCCCCCGTCTAGGTACCTGTGGAATTAAGGCCAAGAGGAATAAATTATTTCAGTGATAAGGACACAACATGTCTCCTGTTGTGACCTGAAATTTCCAACGCTGACAGACAGAAATTGTGCTTACGTAAGCGACATCGTACATCACTGCATCAATAATAGACAACAGGAAGTTTAAACCAATGCAGGAATAATAGATTACATACACTGCACCGCACTCAGGTATAGTAAAGCAAATCGCTATATATTATGCTGGCATCTGCATGCATTTCCAATATTTCCAATAATATTATTTCAGTATTTTTTTTCGTAAATATTACGGTTACCTTTTTATATTCTTCTTTTCTGCTAGGATTATTGTAACCATGTTCAGTATAATGATCTGCCTTCCTTAGCTTCGTCAAGTCTACTTTCGTTGACGCGTTTCGGAGAACCTGCATCTTCAAAAACTATATCTATACTCATAGATATTGAGTAGATATATAGTTTTTGAAGATGGAGGTTCTCCGAAACGCGTCAACGAAAGTAGAATTGACAAAGCTAAGGAAGGCAGGTTAATAGTAATTAAGGCTACCGGTTAAATCGACGGAAAAAGTTACGAACGTGGACTTCTTTTGGTACTAATTAAGAATATTGTTCTAGGCCTATTGTTCTTTGAACTACTTGTAAACTACTGGCAAAACGTAACAAACCAAATTTTAGAAGACACGTTTTATTATATTATCTCCTGCACATTTTCGTTTTTGCCGATATCTTCCGAATACTAATTCTTAAAATATGGCAAATTCAGTGCAAATGTTGTTTGCTTTGTAAGGGCCAATTTTTAGCAAATTTTTTATTGAGCGATCAGAGGCAACTTGGAAAAAAGTATTTTTTTTCAGTAAGAGCTGTTCTTTATTTTAGAACTAATTTTACAGCAAAAAAACTGAAAAATTTTCAAAAATTATTAGATTTAAATTTGAACCAAATCTGTGGAGAGTTTTAGCTCATGGTTTTTACAATTACTCTGTGTGTGTGTGTGTGCGCGCGCGTGCGTGCGTGTGTGACCCGGATCTTCGGGGTGAAAGGAAAAAAAATTTAGGAAAAATGTTACTTGACTAAATTTATTGAAAATTTTATGCTTTTTGCAAACGCTATCCACTAGGCCACCGAGGCGGCAAGGTCATAATATTGATGACCAGTATAGATATAGTTTTGAAGATGGAAGTTCTCCGAAACGCGTCAACGAAAGTAGAATTGACGAAGCTAGGGAAGACAGATCATTATACTGAACATAGTGATAATAATACTAGCAGAAAGAAAGAAGAATATAAAAAGAATTTCTGCATAATAAAGATTTCATTGAAAATGTTAGTTAATCCTTAATTAAATGTTACTTAAAATGCTTAACTTAAATTTTAGTTAAAACGCTTAACTTAAATGATCTGGGCCGTATCTGGTTATTTCTGTTCCTCTGTTTTGACTGATGTTTTTAAGTCATCTTTATTTCTTCTGTAATTGTTAGTCGTAACACAATAATAACAAACTTGAAGTTAATTATCGTTTGTCGGATTCGGGCTTAATGTTGATAGAAAATTATGCAGTACATCTCTCTGAAATATAAATGTTTCACGTTATAAGCAGCAACAAATAAAACTAAAATGCTATTTTATTTAAAAGAAATAATACCAACTTCAATCAGAATCGTGTCACAGAATCGTAACGTGAAATGGTTGCATTTTTAAAATGTTGAACGAATTTTGCTAATTAAGGAAATCCAACGAGGGCCGCTAACGGTGTTGGCCTATCAAACAGGCAGGAGTATCAAGCCTTTATTGAACCGAAATTACAGTCTATACCAGGCAAGTTGGCTAAACACTGTTTGGGAAGTATTAGGTACAACGTGTGTCGGGATTTAATTGTTTTTGTCCAATTATACTTAACTGGCGTAATTGTCCAGAAAACGTAGAGGGTTTCTGTTACGCAACGCGTAAAATATTCTCGTAACGCGTGCACGCCTGAATACGCAATATCTTCAGATTTCAGTGTCTTAATTGCGTTTAATTTAGAGAATAAGTGAGGCTTATGTTTCCTTCATGTAATATTGATAAGACTCTATAACAGCGTGGGATATTTTTTGCTTACCAAAATTTTTACGCTTTTTTGATAAAAACGTTAAAAAAATTGTCCCGATTTTTTCGTTCGACAAAACTTCGTACTTTTTATTACGTTTTTAAATCGAATTAATAAAGTTAGTGATGAACATTTTTTTTTACGGTTATATCCTTTTTTTTTAACCATTGACGCCATCCAGGTACCTATATATCAATGCATCTGGATGGACGATGGACGCCTGGTGTTCCTTCTCACTTCGGCATGTTCGTTCCAACTTTACATCGCTGGTTGTCCCTCATCTTGGAATCCTTTTCTTTTTTTTATTAGGACACATTTAAAAAAGCCCGTTGCACGCTGCCAATTCTCTTTAGTGATTATCATTGTATGAGTGTCTCAGGTGTCAATAGACTCTTCCCGCTTGATCTCAGCTCTTCCCGCTGACTCTCAAAGGACGCACACTCAAAGATGGTGTGTAGTGCAGTGTCCTCAGCCCCACGGTATGTACAACTTGATGATCTCTTAATTTGTATTAAGCCAGGTAAACATTAAATTCTCCATGCCCAATGAGAACTTTGGTCTTGAAGAAGTCGACCTCTCCTACTGCCCTTTCACACCATCTAACGTCAGGAATGAGACGCCACGCCCACCTCCCTTTACAGCTGTTGTCCCAGCGATTTTGCCACGATGTAGGTGTTTTTTTTAAGTCCAGCTTTGTTCGCCCTTTTTACAGAAGACCTTTCACTGACCAGGAGGTCCAAGGGCGGCGTTCCGGCAAGCACTGTTGCAGCGTCAGTCCATACCGTCCTGTATGCACAGATTACTCTGAGCACCATCGATCTTTGAACCTTCTTCAGTATTCTCGTGGCTCTCGCGCTTTCCACCAGATAGGAGCACCATAAAGTATGACCGCGTAGGCACGGTTATAGGCGAACCCAGCCAGTTTAAAATGGTGGAGGGACTGACCCAAGGATAAACCCAGTAACTCATAAAATATTATTATAAATTCCAATAGTTTGATGCACGCATGCAATAATCCCATACGGGCCTAAGTACATTCTTGGTCTACTCAGAACAACAAGTTAAATTCTTTTTATATTCTTCTTCTTTCTACTAGGATTATTGTCACTATGTGATTATTGTCACTATAATGATCTGCCTTCTCTAGCTTCGTCAATTCTACTTTGGTTGACGCGTTTCGGAGAATCTTCATCTTCAAAAACTATATCTATACTGGTCACCAATATTATGGCCCGTCCTATTTATAATTTTCTATCTCCACCTCGTACCCCTCATCTATTCAACATGTGTACATTAAACCTGACATGCTCGCTTGTGATTGCCTCTTCACAAATCATACGTTTTCGCTCGCTTCTGATTGGCTCCTTTCAAACTTTCTCTTCAACGATCGTCGATCCTGTTAATTTTTGAAAATTTTTAGATTTTTAAACGTAATATCTGCTTGCGACGATATCTGTTCATTTATTACGTTTTCTCCCTTTAATTTAGATTTAAAAGTTTCCTCTAAAATGTTTCTCTAAAAAACATTTCTCTAAAATGTTCATACATCTTCCTTTTTCTGCCATGATTTATGAACATTTTAGAGAACTTGGAAATTTTAAATCTAAATTAAAGGGAGAAAACGTAATAAATGAACAGATATCGTAGCAAGCAGATATTACTTTTAAAAATCTAAAAATTTTCATAAATTAACAGGAGGGACGACCGTTGAAGAGAAAGTTTGAAAGGAGCCAATCAGAAGCGAGCGAAAACGTATGATTTTGAAGAGCAAATCAGAAGCGAGCACGTCAGGTTTAATGTACACGTGTTGAATAGAGGAGGGGTACGAGGTGGAGATAGAAAATTATGAATAGGAGAGGCCATAATTATTGGTGACCCATATAGATATAGTTTTTGAAGATGGAGGTTCTCCGAAACGCGTCAACGAAAGTAGAATTGACGAGGCAGATCATTATACTGAACATAGTAACAAGTTAAATCTTTACGATAAAATCTAAAAAAAATATATTATTTATTGTAGGTCAGACAGGTTTATTTTGGACAGTTCCTGTCGCATGGAATACATAAAATTAAATATATAGCCTATATATTCATATAAGTGAAAATTATAAAAGAAATAAATGAAAACCAGGACGCCCGTGCGAAATTCCTCACTATGAAACAGCCTTCCGAATAAGAGTATTTGTTGGGGTGAGGGCGGTAGTTGGAAGGAAGGGGAAACATTTAAAAAATAAATCGAAAAGCAATCGGTTTGGAATAATAATCATAAATGTATGAGTCACTGTAGTATATACATTTCAATAAAGGTAATCCCGCAGGGGGTGCAGACTAGCTGCACCTATTGAGAGGACTTGGACGTCCCTCGCGGTACCCGAGTCTAACAAACACTTACACCTACAACACTACACTTACGACTAACACTTTACACTCACACTTATAACACTACACTTACGACTTTAACACTTTACACTCACACTTACATTTAGGGAGGATAATAGCCTCAATGTGCTTTTCGCCTTAAAAAAAAAAATCTAAATGTTCATCTACCTGCTCTAGAGTTGAATCCTTCATCCCAAGCCTACCAATAGGGAGCTTAGCGTAAGTAAGTGCACTCTGGGACTCCAAACTTGATCTAGGCTTACCTGTGTATGCCGGGCTCTGTGGCGGTGGTCACTTTGTTTTCCTAGCTACTTGTGAGGTTTTGGTGGCTGGAAACAAACCATCGAAATCCTGAAAACTACGGAAAACTGGCAGAAATGGACCTTAGTAGTCAATATGAAATGGAAGAAACTGGGACTGTAACCCATTCATTTCCGTTTCTAGATGGCTGCCTCTAACGACGAAGAGCGTAGTTTCTACTACTGTACTGGCTGATCGTCAACACCTATCGCAGTTTTGACCGTTTCATGGAGAAAGTACATAAAATTTCCAAGTTGTTCCAGTAATATTTATTCTAAATTTGCGAAAAAGTTTACCAGTGCATCAGAACGTTGTCGTGGAGGTTAATAATAAAAAAAGGCAATTAAGAAAGTATATACTGTGAGGTCAACTGTTCCTTTAACTTCTATGAGTATATGAATCGACCGAGTGTAAAGCGATAAATCGTTTTCCCCGTAAAACAGCGAA
Source organism: Callitettix versicolor (assembly GCA_022606455.1). NCBI lineage: Eukaryota > Metazoa > Arthropoda > Insecta > Hemiptera > Cercopidae > Callitettix > Callitettix versicolor. Next base: position 8,102,127 of record CM040182.1, read on the forward strand.
CGCATGTACTTCCTTACACCGCGTTTCGAACGCAAAGAAATTTAATGGTCGAGACTGTCTTAACATCCTCCCCAACGGTTGCGTGCTTCAGTTTTTGTTTGCTACGTCGTAAAAAATAATGGCAGCTAAACCCGTCAGCAAAAGGTTAAATATAATTAACCGTTTTAATGGTTTAAAAAGAAATTTTCCGCTTTTCACGGTCACGGGTAATAACGAAACCTTTTGTAATACGTTAAAAATATTTCCTTACATCACTGATCGCTGTATGTAATGAAGTATGGATCCATTACCGCCAGGTTTAAGGTAAACACTGATATTAACCAACACACATACCTCTGTCTCTCTTTTAGCGTAGGTTTTAAGCACTTCAAAACGATTTTTCAAAACACAATTACTTGTAGGCACATCTGTTTTCCATTAAGAAATAAACACTCTCGAGTGATCGGTGGTTATATACAGCTCATCACCCTCGTTGGGTTTGCTCTTTTGAGAAGTTGTAAGCTGACTTGATTTTCCTATTTTCCGCAATAATTTTATCATAAGTTTTTCAACAGCTGTTTCAGATATGAAATAGTTTTAGTACCGTTTAACAGAAATGTAAAAGCATTTTTAAAGCACGCTTAATTCACTCATAAGAGCACATCTACTTACACGGAGTGGTAAACCGACTGGCTGGTAGTTGTTTCCACACACACACGCGGGCGCACGCGCACACACAAATACACACAAACACACAACACACGCGCGCGCGCGACCGCACGCACGCGCGCACACACACACACACACGGCCGCAGGCATGCGCGCGCGCACACACACACGACCCCACGCATGCGCACACACACACACACACGACGCACGCATGCGCGCGCACAGCACGTACGCACGCGCGCACACATACGCACCACACACACACGCGCGCGCGCGCGACCGCACACACGCACACACACACACACACACACACACACACGACGCACATGCGCACACACACACACACACACACACACACACACCACGACTGCATGCATGCGCACGCGCACACACACACACACACACACGACCCCACGCATGCGCGCACACACACACGCGACCGCACGCATGCGCGCGCACACGCACGTACGCACGCGCGCACACATACACACCACACACACACATACACACACACACACGCTCGCGCACACACACACACGACATACAACACACACGACACACAACACACATGACACAGACAGACACACACACACACACACACACACACACACACACACACACACACACACACACACACACACAACATACACACACGCGCGCGCGAGCGCACGCACGCACGTAATTGTTTAGAAGGGAAACTCTGGAGGCCTGATATGGTATACAGATGCCTCCAAGACAAAGACAGACACTGGTGCTGGGGTGTAATGCCTGGGACCAAGGGTGAAAAGAGTTCTTACCCTGGGGCAGTATGCAACAATACTCCAGGCTGAAATAATGTCGAATAATACCTGTTTTCGGGAGAATTTGAGATGCCTTCAAGAAGCCTCGTGTTCAAATTTTTACCGACAGTGAAGCAGCAATAAAAGCACTTGCTGGTCCCATAATTCAGTCATATCTAGTCTGAAAGTGTCGGAAGAAAACACTGTGTCCTCGCTCTGTTCCGGGGCATAAGACAGACCCACTGGCTGGAGCCGGCTTTGGTGATTAGGCCCTACTCTGTAGGTGGCCGGGTTTCGTATTAATAGGTATTAGCAAACAAAACCAGGCAAGATGGGGCTACCTTCATAGGCATTCCCATACCAGACGCACAGTTCAGGAAATCCATGGGGCTCATTACTCATGGTGTTTTGTTTAAGCAGGAAATAGAAGAAAACTGCAGGCCACGATATTTACGTTTGATGAGGCTAAGGGTTTCTGGTTTCCAGGATCCTAATGACCTCCAGCAAGTTACTTCAGTGAATTGCTGGAACTTAATAAGGTTACCAATGTGCTGACATAGTACTTAAGTAGTTTAGTTACATACTAGTGCATGGGGTTTTTTTAATACCTTCCTCTGGTGTTCAAGTGTAATCTAAATGTTTAAAAATAAAATTTAAAGCATTTTATATGTGTTCCCAAATGTTTGTTTTAAAGTGTTTAAATATGTTTTCAAGTCCACAAATATTTGTCAGAATATCATTTAAAATTGTTTTAAAGGTTGTAAAATAAAAATAGGAAGGTTATTGTAACTGTTTAAACATTCGCTTTAAAGTGTTTAAATGTGTTTTCAAGTCCACAAATATTTGTCAGAATATCATTTAAAATTGTTTTAAAGGTTGTAAAATAAAAATAGGAAGGTTATTGTAACTGTTTAAACATTCGCTTTAAAGTGTTTAAATATGTTTTCAAGTCCACAAATATTTGTCAGAATATCATTTAAAATTGTTTTAAAGGTTGTAAAATAAAAATAGTAAGGTTATTGTAACTGTTTAAACATTCGCTTTAAAACGTTTTAAATCCGTTTATGTTCCCAGCTGTTTTTTTTAGAATAATCGTATTAAATAGATTAAAATTTGTTTATACGTACATTACAATTTAAAAAATCACTTTAAAGTGTTTCAAATGCGTTCCAGTGTCCACAAATGTTCGATTTTGATGTGTGCTTTTAATAGATATGCAATTCCAATTCCTTCAGCAGTTTGTCTGAAATAGGCTACTGGTTACCATAACTTTACGGTATATTTGCACATTATTTTGCAAATTTATGTGCATATTACTTCGCTGTATAAGTGATATTACTTTATAAATTTAAGAACCCGGTTCGAAACGCTAATATAGGTTATGTACATACACTACATTTCAAGGAAAACACTATAGACGCATTTCATTAATGATATTTAATTTCCATTCAGTACTGAAGTCTATCTAATGAATACATTTGATATGAGGGATTAAATTACAAAAAGTGTGTGTGTGTGTGTGTGTGTGTGTGTGTGTGTGTGTGTGTGTGTGTGTGTGTGTGTGTGTGTGTATGGGTCGGTGTGTGTGGGTGGGCGTGCGCGCGAGCGCGTGCGTGTTTTGTGTGTGTGTGTGTGTGCGTGCGTGCGTGCGTGCGTGCGTGCGTGCGTGCGTGTATGTGTGGTGTGTGTGCGCGCGCGCGTGTTGTGTGCGTGCGTGTGATGTGTGTGTGTGTGTGTGTGGTGTGCGCGCGTGCATGCGTGCATGTGTTGTGTGCGCGTGCGTGCGTGCATGTGGTGTGTGTGTGTGTGTGTGTGTGTGTGTGGTGTGTGTGCGTGCGTGCATGTGTTGTGCGTGCGTGCGTGCGTGCGTGCGTGCGTGTGTGTGTGTGTGTGTGGTGTGCTGTGTGTGTGTGTGTGTGTGTGTGTGTGTGTGTGTGTGTGTGCGCGCGCGTGTGTGTGTACTAGCTAGTTGTGTAAGAAAACGTCGCTACGGTTTTTCAAAACATGTTTAGGAAGTGAAATACATCATTTATACTCAAATTCCAAGAACTTAACTCTCTGAGCGCAGTTAGCATGATTCTTTCCACATTACAGTTATACAACATATTAAAGCAAAACAAATGCGAATGATATAGCTTTAAGTGCACGCCTAAATATTCAGTTTACCCCGAAGCAATGTTCGTATTTTGGTATTTTATGTCCAACATTCTGATACTTAATGCGGTACACGGCCGAAAACTGCTCCATATATTTATTTTATATTCTGTGGATGTTTCAGCACAAATAAATGCACTTGCTCACCTTGAATACAAACGTTCAGGCCAAATAAAAGTCTAATTTATACATTTTAAAATGTTTTACTATCTGAAGATGTAAGGGAATTTATTTTTCTCTACTCATTTTCCGCATACGAGTATGCCAAAAGAAACAAAACCTGATTTTGTCAAATTAAATGTAACTGAACTCAAATCACCCCACCCCGATTAAAATAATACAAATTGCTTTCCAGAATCTTCGTAGGCGTAAAGGAAGACAGGCTTGTATGTGATGTAACCTCTTTCCTAAACCATTCCCAACTGTTGGTCTTTTGGCATATTTTCAAAATATTATGGCTGCAATTAAGCGTAAAACTGGACAAGCTGTTTAATTTTAATAGGAAGTGATTGTCGAAAGTGTTTTAAAAGTTAACATTCCGAGAAAAGCCGTTTAAGATTTATAACAATTATTAACATTCTGAGAGAAGTACCTTAAGGTTTGCAACGGTTATTGACATTCCGATAAAAGCATTCTAATGTGTATAACAGTTATTAACATTCAGAGAAAAGCGGTTTCAAGGTTTATAACAATTACTAACATTCTGATAGAAGTAGTTCAAGGGTTATAAAAGTTAACATTCCGAGAAAAATGGTTTAAGGCTTACAAAATTATGAGCAGTAGTTTAAGGTTTATAACAATTATTAACATTCTGATAGAAGTAGTTCCAGGGTTATAATAGTTAACATTCCGAGAAAAATGGTTTAAGGCTTACAAAATTATGAGAAGTAGTTTAAGGTTTATAACAATTACTAACAT
>CM040182.1:8116625-8261625 GCA_022606455.1 Callitettix versicolor
GACCGTCAAGGTACATAGACAGATCGGACTTCCTCGATTCCTTTATTTACATACACTTCGTTAATTTTTTATTCCAATTATTTCTTTCCTTACGGTCACAAAAATCTATTTGCCGTCTCGGTGGCCTACTTGATAGCGTACTGGGCTTTCACCCCGAGGACTCGGGTTCGATTCCCGGCCGGGGCTTGGCATTTTCATACGATATAAATCATGCCATCGTCTGCATTAGCCCAAGTGTGCACAATAGTCGTACTTAAAAAAATAATCTACGAGTTCAAAGACCTCGCAGTATATTATGAATTATTATCCTTGCCAAGGCGCTCTGACACGCAGTTTTTCTTATAATTTAACCTGTAACCGTAATATTTACGAAAACGTTATTGAGTCAACTTTATTAGAAATTTTATGTCCTTTTTCTAATAATACGGTCAGAATTGTGATAAGACAAGCCGTTCCGCCATTATTACAGCAAATAGCAAGAAAGTACAATCGTCATCGTTAAGTCAGAAACCACCATATTGAACCGGAAGTGTGTGAAGAAAATCTTCCACATGTCGTTCCGGTTTTACACGAAGTACCGTGGAACCAGATTTGAAAACGGTGAATGCGTTAGGCCAAAACTGCGTGACAAATTAATAAAGAAACAAACGAAATGCCGAACGGTAAAGTTGATTCATAGACCACGCTTCGTTCAGTCATTAATATGTACTTGATTTTTTTTTTTAAGCGAAGCTTTTAATGTTAGCTTTGGCGAGAGGAGTGAGTAGAAAAAGTCTGTCGAACAGAAAAATGTAACGGAAATACGGAACGAACGAGCAAACGAATTTCGTCTCTTTCTTTCTTTCTCCTTTTCGATAATAGTACAAGTGTATTATAAGGAAATGTGTTGCTTTGGTTTCTTTAACTCAGACGAAACGGCGTGTACGTCGTAGCCGTTTATAATTTCATTATTGTAACACAAAATAATAGCGAAAGAAAATATAAATGTCTCTTTAAGAACAGCTAAGTTATCAACATTATTAAAGAAGCCAGTTGCAAATACAACTGGAGATAACTTTGAAAAAACTGGCATATACAAAATGAAATGTAGTGATTGCTTAAGCTTCTATATCGGTCAGACATCTCGCTCTTTTAAGAAAAGATTTAAAGAGCACATACCCAGAAGTGCATTATCGACAAACTCGGCTTTCGCAGAACATATTATGGACAAAAACCATACATTTGAAGACATCCATACCAACATGGCAATGTTACATTATTGTCATTTATCTTGAAAGGAGCCAATCAGAAGCGAGCGAAAACGTATGATTTTGAAGAGCCAGTCAGAAGCGAGCACGTCAGGTTTAATGTACACGTGTTGAATAGAGGAGGGGTACGAGGTGGAGATAGAAAATTATAAATAGGACGGGCCATAATATTGGTTACCAGTATAGATATAATTTTTGAAGATGGAGGTTCTCCGAAACGCGTCAACAAAAGTAGAATTGACGAAGCTAGGCAAGGCAAATCATTATACTCAATTTAGGTTTTATTTTTTACAGAGTTTATTACTACAAACGTGGCAACACCGCCACAAAAAAGTACACTGCTGGAAACGAAAGTATGCATCAAGGGTAAGGAGTGTTTCATTACTTTATTTAAGTTTTAAGAATATTAACGTAATATTGAAGTCAGATAAACTTTTAAAAAGTAAAATTAGTTTTAATGAATAACAGAACTTAATTAGTACATTAGTACCCATTTGAAGGCAATTGGTAAGAAATTTAATAAAACGCCCAAGCCGTTTCAACGAATAAAAAACTTTTAAAACAATTTTAATATCTTGATTACGTCGTTTGTGTACTAAAGGAATTTTGAGAATAATCTTTTAAAAGCTGCTGTACAAGTTTTTAATGGCACTGGGTTATGAATCGACTTTCTGCTCATTTAATTCAAATCATTCACTCAGAAAGAGTTGCTCCGTTCATAAATTACATTTTATATGTAATGTAAGCGAAATTATGACTACAAATCTCTAGAGTCTAAACAATAAGTAGTAGTCATAAGTAATACATTTATGTATTACTAGAATTGGACTTCGGTATTCACTTCCTATATATTTTAAGAGATTCTACAATTCATTTAATTAGGTTCATCGGATTTTACTACAGATCTTAGTATATAAAGATTCGTAAATCACGAGCGCGCGCGTGTGTTTTGTGTGTGTGTGTGTGTGTGTGTGTGTGTGTGTGTGTGTGTGTGTGTGTGTGTGTGTGTGTGTGTGTGTGTGTGTGTGTGTTTGTGTGTGTTTGTGTGTGTGTGTGTGTGTGTTGTGTGTGTGTGTGTGTGTGTGTGTGTGTGTGTGTGTGTGTGTGTGTGTGTGTGTGTGTGTGTGTGTGTGTGTGTGTGTGTGTGTGTGTGTGTGTGTGTGTGTGTGTGTGTGTGTGTGTGTGTGTGTGTGTGTGTGTGTGTGTGTGTGTGTGTGTGTGTGTGTGTGTGTGTGTGTGTGTGTGTGTGTGTGTGTGTGTGTGTGTGTGTGTGTGTGTGTGTGTGTGTGTGTATGTGTATGTATGTGTGTATGTGTGTGTGTGTGTGTGTGTGTGTGTGTATGTGTGTGTTTGTGTGTATGTGTGTGTGTGTGTGTGTATTGTGTGTGCGCGTGCGTGCGTGCGTGCGGAGTGCGCGCGCGCGCGTGCGTGCGTGTGGTTTAGCACGAACTTTCACGTTCTACGTTTTGGTCCGTTTTGATTCAAATGTGTCACAAAATACTGATTTTGTTAATAGCTTGGACAAGTAGTCAGAAAAATCCGTTCAACAGTTTCAAAATGGCGGACATTTTAAATATTTAAAAATTCATAATTTTTTGCCCAAAAGTATTTGAAAATCTGACTTCATCAGCGTTGGAAACTTCATCGATTAGCTTTCTGAGTTTTCAAAATCCGTTGAAATTAAGGATTTCAGTTTGAAGGCGGCCGGAGTTCCTTTTTGTTATCGTCAATGCGTTTTGAAAATTTTAAATGCGTGGAGATATTAGTGCTGTTTATGATAATGAAAGAGCTTCTTAAAGAGCTTAAGATAAATTACTTTTGGAAATTCGATCCTTCACGAACGGAACAGCTGCATGCCTTGATTACATTATAGTTTACCCTCGCCATACTTGAGTCTTCCAGCAAGTTACATCTAGCGAAATTATTTCTCGAGTCAACATCCCTTTTTCTGAGCGCATACTTACATTATAGTTTACCCTCGCCATACTTGAGTCTTCCAGCAAGTTACATCTAGCGAAATTATTTCTCGAGTCAACATCCCTATTTCTCAGCACATACTATTCGTACAGGCATAAATGAGGTATCGTTAGTGAGATTTTTTAACCGGCTTCTGACATTGCAGAACGATTTTGCGGTAAAACTTAATGTTTGTGGAGAAAGTTAACATAAAATACACTAACTGTCACAGGCAAGACGGCATCAAGGCATCCGTGCGCATGCGCGGCATCACAAATCAGACAATATGTTGTATATTTTACGAAGCTAACTTTTTTTTGTGTGTTTAACGTTTGACTATTGTGCACACTTGGGCTAATTCAGACGATGGGATGATTTACAGCGTACGAAAATGCCAAGCCCTGGCCGGCAATCGAACCCGGGTCCTCGGGGTGAAAGCCCCGCTATCAACTAGGCCACCGAGGCGGCACTAACTTATTAATCACGAATAGACAATCCCATTACAAATGCCACTTTTTTGCATAACGTGCTTAGAAGAAATTCAATATTTACTTAAAAGTATTAAACTTATAGGTTATGTGGCCCTATCCCTGCCCGTCGTACAAGCCGAGAAGCTTTTCGAATACCAAACACATGTTTTAGACACAGTTTTAAATAAATTTGTGATTTCAAAGAGCAGATTTGTACTTACGAAATGCCGCCTTTACTCACGGACAATTGTATGTAGCCTTTTCAAGGGTAACTAATTCAACTAACGTGTTTGTATCCATTAAAGAAAACGAAATACAAAAAGTACAAGAAGATTAAATTTATACATCAAATAACGTTTACGAGGTATTGTAATGCCATGTAAAAATTTCTGTTAAAAACGATTATCTGTGTTGAGATGTATATACTGCAATGACTCATTGTTTGTGATTATTTCAAACCGATCGCTTTTAGATTTATTTGCCGCCTCGGTGGCCTAGTTCATAGCGTACTGGGCTTTCACCCCGAGGACCCGGGTTCGATTCCCGGCCAGGGCTTGGCATTTTCATACGCTATAAATCATCCCATCGTCTGCATTAGCCCAAGTGTGCACAATAGTCAGACGTTAAAAATTGCCGCCTCGGTGGCCTCGTTGATAGCGTACTAGGCTTTCACCCGAGGACCCGGGTTCGATTCCCGACCACGGCTTGGCATTTTCATACGCTATAAATCATCCCATCGTCTGCATTAGCACAAGTGTGCACAATAGTCGGACGTTAAAAATTGCCGCCTCGGTGGCCTAGTTGATAGCGTACTAGGCTTTCACTCCGAGGACCCGGGTTCGATTCCCGGCCAGGGCTTGGCATTTTCATACGCTATAAATCATCCCATCGTCTGCATTAGCCCAAGTGTGCACAATAGTCGGACGTTAAAAATTGCCGCCTCGGTGGCCTAGTTGATAGCGTACTAGGCTTTCACTCCGAGGACCCGGGTTCGATTCCCGGCCAGGGCTTGGCATTTTCATACGCTATAAATCATCCCATCGTCTGCATTAGCCCAAGTGTGCACAATAGTCGGACGTTAAAAAATTGCCGCCTCGGTGGCCTAGTTGATAGCGTACTAGGCTTTCACTCCGAGGACCCGGGTTCGATTCCCGGCCAGGGCTTGGCATTTTCATACGCTATAAATCATCCCATCGTCTGCATTAGCCCAAGTGTGCACAATAGTCGGACGTTAAAAAAATTCCGCCTCGGTGGCCTAGTTGATAGCGTACTAGGCTTTCACCCCGAGGACCCGGGTTCGATTCTCGGCCAGGGCTTGGCATTTTCATACGCTATAAATCATCCCATCGTCTGCATTAGCCCAAGTGTGCACAATAGTCAGACGTTAAAAAATTGCCGCCTCGGTGGCCTAGTTGATAGCGTACTAGGCTTTCACTCCGAGGACCCGGGTTCGATTCCCGGCCAGGGCTTGGCATTTTCATACGCTATAAATCATCCCATCGTCTGCATTAGCCCAAGTGTGCACAATAGTCGGACGTTAAAAAAAAAAAAAAATGGATTTATTTTTTAAACATGTTTCCCTGTCTTTCAACTACCGCCCTCACCCAACGACTACTCTTATTCAAAACGTTGTCTTTACTTAAAGCTTTCATAGAGCGAAATCACACACCCGAAATATTCACGGGTGAAAATTACCCTGGTAATAATTCCATGTATCATGTTTAGGGCTGGTTTTGACGTTGGATTTTGCGGGACGCGAGATGCGAGGAACACGTATATTTTGATATATAACAGTGTATTTTGCGCGTCGCAAGTCTTGTATTGTAACTAAAAATTTATGTTTTTCCGCCGGGATCGAACCGTGGACTTTGCGCGTGAGGCACTCGCGATAACCACTACACTACGGAAACATCGAAGACGTTTGACCGATTTTAAGTATATGAAATGATACGCTAATTCAATTTCGGTAGTTTTATTAAAAGATCAGTTGTTTTATATTAATTCGTAAGGATCAGCTGATTTTATTGAACAGCTGTAATAAGTTTTAGGTTATGTTATTAAAAACTGGCTGTGTTAGTTTGCCGTGTTTTATAACGAATTATCATAATTAGAATAAAAAAGGAAGATAAAACATTATACATGATTTGTATTACTAGTTTAATAATAGAAGTGTTACACGCACGCTTTTCGCATCCTAGACCTGCTGCCTCCCCTCTATTTTCCAAGTCGTGTAACCTTTACCTAGAGCCTGGAGCATCTCCTAATCAGAGTTCTGATGACAAGGATATACGATTGGGTAATTGCTGGAAAACTTAAAGATACTTTAAATGAACGCTCTCGCGTGCGTGCGTGCGTGCGTGCGTGTGTTTATAAAAATAATTGATGTAGAAATATATTCGTGTCTGAGCTTAGTTGTAAGTTCTCTCGTATTTTCTCGAGGCTATTACAGGTAAGCGTACAAAAACATCTTTACAACCTGAGGCTGTTATCCTTACAAATCATCTTGTTATTTTCTGTTTTATTTTTAGAGCCGAGGCAGTGACGGTGTGTCCTTGTATCTAAAATATTAGGCGGCAAAACTTTCGTGCCTACCGCATCTGTGCGATACGTTTTTAATCACCGTTTTCTTACTTCGGAATGATTATTTTCTGTTTTATTTTTAGAGCCGAGGCAGTGACGGTGTGTCCTTGTATCTAAAATATTAGGCGGCAAAACTTTCGTGTCTGCCGCATCTGTGCGATACGTTTTTAATCACCGTTTTCTTACTTCGGAATGATTATTTTCTGTTTTATTTTTAGAGCCGAGGCAGTGACGGTGTGTCCTTGTATCTAAAATATTAGGCGGCAAAACTTTCGTGTCTGCCGCATCTGTGCGATACGTTTTTAATCACCGTTTTCTTACTTCGGAATGATTATTTTCTGTTTTATTTTTAGAGCCGAGGCACTGACGGTGTGTCCTTGTATCTAAAATATTAGGCGGCAAAACTTTCGTGTCTGCCGCATCTGTGCGATACGTTTTTAATCACCGTTTTCTTACTTCGGAATGATTATTTTCTGTTTTATTTTTAGAGCCGAGGCAGTGACGGTGTGTCCTTGTATCTAAAATATATGGCGACAAAACTTTCGTGTCTGCCGCATCTGTGCGATACGTTTTTAATCACCGTTTACTTACTTCGGAATGATTATTTTCTGTTTTATTTTTAGAGCCGAGGCAGTGACGGTGTGTCCTTGTATCTAAAATATTAGGCGGCAAAACTTTCGTGCCTACCGCATCTGTGCGATACGTTTTTAATCACCGTTTTCTTATTTCGGAATGATTATTTTCTGTTTTATTTTTAGAGCCGAGGCACTGACGGTGTGTCCTTGTATCTAAAATATTAGGCGGCAAAATTTTCGTGCCTACCGCATCTGTGCGATACGTTTTTAATCACCGTTTTCTTACTTCGGAATGATTATTTTCTGTTTTATTTTTAGAGCCGAGGCACTGACGGTGTGTCCTTGTATCTAAAATATTAGGCGGCAAAACTTTCGTGCCTACCGCATCTGTGCGATACGTTTTAATCACCGTTTTCTTACTTCGGAATGATTATTTTCTGTTTTATTTTTAGAGCCGAGGCACTGACGGTGTGTCCTTGTATCTAAAATATTAGGCGGCAAAACTTTCGTGCCTACCGCATCTGTGCGATACGTTTTTAATCACCGTTTTCTTACTTCGGAATGATTATTTTCTGTTTTATTTTTAGAGCCGAGGCACTGACGGTGTGTCCTTGTATCTAAAATATTAGGCGGCAAAACTTTCGTGCCTACCGCATCTGTGCGATACGTTTTTAATCACCGTTTTCTTACTTCGGAATGATTATTTTCTGTTTTATTTTTAGAGCCGAGGCAGTGACGGTGTGTCCTTGTATCTAAAATATTTGGCGGCAAAACTTTCGTGTCTGCCGCATCTGTGCGATACGTTTTTAATCACCGTTTTCTTACTTCGGAATGATTATTTTCTGTTTTATTTTTAGAGCCGAGGCAGTGACGGTGTGTCCTTGTATCTAAAATATTTGGCGGCAAAACTTTCGTGCCTGCCGCATCTGTGCGATACGTTTTTAATCACCGTTTTCTTACTTCGGAATGATTATTTTCTGTTTTATTTTTAGAGCCGAGGCAGTGACGGTGTGTCCTTGTATCTAAAATATTTGGCGGCAAAACTTTCGTGTCTGCCGCATCTGTGCGATACGTTTTTAATCACCGTTTTCTTACTTCGGAATGATTATTTTCTGTTTTATTTTTAGAGCCGAGGCACTGACGGTGTGTCCTTGTATCTAAAATATTAGGCGGCAAAACTTTCGTGCCTGCCGCATCTGTGCGATACGTTTTTAATCACCGTTTTCTTACTTCGGAATGATTATTTTCTGTTTTATTTTTAGAGCCGAGGCACTGATGGTGTGTCCTTGTATCTAAAATATTAGGCGGCAAAACTTTCGTGTCTGCCGCATCTGTGCGATACGTTTTTAATCACCGTTTTCTTACTTCGGAATGATTATTTTCTGTTTTATTTTTAGAGCCGAGGCAGTGACGGTGTGTCCTTGTATCTAAAATATTAGGCGGCAAAACTTTCGTGTCTGCCGCATTTGTGCGATACGTTTTTAATCACCGTTTTTTTACTTCGGAATGATTATTTTCTGTTTTATTTTTAGAGCCGAGGCACTGACGGTGTGTCCTTGTATCTAAAATATTAGGCGGCAAAACTTTCGTGTCTGCCGCATCTGTGCGATACGTTTTTAATCACCGTTTTCTTACTTCGGAATGATTATTTTCTGTTTTATTTTTAGAGCCGAGGCAGTGACGGTGTGTCCTTGTATCTAAAATATTTGGCGGCAAAACTTTCGTGTCTGCCGCATCTGTGCGATACGTTTTTAATCACCGTTTTCTTACTTCGGAATGATTATTTTCTGTTTTATTTTTAGAGCCGAGGCAGTGACGGTGTGTCCTTGTATCTAAAATATTAGGCGGCAAAACTTTCGTGTCTGCCGCATCTGTGCGATACGTTTTTAATCCCCGTTTTCTTACTTCGGAATGATTATTTTCTGTTTTATTTTTAGAGCCGAGGCAGTGACGGTGTGTCCTTGTATCTAAAATATTAGGCGGCAAAACTTTCGTGTCTGCCGCATCTGTGCGATACGTTTTTAATCACCGTTTTCTTACTTCGGAATGATTATTTTCTGTTTTATTTTTAGAGCCGAGGCAGTGACGGTGTGTCCTTGTATCTAAAATATTAGGCGGCAAAACTTTCGTGTCTGCCGCATCTGTGCGATACGTTTTTAATCACCGTTTTCTTACTTCGGAATGATTATTTTCTGTAGAAAGTATATTTAACACATTATAAAAAGGAGAGAATAATTGAGACACGCAGGTGTCTCGCTGAGGTTTTGTGGCCGAATTTGGAAAAAACTGATTATAGATTATATATTATATTTTTATGTAATTTAATTTGTTGGCCTCTGGCACTACGTTTATTGGACTTATTGTGCAACAAAGCCTTTTGGATTCTACTTGTCATTGCCACCTCGGTGGCCTAGTTGATAGCGTCCTGAGCTTTCACCCCGAGGACCCGGGTTCGATTCCCGGCCAGGGCTTGGCATTTTCATACGCTATAAATCATCCCATCGTCTGCTTTAGCCCAAGTGTGCACAATAGTCGGACGTTAAAAGAAAATAAATCTACCACTGACTCTTTTATTCTGCTGGAGGTCCTCAGGATCATGAAAGACAAACACCTTTAGCCTCCTGCTTGCAGGTCTCACGATCAGAGATTATGTGGCTTGCAGTTTTTCCTTCCTTTCTTCATAACCTACACACGGTTTCTCCTTGATATATTCCTGTCCTGTTCATCATCACCGTGGGAAAATAAAAGGGCAGCTACAAGCAGTAACAAATTGAGGGTAATTAAAAATACTGTTCGTCCTTGGGGGACGTCAATACATGCAAGTCGTAGAGAAGACGTTGTGGTTACCCGCCTTCGCATTGATCACTCATGTTTGGAACGCGGGAACCTGCCTCATTGTGGGTTTTGTAGAGAAGCCAACACAGGAAGACATATATTGCTAGACTGTGGTGGTTTAGAAAATACGCGGCGTATGGGTAAATTGTTTGCAGACGATGTTGGGAGATAGTGCCTCGGCCACTGGAATTCCTTCATCGTCTGGATTTGATAAAATTTAATCAAAATAATGTTGTAGAACATCTTTAATGTCATGCAACAAGTTGTATACTTGTTTATTTACTGCCGCATCGGTGGCCTAGTTGATAGCGTTTGGCTAAAACTGCGTGTAATCGCCGTCGTTAATCAGATACGCCATTTTGAAAGGAACGTAAATGAAGAAAAACCTACAGATACTCCTTTCCGGCATTATACGAGGTACGTTCGTACCAAATTTGAACACAATCGGACAACGCGTTTGGGTAAAACTGCGTGTAATCGCCGTCGTTAATCAGAGACGCCATTTTGAAAGGAACGTAAATGAAGAAAAACCTACAGATACTCCTTTCCGGCTTTATACGAGGTACGTTCGTACCAAATTTGAACACAATCGGACAACGCGTTTGGGTAAAACTGCGTGTAATCGCCGTCGTTAATCAGAGACGCCATTTTGAAAGGAACGTAAATGAAGAAAAACCTACACATACTCCTTTCCGGCTTTATACGAGGTACGTTCGTACCAAATTTGAATGCAATCGGACAACGCGTTTGGGTAAAACTGCGTGTAATCGCCGTCGTTAATCAGAGACGCCATTTTGAAAGGAACGTAAATGAAGAAAAACCTACACATACTCCTTTCCGGCTTAATACGAGGTACGTTCGTACCAAATTTGAATGCAATCGGGCAACGCGTATGGCTAAAACTGCGTGTAATCGCCGTCGTTAATCAGAGACGCCATTTTGAAAGGAACGTAAATGGAAAAAACCTACACATACTCCATTCCGGTTTTTATACGAGGTACGTTCGTACCAAATTTGAACACAATCGGACAACGCGTTTGGCTAAAACTGCGTGTAATCGCCGTCGTTAATCAGAGACGCCATTTTGAAAGGAACGTAAATGGAAAAACCTACACATACTCCATTCCGGCTTTATACGAGGTACGTTCGTACCAAATTTGAACACAATCGGACAACGCGTTTTGCTAAAACTGCGTGTAATCGCCGTCGTTAATCAGAGACGCCATTTTGAAAGGAACGTAAATGGAAAAAACCTACACATACTCCATTCCGGCTTTATACGAGGTACGTTCGTACCAAATTTGAACACAATCGGACAACGCGTTTGGCTAAAACTGCGTGTAATCGCCGTCGTTAATCAGAGACGCCATTTTGAAAGGAACGTAAATGGAAAAAACCTACACATATTCCTTTCCGGCTTTATACGAGGTACGTTCGTACCAAATTTGAATGCAATCGGACAACGCGTTTGGGTAAAACTGCGTGTAATCGCCGTCGTTAATCAGAGACGCCATTTTGAAAGGAACGTAAATGGAAAAAAACCTACACATACTCCTTTCCGGCTTTATACGAGGTACGTTCGTACCAAATTTGAATGCAATCGGACAACGCGTTTGGGTAAAACTGCGTGTAATCGCCGTCGTTAATCAGAGACGCCATTTTGAAAGGAACGTAAATGAAGAAAAACCTACACATACTCCTTTCCGGCTTTATACGAGGTACGTTCGTACCAAATTTGAATGCAATCGGACAACGCGTTTGGGTAAAACTGCGTGTAATCGCCGTCGTTAATCAGAGACGCCATTTTGAAAGGAACGTAAATGAAGAAAAACCTACACATACTCCTTTCCGGCTTTATACGAGGTACGTTCGTACCAAATTTGAATGCAATCGGACAACGCGTTTGGGTAAAACTGCGTGTAATCGCCGTCGTTAATCAGAGACGCCATTTTGAAAGGAACGTAAATGAAGAAAAACCTACACATACTCCTTTCCGGCTTTATACGAGGTACGTTCGTACCAAATTTGAATGCAATCGGACAACGCGTTTGGGTAAAACTGCGTGTAATCGCCGTCGTTAATCAGAGACGCCATTTTGAAAGGAACGTAAATGAAGAAAAACCTACACATACTCCTTTCCGGCTTTATACGAGGGTACGTTCGTACCAAATTTGAATGCAATCGGACAACGCGTTTGGGTAAAACTGCGTGTAATCGCCGTCGTTAATCAGAGACGCCATTTTGAAAGGAACGTAAATGAAGAAAAACCTACACATACTCCTTTCCGGGTTTTATACGAGGTACGTTCGTACCAAATTTGAATGCAATCGGACAACGCTTTTGAGTAAAACTGCGTGTAATCGCCGTCGTTAATCAGAGACGCCATTTTGAAAGGAACGTAAATGAAGAAAAACCTACACATACTCCATTCCGGCTTTATACGAGGTACGTTCGTACCAATTTTGAACACAATCGGGCAACGCGTATGGCTAAAACTGCGTGTAATCGCCGTCGTTAATCAGAGACGCCATTTAGAAAGGAACGTAAATGGAGAAAAAACCTACACATACTCCATTCCGGCTTTTATACGAGGTACGTTCGTACCAAATTTGAACACAATCGGACAACGCGTTTGGCTAAAACTGCGTGTAATCGCCGTCGTTAATCAGAGACGCCATTTTGAAAGGAACGTAAATGGAAAAAAAACCTACACATACTCCATTCCGGCTTTATACGAGGTACGTTCGTACCAAATTTGAACACAATCGGACAACGCGTTTGGCTAAAACTGCGTGTAATCGCCGTCGTTAATCAGAGACGCCATTTTGAAAGGAACGTAAATGGAAAAAAAACCTACACATACTCTTTCCGGCTTTATACGAGGTACGTTCGTACCAAATTTGAACACAATCGGACAACGCGTTTGGCTAAAACTGCGTGTAATCGCCGTCGTTAATCAGAGACGCCATTTTGAAAGGAACGTAAATGGAAAAAACTACACATACTCCATTCCGGCTTTATACGAGGTACGTTCGTACCAAATTTGAACACAATCGGACAACGCGTTTGGCTAAAACTGCGTGTAATCGCCGTCGTTAATCAGAGACGCCATTTTGAAAGGAACGTAAATGGAAAAAAAACCTACACATACTCCATTCCGGCTTTATACGAGGTACGTTCGTACCAAATTTGAACACAATCGGACAACGCGTATGGCTAAAACTGCGTGTAATCGCCGTCGTTAATCAGAGACGCCATTTTGAAAGGAACGTAAATGGAAAAAACCTACACATACTCCTTTCCGGCTTTATACGAGGTACGTTCGTACCAAATTTGAACACAATCGGACAACGCGTTTGGCTAAAACTGCGTGTAATCGCCGTCGTTAATCAGAGACGCCATTTTGAAAGGAACGTAAATGGAAAAAAAACCTACACATACTCCTTTCCGGCTTTATACGAGGTACGTTCGTACCAAATTTGAACACAATCGGACAACGCGTTTGGCTAAAACTGCGTGTAACCCCTCGTTAAGTCAAATTCTGCCATCTTGAAACTGCAGGGTAAAATCCTACATTTAATACAATGCAGAAATTTCAAAGTAATCGGTCAATGCATTCGACTAAAACTGCTTGTACTCTTCATCGTTAAATCAGAGGCTGCCATCTTGAAACGGAAGTGAACACATATGCCGATCGAGCTTCCTGACCAAATTTCAAAGCAATCAGTGCGTTGGTCCAAAACTGCGTAACAAACACTGCCGCCTCGGTGGCCTAGTTGATAGCGTACTGGGCTTTCACCCCGAGGACCCGTGTGCGATTCCCGACCAGGGTTTGGCATTTTCATACGTCAAAAATCATCCCATCGTCTGCATTAGCCAAAGTGTGCACAATAGTCGGACGTTAAACACAAACAAAAATGTATTTATTTTAATTTATTATTGTTTTGTCAGTTGTAAAAGTACCTTTAAACTATTATGGTTCATAAAACTAAATGAATAGCCTGCAACGTGATTCAGATATTATTTTCAACAAATTCACATGAAATAAAACCTCGTGGATCGAAAGAAAACTATCGATACCAATCAGCGTCTAAAGTATCGAAAGCTCCCTGTTTGTAGTGTATTAGCGTGACTGAAGTATTGTTATGGAATACAATATTTTTAGCGTTTAATCTATTGCACTGAAAGTAGTTAAAGTGGATTTGAAAATGAAATCTAGATAAGCACATATTGTCCGTAAAACTATGAGCGATTCAATTTAAAACGGCTGTGCTATTATTCAAACCGCGTTACAGATTCTGTTAAAATAACGTTGACCGGGCTTAGATGTAAGCGTTATCCCGAGTGACCTACATCGCAGGGCCGGCAGAAAAGTGTTTAGTTTAAAAAAATCCAATGTCAGTACAGTACTTCGCTATCACAATGGAATGTGTAATTTAGAAATGTTATTTTGGATTGTAATTCTTTTTTGAAGTGACTAGTTCTATCGCGGTGTATAGGTGTATGAGCCGCCTCGGTGGCCTAGTTGATAGCGTACTGGGCTTTCACCCCGAGGACCCGGGTTCGATTCCCGGCCAGGGCTTGGCATTTTCATACGCTATAAATCCATCCTATCGTCTGCATTAGCCCAAGTGTGCACAATAGTCGGACGTTAAACACAAAAAATATAGGTGTAGCCTATGTTTTGCACGGGAAAAAAAATTCAGTTTGCCGTCACGGAACGCTCTAATTTTGTTTAGTGGTTAATAAAATGTATTTTTGACACAGTGTGCGCGCGTGTGTGTGTGTGTGTGTGTGCGCGCGCGCTCGCTCGCGTGCTAACGAAAGAGAAAATATTACGATATTAAGATATAAATATTCAAATTAAATCATATTAGCCCACACACACACACACACGCGCGCGCGCGCACACACACACACACACACACACACACACAGTAGAATAAAATTATTGAAAATCAAAACATTCACATGGACTTTTCATTGTTCTAATAACAAAGAAAGAAAAAAGAAAATCAAAAATAGAAAATAATAATTCTGTAATATAATATACAGTTTGATTTGGTTAGGAAACTACATGATAAAGCAATTTGCGTCCTCGGTGGCCTAGTTGATAGCGGGGCTTTCACCCCGAGGACCCGGGTTCGATTCCCGGTCAGGGCTTGGCATTTTCATACGCTATAAATCATCCCATCGTCTGCATTATCCCAAGTGTGCACAATAGTCGGACGTTAAGCAAAAAAAAAAAATTAATTTTAATAATTTAAGTACTGAGACAATAATATGCCAGGCCTGTAGCTGTCAACAAAATAAATTTATATTTATATTACAAAAATGTTTTATTTCTTTAAATACATTTTAAAAAAATTATCAGAAAAGATCTTAATGATAATAGCTTTTACAGTCTTAAAATTAAAACGTAATTAGTTTCCAAATGAATTTTTAAATTGAGTAAAAACGACTTTCAGTAACATCAAAAGTTCAGTTTAGCATCGAACATTACAATGAATAACTAACACTAGGCTACAATAATATTTGTAACGAAGAAGGTAATTAAAAATTTAATAAAGCAAATTAACATAAGCTGATTATGTATAAGGTTATGTTCATTAAAATCCTGGTCAGTACGAAGCATGCAAATTTAATTTTACAAAAAACTAAGCTACAACAAAACTAGGCGGCCTTTGACAATTCTTACAGGAGAGCCTTTTAATGTCTAGCACTGTGGAGAGGTTTGTCCAAGCGGTATGGCTAGCAGACAAGAGGGAGGTGTTGGCGTCGGTAGGTCTTCCTCGGGGGTGTCCGCATTTTCTGTAATTATTTTGTTCGCTCCTGTTGCGGTGTCATATAAAATTTCAAATTCAATATAAGATTGTGGACTGATCGTAAAAATATTGAATTTGTAGCTCAGAGTGCCTTCGTCGTCAATAAAATGTTGCAACATCGATAGGGGAACACTCATGCACGTTTCTGAACAGAAAACGTTACTGATCGAATTATATAAGTGATTATCGGCCGAAGAATCGTCATTATACACTTTTTGCGTGTAGTTGAATTTAACGTCGGAATTCGCTTTTGAAAATGATATCGTTGAATAGTAGTCGTTCTTGAGATCGGAAACTATGGGAACGCAACTGAAATATAACAGAAGTTTTTGTTTCCTCGATTCCACTTTTAGATAATGCCAAAATATATTCATAGGCGAACATATACTTGTGATTGCAGTTGCTTTATTGTTACATGCAAATTTTTTGTAAATAACAGTATTGTTCGAGTGAAACAAGGACATCTGCTGGTGTCCTTCTTTAAAATGGCGAAGTAAACAGTCCGCTTGGCCTTTCCAAGAACACTTGTTTAATCTGCATTTAACTTCCCTGAACTGACACAGAAGCTCGTGGTGCTGCAGGAATTCCGGTGACATCATAAAATATTCACATCCGTCAGGCCTGTATTTGCAGTCTCTCGGTATGCAGTTGAGCATGCTTTTAAGAAGTTGGTTTTCCGGTGTGAAGGCGAAGCTACCTCTGCACGTCGGGCAGGTGGTAGGTCCCTTCTTGCAGCTAGAACAGATGCAGTGTCCATTCATACAGCAACTGAGTGGAGGGCATGGAACATTAAGGCATACCGCGCATATTGTCGCTTCCTGCAGTTTCTTCAGAATCGATTGCATTTCTTGAACGGGTAGTTTGTCCTGAAACAGGAATTATTCAATTGTCAGTTTCGTTGAACACAATTTGTAATTAATGGATTGGTTAGTCAATACCGGCACGCGAAAACCTTGGTGACGTCGTGGGAAGAAATTTCCAAAAAATATACAAATATCGGTTTTTCTAACGAGTTTTAAGAAATGTGATTTCGTCGTCATAATCACGTGAAAATCTTAACACATTTCACTGGAAAACGACAATGAACACTGACAACTCCGCAATTCAGTTCCGAAGGAAATTAAAAATTTTTAATCAATTATAAATTTATGCAGATTTTAACAACAATGAAACTAGGTTTTCTAATATGTATAAGAGGAAAAATTAAGATTTGTTTTTAGGACTTAGAAAACCCGCCATTTTGAAATGCGTGCACGGATTTGGCTGCGTAATGAACTTGTCCATGTTCAAACTCGATTCCTTGCAATGTTTTTGTATTATATCGAATCAAAATTGCACACATTGGAACATTTACACACGCGCACGCACGCACACACACATACACGCACACGCAGACGCACACAGCACCGCGCACACACGCACACACGCACACGCAGACGCACACAGCACCGCACACGCACCAACACACGCACGCACGCACATGCACGCGCGCACACGCAGACGCACACAGCACAGCACAGCACACACGCGCGCGTACACGCACCGCGCACACACGCACGCATGCACACGCGTGCAGACACGCACACGCAGACGCACACAGCACCGCGCACGTACGCAAATGCACGCACGCACATGCACGCGCGCAAACGCAGACGCATACAGCACCGCACACACGCGTGCGTACACGCACCGCGCACGCACGCACGCACATGCACGAACACGCACGCACACACATGCATGCGCGCACACGCACACAGCACCGCACACACACGCGGGCGCGCACGCGCACGCAAACACGCAGACGCAGACGCACACGCACACGCACCGCGCGCGCGCACACACGCAAATGCACGCGCACACACCACAAATAATATTTTTGAGGTCAGTAGATAGATGACGTTAAATTTGGTAGCTCTTTGAGCTATACGAAAAAAGTTAGAAATAAAATATTAGATATTGAAGAAGCCTTGCCAGCTTGTGACAACTACACAAATACTAGAAACCTTCTTGCTTTCTCTTTCTTTCTAATAGATTATGTTTGTTTATTTGAATAATCTGAGTTACAAAAAGTGAAGAATATTCAAATAGATTTGAAGTTCATGAATACTGTCTCCTTAAATATCATTAACTAAATTTCATATTTGTTAAAAATGTGTTATATCAATGTTATTTTATTTGTTTAATACGAACTCATTCTAGATTGCCGTAAAGGTACACGCGTATTATATGAAAACGTTTTGTTGAAAACGTCAGTCAAAACAACGCTGCTGGATAAGACAACGCCTCTCTCTCTCTCTCTCTCTCTCTCTCTCTCTCTCTCTATATATATATATATATATATATATATATATATATATATATATGTTTATTTATTTATTAAATATATAAAACACTGTATTATATATATTTTAGAGGTTATGCCCGTGCGTCACCGGTGGCACACTACGCCGATTTGCTACAATAAGCGTAGTGTATTACTGGCGGCACACTATTATTGATCCGTACACACATAAAGGTTCAAGTAAAAGACTCCACAACGGATGAGATTTCTTCTTTGATGTCTTAGCGATGTATTCGTCAGTAAATAAGTGTTATTATTTTGAATGTGTTTCATTTTAGTTTACCAATAAAGATCACCAAGATAAAGAAAAAAAAATCAGTAGGCCAAAATATAATATTACTTCGTTATATTTAAAATTTTAAAAATTAAAATGGTGCTTTTAACATTTCTATTGCGTTTAAATTTATCGTTTTAAATTACCTGCAAGGTGTGCCACGGTAAAGGATTTTTTTTTAACGTCCGACTATTGCGCACACTTGGGCTAATGCAGACGATGGGATGATTTATAGCGTATGAAAATGCCAAGCCCTGGCCGGGAAACGAACCCGGGTCCTCGGGATGAAAGCCTAGTATGCTATCAACTAAGCCACCGAGGCGGCGGACCCCACGGTAAAGGAGCGCGTCACCCGTGACACACAAACATTTTAAAAAGAAGCGTGCGTCACCAGTGACGCACGTATCATGAACGTCTTAAGGAAATTTTGTCTTGCTATTATTACAAGAATGTTAATTTCCTTTCTGTTTTGAATTCGGCATGTTGGATTAATTTAATGTATTATTGGGCTTGGTGGTTGGTGTGGAAGTCACCGGCCAGTCCGCTGCGTCTTTGAACTGCGTAAGGTCGTGGGTTCGAACACAGTTACTGCCTTTATCGTTTACGCAGATCATTCGAGTCCTTACTAGTCTAAGCGGCATAAGGCATGGACGTTAAAAAAAAGTACGTTTTATGCTCGCGTTTTTATCCAGATATGTGCTGAAGCAATTCGGGTTACTTTCCTGTGAACTGAAATTTCTTTAACTCAAATAACTTACATAACTGTTTCTCCAATAATAATTGCAATTCCATAAATAACAAGCTTTTGTCAAAATGAACGGTCTGTTTGTATGTTTGTCTGTTGCACAGTGTATTACAAACGCTTCGGCCGATTGTTTTGAAATTTTATACGAATGTACCTTGTGTAAAACGCTCGAACGCTGTATAACCTAACCTGACGGCAGGCGGGGTTTTATTTGCATCCATTTCTATTTAGTGCCAAACCGTAAAACTGGTTTGTTGTTTTAAAGTCAGTATACCGGCTTAATAATCGCCAAAACTTCAACAAAACCTTGTGAGTTTATTATGAGAAAATAGGTTGATTTTCAAGTTTATTCTTCATAGTAACTACCAGACCCTGGCGATTCCTAATAAGCCTTTATTTGTCTAATTGGAAAATTATAATTTAAAAAAACTTAGACAGTGCGGGACTGGCTGACAGAAGTGACTAATTGTATACATTTTCACTATTATGGTTTCATTATTTTTTATAAAAATTTAGATGCATACAGGAAATGCCCTTATTATTTCCTTGAAAATCAACTCTTGAAAATTATTTTCGTATTAAATTTCGCGCGTGTGTAGGTGCACAACTTAAAAATTAACTGAAACTGTCACAGACTGTGAATTTTAGTATTATAGGCTATATAAGGGACTTCAATAATTAATC
This sequence comes from Callitettix versicolor, assembly GCA_022606455.1. Taxonomy (NCBI): domain Eukaryota; kingdom Metazoa; phylum Arthropoda; class Insecta; order Hemiptera; family Cercopidae; genus Callitettix; species Callitettix versicolor. The sequence continues at coordinate 8,136,158 of CM040182.1, forward strand.
AGTTTATAACTCTATTTTTTACAGTTATACAATCATACGTATACTTCGTTAGGGCTTTATACATGGTACTTCCGCACCAGACTTCAAAACAATCGGCCAACGCGTTTGATTAAAATTGCGTACAGTCTTTATTTTTAAATCCGAAGCCGCCATCTTGAAACGGAAGTAAATAGGAAAAATCATACGTATACGTCGTTCGGGCTGTATACATGGTACTTCCGCACCAGACTTCAAAACAATCGGCCAACGCGTTTGATTAAAATTGCGTACAGTCTTTATTTTTAAATCCGAAGCCGCCATCTTGAAACGGAAGTAAATAGGAAAAATCATACGTATACGTCGTTCGGGCTGTATACATGGTACTTCCGCACCAGACTTCAAAACAATCGGCCAACGCGTTTGATTAAAATTGCGTGAAACTTTATCGTTAAATCAGAAGCCGCCATCTTGAAACGGAAGAAAATACGAAATCTTAACATTTACGTCGTTCGGGCTTTATACCTCCTTACGAGATTTCAAAACTATCGATCAGTACGTTTGGCCAAAACTGCTTACACTCGTTATTGTAAATCACTGACCGCCATCTTGAAACGGAAGTGAATAGGAAAATAACCTTACACATACGTCGTTCGGGATTTATACCAGTTATCTCCTTACCAAATTTGAAAACAATCGGTCGATGCGTTTAGCCATAACTGCGTAAAAAACAAATACACAGACCAGTTCTACGGGCGGGTTCAAACAGAGATCTCGCTTCGCTCGGTCAAAAGTGTTCATTTTCAAGCTTTTTTTACCGTAGTTTTTAATAGTGTGTAATAAAGCACGAGAATTAATTATCTAAAAAACGCATGGATACTTTAAACAGAGACTTTGAATCATATTATATGCGTAGGTCTTGTATAAAACTTAAATTTTTCGTGTGTGTTTCTGTGTGTGTGTGTGTGTGTGTGTGTGTGTGTGTGTGTGTGTGTGTGTGTGTGTGTGTGTGTGTGTGTGTGTGTGTGTGTGTGTGTGTGTGTGTGTGTGTGAGTTCTGTGTGTGTGTGTGTGTATGTGTTTCTGTGTGTGTGGGTGTGGGTGTGTGTGTGTTTGTGTGTATGTGTTTGTTGTGTGTGTGTGTGTGTGTGTGTGTGTGTGTGTCTCTCTCTCTCTCTCTGTGTGTGTGTGTGTGTGTGTCTGGGTCTGTGTGTGTGTGTGTGTGTGTGTGTGTGTGTGTGTGTGTGTGTGTGTGTGTGTGTGTGTGTGTGTGTGTGTGTGTGTGTGTGTGTGTGTGTGTGTGTGTGTGTGTGAGAGAGAGAGAGAGAGAGAGAGAGAGAGAGAGAGAGAGGGGGAGAGAAAGAGCGTGCGTGTGCGCGCGCATAATTCATAGACGCGCATTCACTTTAAATTTAACTAATTTAAATTAAAAAATAGTTTCGGATTTTTTTTTTAATTACTGTGTGTATTTTAAATGTACAGTAATTTTGAGAATCTACTCTATACCTGTCGATATTACGCCTAAAAGTTGACAAACATATCGTCTTTACAATTAAATACTGAAAAAAGTCCTTTTCACGAGGGATTTGTTAGAAATATTATTGTCAAAATGTTTTATTTTTATGAAAGTATTTTTTATTCGTCACATTATAATATTTATGAAAAAATGTGACAATTTTTGTAAATATTTCCTAACACAGTAGACAATTTGTTTGACATTTTCACGTAGAAACAGCGAATCTTGCACACTCCCGCAGTGTAGACGGCACAAAATAGTCGCCAAATATTGCATACAATCGTAACTTATAAGATCTTCCGCGAATTAATGTCACTTAATAATATAATTGGTAATAGAATAAAAATTAAAGTAAAATAATTAAAACAAGCGATTCACAACAATAGACAAACATCTTTTGTTTCAAATATAATCCACAAGAACTCAAACAAAAATTGGGTATACAGTTTGATAATCGCCGGGGGGGGGTTATTCAATATTCTTATTCAGAAATTCAGGTACCCAGCGTCCACGAAAATAATTTCGACTTGTACGTTTATGAGCGCTTGTAAATATTTAAACAATGTTTTACGGAGTAATTTTTTTTTCAAAAACCGTCAGTCTAAAGATTATAACAAATGTTATGCAAATGCAATCTATAAACACCTGAATACAAAGCTGATTGACGGTTTTTGTCAAAAAATTTGACACTGCGTTTGCAGTAGCCAACGCAATTATTAAAAATAATTGTAATTTTCAAAATTTGCACCAGATTAGCTCATTCTGTTCATTATCATTCACAACTGAAGTTAATGTGAAATTTACAGACCAGAAGCCCCGCAGGTGGCGCAAACTAGCTGCACCTATTGAGAGGATTTAGACGTCCCTCGCGGTACCCGAGTGTTACACTTACACTTGCAACACACTGACGAATTTAACACTTTACACTCACACATACATTTAGGGAGACGATAATATTCTCATTGTGCTTTTCGCCTTAAGAAAACAGTTCAGAAGCAAATACTGTATAAAAAACCCAACCAACCTAACCTAACCTAACCTAAACTAATCTAACTTAAGCTAACCTAACCTAATCTAACTTAAGCTAACCTAAGCTAAGCTAACCTTACCTAACCTAACCTAACCTAACCTAAACCTAAACCTAATCTAACCTAACCTAACCTAAGCTAACCTAACCTAACCTAAACCTATAACCTAACCTAACCGCCCCGCCGGGTTTTTCCAGACCGGAACCACAGTTTTCTTTAATTTCAAATATTGTAAAACGCGCACGCGCGCAAGATTTAACGATTCCTCAAAAGATGATCTAGAGGTCAGTATAGGGCTCATTTAATGATCCCGGGTCTGTGTCTCACTATGATGTCCTCTCCAATGGATCACTTCACCAACGGAAATTTGATAACGATTAAACTATATAGGAAGATCTGTACTTACCATCGTACTGATTCCACGAGTTCAGATGTCTCCCAAGTCCACACAAGTACTGTATTGTTGCAGGCAGAAGCAATGCACTCCGGGCTCTTGTTATCTGTAAGTTAGTTACGTAGGGAGTGAGGCTTTTTTAATGCAAACAATACGATGCCAGGGGCCAGTCGCCAGAACATGTATCAACACACAAACCCCGCTCTTTGTTAGTCTAGTACATTATTTTGAGTTAATATTTAATAAGAGTTACAGTTCGAGCAAGATATGACATGTTTTGATTCTATAGTCCCCAGTGCTGATTGTAGCTTTCATTATTTCCCTTTCGATAACTAAACACTCAATTTGATAAGGATCGTTAGAATAAGGTTTCGAGAAAGTCAGATTTAGGTTTCTATATTTTCGGCCTAAAAAGTGTTTCAAAACTTCAACAGTGCGAAACATTGCCTAAACTCGCCCAAATATTTACAAATGTGATATTTACAGAAGCTACAGACAGAAATATGTAAAATCTATCAAATTTATCGAAATCGGTTCGTTAGATTTTGTGGTATCCTATTAAAAATACTCATGAATAAATAGAAATACAGTAATACACAAAAGTAAACACTGAACACGCTGTTTTTTCAGATTTTAAAATTTAGCTTGAGCTACAAACGCACACACACACACACACACACACACACACAAACACACGCTCACACACACGCACACAATTGAGCTACAAACGCGCGCGCTCACACACACGCACGCTCACACACACACAAGCACAAGCACACGCTTACACACACGCACACACGTGCACACACACACACACACACGCACACGCACGCGCTCACACACGCACACGTGCGCGCGCGCGCACACACACACACACACAACACGCACACGTGCGCGCGCGCTTACACATACACACACGTGCAGGTGCATGCGCGCGCGCACACACACGTGCGGGCGCACGCGCACACACATACATACACACACACACACACACAAAACACGCTCGCACGCGCGCGCGCACACACACACACAACACACACACACACGTACGGGCGCACACACACAAAACACGCACGCGCACGCGTACGCTTACACACACACACACACACACACACACACAAAACACGCACACGTACGCGCGCGATTACACACACACACGGGGCTGATGTAGCTGTCTTCTTTACGTGATAAAAGCGAATGTCTAAAGTATTTTTTTATCTCAACCTTCTTTGAAATTGTAATATAGCCATTATAAACTAGCACTCAAATCTTTATATATTACGAGTTTAAACTTAAAAATTACATAGAAAATAAAAAACGAACCGTGACCTCCGTCAAGAATTTTTTTAAACAAATTTATTTTGAAAATTCGAAATGCTTAAATTATGCAGTTTTGAACGCAGATTAAAGTCAGAGTTAAAAAAAATTTGGACACAAATTTCATGAAATTTTAAATGTATTAAATGGCCTTCGGTTAGAAACGGTTGAAAGAAATTTTCCTGGTTGACGAACTTGTCCAATCTGTTACCAAAATCAATTTTTTGTGCCAAAGTTTGATCAAATTAAACTTGTGAACGCGGACGTGCTAAAACGCGCTCGCGCACACGCATGCATTCACATTTTATAACCATCCAATAAAGTGTCCTAGAGGTAAGGATCGTGCTCATTTCAATGAGTTACCAAGATGGCCGCTCCCAAAGCTCATTTTTTCTAAGGTTAACAATGTCGATAGGAAGACTACCTGAATCCAAAAATATCCCCTTTGTTATAAAATAATTTAATCCATTTTCAATTAATAGCCATTGGAAAATATGCAGTTAGAGTGCAATCATAGTAAAAACCAGACTCGGGACGTTAAGTTAGCGCTGGTAATAACGTTCAGGATACAAGAGGCTTGATATATACGATGTGTGTTCAGAAAGTAAGGAGAACTTTAATTTTTTGAACAAAATATTTATTCATTCTTCTACATTGATGTTGTCGCCTTCAAAATAGCCCCCATTGGAGATTGTGCACTTGTGCCAGCGCTTCTTCCAATCCTCGAAACACTTCTTAAACTCGATCTTTGAGATAGCCTTTAGTTCTTTCAGCGATGCTCTTTTAATACCATCTACGGCTGTAAAATGATGGCCTTTAAATTATCTTTATTTTTGGAAATAGGAAAAGTCACAAGGAGCCATGTCTGGCGAATATGGAGGCTGGGGCATCGTTACAGTACTGTTTTTGGTCAAAAATTCACGAACAGGCAATGAAGTGTGAACTGGTACATTATCGTGGTGCAAAAACCATAAATTGTTTTCCACAGATCCAGGCGTTTTTTCGGATTGCTTCACGCAAACGGCGTTGAACTTGTAGGTAGTACTCCTTATTGACCGTTTCATCTGGTGGCAGGAATTCATGATGCACTATGCCATTAATATCGAAGAACACAGTGAGCATAACCTTCATGTTTGACCGCACTTGTCGAGCCTTTTTCGGTCTTGGCGAGCCAGAGTGCCTCCACTGGGATGATTGAACCTTTAGTTTCGACGTCATATCCGTAAACCCATGTTTCGTCACCTGTTATAATACGTTTCAGTAATTCTGCATCGTCGTTGACTTCATTTAGTGACTCCTGAGCGACTTCAATTCGCCGCTGTTTTTGTTCAAAATTCAACAATTTTTGAACGAATATTGCTACCACGCGTTTCATACACAAAACATTGGAAACAATGTCATAACATGACCAATCGATATGCCAACATCATCAGCGACCTCTCTAATTGTGATTCGGCGATTGTTCATAATCATTTCTTTCACTTTTTCACGTTTTCATCGGATGTGGATGTGCTGGGGCGTTCGTCATCTTCAACGTCTTCACGGCCTTCTTGGAAACATTTATACCGGTCATAAACTCTTGCTTTACTCATTTTTTTTATTATTTTTATTATTTTTTACTCATTATTTTTGTTTTGTTTAATTTAAAGACCTTAATTGTTAACAAAAACATCTATCGTTTTAGCTTATTTTTTGAAGTGAAAACTTCTTTAGAGGCGTTGGGCACTTTTTGGATGAGCAAAAACCATTGAACTCGCGTCAGATATAGCGACACCGTCACCGCTACCATGAGATATATAATGTATACTGTGTATAGTATAAGATGCACGCGTATATACTATATATCGTATATACTATATATTGTTTTATTATATACTGATAAATAAAACAATTCGTGCGAAATTATTCCCTAAACATTCCGTTCAAGTTTTCACTTCTGTCGACATTCCCGGAGTGCAGCCCGCAGTTTATTTAAGTCCTTATACATTTTATACGTGGCTATTCTTTATAAAAAAAAATGAATTATTTCATGATTTAAAATGAGACTTGCATGTTACAAAGTGTAGGATACATTATGTGCAATTTATAATAATTTGACTAACATAAACAATTTTGAAGCACCTGTTGTACTTAGTCTTGATTTTGTTAAAGCATTTTATATACGCCATTAAAATTAGTGTAAAATTGAAAAAAGGTTTTGCATTCAGTACAAACATTTTATAAAGTCATAGTGGCCTAGAGGCTTTATCGTGACAGACGTAATATTAGTAGTTCTGTGATCAATGTTGGCATAGTAACATAGATGTAGGATATACCATTGTTATTACAATAATTATATGCTAATCAATAGATATAGTTAGGTCCACTGTATAATAATATAGCCTTATATAGCGTATACTGTTGATGTAATATAGATTAGGTCTATTGTAGACATAATCAATTTAGGCATGTAATAAAAATATAATTAATGGAAAAATACTATAATACGTGCATAATAGTAGAGTAATAAGTTACTTAAGGCTATTTAGTTTAATGTTACAGTATAAGTTTCATTTTTAAACAAATTGTGGACAGAATTTACTATCATAAAAATATTTTTTATACATAATACTGCCATTAGGTTAGGTTCAGTATAAACCTACAAGATTAGTTGAAATTCTTTTTATATTCTTCTTCTTTTCTGCTAGGATTATTATCACTGTGTTCAGTATAATGATCTGCCTTCCCTAGCTTCGTCAATTCTACTTTCGTTGACGCGTTTCGGAGAACCTCCGTCTTCAAAAACTATATCTGTACGTATAGTTTCAAAAAAAGAATAGTTTTTGAAGATGGAGGTTCTCCGAAACGCGTCAACGGAAGTAGAATTGACGAAGCTAGGGAAGGCAGATCATTTTACTGAACACAGCTACAAGATTAGATTGTATAATTAGTATTACCGTATCGTAATAAATTGTATGGCTTTTTTCTATTGGCCGGCGCAATACATACGACCAAAACTTTCAATTTGGTCAGTTTTGCAACTTATTTCATAAACATTTTATGTAGTAAAATGTCTCCGTAAATGCATTGAGCGTCACGTTATTTTTCGCCGCTGTAAAGAGATTTTCGCTGTAGAGAGAGAGCTCACCCAAAACGTGTATAAATGTGTTTTTTAAAATGTTTAACAGTATTTTTAATTGTAGTACTGAGTCTAAAGTTTATCACAATAATACTACATGACCTACAGTCTTTAAAAAAATACTTATTCAACAATACTTTTGAAATAAAATACTTCATTGGCAGAAAAATGCAACATTTTGCCTAAACTACTGCAGAACCACTTCGTCAGTTCTTCAAAAGTTCGAATTTTCTTGAAGCTGTCCCTTCATAGACCGTCTTTATTTTATTTTTATTTTTTAATATCGTGCCAACAGAAGAACTAGCTAATTTAAAATTTCGCAAACCTACTTGCATCACGTCTTTCTCCAACTTACTCAAAATTGTAACCCTTACATCCAACGATAAAATTTTCCGTTAAGATGCCATTACGCAGTATTGTAAAAGTATAAAATGCACTACTTGTAAAATATATTTAGTCAAAACACTCGATTCATTTGACGCACTATGGAGGGTAGGGAAGTATTCACGTGTTTCTCTGCTATAGAGAGATTCATGGAATTTAGTTGGCCTCAATAGTGAAAGTCTCCTTCTTCTTCTTCTTCTTCCAATGGCTCCTTTTGGTTCACGCCATTTTGGATCTTGCCTCCCAATACAATCCAGGAAAGTCCCTTCGTCCCTGCTTCCCTCTATCCAGGCCCTCGCAGATCAGTAAGTGATCCTTGTCCACAACATACACATCTTCTGAACAAATCTTGCACTTGTCAGAGGTTATTAGTCTCATCCTATGGAGATGCTCAGCAAGACAATCGTGACCAGTTTCCAAGCGGAAATTTGCTACAGCTATTTTGCGTGGAAGCATCTTATTGTCCTCAAAAAAATTAAACGGATTTAAAAAGCTTTGTCTTGTAGGTTTTTCTTCATTTTAATAACAAATTTTTGCTGTGAGTCTGTTTTTAGTTTTCTTATAACTGCTTGTAATGACAGGGAACCTGCTGGCTTTTGAATAATTTTTGTTCCTCTCTTCGCCAAATTATCCGCAGCTTCATTTCCCATCAATCCCACGTGTGCAGGGACCCACTGCATTGCGATATTGCCAACATTATTTCTTACAATCTTGTAATTCTGTCTGATATTTTGTATTACTTTGCTTTTTGGATTATCATTATTGGCTATTGCCTGCAGAGACGATTTGGAATCAACTAAGACCACTATGTTTGTGTTCAGCCATGGTCTCACAATCAGCTGTTCGAGAGCCTCATTTACAGCTATCAATTCCGCCTCAAACACTGTAGAATTGCTGTTTAAAGCAATGTAGTGCGACAAGTGGTCACAATATATTCCAGCTCCTGTTTCTCCTTCCATTCTAGAGTCATCAGTACATACACGGATCCAAGAGTCTGACGGGTATCGCACTTCCAAGGTTTCCAAAGCGATTTGAGATATTTTCACTGGAGCATCGGAGAGTTCTTGCTCACTGGTTCAAGCAGATCCAAGAGAATGTTAAAATCCATGAATTCCAATAGGTCCACATTTGTTGTGTGTTAGACTCAATGGGTCCAATGAGTTGAGGAGGTCGTTCCACATTTACTTTGTTTATCCCATTAGAGATGATAAGTTGTTTAAAGCTGGTCTGAGTTTTTAGCGTTTGCTTTGGAGGAGATCCTATTATCCATGGGTTATCAAATTCTTACAATAGAGAAAGTTACAGTACATATTTTTACTACAGGAGTAAAATCGTAAATAATCTTTAAACAAATTATTTTCCGCGGTTGATTTTCTTGTTGTTATTTTAAAGCGAAAGGCACATTGAGGCTGTTATCTCCTCCCTAAATGTAAGTGTGAGTATAAAGTGTTAAGGTTGTAAGTGTGTGTGTTAGACTCGGATACCGCGAAGGACGTCTAAATCCTCTCAGTAGGTGCAGCTAGTCTGCACCCCCTGCGGGGTTTCCGCGTATGATTTTGTTGTTATTTTAGGCGAAAAGCACATTGAGGCTGTTATCGCCTCCCTAAATGTAAGTTTGAGTGTAAAGTGTTAAATTTGTAAGTGTAAGTGTGTGTTAGACTCGGATACCGCGAACGACGTCTAAATCCTCTCAATAGGTGCAGCTAGTCCGCACCCCCTGCGAGGTTTCCGCGGACGAATATGTGCTAAGTAGATAAGATAAAATAGAAAAAAATAAAAAAATATTTTTGTTGAAAAAAACCTACGCTGTATAAATACCGACGAAACCATAAGAGATAATTAAAGCCCGTAGTGAGTGAATGAGTGACCGAGTGATGTAGGGTCAATACAACAAACAAAACGGTAGGAATAATTGTAATATACGCAAGCACCTTTGTACAGCAACCTAATCAACTGCACGTAGCATATTGCTTCTGTTCTAATGGAAATTGCAAGCAGCAGGGGAAAATAATACGCAGAATTGACATTTTAATAATAATTACTGGGCTGCGAGTTTTCAGGCAAACGGATTAGAAAAGTTAAACGTGTTGGGGGAAGTTTTGGAAGTATTCAACACTGCAGAGCGAAAGCCATAGTGGTTAGTTACACACGGTGCATCGATGTACTGCACCGACCCGATCCGGAGATGAATGATAATGTTGGGTGCGCATTTTATTCACTGGACGAAACATATAATTATGGATTACCCTCAATTTGTAGTGCCTTTACTGCCGAACTCTTTGCCATCTTAAAGGCTCTGAACACTATTGAATTCGATAGTTTGCATTTCGTAGTTTGTTCTGATTCAAAAAGTGCCCTCCAGGCAATCCGGGATATGTATTCGGTTAACCCTCTGGTTCAAGATATTCTGTGTTCTGTCCATAGACTTGAACTACGAGGTGCAAGAGTATCATTTATCTGGATTCCTGGTCACTGTGGAATATTTGGAAACACTGTAGCGGATAATGCGGCAAAGGAAGCAACTTTTCTTCCGCCATGCACTCAACGTGTAATCTTGTCTGACTTTCTTTGTCACGTAAAACATTTAATTCTTCTACAGTGGTAAAATGAATGGGCAGCTACAAGCAGTAACAAATTGAGGGTAATTAAAAATACTGTTCGTCCTTGGGGTTCCTCAATACGTGCAAGTCGTAGAGAAGAGGTGGTGATCACCCGCCTTCGCATTGGTCACTCCATGTTAACGCATGGATTTCTGATGGAACGCGGGGACCCACCAGAATGTGAGTTCTGTAGGGAAACCATCACAATAAAACATATATTGCTTGATTGTGATGGTTTCCAAAATGTGCGTGTTATGTGTGGTCTGAGCAACTGTTTGCAGACGATGTTGGGAGATAGTGCCTCGGCCGTTGACCGGGTTCTAGACTTCCTTCATCGTCTGAATGTTTTAAATAAAATTTAATTTATATATTTGTTATTTCTTGTGTTATGTTATTTATTTATTTTATCTAAATAACTTTATTTCTGTTATGTTTATATATACCTTTACGAATTGTTATTAAATCTTATTCATTATTAAATGTTATTTAGTTCTTAAGTATTTATTATTGATATAGTTATACCTGTTATTTAAATTTTGTTTAATTTATTTTTACTATTATAGTTTGTTGTAGTTTTATTTATATATATAAGTAAATTTTGTTAATTTTTTTTATACCTTCATTTTGCATGACGGCGATGATAACATTAACGGTTTTTCGCCGAAAAAAAACCCCGATCCGGAGAGCAGTCGTCAGTCTATACAATTGTGTTGGCAGTTGTTTCGTCGAATATATTCTTGGCACATAAGCCTAATTAAAATTAACTCGCGCTACTTTTTTAGGTTAACTTTCGGTAATTTTCGTTAATTAAATTTTAAAATGTTAATTTATGCAGATTTCAACAGCGAGTAGGGAGACAAAATAAAGACTTAGAGTGTTAACATACGCGAGGGCTTGTTGTTTTAAATTTCTCGGGCTTGGAGAGTCCGATTGTCAAACATTTTTTTTATTATGTTGGTATACATGCCCTTGAAGTATGATAAAACTTTCAGCTGTTTTCATTGTTGACTTTGTCCGTGACAGCCACTAAGGACGTGTTTTTATGAGCTCGACGATTTTCGTTTTTTAAAAGAAATGGATCAAAGGATTTGTATCGAATTTTGCGTAAAAAATGGAAAGTGTAACATAGTATGTGAAATGTTAACGAAGACCTATGGTGAGTCTGCTATGAGTAAAGAAAGAGTTTACGAGTGGTATAAGTGTTGCCAAGATGGCCGTGAAGACGTTGAAGATGACGAACGCCGTAGACGCCCCAGCACATCAACAACCGATGACAACGTGGAAAAAGTGAAAAAAATGGTTATGAACAATCTTTTTTCTTCATGACGTAATCTTACTTTTTCTGCCATGACGTATGAACATTTTAGAGAACTTGGAAATTTTAAAATCTAAATTAAAGGGAGAAAACATAATAAATGAACGGATATCGTCGCAAGCAGATATTACGTTTAAAAATCTAAAAATTTCCAAAAATTAACAGGAGAGACGACCGTTGAAGAGAAAGTTTGAAAGGAGCCAATCAGAAGCGAGCGAAAACGTATGATTTTGAAGAGCCAGTCAGAAGCGAGCACGTCAGGTTTAATGTACACGTGTTGAATAGAGGAGGGGTACGAGGTGGAGATAAAAAATTATAAATAGGACGGGACATAATATTGGTGACCAGTATAGATATAGTTTTTGAAGATGGAGGTTCTCTGAAACGCGTCAACGAAAGTAGAATTGACGAAGCTAGGGAAAGCAGATCTGAACACAGTTAAACATAAGTTTGCTATTTACAATATCTTAATGCCAAGGATGTCAGTGGGAGTTTAGGGTTTTGGCCAAACAATCTCACTTTGCCCAAAAAAATTACTATAAAAAAAAGACAATTTAATAGTGGTTTATATTGAAACAAAATTAAGTTAATTTCAAATAAATCAACCGTAATCCTTATTCCCTGAAAAATACCGTAGCGAAGCTCGAGTAGTTGAGCTAGTGTAAAGGAGAGAGCTCTCTGGATAAATGTCAGCTTTATTGCAAGAGTTAATTTATTTTCCTTCTAGGATTTTATTATAGCAAAACGCTTCCACTACAAGGAGTTTAAAATAATTACTTCTTTCTTGGAAAATAAATTTACTTCTTGGTTATTATTTAAAACCTTTATTTCATTTTTTTTCCAATTTGTTTGCCTTCGTTATTTCTACACTTTAGTTAATAAGCTATTCTTTTATATTATGTTTTTATTAAGTCACTTTGGGTTTTGTCCGGGTGTAATTTTGCAATCGATTTTAAAATAACTTCCCGATGAGCTAGGGGTTTGAAATTTTGTATACAGCTCTAAACTCTGTGACAATACAATAATATTGGCTTATTTATAAGTATTGAACTGTGCCATGGGCACTATTACTGAAATTATTTCAGCGTGGTCAAATGTACGATAACGACATTCCGTCTGTTTTTTTTGCTATAGGTAGTAATGCTGTCGTTGTTTAGTATAAGCAAGAATGGCCGAGTCCAAGGCGCCAGCTTTTAAGCTATGGTTCCCGGTTGTGAGCTTGGGTTCGAACCCAACACCTGACCAATTTTTTTTATAGCGTATTGGCAAGTTTAATAGGAAAGTAAATTGTTTTTGTTGCGAAGCCTATATTTTTTACAAAACTTGTATGTTTTAAAAAGTATTTAAAGTTGCATTGACTTGTCAAAGATGGCAGTACGCTAATGTTCTAATTTTACCTTTGGAAATTCAGCGTTTACAGTAAATAAAAAAAAATATACGATAACGTCATTCCGTTTTTTTGGTATTTTAAAAATAATTAGTAAGTCTAAAAAGTATAATATAAATGAAAAAAATTTAAATCACTTTTTTAAAATGGACTAAAAAAGTATAAAATAAATTCTCATCAATCTATCGAGATTTATAAACCTGTACAGATTCATAATCACACACAGATTGTCTTAAAAATTTGTGACAGTGATTTTTTATAGATATTAAAATACTTGTACAATTAAAAACAAAAAACATAGCGCTTATAGGCTAATAGATAGCAGTAGTTATATAATTCCATGCGCCCCACGGTTTTTGTTTTTAATTGTACAAGTATTTTAACATTATGAAAATTCACTGCCACAAATTTTTAAGACAATCTGTGTGCGATTATGAATCTGTATAGGTTTATAAATCTCGACAGATTGATGGATTTATGAGAATTTGTTTTATAATTTTTAGTCTTTTAAAAACGTGATTTTTAAAAAAAGTTTTTTTTATTTATATAATTATTTTTAAATCATAAACTTTGATTAGATATTGTAGTTCGAAACAAAGTGAAAATACTTCAGCGTATCCAAGATGGATTTCGTGATTACTTTGGAAAATTTTAAATTTGTCCTCGTGTTTATCAGTGTAAATTTTGGTACTTAAAACTGATTAAGTTGACCTCGGCTCCTGTCTTCGTCTTCGTGAGCAGTGGTTCCCGCTAGGTACAGTGTCCAAGATCACGCCTTCCTGAGACATCTGCTGTAAGCCCTGGTCGATGTGGTTAAGACACAAAGTCTCTCTGGACGGCGCACTTCAAGGTCGTAGGTCCTAACCTTGCAATTACTGACGTCAACTCTATCCTTTCCATTAACGCAGATCCCTTGTTAGTGTAATTGCCATAAAGTATTGTCTTGCTATCAGAGCTTAAATATCTAAAAGTACCTAAACTGTTACTGTTGGGCGTTGGTTTTAGAATTGTTAGTGAATTTCTATTAGATTGGCCGTCATAATAAAATGCAGACCGGTGACCTTGAAAAAAGTACCGAATCTGAAATTCTGGATAATTTCTTCAGTGGTCGTGAATTCACACGCACACGCAAACGCGCACGCGCGCGCGCGCTCATACACACACACACACACACACACACACACACACACACACACACACACACACACACACACACACACACACACACACACACACACACACACACACACACACACACACACACACACACACACATACACACACACACACACACACACACACACACATATATATATATATATATATATATATATATATATATATATATATATATACACACACACACACACACACACACACACACACACACACACACACATATATATATATATATATATATATATATATATATATATATATATATATATATATATATATATATATATAGTAAACAAATACATAAATATGTACTAACTCTCAGTTAAAATGTTTTTTAATGAAATGATTTCTATTAGTGGATCTCTTCTGCAGGAATATCTATATTTATTGTGAACATTTAGCATTGTTTTGTTATAAGGAGAGAAATCGAATTTTGATAGTCTCTTTAGGCTAACTGTTTTATTGTTTAACAATATCAAATGTAAAGAATATATTGTTTGTTAAAATGTCAAGTTTGAAAAGTATCCAGGGTATATTGAGTAAAAAAGTGGTTTCCTTGGTGGTTTAATCGCTGGTAAATTACGAATTAATTTTTTCTTTAACGTCCGACTATTGTGCACTTGGGCTAACGCAGACAATGGAATGATTTATAGCGTATGAAAATGCCAAGACCTGGTCCCGGGGGGAATCGAGGCCCGGGTCCTCGGGGTGAAAGCCCAATACGCTATCAACTAGGCCACCGAGGCGGCTATTACGAATTAAACGTTTTCTGTTTTGAAATCGTTCAGGTTTGTAGATTAAAACGCTTTTTATTTTTTGCCCATTAACCTGAAAATCATTTGTTAATTTAAAAAGGAGGTTTAGAACGCATTTTATTTTAACAAAAAGCCTAACTAATTATACAAAGAAAAGAATTCAACAAACTGGGGTGGGCGTTTCTGCTACGCTTTTTATTTTACAAAAAATATCAACAAACTGTTTGTTGAAAAAAAACAACTGTTTTTGAAAACAGTTGGAAAAAAACAGGTTTAGAAAACTGAAACTCGATTAAAACGCTTTTTATTTTAACAAAAAGCCTAACTAATTATACAAAGAATTAGGGATGGGCGTTTCTGCTATTTTTACAAAATATCAACAAACTGTTTGTTGAGAAAAAACAATGTTTTTAAAAACAGTTGGAAAAAACAGGTTTAGAAAACTGAAACTCGAAGTTATATTAGCAGCTAAAACAAAGCACAAACGTTCAGTTTTCTAAGACTACTTTTTCATTCCCATTACCGCCATGTCCTTAACTGTTTTTGGGTGTAAAGCATTTAGAAAAAAAAATCCTTAAGTGTAGTAATAATTAAATTACATTCTCAAAACGTAATATATATGTATGCCATTTTATATTTACAAAACGCAATGAATTTCTAATAGAAGCATTCTTTTTTTTTACTTAAAAATTAAATAGTACTTCGCATATTTACTGAAATGCAAACAATTTAGAATATTTTTAGTTGATTAAAAAATATTGATGATTGATGATAAATATAAAAAATATGTATAAATAAAATTAGTTTAGAAAAAGTTCTAAAATAACCTAAAATTATTCAAGATACAAACAAGAGTATATATTGTGAATTTTAAAAAGTCCACACATCTAATAAATAATTAAAAATTATGCACTTAATTCTAAAAACATAAAAAAAGTAAAAGAAAACTTTCAAAATTGTCCACTAAATATTTTTAAATTTCTAAACACAAAGTAAACTACGGAGAAAAACTAATATAAAACAATTATGACTGTTTTTACAGTTTAAAAAATGTTTGAACAACAAATTTTACATTTAAAACTTTCAAACAACTCGCAACAAAATAGAGATAAACGTTGACAACGCCCAAACAGTTCTTACTTCACTACAAGCAACAAGAAACTTTAAAATAAAGGGTAAAAGCATAAAAGCAGGTTGAAGAAAAGCAGTTAGCAGGAAAACAGCAGGAAAAAAGTTTTAGCGCTTGTGACAACGTTCTAATAGAACATGGGTGGTGGGGAAGTCCCAACACAAGCTGTTCTTGTTTAACAAATCACGAACCAGTCCAAATCAAACTGCTTGTTTCCGTTTGGAAAAGCAGTTTGTTTTTCGTATATAGAAAAACAGTTTTTTTTAACAGTTTGGTGTTTTCTTACCCACCTCTACAAAGAACCGACCTTGGAGAATAAACTTAATTAAAATCCTGGCCACCGCTCACGACAGCGCTCTGGCGACCCACGTCAGATTTTCCGTCAGTTTAACCATTAACAGTAAAATTTAAAAAAAATTTTACTATACCAACTTTATTGGACATTTTTTGATCTTTTTACATGAAGCGGTCGAAATTATGATAGGTCTTGCCGTTCAGTCAGAATTAGGGGAATAGCCAGCAACTACACTCGTCGTTATTAAATCAGAGGCCGCCATTTTGAAAGTAAAATAAATTGGGGAAATTATGCGCTTACCCCTTTTGGGCTGAATACGAGCTACCTTTGTACCAAATTTGAACGCAATCGGACAACGCGTTTGGCTAAAGCTGCGTGTACTCGTCGTCGTTAATCAGAGACGCCATTTTGAAACTGCAGGGTAAAATCCTACATTTAATACAATGCAGAAATTTCAAAATAATCGGTCAATGCGTTCGACTAAAACTGCTTGTACTCTTCATCGTTAAATCAGAGGCTGCCATCTTGAAACGGAAGTGAACACATATGCCGATCGAGCTTCCTTAGACTTTCACCCCGAGGACCCGGGTCCGATTCCCGGCCAAGGCTTGGCATTTTCATACGCTTTAAATCATCCCATCGTCTGCATTAGCCCAAGTATGCACAATAGTCGGACGTTAAACACAAAAAAAACGAAATTTCAAAACAATCAGTGCGTTGGTCCAAAACTGCAAAACAAACACAGCCGCCTCGGTGGCCTAGTTGATAGCGTACTGGGCTTTCACCCCGAGGACCCGGGTTCGATTCCCGGCCAGGGCTTGATGATACGCTATAAATCATCCCATCGTCTGCATAAGCTCAAGTGTGCACAATAGTCGGACGTTAAACCAAAGGAACCTAACAAACACAAAAAAGCCAACGCAGAAACGGTGAAAAGTTAACAACATAAAGTTGTTTGTTTAAAGTTTGGTCTGACGATTTTGACAAAACTTTGTACTCACGAACACAAAGAAAAAAAATACGTTGATCATTACGAAACCAAAAACTTGTAAATATTTCAAAAAAAAACTTCGATTAAACAAGTAACACTCATGTAATTGGCTTTTAGACGTAGCATGTAGTTGCTAGGGTTTGTGGTGTGCCCTAATTATTAGCATGATGTATGGAACAAGTGGCGTGTTCGTGCTTCCTATGCTATACTTTCTATTGCTATAAATTAAAGTACGTAAGTACAGACAGAGATATAAATTGCAGGGAGAAAGACGTAACTGAAAAACGATATATTTCTCTTGCCCCTTCTAACCTCTTCCACTCTCAGCTTCACAAAGTTAACGACAGATTGCGTGTAGGGCTTGCTTCCCCTCTCCCCCCGGATTGTATATCCGACCTCTCAAGCCTTTCCACTCGCGGTTAGTTGAATCGATGACCGAATCATATTTGATTATTCACTATCATATCGATTATTCACTATCATATCGATCAAGTATAAAGAACAATAAACTTAGCCAATTAATTAATTGCCTAACATTTTCTGGCGACAGTAATATATCGAAAAAAATGTTACTTGACCAAATTTATTGGAAGAATTATACTGTTTCTCCACGAAGGTGTTGAAATTATGATAGGTTTTTTTCAGGTTAGCCTGTGTTAGAGAAATTATTCAGGTCGCCATCTTGAAACAAAAGAGAACAGACAAAAATTTACAAATACATCTTATGGGTCACCACACGGTACACGGTGTCTTCGTACCAAATTTTAAAACAATGCGTTTGGCTAAAACTGCGTATATTTGTTACCGTTAAATCGGAGGTCGCCATCTTGAAACTGAAGAAAATATGGAAAATATCTTAAACTAATTTTTTTATCGTTGTATCGGAGGTCTTCATCTTGAAATTTTAAAACATATGCGTTTGGCTCAAAACTGCGTATATTTGTTATCGTTAAATCGGAGGTCGCCATCTTGAAACTGAAAGAAAATATGAAAAATCTTAAAATAAACTGCTTTGTAGGTATCTTCGTACCAAATTTTAAATCAATGCGTTTGGTCGCCATCTTGAAATCGAAGAAAATATGGAAAAATAAATAAAACTGCGTAAAATAATTTGTTCGGGCGTTAAACAAGAGTTCGCCATAACAAATTTTAAAAAATATGGAAAAATCAAAACTGCGTATATTTGTTATCGTTAAATCAGATGTCGCCATCTTGAAACCGAAGTAAGCTAAATATAGAAAAATCTTAAAATAATTATATTTGTTAATTAAATCGGAGGTATCTTTTACGAAATTTTAAAACAATATGGAAAAAATCTAAAACTGCGTATATTTGTTACCGTTAAATCAGAGGTCGCCATCTTGAAACCGAAGAAAATATGGAAAAAATCTTAAATTAATTATTTGTTATCGTTAAACGGAAGTCGCCATCTTGTACCAAATTTGAAAAAACAATGCGAAAAAATCAAAACTGCGTATATTTGTTATCGTTAAATCAGAGGTCGCCATCTTGAAACCGAAGTAGGCTAAATATAGAAAAATCTTAAACTGCGTATATTTAGGTTATCGTAAAAATCTGATGTCCAAATTTTGAAACAAGAAAATATGGAAAAAAATCAAAAACTGCGTATATTTGTTATCGTTAAATCGGAGGTCGCCATCTTGAAACTTAAGAAAATATGGAAAAAATCTTAAAACTGCGTATATTTGTTGTCGTTAAATCGGAGGTCGCCATCTTGAAACTGAAGAAAATATGGAAAAATCAAAACTGCGTGTATTTGTTATCGTTAAATCGGAGGTCGCCATCTTGAAACTGAAAAAAATATGGAAAAAATCAAAAACTGCGTATATTTGTTATCGTTAAATCGGAGGTCGCCATCTTGAAACTGAAGTAAAAATGGAAAATATCTTAAAAATGCGTATATTTTTTATCGTTAAATCGGAGGTGGACATCTTGAAACCGAAGTAAATGTGGAAAATATCTTAAAATAATTCTTTTGTGCTTTGTACAAGGTATCTTCGTACCAAATTTTAAAACAATGCGTTTGGCTAAAACTGCGTATATTTGTTATGGCTAAATCGAAGGTCGCCATCTTGAAACCGAAGAATCGGAGGTCGCCATCTTGAAACCGAAGTAAATATGGAAAAACCTTAAAATAATTCGTTCGGGCTTTTTACAAGGTTCCTCGTAACAAATTTTAAAACAATACGTTTTGCTAAAACTGCGTATATTTGTTATCGTTAAATCAGAGGTCGCCATCTTGAAACCGAAGTAAGCTAAATATAGAAAAATCTTAAAATAATTCTTTTGGGCTTTGTACAAGGTATCTTCGTACCAAATTTTAAAACAATGCGTTTCGCTAAAACTGCGTATATTTATTATCATTAAATCAGAGGTGGCCATCTTGAAACCGAAGTAAATATGGAAAAAATCTTAAATTAATTCTTTTGGCTTTTGTACAAGGTATCTTCGTACCAAATTTTAAAACAAGGCGTTTCGCTAAAACTGCGTATATTTGTTACCTTATTGTTAACAAACTGCGTATGTTAAAAACCTTAAAATAATTCGTTCGGGTTTTATACAACGTACCATTGTAAAAAATTTCAAAACAATTGGTCTGTGCGTTTGGTTAAAACTGCGTAAAAAAAAAAACACAAACCGTACACGAAACGTTCCAGTTGGCATAGCACGAAATGTAGAATTTTAAAAATGTGATAAATCGAGACGGATAAAATATGAATGAACGCAAATATCCACTGTTGAAGTACTTTTTGAAGTGACGTTTTACCAACATAGCAGAGAATGTTCATAATTAGTGCTCCCTTGTAAATTTTAACACAAAGGGATTACAAATTCTGAATTAATTGTCATGCACAATTGATACAAAAATTTTAAATATTCTTTTAGCAAATACTGAACGTTTCTCTATGCGCGACTTCCATTTTCAGTAATTCTACTTATCACTATGAGTAGTTATTTAATACTACAATACCAGTACACACAACAAACAAGGCCTGCAAAAAGGGACTAAAAGCAAATTAATTTGTAAAAGCATTTTTATAATACATAACTCAGTTATGGAAAATTTACGTGAGTGTCCAATTACAGCATAACTAGTACAAAGAACAGTAGTCCTGGCAGTATACTCGTATTCTTAATCGATTGCTTGCCTGCGACAGCGCTCTGACGCGCTCGTAACTTGTCCGCCAATTTAACAGGTAACCGTAATATTTAGGAAAAATGTTACTGCACTAACTTTATTGGAAATTTTATGTTCTCCATGAAATGGTAAAAATTATGATAGGTCTTGCTGTTTAGACATTATTACTGGAAACAGCCGGCAGCTGCACGCTTAATCGTTAAACCGGGGACGCCATCTTGAAACGGAAGTAGGCGGAACAAATCTTGCACGTAAAACGTCGTTCGGTATTTATACAAGGTACTTCCGTAAGAAATTTCAAAACAATCGGTCAGTGCGTTTTGAAAAAAAAATTGGTAAATTCGTCATCGTTAAATTTATGACCGCCATCTTGAACGGAAGTGAATTGGAAAAAATCTTCCACGCAAGTCGTTCTGGTTTTATACAAAATACATCCGCCAAATTTCAAAACAATCGGTCAGTGCGTTTTGAAAAAAATTCTAAATTCGTCATCGTTAAATTTATGACCGCCATCTTGAACGGAAGTGAATTGGAAAAAATCTTCCACACAAGTCGTTCTGGTTTTATACAAAAAACCTCCGCCAAATTTCAAAACAATCGGTCAGTGCGTTTTATAAAAAAAAATTGCTAAATTCGTCATCGTTAAATTTATGACCGCCATCTTGAACGGAAGTGAATTGGAAAAAATCTTCCACACAAGTCGTTCTGGTTTTATACAAAATACCTCCGCCAAATTTCAAAACAATCGGTCAGTGCGTTTTGAAAAAAAAATTGGTAAATTCGTCATCGTTAAATTTATGACCGCCATCTTGAACGGAAGTGAATTGGAAAAAATCTTCCACGCAAGTCGTTCTGGTTTTATACAAAAATACAAAACTCCGCCAAATTTCAAAACAATCGGTCAGTGCGCCATCTTTTAGTCGTTCTGGTTTTACAAAATAAAATTTCAAAACAATCGGTCAGTGCGTTTTGAAAAAATTGCTAAACGTCATCGTTAAGTTGACCGCCATCTTCGGAAGTGAATTGGAAAAAATCTTTCCACGCAAGTCGTTCTGGTTTTATACAAAAAAAATTTCAAAACAAATTAAATTCGTCATCGTTAAATTTATGACCGCCATCTTGAACGGAAGTGAATTGGAAAAAATCTTCCACGCAAGTCGTTCTGGTTTTATACAAAATACCTCCGCCAAATTTCAAAACAATCGGTCAGTGCTTTTAGCCAAAAATTGCTAAATTTGTCATCGTTAAATTTATGACCGCCATCTTGAACGGCAGTGAATTGGAAAAAATCTTCCACGCAAGTCGTTCTGGTTTTATACAAAATACCTCCGCCAAATTTCAAAACAATCGGTCAGTGCGTTTTGAAAAAAAATTGCTAAATTCGTCATCGTTAAATTTATGACCGCCATCTTGAACGGAAGTGAATTGGAAAAAATCTTCCACACAAGTCGTTCTGGTTTTATACAAAATACCTCCGCCAAATTTCAAAACAATCGGTCAGTGCTTTTAGCCAAAAATTGCTAAATTCGTCATCGTTAAATTTATGACCGCCATCTTGAACGGAAGTGAATTGGAAAAAATCTTCCACGCAAGTCGTTCTGGTTTTATACAAAATACCTCCGCCAAATTTCAAAACAATCGGTCAGTGCGTTTTGAAAAAAAATTGCTAAATTCGTCATCGTTAAATTTATGACCGCCATCTTGAACGGAAGTGAATTGGAAAAAATCTTCCACGCAAGTCGTTCTGGTTTTATACAAAATACCTCCGCCAAATTTCAAAACAATCGGTCAGTGCGTTTTGAAAAAAAATTGCTAAATTCGTCATCGTTAAATTTATCACAGCCATCTTGAACGGAAGTGAATTGGAAAAAATCTTCCACACAAGTCGTTCTGGTTTAATACAAAAATACAATCGGTCAAATTTGAAAAAAAAAATTAGTTAGTGACCGCCATCTTGAACGGAAGTGAATTGGAAAAATCTAAGTGCAAGTCGTTCTGGTTTTATACAAAATACCTCCGCCAAAAAAACAATCAGTCAGTGCCGCCGTCATCGTTAAATTTATGACCGCCATCTTGAACTTTGAGGAAGTGAATGAATTGGAAAAAATCTTCCACACAAGTCGTTCTGGTTTAATACAAATACCTACGCCAAATTTCAAAACAATCGGTCAATTTTGAAAAAAAATTCGTTAGTTAAATTTGAAGTGAATTGGAAAAACAAGTCACCATTGGTTTTATACAAACTATCCGCCAAATTTCACACAGTCGCAATCTTTATAAAAGTTTTATAAAAATGCACCTTATAAAAATCAGAGGCCGCCATCTTTAGACGGAAGCGAATAGAAGAAATTCTCACAAACTGTTAGTTCAGGCTTTATACAAGGTACCTCCATACCAAGTTTCAAAACAGTCGTTCATTGTGTTTGGCCAAAACTAAGTGCAATCTTTATAAAAAATCGAAGGCCGCCATCTTAAGACGGAAATGAATAGAAGAAATTCTTACAAACTTTTAGTTCGGTCTTTATACAAGGTAACTCCGTACCAAGTTTCAAAACAGTCGTTCATTGTGTTTGGCCAAAACTAAGTGCAATCGTTATAAAAAATCGAAGGCCGCCATCTTAAGACGGAAGTGAATAGAAGAAATTCTTACAAACTGTTAGTTCGGTCTTTATACAAGGTACCTCCGTACCAAGTTTCAAAACAGTCGTTCATTGTGTTTGGCCAAAACTAGTGCAATCGTTATAAAATCGAAGGCCGCCATCTTAAGACGGAAGCGAATAGAAGAAATTCTTACAAACTGTTAGTTCGGGCTTTATACAAGGTACCTCCGTACCAAGATTCAAAACAGTCGTTCATTGTGTTTGGCCAAAACTAAGTGCAATCTTTATAAAAAATCGAAGGCCGCCATCTTAAGACGGAAATGAATAGAAGAAATTCTTACAAACTGTTAGTTCGCTCTTTATACAAGGTAACTCCGTACCAAGTTTCAAAACAGTCGTTCATTGTGTTTGGCCAAAACTAAGTGCAATCGTTATAAAAAATCGAAGGCCGCCATCTTAAGACGGAAGTGAATAGAAGAAATTCTTACAAACTGTTAGTTCGGTCTTTATACAAGGTACCTCCGTACCAAGTTTCAAAACAGTCGTTCATTGTGTTTGGCCAAAACTAAGTGCAATCGTTATAAAAAATCGAAGGCCGCCATCTTAAGACGGAAGTGAATAGAAGAAATTCTTACAAACTGTTAGTTCGCTCTTTATACAAGGTAACTCCGTACCAAGTTTCAAAACAGTCGTTCATTGTGTTTGGCCAAAACTAAGTGCAATCTTTATAAAAAACCGAATGCCGCCATCATAAGTCGGAAGTGAATAGGAGAAATTCTTACAAACTGTTAGTTCGGACTTTATACAAGGTACCTCCGTACCAAGTTTCAAAACAGTCGTTCATTGTGTTTGGCCAAAACTAAGTGCAATCGTTATAAAAAATCGAAGGCCGCCATCTTAAGACGGAAGTGAATAGAAGAAATTCTTACAAACTGTTAGTTCGGTCTTTATACAAGGTAACTCCGTACCAAGTTTCAAAACAGTCGTTCATTGTGTTTGGCCAAAACTAAGTGCAATCGTTATAAAAATCGAAGGCCGCCATCTTAAGACGGAAGTGAATAGAAGAAATTCTTACAAACTGTTAGTTCGGTCTTTATACAAGGTACCTCCGTACCAAGTTTCAAAACAGTCGTTCATTTTCTTTGGCCAAAACTAAGTGCAATCTTTATAAAAAATCGAAGGCCGCCATCTTAAGACGGAAGTGAATAGAAGAAATTCTTACAAACTGTTAGTTCGCTCTTTATACAAGGTAACTCCGTACCAAGTTTCAAAACAGTCGTTCATTGTGTTTGGCCAAAACTAAGTGCAATCGTTATAAAAATCGAAGGCCGCCATCTTAAGACGGAAGTGAATAGAAGAAATTCTTACAAACTGTTAGTTCGGTCTTTATACAAGGTAACTCCGTACCAAGTTTCAAAACAGTCGTTCATTGTGTTTGGCCAAAACTAAGTGCAATCTTTATAAAAAATCGAAGGCCGCCATCTTAAGACGGAAATGAATAGAAGAAATTCTTACAAACTGTTAGTTCGGTCTTTATACAAGGTACCTCCGTACCAAGTTTCAAAACAGTCGTTCATTGTGTTTGGCCAAAACTAAGTGCAATCGTTATAAAAAATCGAAGGCCGCCATCTTAAGACGGAAGTGAATAGGAGAAATTCTTACAAACTGTTAGTTCGCTCTTTATACAAGGTAACTCCGTACCAAGTTTCAAAACAGTCGTTCATTGTGTTTGGCCAAAACTAAGTGCAATCTTTATAAAAAACCGAATGCCGCCATCATAAGTCGTAAGTGAATAGAAGAAATTCTTACAAACTGTTAGTTCGGGCTTTATACAAGGTACCTCCGTACCAAGTTTCAAAACAAGTCAATGTGTTTGGCCAAAACTTCAATCTTTAAAAATCGAAGGCCGCCATCTTAAGACGGAAGTGAATAGAAGAAATTCTCACAAACTGTTACTTTATACAAGGTACCTCCGTACCAAGTTTCAAAACAGTCGTTCTTTGGCCAAAACTAAAAGTGCAATCTTTATAAAAAATCGAAGGCCGCCATCTTAAGACGGAAGTGAATAGGAGAAATTCTTACAAACTGTTAGTTCGGACTTTATACAAGGTACCTCCGTACCAAGTTTCAAAACAGTCGGTCAATGTGTTTGGCCAAAACTAAGTGCAATCTTTATAAAAAATCGAAGGCCGCCATCTTAAGGCGGAAGTGAATAGAAGAAATTCTTACAAATCATTAGTTCGGACTTTATACAAGGTACCTCCGTACCAAGTTTCAAAACAATCGGTCAATGTGTTTGGCCAAAACTACGTAATAAACACACAAACCAAATGCCAAACGATCGAGTTGAAATAGACTTCGCTCCGTTCGGTCAAATTAAACAGTTTACGTACTTTTAATTTATAACATTAAAAAAATTAAATATTATTTTTAAATGTTGGAAATTCATGTGTTGTTCAATATGGCAAATAGAGAATATCTGTATTTTCAGTTACTTAATGGGTAGCCTTGGGCAATAAAAAATTGAGGGTAAATGAAAATACTGTTCGTTTTTGGAGGTCGTCTTTACGAATAAGCCGTAGGGAAGAAATGGTAGTTACCCGTCCCCGCATTGGTCATCCATTGCTGGCACGTAGTTTTCTAATGGGACGCCAGAGCCACCTACTCGTCAATTCTGTAGAGAAACCATCAAATTTTCTCTTAGTCTGTGATTGAGAAACATGCGTAAAATATATGGACTGGGAAACTACGAGGCGATCTTGCTGGATGTTTCATCAAGCATTGATCGCGTTTTAGCCTTCCTAAGGCGCTTGCTTGTACAGGGTGGTCCACGGTGAAACGGGAAACGTAATCAGCGTTAGAAACTGCATAAATTAGCATTTTGAATTTTCAAAATCCGTTCGAATAAAGGCATTCTATTTAACGGCGGTCAGGGTTCGTTTTAGTGTTGTTTTCATGTAATTAAATATTTTAAAACGTCAACATAAGTAGATTTTAGTGCTGATTATAAAGGTGAAATCGGAATTTCAAGAAAAGGGTAAGGGGGGAAAATATTTTTAGAAATTCGCTTCCATCACGTCTCCGGACAGCTACGTGCCGCGATTATAATTAATTCGATGGTTAAAACACGAAACGTAAGTTGCTGCGTGTGTATTTGTTGAAACAATCGCAGGCCAGAGGTAGACAAGTCAGAATGGCAAAATCTCATAACCTTTGTGCATGTAATATCTGTAACCCCGGGCTGTGTAGCTGTGTATCTGTGTAGCTCTGTAGCACTGTGCGAAATACGAATTAAATCAAGTCAGCTCTGAGGTAGGCCTACAGTATCTCTTATTTATTTACGTATAACGGAAAACATACCTAAAGTGATTCCCTCCTCTCCCTTTTCCTTCTCTCGCTTCTCGATTCACCTTTACTCGGGACTACAAGTCTGCTATTTTTGAAACCCTAGAGGCTAGTCTAAAAGCGTTATCATTATTTAATTGTAATTGTATCGTGAAAATAATTTGAGTCAAATGACAACTGAAGTCCACCAAAAATCTAAAATGAAATTATGTTGATTTTTCCTCCTCTCGCTTCTCGATTCACCTTTACTCGGGACTACAAGTCTGCTATTTTTGAAACCCTAGAGGCTAGGTGATAGAGGCTAGTCTAAAAGCGTTTTCATTATTTAATTGTAATTTTATCGTGAAAATAATTTGAGTCAAATGACAGCTGAAGTCCACCAAAAATCTAAAATGAAATTATGTTGATTTTTCCTCCTATCGCTTCTCGATTCACGTTTACTCGGGACTACAAGTCTGCTATTTTTGAAACCCTAGAGGCTAGTCTAAAAGCGTTATCATTATTTAATTGTAATTTTATCGTGAAAATAATTTGAGTCAAATGACAGCTGAAGTCCACCAAAAATCTAAAATGAAATTATGTTGATTTTTCCTCCTATCGCTTCTCGATTCACCTTTACTCGGGACTACAAGTCTGCTATTTTTGAAACCCTAGAGGCTAGGTGATAGAGGCTAGTCTAAAAGCGTTTTCATTATTTAATTGTAATTGTATCGTGAAAATAATTTTAGAGTCAAATGACAGCTGAAGTCCACCAAAAATCTAAAATGAAATTATGTTGATTTTTCCTCCTATCGCTTCTCGATTCACGTTTACTCGGGACTACAAGTCTGATATTTTTGAAACACTAGAGGCTAGTCTAAAAGCGTTATCATTATTTAATTGTAATTGTATCGTGAAAATAATTTGAGTCAAATGACAGCTGAAGTCCACCAAAAATCTAAAATGAAATTATGTTGATTTTTCCTCCTCTTGCTTCTCGATTCACCTTTACTCGGAACTACAAGTCTGCTATTTTTGAAACTCTAGAGGCTAGATGATAGAGGCTAGTCTAAAAGCGTTATCATTATTTAATTGTAATTTTATCGTTAAAATAATTTCAGAGTCAAATGACAGCTGAAGTCCACCAAAAATTTTAAATGAAATTATGTTGATTTTTCCTCCTATCGCTTCTCGATTCACCTTTACTCGGGACTACAAGTCTGATATTTTTGAAACCCTAGAGGCTTGTCTAAAAGCGTTATCATTATTTAATTGTAATTTTATCGTGAAAATAATTTCAGAGTCAAATGACAGCTGAAGTCCACCAAAAATCTAAAATGAAATAATTATGTTGATTTTCCTCCTCTCGCTTCTCGATTCACCTTTACTCGGGACTACAAGTCTGCTATTTTAGAAACCCTAGAGGCTAGATGATAGAGGCTAGTCTAAACGCGTTATCATTACTTAATTGTAATTTTATCGTGAAAATAATTTCAGAGTCAAATGACAGCTGAAGTCCACCAAAAATCTGAAATTAAATTGTTGATTTTTCCTCCTCTCGCTTCTCGATTCACCTTTACTCGGGACTACAAGTCTTACTATTTTTGAAA
The DNA here is from genome assembly GCA_022606455.1 of Callitettix versicolor. Taxonomy (NCBI): domain Eukaryota; kingdom Metazoa; phylum Arthropoda; class Insecta; order Hemiptera; family Cercopidae; genus Callitettix; species Callitettix versicolor. Next base: position 8,164,235 of record CM040182.1, read on the forward strand.
CACTAGCGGCTAGATGATAGAGGCTAGATGATAAAGGCTAGTCTAAAAGCGTTATCATCATTTAATTGTAATTTTATCGTGAAAATAATTTCAGAGTCAAATGACAGCTGAAGTCCACCAAAAATCTAAAATGAAATTGTTGATTTTTCCTCCTCTCGCTTCTAGATTCACCTTTACTCGGGACTAAAAGTCTGATATTTTTGAAACCCTAGAGGCTAGGTGATAGAGGAAGTCTAAAAGCGTTTTCATTATTTAATTTTAATTGTATCGTGAAAATAATTTGAGTCAAATGACAACTGAAGTCCACCAAAAATCTAAAATGAAATTATGTTGGTTTAATTTGTTGCGGTCAGGTATATTTTTGCAATTCTGAAAAGGTTTTCTTAATTACTTTGTAAGTAGGATTGCGTAACTCGGACTTTGATAGATCGCTTACACCACAGTAAATAGAATACACGGTATGGGCTACGCGCACGTCCCCCCAACCACTTGCCGGCTATGGCGCGTCATCGGGGCAAGCTCAGAAGTAATGTTTAATAGAAAACAGTTTGTAATGTTAGTAACTGTATTAGTAATTACAATAATAATTCCTTTTGTATAACGTTAATAGCGCTGTTAATTACTTTACTTACTGAATTCTATTTACAGTGGCTTACAGTCTTTTTCCCCCCGTTGGGGGTACAGACTAGCTGCACCTATTGAGAGGATTTAGACGTCCCTCGCGGTACCCGAGTCTAACACACACTTAACACTTACAACACTACACTTACGATGATGATTGTCGCTTTCTATGATGAAACACTGGAGATGGATTTTGTATTCCCTTACAACGCAGCATGTAGCATAGACGCTGAGCTGCTGAATAAACGCAGCATTAGCCGCCTCGGTGGCCTAGTTGATAGCGTACTAGGCTTTCACCCCGAGGCCCCGGGTTCGATTCCCGGCCAGGGCTTGGCATTTTCGTACGCTATAAATCATCCCATCATCTGCATTAGCCCAAGTGTGCACAGTAGTCGGACGTTAAACACAAAAAACAATTATTACGGTCGATAACCGTCATAAGTTTGTGATTTTTATTTCAAACTGATATTATTTTAAACGTGTTTTCCCTGCCTTCCAACTACCGCCCTCGCACCCACGACTACTCTTATTCAAAAGGCTTGTTTACTTAAAACTTTCGTAGTGACAAATTTCGCACGGGCCCCCTGGTTAGTAGTAATGTAAAAGGTAAAATATTAGTTACTTTTGAGAGTTACAACAGTTTTTTTAAACGCTTTTATCTTGTTTAATACTTCAATTAGTCCTTCCAATCCTGCTGTTACAGTATTATTACAAATTTTTGTATTCAAATGTATGCGAATGAATACGAAAACGTATACATAAGAATGACACAGTTCTGTCAAGGTCAAATTAGAGCTGGTAGGCCATACTATTATTTAATCCCACAGTGGAATGACAGTTAAATTGTCCAGAGGAAATGAATCTCAAATACAATTAGACCTACATTGCTAATTTGTTATTTACTTACAGTGCCGCACTGTTGTATAATACATAATTAAGCCGTTAGGAGAATCGAAATATGTTTTATGAATATAAAATTTATTTTGGTTATTCATAGTCAAAAAAAAGTAAGAAAAATGGACGTTAAGCGTAGAGTGATATAGGCTTAGAGAGATTGCATGTAACTTTCTTTTTTATTTACTATTTTCGTTATTCAGTAAATAAACGAAAAATAACAGTCATTGGGACTGTCGGCAGAAGCGGTAGCTTCTTAAAAATATAAATAACTTTCATTTACTGTCCTGCCTCGGAAGAGTTTGGTATTATCTTCTTTTTGTTTACATCCATCAATTCTTTCGTCTTGAGATTCATCACTTGAAAGATTCATATTATTGAATCTTTTTGCACTCAATAATATAATTAAAAATATTGATTTTCATATTACGAAATAGTATATTGCAAATAGTAAAATCAAACGCGCGTGTTATTACTGAATGTAAACCGTATACCATTGAACTGTTGTTGCTGGTAATACACAATGTACACAACATCATTACATGCGCGCGCGACGAGAACATGAGAAGAAGAAAAGTTGAGAGAGAGAGAGAGAGAGAGAGAGAGAGAGAGAGAGAGAGAGAGAGAGAGAGAGAGAGAGAGAGTAGAAAGAGATAGAGAGAAGCATGCACATACAGAAGCATGCAATACAGGCACAAAACATACATACGCGCGCGACCAACTCAGTCGGAACCGGCAGACAAAAGAAAGGAGAAGAGCTGAGCACTGGAGGAGGTATGTGTAACACTTCCCCTACTTGCGTTACTTACTCGATGTAAGCCTACTCGATGAAACCGAATCACTCCATGGTGACAAATACAAAGTGGACACGCGGTATAAAGAAGCTAACGCTTCAAAAATGTAAGGCAGTTAAGCGTAGAGTGATATTGGCTCAGAGATATTGTTTTTTTTCTACGTAGTCAAATAGTGGAAAAAGTAGAAGAATAGACAGAAACGAATGGTGGCAGGATTTAGAGGGAGAGATTTTAAGACGGATTGGAAACGGAGTCTGTGGACTCGGTGCGATGTAGGCTTAGAGAGATTAGTAGCACTACTTAAGCTTGTTATATTTAAGCCAGATCTGTGAAACTAGACTAATAACTAAAGTGGATGATGTAAGTGAACGTGGGATGTGGGGCAATAACCACGTGAATCCGGTATTTTTATGTGTTATACATTTTGGAAGGATGCATGTACTTTGGGTTTTGTTTCTGGTGCCTGGTGCCTGGTGCCTGGTGCCTGGTGTTATAAAATTCTCTCGATGGTTGCAATCGGTGCACGTCTAACTGACTCACTGATTACAGTTAATCCATGAGACAAAGGACTGTTTGGCCAATGAAATTTTGATTAATATGTTGCCACTTGTTATATTTCAACATAAAATCTTAAATTAAAAATAAAATTAAGAAAATAAATGTTAAATTTTGCAAAAAAATCATTATCGTCTCCAGTTTAGGTTTAAAATATATTTTTGAAACATTATGTTTTGAGAACTTTTCATTTGTTTGGTAAATATAATTCGTACGCCTTTACTCTTCCGAAATGTATCTGGACTATTTCGAGTTACTTAACGGTATTGATTTTGATACGAGGGTTGATCAAATATAAACGAGACTGATTTTTTAAAAAAATTATTGCTTACTTACAAATTATTCTTGATACAACTTATTTTTCTACATAGTCTCCCGCACGAGTAACACATTTTTCCCACCGGATTGGAAGTTTTTTAATTCCATCTTCGTAAAAAGTTCTCGGGCGTTCATTGAGCCATTGGAGCACGAAGGTCTCTACCGCAGAATCGTCTTCGAAACGCTGGCCTCCAAGCGCCTCTTTGAGTGGCCCAAACAGGTGATAGTCGCAGGGTGATAAGTCTGGACTGTATGGGGGATGTTCCATTGGTTCCCAGCCAATTTGATCGAGTTTAAGCCTCGTAGCGTTCGCCGAATGTGGTCGGGCATTATCGTGAAGAAGAATGACGTTTCTCGCCGGTTTAGATTTCCTTTTCCTACGAAAAGACTGTTTTGCGGCCTCTAAAACATCGCAATAATATTGTGCGTCGTTGATGGAGGAAATCGACGTGAAAGGCGCCTTGATTGTCGAAAAATACAGTAGCCATTACCTTCCCGGCCGACGATCGTGAGTTGGCCTTCAGAGGCGCCCTCTCTCCCCTCTTCCGCCACTCCATACTTGCCTGTTTCGACTCGGGAGTGTAATGGTGAACCCATGTTTCGTCACAGGTGACAATCCGGTTTAATAATGCCTCACCATCTCGTTCAAATTGGGTCAATAGTCGCTGGCAATTCTCCAAACGATTCCGTTTGTGAACGTCGGTCAAAATTCGTGGAACCCACCTTGCAGATACTTTTCTGAGTTCCAGGTTTGATGTAACGATTTTTTGAACGCTACCATAGCTCAACTGGAGTTCATCTGCAATAAATCGCAGCGATATACGTCTGTCTTCGTCCAGGAGCTTCCGAACAGCATCAATGTTTTCGTCCGTGACGGAAGTGGTCGGGCGACGATCATGGCTGAGGTTTTTTACTGCTTCCCGTCCTTCGGCGAATTCCTTGTGCCAAGCAAAAACGCGAGCTCTTGACAGGGTCCTGTCCCCGTATTGAGCCGTCAATCTACGAAAGATTTCAGTCGGATTGACCCCCTCCTTGGCCAAAAACTTAATAATAATTCTCTGCTCCACGGAAACGTGCACTTCACTCTCAACCATTGTATAGTTTTATACTGAAGGGTCGAACGGAAATGTTGCCCGTCTACGCCCGTCCCAAACCTCCCAGGCTACCTGAAACCCCACCCTTTAGAGTTCAATGTCCAACGGAAAAGTTTTTAGAAAGTCAGTCTCGTTTATATTTGATCAACCCTCGTAATTGAAGGTTTGTTAACCAATCATGAATTCCGATTTGGATGGTTGTAGGTTTGTTAACCAATCATGAATTCGATTTGGATGGTTGTAGGTTTGTTAACCAATCATGAATATCCGATTTGGATGATTGTAGGTTTGTTAACCAATCATGAATATCCGATTTGGATGATTGTAGGTTTGTTAACCAATCATGAATATCCGATTTGGATGATGGTAGGTTTGTTAACCAATCATGAATTCCGATTTGGATGATTGCAGGTTTGTTAACCAATCATGAATTCCGATTTGGATGATTGTAGGTTTGTTAACCAATCATGAATTCCGATTTGGATGATTGCAGGTTTGTTAACCAATCATGAATTCCGATTTGGATGATTGTAAGTTTGTTAACAAATTATGAATTCCGATTTGGATGATTGTAGGTTTGTTAACCAATCATGAATTCCGATTTGGATGATTGCAGGTTTGTTAACCAATCATGAATTCCGATTTGGATGATTGTAGGTTTGTTAACCCATCATGAATTCCGATTTGGATGATTGTAGGTTTGTTAACCAATCATGAATTCCGATTTGGATGGTTGTAGGTTTGTTAACCAATCATGAATTCCGATTTGGATGATTGTAGGTTTGTTAACAAATCATGAATTCCGATTTGGATGATTGTAGGTTTGTTAACAAATCATGAATTCCGGAACGCATTTTGAGAAATTCTTATTATAAATAATATTTCGAAATAGATTTAGACTTCCCTCGCGGTACCCGAGTCTAACACACACTTACACTTACACTTACAACACTACAATTACGACTTTAACAATTTACACTCACACTTACGTTTATGGGGGCGATAATATCCACTAGGACTTTTAAATTCAAATCCTTAAATTTTGGAGTTTTTTCTTTGAATTTGAATAGGACATTAAGCTAACAAACACATCAAAAATGTTATTCTGAATCCGAATGTGCCACTTGAATTTTACGTCCTTTTAATGTTAGGACTTTTAAATTTTAATCCTTAAATTTTGGAGTTTGTGGTATGAATCTGAATAGGTCATATAGGGTATCAAATAAATAGGAAATTCCCTGCTAAAGGTCAACTTTTATTTAGCTTTAATAGTCTTTAGCTATAATAGTCTCGGCTGTACGTTGATTATTAAAGTTGGACTGGGTAAGTATTTTAATGGCGTTAAAATCAATTTTCTGCAAAATCCTTTCTCAGTGCATCTTGACTTTGGTGTAAGAAGGTACTCTGAAGATTTCAAGTCTTGCTATAATAGTCTCGGCTGTACATTGATTAATAAAATTGGACTGGGTAAGTAGTTTAATAACGTTAGCTAAATCCTTTCTTAGTGCACCTCGACCAAGTCTCTAGTTATAATTGTCTCGGCTTTACGTTGATTATTAAGTTGGACTGTAAGTAGTTTAATGGCGTTGAAATCAAATTAAAAACCTCACAGTGCTCTTTCTAGGGAAATTTCTGGTATGTGTGCCAAATTTGGTTGTGATCGATTGAGAAATGTAGGAGCCTATAAAGAAACCATATATATACATACGTTCACTTATATATATATATATATATATATATATATATATATATATATATATATATATATAGATTATACTTTGACTACATACCTGTCAAAAATAGGGTTATAAACTGATTAATTTTTAAAGTCCCTTATATAGTGTAAGATACTCAAATTCACAGTCTGTGACAGTTTCAGTTAATTTTTAAGTTGTGTACGTACACACACGCGAAATTTAATACGAAAATAATTTTCAAGAGTTGCCTTTTCCTGCATGTGTAAAAATAATTAAATCATAATAGTGAAAAAGTATACAGTCTGGCATGCCGAAAGTAGTCACTTCTGTCGGCCCGTAAGTTTTTTTAAATAATATTTTAACACATATTTTTCGTGCCTAAGAAACGTAATGACTCCGAAGTAATTATTCAGTGTTGGACAGCGTAATTGTTAAGTTCACCATAATTTGCAATTCAAATAAGTGTCGTAAAGCTTTTTTTTAGGAAAAAATTTAATAAAACGAAACAACGTTGAATGCAAAATAAAGGTCAATGAAGAACAATGTAACTTACTGAGGGAGTGTTTTAGAAAAAGCACAGTTCACAGCGAAGGATTAAATTGAAGACAAAGGACTTATGCATTTACTGTTAGCTGTACTTTGCCGTCCTGTTGCCCTGCAATAATTATAAGTTTCTAAATGTAACAGTTTTAACGTTTCAGAATCGTTATGGGTTCACTGCGAAACTAAGGGAAAGGTTTTATTACTACATACTACAAACGTATAACCGGAACGACTTCTATATAAATATTACAATTTTTTAAGTTATACAATCGATATTGTACCGAGCGAAGCGAGGTCTCTTGTTTCAGTTCGACTATTCGATAGTTCGACTGTTCGATAGTTCGACTGTTCGATAAGTTCGACTGTTTGATAGTTCGACTGTTCGATAAGTTCGACTGTTTGATAGTTCAACTGTTCGTTAGTTCGACTGTTCGTTAGTTCGACTGTTCGATAGTTCGACTGTTCGACAGTTCGACTGTTCGATAGTTCGACTGTTCGACAGTTCGACTGTTCGATAAGTTCGACTGTTTAATAGTTCGACTGTTCGATAGTTCGACTGTTCGATAGTTCGACTGTTCGACAGTTCGACTGTTCGATAAGTTCGACTGTTCGATAGTTCGACTGTTCGATAGTTCGACTGTTCGACAGTTCGACTGTTCGATAGTTCGACTGTTCGACAGTTCGACTGTTCGATAAGTTCGACTGTTAAATAGTTCGACTGTTCGATAGTTCGACTGTTCGATAGTTCGACTGTTCGACAGTTCGACTGTTCGATAGTTCGACTGTTCGACAGTTCGACTGTTCGATAAGTTCGACTGTTTAATAGTTCGACTGTTCGATAGTTCGACTGTTCGATAGTTCGACTGTTCGACAGTTCGACTGTTCGATAGTTCGACTGTTCGATAGTTCGACTGTTCGACAGTTCGACTGTTCGATAGTTCGAGTGTTCGACAGTTCGACTGTTCGATAGTTTGACTGTTCGACTGTTCGATAAGTTCGACTGTTTAATAGTTCGACTGTTCGATAGTTCGACTGTTCGGTAGTTCGACTGTTCGACAGTTCGACTGTTCGATAGTTCGACTGTTCGATAGTTCGACTGTTCGACAGTTCGACTGTTCGATAGTTCGAGTGTTCGATAGTTCGACTGTTCGATAGTTCGACTGATCGACAGTTCGACTGTTCGATAGTTCGACTGTTCGATAGTTCGACTGTTCGACAGTTCGACTGTTTGATAGTTCGAGTGTTCGATAGTTCGACTGTTCGATAGTTCGACTGATCGACAGTTCGACTGTTCGATAGTTCGACTGTTCGACAGTTCGACTGTTCGATAGTTCGACTGTTCGACAGTTCGACTGTTCGACAGTTCGATTGTTCGACTGTTCGACAGTTCGACTGTTCGATAGTTCGACTGTTCGACAGTTCGACTGTTCGATAGTTCGACTGTTCGACAGTTCGACTGTTCGATAGTTCGACTGTTCGACTGTTCGATAGTTCGACTGTTCGATAGTTCGACTGTTCGATAGTTCGACTGTTCGACAGTTCGACTATTCGATACTACTTTTGTATGCTTGTTACGTAGTTTTGAGCAAACGAGTTGAAAGATTGTTTTAAAATTTAGTACGAAGGCACCTTGTAGGCCTATAAAGAAGGAACGTGTGTTTAAGGCTTATTCCCTGTTTACTTCTATTTCATGTAAAGGCCTGTGATTTTACAATGACAAATTCACGCAGTATCGGCCAAACGCACTGACCGATTCTTTTGAAATTTGCTAAAAAGGTAACATGTATAAAGCTCTAACAACGTATGTGTAAGATTTTTGTCATTTAATTCCGTTTCAAAATGGCGGCGTCTAATTTAACGATGACTTTTGTAGGAGCTAAACGGCTTGGCCTATTGAACGCTTCATGGAGAAACAGCATAATATTTCCAAGAAAGTTGATCCAGTAACATTTTTCTTAATTTACCGGTAAAATTAGCGGAAAAGGTTACTAGCGCTGTCGCGTAGCGGTGGCCTGGCAATGAATTAAGAATATACAGCGAGATCTGCTGTGTCTTTAAATTAGTTAAAAATAATATAATTTCAAGTTCTCTTTAATACAAGTGTATCGGCAAAATGCTAACATATATTGTGAGATCTCTAACATTATTCGCTTGACATGGCTCATACTTTGTACGCACGTAATGAGCTATACCGCTGAGTGAGAGGCACTTCTCAATATTAAACTTGGCTTTGTATCGCATGTCTTCTGACATTATGGTTCCAATAAAGCCGGAAAATATATATTAGTCAGAACCAAGAACGTTTTATTTGTATAAGATTTTGTGATTGAAGGGGAAAATTGGATAAAGTCTTTATTTTTCATTCCCCCTCTCTCCCTCCCTCCATCTCTCTCTCTCTCCCTCCCTCTCTCTCTCTCAGTCTCCCTCTCCCTCTATCCCTCTCTCTTTCTCTCTCCTCCCTCTCTCAATCTTTCTCTCTCTCTCTTTCTCTCTCTCTCAAACTCTCTCTCCCTCTCCCCCCTATGTGTATGTGTGTGTGTGTGTGTGTGTGTGTGTGTGTGTGTGTGTGTGTGTGTGTGTGTGTGCGCGCGCATTTGCACAAATTATGGTTACCTGATAAAAAAACGGAGCAAATTTGTGGTGTTGTTATATTACTTTGCATTACGTTAAACTCGTTTCAGCGTATTTATTCATAAATATGTACAAGTATGTAACAAAAGTTGTGACTTCAAATAGTTATAAATAAATAAAAACAATGCAGTCTCTAAGGATTTGAAGACTCGATTATCGGATCTCTCTAGGGGAAGGAGGTTTGCTGAGTACTCTTTTCTTTTTTCTGCCATAAAAAAGTACTCCAGATCCGTTGCAATACGTACTAATGTACTGTAGTCGCAGTTTAGCTGCACGCGTGACCTTGAACTGGCAAAGTTGTACTAGTCGCGCACAAAACATCGGTATGTGTAATTATTATCAAAATAGTTGCTTTTAAATGGAAAATTTTGCATAATAAATAAATCTCTTATTACCAGTAGGTAGCCTACTGTAATATCTGTTGGTACAGAACGAAATTCCTTGCAGTAGCGATAAAGAAGAGTCAGTGTTTGTTTTAGTATTGTATGGATTTTCCCCGCGCGTCTCCTGTCCTCACACTCACCGAGCAAGGTCACACGGTCAGCTAAATTGCGTGAACTATGTTCGTTAGGTGCTCTGCCACTAAATATGTTTCAGTATTACAGTAGAGTCTCGCTTATCCGACCTAGCCTCGAGAACAATATTTCAAGCAATTTAAAAGATTTGTAGCGAAACCGAATGTACAGTGCCCGCGCGCTACTTTCAACCGTCAAGTTTGATTACAGTACTGCTCTTTATTACTGTAATTAGATTGTGTGTGCTGATTTATGTTTCAGTATTACAGTAGAGTCCCGCTTATCCGACCTAGCCTCGAAAACAATATTTCAAGCAATTTAAAAGATTTGTAGCGAAACCGAATGTACAGTGCCCGTGCGCTACTTTCAACCGTCAAGTTTGATTACAGTACTGCTCTTTATTACTGTAATTAGATTGTGTGTGCTGATTTATGTTTCAGTATTACAGTAGAGTCCCGCTTATCCGACCTAGCCTCGAGAACAATATTTCAAGCAATTTAAAAGATTTGTAGCGAAACCGAATGTACAGTGCCCGCGCGCTACTTTCAACCGTCAAGTTTGATTACAGTACTGCTCTTTATTACTGTAATTAGATTGTGTGTGCTGATTTATGTTTCAGTATTACAGTAGAGTCCCGCTTATCCGACCTAGCCTCGAAAACAATATTTCAAGCAATTTAAAAGATTTGTAGCGAAACCGAATGTACAGTGCCCGCGCGCTATTTTCAACCGTCAAGTTTGATTACAGTCCTGCTCTTTAGTACTGTAATTAGATTGTGTGTGCTGATTTATGTTTCAGTATTACAGTAGAGTCCTGCTTATCCGACCTAGCCTCGAAAACAATATTTCAAGCAATTTAAAAGATTTGTAGCGAAACCGAATGTACAGTGCCCGCGCGCTACTTTCAACCGTCAAGTTTGATTACAGTACTGCTCTTTAGTACTGTAATTAGATTGTGTGTGCTGATTTATGTTTCAGTATTACAGTAGATTCCCGCTTATCCGACCTAGCCTTGAGAACAATATTTCAAGCAATTTAAAAGATTTGTAGCGAAACCGAATGTACAATGCCCGCGCGCTACTTTCAACCGTCAAGTTTGATTACAGTACTGCTCTTTATTACTGTAATTAGATTGTGTGTGCTGATTTATGTTTCAGTATTACAGTAGAGTCCCGCTTATCCGACCTAGCCTCGAGAACAATATTTCAAGCAATTTAAAAGATTTGTAGCGAAACCGAATGTACAGTGCCCGCGCGCTATTTTCAACCGTCAAGTTTGATTACAGTACTGCTCTTTATTACTGTAATTAGATTGTGTGTGCTGATTTATGTTTCAGTATTACAGTAGAGTCCCGCTTATCCGACCTAGCCTCGAGAACAATATTTCAAGCAATTTAAAAGATTTGTAGCGAAACCGAATGTACAGTGCCCGCGCGCTACTTTCAACCGTCAAGTTTGATTACAGTACTGCTCTTTATTACTGTAATTAGATTGTGTGTGCTGGTTTATGTTTCAGTACATTTAGTAATAATACATATAAGTCAAAGTTTTTTAATGTAATAAATTCAATTTAAAACTTTTAAACGTTTTGTAATGGTTTTCCGGATAATCCGACTTTCCCGCTAATTCGAACCGGCCGCGTCAGTTTGGTCGGATTACCGAGAGTACTGTATATGGTTACGAAACTTTTTAAAGTTTCGAAATTGACACTGGCCAAAAGGTTTAAAGGAAATTGCGATACGTTCATTGTTTTCGATAAAACGCCAAAATTACAAAAAAAGCTAAATTCGAGATGCTATTATAATTATTACACGGCATAATGTAAATAATTTATTACATATTTTTCTTATTTTAAACTTCTAGTTTATAGTTAAACTATATGAAGTCGAATAATTTTATATGAAAAAAATCTGTAAATATGCAGTCGAACCTGTTTCTGAATTATCGGTAATTTTTTCTCTAAAACGGTTAAATGCCAAAAACAATAATCCAAAATATAATGGCGCAGCAAGTACGGAAAAAATTGTAAACAAATGTGACCCAAATAACTTAAGCATTGTCACTGCCCCCGCTGCACCTGTTGAGAGGATTTCGACGTCCCTCGCGGTACCCGAGTCCAACACACTTACGACTTTAACACTTTACACTCACACTTACATTTAGGGTGGCTATAATAGCCTCAACGTGCTTTTCGCCTTAAAAAAACATTGTTACCGCTAAAAAGTAACTGCGTGTTTTTGATCGCTTAAAAACGATACAAAAATATTTTAAGGAAAATGACTTAATTTACGTGGTTGTTGGATGAAGAAATTATTTAACGAGAAAAAAAACATTGTTACCATTCGAAAGTAACTACGTGTTTCTGATCGATATAACGATAAAAAATTATTTTAAAAAAAGACTAATTTTACATGGTTGTTCGATGAAGAACTTTTTTTAACGATAAAAAAACATTCTTACCGATAGAAAGTAAGTACGTGTTTTTGATCGCTAAAACGATAAAAAATTATTTTAAGATAAAGACTAAAAGACTTAATTTACGTGGTTGTTGAATGAAGAAATTATTTAACGATAAAAAAAGAAAAAACATTGTTACCACTCGAAAGTAACTACGTGTTTTTGATTGATATAACGATAAAAAAATATTTTAAGAAGAAGACTAAAGTATTAATTTACATGGTTGTTTGATGAAGAACTTAAATAACGATAAAAAAACTAAAGCCTTTCTGACGCGGTTGTTGAGTTACAAATACTGCCGAATTTCGAAAGAGGAAATAGGTACTATTTTAAGAACGTTTTCACTACAAGAACGACCAAATAATCAAGAACGACCAAATAATAGGTATTAAGAATTAAGATTACGTAATGACTGTTAAAATGTGATAATGCGTATGAGCATTACATAATAAGGAATCAGTCAATAATCGTCCCCTCCACCAAAGGCCTGTAATTTAAGCACAATATTTTTACCCCACATAAAATATATGGTTTTGATAATTTGTACATTGCAGTGTAAATAAGACCCAAATCGAGAGTACGGTAAATATTATGGTAAATGGAATTATTAGTTGCCCCAATATTATCTTGTTTCCTTCTGTGCCTTGTAACTTCCACCAAAGTAAACATTTGACCTTGCCATCCTCCCGAGCCCGCGAGTGCCTCGGCGAGAAACACTGAATATTTATCCGCTAAAAGTTGCCATTCTTCATACAAGAAAAGGTTTTTATTTATTATCTTTGTGGCGAAAAAATTAGGCAACTTATCATTTTGACATTTTTAGAGCTTAATACGTGTAATTACGTATTTACATAATAATACGTGTAAAGTACATGTAATAATACGTGTAAATTACGTGTAATGATACGTGTAATAATACGTGTAATGATACGTGTACATTACGTGTAATGATACGTGTAAATTACGTGTAATGATACGTGTAATAATACGTGTAAATTACGTGTAATAATACGTGTAAAATACGTGTAAAGTAAGTGTAATAACAGTATGAAATACGTGTAATAATACGTGTAAAATACATGTATTAATACGTGTAAAATACGTGTAATAATACGTGTAAAATAGTGTAAACTACGTGTAATAATACGTGTAAAATACGTTTAATATTACGTGTAAAATACGTGTAATAATACGTGTAAAATACGTGTAAATTAAGTGTAATAATACGTGTAATAATAGTGTAAAATACGTGTAATAATAGTGTAAAATACGTGTGATATACGTGTAATAATAGTATAAAATACGTGTAATAATACGTGTAAAATACGTGTAATAATATGTGTAAAATAGTGTAATAATACGTGTAAATTACGTGTAATAATACGTGTAATAATATGTGTAAATTACGAGTAATAATACCTGTAATAATACGTGTAAAGTAAGTGTAATAACACGTGTAATAATAGTGTAAAATACGTGTAATAATACGTGTAAAATACGTGTAAAGTAAGTGTAATAATAGTGTAAAATACGTATAATAATACGTGTAAAATACGTGTAATAGTACGTGTTATAATACGTGTAATAATAGTGTAAAATACGTGTAAATTACGTTTAATAATACGTGTAAAGTAAGTGTAATAATACGTGTAATAATAGTGTAAACTACGTGTAATAATACGTGTTATAATACGTGTAATAATACGTTTAAAATACTGAGCGTATTTTACGTATAATTTGTACTTAAAACAAAACAATTTAAATCTCACACTCGTGTATACAAAACACAATTTGGCGTTTTTTATTTTTTATTTTTAAAAATACAAAAGCAAAAGCTACAAAGAAAAATACAAAAGCAAAAGCTACAAAGAAAAATACAAACAGAATTTTTAAAAACGGACCGTATTCTCGCAATGAAGATGTTTAAAATGAGACATCAAACATAATTTTGTCTTAACAAACAGAAAAAAATCCAGTATGGCCGACTGGACTCAAACTGTAACTGGTTAGGTGTGAAACTTGTAAAGCTCTTTTGTTAGCTGTCTGAACCAAAAAGTAGGGGAAATGTACCTATTTAAATAATTTTCACACTCGTCAACGCTAATAAGAAAAGAAGTTGATATATTCCGTAAAAACAAAACCATTTTTATTTGTTTTACTCCGCTATGTGTTTTGGAGGTTGCAACAGTTTTTTTCTTATATTTGGATCTTATCACTTAGTACTTAAAAACTATACAATTAGTACGTTTTTTTGTGTTTAACCTCCGACTATTGTGCACACTTGGGCTAATGCAGACTATGGGATGATTTATAGTGTATGAAAATGCCAAGCCCTGGCCGGGAATCGAACCCGGGTCCTCGGGGTGAAAGCCCAGTACGCTATCAACTAGGCCACCGAGGCGGCTACAACACTAATGCTATTAATTGCTTTTAAAAATGTATATACAATTAGTACGAACACATAAACAAATAGAAATAACAATTGCCCTTATTGTTTGCAATAAACAGGAAAACTTTAATAGTAAAAAAAACTAACGAAAAACTTTAGCTTTTATTGACTGTGTGCCTAACTTTTCTTTCTCTGTGTACTGCCGTATCCAGTCGGTTTGATAGTTTTATTCGCATTTGGTATTTCGCGAAAACTTCATGACAGAATATTTTTCAAACTAAAAAATAACCGAGTTGACTGTCAATTAATTTTTTTTATGTTATTTTAAGGCGAAAAGCACATTGAGGCTATTATCGCCTTCCTAAATGTAAATGTGTGTTAGACTCGGGTACCGCGAAGGACGTCTAAATCCTCTCAATAGGAGCAGTTAATCTGCATTCCCTGCATATTGTAAATTAAAACAAGATTTTTTTTTAACAGCATAAACGATTTTGGGAGAAATGACGAATACAATAAATAAAGCGATGGAGAGAAAAACAGTGAGGCTTGGTTTCCCCAAACATTGCGATTGAAGAAGTATTCACATTACAAAAATTTAACCTGGAGAAGGCAAACATACGTAGGCTAATGAAATTTCCGCCAAATCAAAAAGCATACGTAATTTAAATTTAAATTAATTTAATATTTAATAATATTTAATATTTAATAATATTTAATATTTAATAATATTTAATATTTAACATTTAACATTTAATATTTAATATTTAACATTTAATATTTAACATTTAATATTTAATATAATTTAATTTAAATTAAAGCATACGTAAACCGGTCTAACAATTTTTAATTTTTAGAATTTTAATGGTTAGAATTTAATTTGAGAAACAAATAAATTCTGACAGGTTGTCGTGTTTTCCAGTTTAGTTTAGTACCGTAATTTTTCCTAACTTGGTACCTAATTTAATTTATTTTAGTTCATTAGTGGTATCTAATTTAGTTCATTTACAACATTTTACCAAAAACATTTCAGAAAATTTTTGAGAAATTTGGCCTCTAAGATACTGTCGGTTTTTGCAAATACCTCCCAAATCTGAAGTCTTCTGATGCACTATTGATTCATACGTTTAAATGCTTGAGCGTACATGTCGCCTAGTTTGATACGAAACCATCTCTGTGAAAAAAAAATGGCAGTGGCAGATTGCCGACAGAAATGACTATACATTTTGTGGCTATATATTTTACATCACAAAATAAAATTTATAGTCGATTTTCAAAATCACGTGTACGTTCATTTCAGTTTAATATTTCTAAATACAATATTATATAATTTTGCCAAGACATGGATTTTTGCTACTCGACACTAGAATAGGCTATAACTGACCACGGAAGAAGCACGGAGTCCCAAATGTATTCCTGCTACTCTTAATATCTGATCCTGTGACTTATTGTCATTGTAAATGCCAACTTCAATGGAAACTGCAACATTTTAATTTGGAAAGGCAGGTTGTTTGGAATTATAAGATTGTTTCAATTAAAATCATTGCCAATGTAAGCTTATAAACAATAATTTTGTAATAAATAATAACAGACATTCAGATTTTTAAAACGGAAATACATCTATGTCCATCTCAGGTACCTAAACCATGTTCATTTTAAATTTCATCTCAATCGGTCCAGTAGTTAACGTGTGATTGAATAACAAACAAAAAGACACACATAAACTTTCAAATTTAAAATATTATATTAAGAAGTATAAAATATTATTAAAACGTCACTGTTGTATCCTACAGTTAACACATCACAAAACTGAATACTAAATAATTCAGTTGCACTGGGTAAGTAGTATAATGGCATTTAAATAATTATTATTCACACCTACCAATATATAATAACGTATAAAACGTCACTGTTACACAGTTAACACTTGTCATAAAACTAAATACTAAATACAGTTGGACTGGGTAAGTAGTATAATGGCGTGTAAAATAATTTAAATATTTATTATTCACACCTACCAATATATAATAAACGTATAAGATGTCACTGTTACACAGTTAACACTTGACACAAAACTAAATAATTAAGTTGGACTGGGTAAGTAATATAATGGCGCGAACATACAAGTTTTCACTTAAAAAATACATTTTAAAACAAAAATATATATAAGAGCGTGATGCGTGACGGCAAACTGATTTTTTCCCGTGCAAAACATACATCCATACCCCGCCATAAGAAGTAGTCACTTCAATATCTTTGTTTACTTTAGTATAGCAAATCTTTCTCGTTCCGTAAATATACATACAAATAGTGCAATTTTCTTGAATTTATTTTTCTGTCAATGTTATTTCACTGACTCGTTTCACAAATGACACTAATCAGATTTATTTTGACTTCAGTTGCAACATGCGCCCTCCACAAAGCACCCTCACTTAAAATATCGCCTGGTAATCACTTTCCTCTCCCACTCACCCTTCAGCCCTTAGTGTTTGTTACTAAATCTAATAATTTATGGGATGCCAACCCGCTCCGAAACTTTACGCAGTCAGACATTCGAGTCGGTTAAATGAGTTAGGACACAGAACGTTGGTGTAAATATGCCTGCATTATTTGTTCCCGAGTTCGAGTCATCTCATGACTCATCTCATCGCTGAACGCGAACGAGAAACAAAATATCCTTGCGGTAGACCCTCAGTCGAACCGAAGAGCCGCCTCGGTGGCCTAGTTGATAGCGTACTGGGCTTTCACACCGAGGACCCGGGTTCGATTCCCAGCCAGGGCTTGGAATTTTCATACGCTATAAATCATTCCATCGTCTGCATTAGCACAAGTGTGCACAATAGTCGGACGTTAAACACCATAATTTTTTTTTTTAAGGAACCGAGGAACAACTCCAAGGACAACTTCTCGTAAAACTTAGTCGTACGACTTACTTATTTTGGGTTTTAATTTCGGAGGCGTCTGTCTGACTGGCTCGACTTTTCGATAATTTAGTCGTACGACTTGAGGCTCACATATTAGATCATTCTGTCGGAGGAATTGGTCAGTCTTTTGCGTCGCCTCGTATAGTCTTACGACTTGAGCTCTGACATTGGATCATACTTTCTGAGACGTTAGACATGTTCGACTTCTCGTATGATTTAGTCGTACGACTTGAGGCTCACATATTAGATCACTCTGTCGGAGGAATTGGTCAGACTTTTGCGTCCCCTCGTATAGTCTTACGACTTGAGCTCTGACATTGGGTCATACTTTTGGAGAAGTCAGTAAGACTTCTGTATAATTTAGTCGTGCGACTTGAACTCTCATATTGGATCATTCTTTCGAAGGAATTAATCAGACTTTTTGGACCTCTCGTATAATTTAGTCTTACGACTTGATCTCTCATATTGGATCATTCTTTCGAAAGAATTAATCAGACTTTCTCGAACTCTCTTGAACTCTCATATTGGATCATTCTTTCGAAGGAATTGATCAAACTTTTCGAACTCTCTTGAACTCTCATATTGGATCATTCTTTCGAAGGAACTGATCCGACTTTTCAAACTCTCTTGAACTCTCATATTGGATCATTCTTTCGAAGGAATTGATCAGACTTTTCAAAACTCTCTTGAACTCTCATATTGGATCATTCTTTCGAAGGAATTTGTCAGACTTTTCGAACTCTCTTGAACTCTCATATTGGATCATTCTTTCGAAGGAATTGATCAGACTTTTCGAACTCTCTTGAACTCTCATATTGAATCATTCTTTCGAAAGAATTGATCAGACTTTTTCGAACTCTCTTGCACTCTCATATTTAATCATTCTTTCGAAGGAATTAATCAGACTTTTTCTACCTCTAGTATAATTTAGTTTCATTGGGGGGGGGGGGTCATACTCATAATTTAGTCTCTCATATCGGGTCGTACTTTCAGAGAGGTCAAATTTGATCGACTTCCCGTACAGCTGAATAGTACGTCTCATCCCTCTCATCTCATACGTGGTTCTTTAATTTATAAATTTTAAAAAGTCAGCTTTGTTTGGCTTCTCTTGTAACTTAGTCACCCGACTTGGGCTTTCACGTTAGGTCGTATCCTTATACAGATGAATATCGTGTAAGTATATTAGCTTAACAACACTAAATAAATATTAGTGAAAATCATCGTCTTTTTCGTAGAATTGCAATTAATTAGAGGTATTTTTTCTATCTGTTAAATTCTTCTACACAATTACGTTGGTGCTAGTTATACTTTGTGCTCCGTAAAAATATACTGCTTTGCTAAAAATGTAATTAATATTCGTTCACAAAGGGAAACTTCTGTCAATCTTGCAACACTGATATAATCGTAATTCTGACACATCTCTAGTCTGACAGTAAAGAATTTAAAATAGCCTTGATAGTCCTTCTTGTTGATCCTATACTTCAACATGAAATCGAATAAGTCGTTTCCAGTGAGAGGCCAACCATTGTTTTTACCGAGTGTCTGTCGGATGTACGACGCGGTGGTCCTTAAGGACTTTATCCTACAGGTCACGTAACGTAAGCACAGCTGTAACGGTTAAACAAATATTCTTTAATTGATTTTAATTAATATTTATCTTAGCAGCGCGGCCAAGTCCTACAATTCTATTCCCACGTTCTTTGATACATTTTGTTTCACCCATTGCAGTTGTCACGTTACAGTGTGACCAACTTTCAAACACGTCCAGTCAGTTTTCAGTGCTCATTTGTGATTTTTTAACGCCAATATTTTATACTATTTAAAGTGGCTAGGAATTAGCGTAAAGAAATGTGTAAAGCTTACAGCAGTAAGTGCAAGCTTCGAAACTACGACCTTGAGATGTGCACTTCATCGACGATGATGACCAAAACGGTTTTTCGCCGGGGAAAAATCAAAGACGCAGCAAACTGATCGGTGTCTTCGTCACATCGACACCGTGAGGTTATACATCATACTCGTACGTGAATTTATATCACCGGTCAATTACGTGAGGTTATTTCACTGAAATGTTACGTGAGGTTATACCAGCGAGCTCTTACGTGAGATTATACCATCGAGCTATTACGTGAGGTTATACCATCCAGTTATTACGTTAGGTTATACCATTGAAATATTACGTGATCTTATACTAGCGAGCTCTTACGTGAAGTTATACCATCGAGCTAATACGTGAGGTTATACCATCGAGCTATTACGTGAAGTTTTACCATCCAGTTATTACGTTAGGTTATACCATTGAAATGTTACGTGAGCTTATACTAGCGAGCTCTTACGTGAGGTTATACCATCGAGCTATTATGTGAAGTTTACCATCCAGTTATTACGTTAGGTTATACCATTGAAATGTTACGTGAGCTTATACTAGCGAGCTCTTACGTGAGGTTATACCATCGAGCTATTACGTGAGGTTATACCATCGAGCTATTACGTGAGGTTTTACCATCCAGTTATTACGTTAGGTTATACCATTGAAATGTTACGTGATCTTATACTAGCGAGCTCTTACATGAAGTTATACCATCGAGCTATTACGTAAGGTTATACCATCGAGCTATTACGTGAGGTTTTACCATCCAGTTATTACGTTAGGTTATACCATTGAAATGTTACGTGATCTTATACTAGCGAGCTCTTACATGAAGTTATACCATCGAGCTATTACGTAAGGTTATACCATCGAGCTATTACGTGAGGTTTTACCATCCAGTTATTACGTTAGGTTATACCATTGAAATGTTACGTGAGCTTATACTAGCGAGCTCTTACGTGAGGTTGTATCAGCGAGCTCTTACGTGAGGTTATACCATCGAGCGTTTACCTGACGCGGTATCAGTGAGCTATTATGTGAGGTTATACCAGCGAACTCTTACGTGACGTTGTATCAGCGAGCTCTTACGTGAGGTTATACCATCGAGTGTTTATCTGACGTTGTATCAGTGAGCTGTTATGTGAGGTTATACCAACGAACTCTTACGTGACGTTGTATCAGCGAGCTATTACGTGAGGTTATACCAGAGAACTGGTTGTATCAGCGAGCTCTTACGTGAGGTTATACCAGAGAACTGGTTGTATCAGCGAGCTCTTACGTGAGGTTATACCATCGAGCGTTTACCTGACGTATCAGTGAGCTATTATGTGAGGTTATACCAGCGAACTCTTACGTGACGTTGTATCAGCGAGCTATTTCGTAAGGTTATACCATCGAGCTATTACGTGACGTTGTACGTAAGACCTCTTACGTGACGTTGTATCAGCGAGCTATTTAATGAGGTTATACCATCAAGCTATTAAGGACGTTTATACCATCGGTTATACCATCGAGATATTACGTGACGTTGTACGTAAGACCTCTTACGTGACGTTGTATCAGCGAGCTATTTAATGAGGTTATACCATCAAGCTATTACGTGACGTTGTATCAGCGAGCTATTTCGTGAGGTTATACCATCAAGCTATTACGTGACGTTGTATCAGCGAGCTATTTCGTGAGGTTATACCATCAAGCTATTACGTGACGTTGTATCAGCGAACTATTTCGTGAGGTTATACCATCGAGCTATTACATGACGTTGTACGTAAGACCTCTTACGTGAGGTTGTTTCAGCGAGATATTACGTGAGATTGTACTGATAAGCTTTTATCCGAAGTTGCATTAGCAAGCTGTTATGTGAGGTTGTACTACGAACTCATATGTGAAGATTATATATTTGGTATTTTATGAATTGCGAATGGTACACACACACACACACACACACACACACACACACACACACACACACACACCCTTTGTAGCAGATGTTATGAATATAACATAACTTCTTAATTTTTGGTCTTTCGGAAAGTAGAGCGGAGCATGCTCTTAGGCTCCATATCAGTTGAATTAACTGTACCAGTCTGCCCTAATACCGGACAGTTTTACAGTTCTACAGTTCTGTCATTGTTAACCTGCATTCCATGTTTTATTAATAATTTATTTTTACATGTTCATTGCGAGGCTACATGCTTTGTTTCATGTTACGTTACAGTTTGTGTTCAGTGACGTAAATATGTGCACAGTAGTTTTGTGTTATTTACGGTAAAAATGAATCCCGTACAAAATAATAAACGCGAAGGCGTAACTGTCAACTTGTTTAAAACTAATTTTACGACTTTAGTGAAAGGTTAATTTGTTAACGCTTTTTGTAATTATGGCGTTATCGAAAACAATGAACGTGCCACAATTTCCTTTCAAGCTTTTGGGCAGTGTCATTGTCAGAACTTTAAAAAGTTTCGTAACCATATACAGTAGTCTCGGTAATCCGACCCAAACCGGGCGCGGCCGGGTCTAATTAGCGGGAAAGTCAGATTATCCGGCGAACCATTAAAAGCGTTTAAAAGTATTGCATTTATTGCGTTAAAAAACTTTGAATTGCAAATATTATTACTAAATATATTGCACTAAAACATAAATCAGTTCGAAGAATCTCCCTGCAGAAATAAAGACCAGTACGTCAGATCACGGTAAATAGAATACACGGTAGGGGCCACGATGGGTCTGCACAGTAGATTACCGCGCGCGTGACGTCACTGGGTCAAACTCTTCACTGCTACTGTATGTAGTGCTAAACAATTCGATGTTCTATAAATAATGGAAATTCGATGTGTTTACTTAATGTGTAGGTGTTGTATTTTAAATAAAAGGTGTCAACAACAATACTGCATGATAATTGTGTTTTGTGTTTGAAGATTAATAAATATAAGAAAAGATTTAAGTATGTTTTGAATCCTAAAAAATAACAATGTATTTTGTTTAGTATTGTATAATTGTGTATGCATAACAATGCAATATTGTATAAAATAAAAAGTTTCCGTTTTGACAATGAGCGAATTCAGTAAGTAAAGTAATTAATAGCGTTAATAATGTTATACAAAAAGAATTATTATTGTAATTACTAAAATACAGTTACTAAAACTAACATTATAAATTGTTTTCTACTAAACACTGCGTCTGAGTTTGACCCGATGACGCGACATAGCCGGCAAGTGTTGGGGAGGACATGCGCGTGGCCCATACCTTGTATTCTATTTACCTTGCGTCAGATCATCAAACTTGACGGAAAAAGTTTGGAATTTGTTTACCATCTGTTTGACGTTTTATCGCCGCTATATCTCGCAATCTCATGAGAAGCAAAATATCTTTTACCTTTTTTAGAAAACGGTGAATAAAAAAAAACAAACGTGAAATATTACGAAACACACACAAGCAGAATGCACTGTAAACGTCAACTCTACCACGAATCTGAATTGACACTAAAAGACGAAAATGAACGAAAAAATCAGGTGTAAGGGTGGTCGACCCCGTCTTTCTTTTGAAGAGAGTATATATAGGTCATCGGTTGGGAGCGTAAGTGACACGTAGGCGTAAAGGCCTGACACGAAAGTGGCGCGCGGGCATTGTACATTCGGTTTTGCTACGAATCTTTTAAATCGCTTGGAAGATTCTTTGAGGCTAGGTCGGATTAAACGGAAGCTCGGATTAGCGAAGCGCGGATAAGCGGGACTCTACTGTAATACTAAATAGTCTAGATACAACAGAATTTAACAACAGCAACCAAATTTAGTAATATTTTTGCTTAAAGTAACGGATATTAGTAGTGTGGTACGGTAACCAGACAAGGGAGGCAAAGCTCGACTCGACGGCCAACGAAGTTTACCAGTAAGTTCTCTTGCCGCTATAGTTTTCAGGTATACATCTATGAGTCAGTGAACTGCTGTCTGATAGTACTATAATCAGACAAGTAGGCCTACTTAACCATAGGAAGGTAGTGAGGTAGTGTACCTTATATTGACGTGTATGTAATAAGTAATCAAAAGCCTTACTAATCCAATTCACTCAAATCCCTCGCCCTCTTATCAGTACCTCAGCCAGCATTATGAGTAGGTGTATTTCCGTATAGTTTTGTGTAATTAATTAATTCTTAGAAGTCAGGCGTCTGGTTGACTTGTCGCTACCTTCTAAACATATTTTATCCCACGTTCATTTCACGTGTCACTACCTGTAATAGCATTATATTTAATTGTGAAATTTTTGTGTTTTACTGGAAAAAACTATTTTCTTTTCTATCTTTTTATGTTTTAACGTCCGACTATTGTGCACACTTGGGTTAATGGAGACGATGGGATGATTTATAGCGTATGAAAATGCCAAACCATGGCCGGGAATCGAACCCGGGTCCTCCGGGTCAAAGCACAGTACGCTATCATCACAGTAGGCCTCCGAGGCGGCTGTTTTTAAAATAAATAATTACGTTGTAGCTACTTATTTAGAGCTATAACTATTGGGCTCTGTGGTCGAGGTGATAAGCATCGGTCATTCTGCTGCGTCGCTTAACTGCGCACCTAAATGTTCTTAATTCGAGCCGCAGTTGCTCTCGGTGCTTTCCCGTACCGTTAACTCACCCCTCGTACTCATTAGTGTAACTGGCATAAAGTATGGACGTTAAGAAGAAAAAATACCGTATTTATTTAACAACACATTAAACTGAAACTAGTACACGTATTTTTAAGCGGAAAAATATATTAATAAATCTTTCATCATGAAATTATAAAAACCATGTTCTTTTTTATTTATGTGTAATATTTTTGTTTTTATAAATAAAATGTATTTTTAAAACTAAAGCCTAATTGTTTCTTAAAATGTTGAATTTAACTGAAATAAATAAAAATTATATTTAAAAAAACAAAATATAGCATTTCACAGCAGAATTAACAAGGGGTCATACGTTTCAGAACTGTACGTCAAATTTACTTGTCACTACCCTTATCATAATTTTTTGAACGCTACCATTCTAGGGTTAAATGTGAAATTTAAATTTATTACCTTATATAGTTGAGATTTTAACATTTCGCATGCTGGGAGATACGATATCCTCGCCATGTTAATGACCTAAAACATAAAAATATGTATTATCAGATGTGATCAAAGGTGACACTTTTTTTTAAAACCTATGTTCAGTCGGACGTTATGAGAACTGAATTATTTTGATTTCATTTCCGATTTAGCACAACTATTAACGCTGTTGATAACGCGGGTCTACTTTTTCGTTTTCGCCCAAAAAACGTTACGGTTCTGCAGGGCTATAAAACAAAAGCCATTAATGGAATAGCAAAGGACGAACTTGTAGATAAGTATCTATTAAATATTTGCAGATATAATTACTTTTCCAGTATGGAGTGTGAAGAATTACTTTTCTTTGTGTGTAGGGGGTGGCGCGTGCGTGCGCGCGCGCGCGTTTGTTATGTGACTTGCAATGGAAACTATGAATAATAAATTGTATCGTAGTTAGTTCTTTTTTAAATCCAATTGAGGAATTATTCAGACGTGTTTACAGAGTATCCCAAATTTGCTTGGAGATTCTGCTGGTGGAATTACTAGTACACATACGAGGTGTGTTCAGAAAGTAACAAGAATTTTAATTTTTTGAACAAAATATTCATTTATCCTTCTACATTGATGTTGTCCCCTTCAAAATAGTCCCCATTGGAGATTATGCACTTGTGCCAGCGCTTCTTCCAATCCTCGAAACACTTCTCAAACTCGATCTTTGAGATAGCCTTTAGTTCTTTCAGCGATACGCTTTTAATGTCATCTACGGCTGTAAAACGACGGCCCTTTCAGGTTCTCTTTATTTTTGGAAATAGGAAAAAGTCACACGGAGCCATGTCTGGCGAATATGGATGCTGGGGCATCGTTACAGTACTGTTTTTGGCCAAAAATTCACGAACAAGCAATGAAGTGTGAGCTGGTGCAAGCCGGTTTTTCCACAGATTCGGGCGTGTTTTTCGGATTGCTTCACGCAAACGGCGGTAAAATTGTAGGTAGTACTCCTTATTGACCGTTTCACTTGGTGGCAAGAATTCATGATGCACTATGCCATTAATATCGAAGAACACAGTGAGCATAACCTTCACGTTCGACCACACTTGTGTAGTCTTTTTCGGTCTTGGCGAGCCAGAATGCCTCCACTGGGATGACTAAGCCTTAGTTTGGACGTCATATCCGTATATATATATATATATATATATATATATATATATATATATATATATATATATAATACGTTTCAGTAATTCTGCATCGTCGTTGACTGCATTTAGTTACTCCTGAGAAACTTCCATTCGCCGCTGTTTTTGTTCAAAATTCAACAATATTGGAAACAATGTCGTGACATGATCCAGTCGATATGCCAACATCATCAGCGACCTCTATAATTGTGATTCGGCGATTGTTCATAACAATTTCTTTCACTTTTTCCACGTTTTAATCGGTTGTTGATGTGCTGGGGCGTCCAGAGCTTTCATCATCTTCAACGTCTTCACGGCCTTCTTGGAAACGCTTATACCACTCGTAAACTCTTGCTTTACTCATAGCAGACTCACCACAGGCCTTTGTTAACATTTCACACACTTTGTTACACAAAATTTCGTACAAATTCTTTGATCCATTTCTTTTAACAAACGAAAATCGCCGAGCTCATAAAAACACGTCTAACCTTAGTGGCTGTCACAAAGTCAACAATGAAAACAGCTGAAGGTTTTATCATACTTCAAGGGCACGTATACCAACATAATAAAAAAAAATTGACAATCGGACTCTCCAAGTCCGCGAAATTAAAAAATTCTCGTTACTTTCTGAACACACCTCGTACATCACATACTGTATGTTACGACAAATAATAACCACTGCTTTTAATAATAGTGCCTAATGTAAAAAAGAATGTAATACATTTGTATTACTTGAGTTAATAAAAGCGAAAAAAGAGCATGCATGTTGAATAATGCTAAATTCACAAACCTTTAATCAGTCAAACTATGTAATTATAATGTAACAGCCGCCTCGGTGGCCTAGTTGATAGCATACTGGGCTTTCACCCCGAGGACCCGGGTTCGATTCCCGGCCTGGGCTGGCATTTTAATACGCTATAAATCAACCCATCGTCTTCATTAGCCCAAGTGTGCACAATAGTTGGACGTTAAACACCAAAAAAAGATCACATTTTTTATCATTACATGGCAGTCTAGTTAGGACACTAATAAGCTATTCATTTCTAAACTTAATTAATACAATACAGTAATTACTAAATTTCATCCACTAATAATCACGTAGTGCAGAATAATTAGTCTCTTTAGTTATGTAACTTAATAACTACATAACTTCACTCTTTTCAGTCTTCTGATTAAGACATCGTTGTTGAATAGCTAGAGGGCTTTGACACTGTGTTGAAGTAGTCTTTGTTCGTGACTTTGAGGGAATTTTCTGACTTCATTATTCGCAGTTGGAACACCACGGTTGTCATTACGAGTCTACCAAGCAAGACCAACGATACTACGAAGTATTATGAAAACTGATAATATTTCTGGTACAAGCCCACAATTGAATACCGTTAGTACATACTGGTTTAAAGACGTGCTGATAAAGCAATAGCCTGTTTAATCTGAATATAGCTGATCAGGAAGAACGATGACCCATTAATCAATACATCTTCCTGTATTTTAGTTTCAGCTCTTCTTGTTTTGCTTGACAAGCGGCTTTTACCTAATTTTGACAACGTCATGATAAGATATTTGGCTGTATTCCCGTATGAAACCACTTGATTGATAAAGACAGGTTTGTGATCAATGCACTTATTGTTGAAATCAACATTCATAGATTTGCGTTTATTCAGTCTCGCCAGCTTTGTACACAGTCTACAACAGTTTCAGTTTTCTGGTGGACTCAGTATTATTGCCACTGAAAGCTAAAATAGCTGTCATCATCGAATGTAGCAACAATATTTTGTTCAAATGTTGGTAAACCACGGTATACAGAAAATATAGGGTTGGCCTCGATACACTACCCTGTGGCCTCTTCTTGCTGAAACCTAAAATATTATTTTTGAAACATAGGATTCTAGTATCTTAGAATATTGAACAGGATGGGACAGTTTGAGCTTGTGACTCAGTCCTTCGTGCCAAACCTTACCGAAGGCCTGAGAAATGTCTAAGAACAATGCGAGCACAACTTGTTTTTATTACCCTGTACTTCTCTCCCGGGCCTGAAAAGGGCCGTAGCTTGCGAAAACCTAATTCACTGTCAGCCAAAACTCTCTTCCGAGTGTTTCGCAGTACACTCGTAACTGGGGTCTATAATACGCTAGACTATTCATTACTACCCCGACACTACTGTAGGCGCATCACATTTCATCTCAGGTGCACAAAAGTTTCATTATGATTGGTGCGTCCGTTCTATAGTTTTAAATAGAATTCTGAAAAATTATGTTGGCCGCCATAATTTCTAATGTAAATACAGGTCGAAAATCGTTCGACAGAGCGTCGAGGAGGACCGCCCACTACAGAACAACCCAGCAGCCTACCAATACCCGGTCCAACAGCACGAGACCACAGCTTGCTCGGGAGGGAATAGGAGGGATCCGGCCAGCAAGCGACACCAAGCTAATTTATTTCACAGTCCTCGCGACCTGGTGATCGTCCGGACTACTACTTTCTCCCGCAGACTACAACAAATCATAATGACTTTAGCTAATAATAACTTTCACAGTCGGGGTCAAAATGATGCGTTGATCAGATTGCCAACTAGCTTTAACAAAGCTCTTCTAGGAATTTTTCTAGTGATGAGGTAAAAACCAGGAGCCTTTTTAGGACCAATGTTCATTCTAATTTCCATTTTATTATTAGAGGCGTACTCATAGTAAGCAAACAAGCTATAACATAAGCAATAACAAATATATTTAGAAACTAAACGCGCGCGCACGCACGCACACCAATACGATCTACTGCATTGTACAAAAAGGTAACAAACTTGAACATTTATTCTGTAATAATATTAAGTATCCTCCGTATTGAAAAGCGACATTTTTACACTGATAAAAAAATGTTGGCATTATGGAATTTTTTATTCCTTTGGCAACATTTTGACGCGAGGTAAATAAAAGAGTTTTTCAAATATACTGCGGTTTATTTTTGGCCTTTTGATTTGCTTCATGACTTTGTTTCCAGTAGCGTAACAACAATATTCCGTTCATACATTGCCCCGTAGGGGGGGGGGTGCAGACTAGCTGCACCTATTGAGAGGATTTAGACGTCCCTCGCGGTACCTACTGTTACGACTTTAACACTTTACTATGTTGAGTATAATGATCTGCCTTCCCTAGCTTCGTCAATTCTACTTTTGTTGACGCGTTTCGGAGAACCTCCATCTTCAAAAACTATATCTATACTCTCAAAAACTATGAGTATAGATATAGTTGCTATGAGTATCTATATAGTTCTATAGTATCTGTGAGTATAAATACAGTTTTTGAAGATGGAGGTTCTCCGAAACGCGTTAACAAAAGTAGAATTGACGAAGCTAGGGAAGGCAGATCATTATAATCAACATAGTGACAATAATCCTAGCAGAAAAGAAGAATATAAAAAGAATTTTAACACTTTACACTCACACTTACATTTAGGGAGGCGATAATAGTCTCAAAGTGCTTTTCGCCTTAAAATTAAAAAAAAAAGTTCATACATTGCATTATCATTATAAATAAATGCTCGAGTGGCAAAATGTTTTGCTTCAAAAACAGTGGGAATTATTGAACAAATTTACTCGAATGAAATTACTCTGATAAAGCTTTTTGGCGTTACAAACAAAGGCTTCATGTTGGTTTTAGTAGCCACTCCCCAGCATTTAATTAAATATTGTAGCCCACAGTGTAGGCCTATATAGGCGTGATACAACATTTTAAATGTATTTGTATCGAAAGTTTTACGCAAAAAATAGGAAGTTGTACGAGGGTTGATCAAATATAAACGAGACTGACTTTCTAAAAACTTTTCCGTTGGACATTGAACTCTAAAGGGTGGGGTTTCAGGTAGCCTGGGAGGTTTGGGACGGGCGTAGACGGGCAACATTTCCGTTCGGACCCTTCAGTATAAAACTATAAAATGAGTGAGAGTGAAGTGCACGTTTCCGTGGAGCAGAGAATTATTATTAAGTTTTTGGCCAAGGAGGGGTCAATCCGATTGAAATCTTTCGTAGATTGACGGCTCAATACGGGGACAGGACCCTGTCAAGAGCTCGCGTTTTGCTTGGCACAAGGAATTCGCCGAAGGACGGGAAGCAGTAGAAAACCTCTGAAGGCCAAATCACGATCGTCGGCCGGGAAGGTAATGGCCACTGTATTTTTCGACAATCAAGGCGCCTTTCACGTCGATTTCCTCCATCAACGACGCACAATAAATGCACAATATTATTGCGATGTTTTAGAGGCCGCAAAACAGTCTTTTCGTAGGAAAAGGAAATCTAAACCGGCGAGAAACGTCATTCTTCTTCACGATAATGCCCGACCACATTCGGCGAACGCTACGAGGCTTAAACTCGATCAAATTGGCTGGGAACCAATGGAACATCCCCCATACAGTCCAGACTTATCACCCTGCGACTATCACCTGTTTGGGCCACTCAAAGAGGCGCTTGGAGGCCAGCGTTTCGAAGACGATTCTGCGGTGGAGACCTTCGTGCTCCAATGGCTCAATGAACGCCCGAGAACTTTTTACGAAGATGGAATTAAAAAACTTCCAATCCGGTGGGAAAAATGTGTTACTCGTGCGGGGAGACTATGTAGAAAATAAGTTGTATCAAGAATAATTTGTAAGTAAGCAATAAATTTTTTAAAAATCAGTCTCGTTTATATTTGATCAACCCTCGTAATTTTAGGAAAAAGTTTTTGTAACTGTTCATATGATGATAACATAAAACTTTAAAAATATAGGTATCTATTTAATTCGCTCCGCTTGATTTACACGGAACCATAAGCTTTGCAGCTCCTATCATTGGATAAATCTTTTTAAAAACTGTATCAGCTCAAATTAAAATTAATAAACTTAGTCTTTTGAATATTTACTACTATCCCATTGGTATCACATTACTCAGGCAATATTATCAAGTACTTAATACAAAGTTCACAATAGTTTCTCGTAAGTTCTTTATATATTGCAAGAAGTACCTGTATATATTGCAAGAAGTACCTGTATATATTGTAAGAAGTACCTGTATATATTGTAAGAAATACCTGTATATATTGCAAGAAGTACCTGTATATATTGCAAGAAGTACCTGTATATATTGCAAGAAGTACCTGTATATATTGCAAGAAGTACCTGTATATATTACAGGAAGTACCTGTATATATTGCAGGAAGTACCTGTATATATTGCAAGAAGTACCTGTATATATTGAAAGAAGTACCTGTATATATTGCAAGAAGTACCTGTATATATTGCAAGAAGTACCTGTATATATTGCAAGAAGTACCTGTATATATTGCAAGAAGTACCTGTATATATTGCAAGAAGTACCTGTATATATTGTAAGAAGTACCTGTATATATTGCAAGAAGTACCTGTATATATTGCAAGAAGTACCTGTATATATTGCAAGAAGTACCTGTATATATTGCAGGAAGTACCTGTATATATTGCAAGAAGTACCTGTATATATTGCAAGAAGTACCTGTATATATTGCAAGAAGTACCTGTATATATTATTGGTAAGTACCTGTATATATTGTAAGAAGTACCTGTATATATTGCAGTAAGTACCTGTATATATTGCAGGAAGTACCTGTATATATTGCGAGAAGTACCTGTATATATTGCGAGAAGTACCTGTATATATTGCAAGAAGTACCTGTATATATTGTAAGAAGTACCTGTATATATTGCAAGAAGTACCTGTATATATTGCAAGAAGTACCTGTATATATTGCAGGAAGTACCTGTATATATTGCAGGAAGTACCTTATATATTGCAAGATGTACCTGTATATATATTGCAAGGTGTATCTGTATATATTGCAGGAAGTACCTGTATATATTGCAAGAAGTACCTGTATATATTGCAAGAAGTACCTGTATATATATTGCAAGGTGTATCTGTATATATTGCAGGAAGTACCTGTATATATTGCAAGAAGTACCTGTATATATTGCAAGAAGTACCTGTATATATTGCAAGAAGTACCTGTATATATTGTAAGAAGTACCTGTATATATTGTAAGAAGTACCTGTATATATTGCAGTAAGTACCTGTATATATTGCAGGAAGTACCTGTATATATTGCGAGAAGTACCTGTATATATTGCGAGAAGTACCTGTATATATTGCAGGAAGTACCTGTATATATTGCAAGAAGTACCTGTATATATATTGCAAGGTGTACCTGTATATATTGCAAGAAGTACCTGTATATATATTGCAAGAAGTACCTGTATATATTGTAGTAACTACCTGTATATATTGCAAGAAGTACCTGTATATATTGTAAGAAGTACCTGTATATATTGTAAGAAGTACCTGTATATATTGCAGTAAGTACCTGTATATATTGCAGGAAGTACCTATATATATTGCAAGAAGTACCTGTATATATTGCAGGAAGTACCTTATATATTGCAAGAAGTACCTGTATATATTGCAAGAAGTACCTGTATATATTGCTAGAAGTACCTGTATATATTGCAGGAAGTACCTTATATATTGCAAGAAGTACCTGTATATATTGCAAGAAGTACCTGTATATATTGCAGGAAATACCTGTATATATTGCAAGAAGTACCTGTATATATTGAAAGAAGTACCTGTATATATTGCAAGAAGTACCTGTATATATTGCAAGAAGTACCTGTATATATATTGCAAGGTGTATCTGTATATATTGCAGGAAGTACCTGTATATATTGCAAGAAGTACCTGTATATATTGCAAGAAGTACCTGTATATATTGCAAGAAGTACCACCAGCAAGAACGAATATTTCCTCTGAAGTTTTTCAGTAGAAGGTCTTTTATAAATATTAAAAATAATGTCTGATTGTACAGAACCTTGTGGAACGCCTCGGCTAACTACTCTATTCACTTAGTACAGTGACTATTTCAGAGTAAACAGGGTCGAGTTACGGGTATTTTTAGCATATTGAGAAAAAAATCCATGACCTAATTTTAAGAAATTAGGACAATTTTTCGTGTTTTTTACAGCTTGTGAATGGCTTTTCCTAAAAACAGTGCGACTTAAAAATTTGTGTTATGTTCTGCACTAATTATTTCTCCATTTCGTCAGATAATAGAATAAATCTGTTTTGTAGTATAAAATTTGGTTAAGTT
Organism: Callitettix versicolor; assembly: GCA_022606455.1. Taxonomy (NCBI): domain Eukaryota; kingdom Metazoa; phylum Arthropoda; class Insecta; order Hemiptera; family Cercopidae; genus Callitettix; species Callitettix versicolor. The sequence goes on from CM040182.1 coordinate 8,196,905, forward strand.
AATTTGGTATATTTATAGTTAAAATTTGGTGCAACTTTGTGTTAGTTCTACGCTAATTATTTCTTTATTTCGTCATATATTAGAATAAATCTGTTTCGTAGTATAAATACGGTTAAGTTAAATTTAAGTTAATTTGGTTAAATTACAGTTAAAATTTGGTGTAACTTTGTGTTAGTTCTACGCTAATTATTTCTTTATTTCGTCATATATTAGAATAAATCTGCTTCGTGGTATAAATACGGTTAAGTTAAAATTAAGTTAATTTGGTTAAATTACAGTTAAAATTTGGTGTAACTTTGTGTTAGTTTTACGCTAATTATTTCTTTATTTCGTCATATATTGGAATAAATCTGTTTCGTATTATAAATACTGTTAAGTTAAATTTAAGTTAATTTGGTTAAATTACAGTTAAAATTTGGTGTGACTTTGTGTTAGTTTTACGCTAATTATTTCTTTATTTCGTCATATATTAGAATAAATCTGTTTCGTAGTATAAATACGGTTAAGTTAAATTTAAGTTAATTTGGTTAAATTACAGTTAAAATTTGGTGTAACTTTGTGTTAGTTCTACGCTAATTATTTCTTTATTTCGTCATATATTAGAATAAATCTGTTTCGTAGTATAAATACGGTTAAGTTAAAATTAAGTTAATTTGGTTAAATTACAGTTAAAATTTGGTGTAACTTTGTGTTAGTTTTACGCTAATTATTTCTTTATTTCGTCATATATTGGAATAAATCTGTTTCGTATTATAAATACGGTTAAGTTAAAATTAAGTTAATTTGGTTAAATTACAGTTAAAATTTGGTGTGACTTTGTGTTAGTTTTACGCTAATTATTTCTTTATTTCGTCATATATTGGAATAAATCTGTTTCGTAGTATAAATACGGTTAAGTTAAATTTAAGTTAATTTGGTTAAATTACAGTTAAAATTTGGTGTAACTTTGTGTTAGTTCTACGCTAATTATTTCTTTATTTCGTCATATATTGGAATAAATCTGCTTCGTAGTATAAATACGGTTAAGTTAAATTTAAGTTAATTTGGTTAAATTACAGTTAAAATTTGGTGTGACTTTGTGTTAGTTCTACGCTAATTATTTCTTTATTTCGTCATATATTGGAATAAATCTGTTTCGTATTATAAATACGGTTAAGTTAAATTTAAGTTAATTTGGTTAAATTACAGTTAAAATTTGGTGTGACTTTGTGTTAGTTTTACGCTAATTATTTCTTTATTTCGTCATATATTGGAATAAATCTGTTTCGTATTATAAATACGGTTAAGTTAAATTTAAGTTAATTTGGTTAAATTACAGTTAAAATTTGTGTGTGACTTTGTGTTAGTTTTACGCTAATTATTTCTTTATTTCGTCATATATTGGAATAAATCTGTTTCGTATTATAAATACGGTTAAGTTAAATTTAAGTTAATTTGGTTAAATTACAGTTAAAATTTGGTGTGACTTTGTGTTAGTTTTACGCTAATTATTTCTTTATTTCGTCATATATTGGAATAAATCTGTTTTGTAATAGGCTATAGAATTTAGTTAAGTTAATTTTGATAAGTTATTTGGTCAAGATGTAGTTGAAGTTTGGTTCAGATCTACAAATCTAAAATAAAAAATCTATAATTTATCATTTTGTTGTACCTTTTTAATTTAAAAAGTGTGTTATTTTATGAAAAAAATATAACGGTATCCGTGGTCACGCTGTCGTACACTAATACCAATTTTCATTTTCACGTTTGTGTCATAACGGTATTGAAATACTATCGGTATTAATTATTGATTGGTAATTTATTGATAAAGAATTTTGATAAGAATTTGAATTTGCTTAGTAATAAACAATAAAAAAGTATAATAAATACTTCTATTTTCTTACCCAGTATATCCTATATAAATCGAAAATTTGAAAATACGTAACTTTTTTTTTACTAATATTATCATCAAACTGACATTTTCTGTAAGTCGAAGCAAAATTCATTAAACATTTAGTTGTTCCTTTCCAATAACAGTATTTTTTTATAAATTTTATATCTGTGTATTATATTAGTTGTAAAATCATGCGTTTTCTATAATTATTAAAAATAATATTTATTCTTTATTTTTCAGATAAATACTTCCTCTTCAATATTATTATTAAGAAACAATGATAACTGCTTACTCTTCTTCATGTGTAAGTATTATTATTTTACTTTCATAAATATCAAAACGCAGCTGTCTCGCTGATCTGTTAGAAGTGATATTGCGAAAAAAACCGGATATTTACGCAATTCGCTTGAAATATTCAATATTTGGAAAATGTACCTATTGGGGAACGTTCGGTATTTTGTTGAAGCGAAACGTGTAACGTTAGCTTTGGCGAGAGGCGTGTTCCTAACGGAAGAATGTAACGGAAATGTGGAACGAACGAGCAAACGAATTTTATCTCTTTCTTTTTCTTCCTCCTTTTCGATAACAGTACACGCGTATTATTTGAAAACGTATTGCCTTTGGTTTTGATATTTTTTCTCAGTCGAAAAACACGTGCACGTTTTAACCGCTTATTATAATTAATTCGTAATCAATAACGTTTACAATAGTTTTTGTTAATATTGCTAACAACGTAATCTGAAACTAATTATAGCCTATCAGCTGTTCAATGGAATCAGCTGATAGTTACGAATTAATATAAAACATCTGATCTTTTGCTGTAACTGCAGTAAATATCTAAGCTAGGTTCATGTATTTGTTTATTCAAATAAAAGATATTTGTAAACCTGTCTTTACAGTATCTTACGTAAAGTATTGGTTCCACACGTGTGCTTTATTAGCTATTTTTGAAGAGCTTACACTGCAGGGAGAAACGTTTAGAAGAGGGATTGTTGTCTGAACTGGGGGGGGGGTCTTTTGCGAATAAAGCTGTTGTGATCTTTTTTTTGTCAGAATAAAAGGATAAAAGCAAAGTTATGTACGTTGGGAAAGACGAACCATTGATGAAAGGGATACAAGTTAAGGATGTGAAATTGGAATATGTGGATGAATATGTATACTTGGGAACAGTATTCAAGAAGAATGGGAAAATATGATGTATATATATATATATATATATATATATATATATATATATATATATAGAGAGAGAGAGAGAGAGAGAGAGAGAGAGAGAGAGAGAGAGGGAGAGAGAGAGAGGGGGGAGAGAGAATTATGGATATCCTGGCCTGTACTAAACAACGACAGCATTACTATCTACAGCAAAAAAACAGACGGAATGTCGATATTGTACATTTGAACACGCCGAAATAATGGCCAAACAATTTCAGTAATAGTGCCCTTGGCACAGTTCAATATTTATAAATAAGCCAATATTATTGTATTGCCATTGAGTTTAACAAAATTTCAAACCTTTAGCTCATCGGCAAGTTAGTTTAAAATCGATTGCAAAATTCCACCCGGACAAAACCCACAGTGACTTAATAAAAACGTAAGTTTTACTAATTTTTATTTCACATTGTGTACTGCTCAAGTTAATCAATATTTTTATACAGGCTATAAAAGACATCCCGAGTTTCGTCTGTAGTTCCAGAACAGACGTGTTTGACACAATAACAACACTTTTTTTTTTTTTTTTTTTTGAAGCAAAATTAGCCGCCTCGGTGGCCTAGTGGATAGCGTACTAGGCTTTCACCCCGAGGACCCGAGTTCGATTCCCGGCGAGGGCTTGGAATTTTCATACGCTGTAAATCATCCCATCGTCTGCATTAGCCCAAGTGTGCACAATAGTCGGACGTTAAACACAAAAAAAAAAAAATGAAGCAAAATTTAACCATACACTTGTAAAATCCGTTTTAAAAATTAAATTTCGAGTCTTTGTATTACGTTAGTTGCTGGTAAATTTTACGTTAAGGAATTGCAATGTTCGGCTGTAATATGACTGCAAAACCAAGTTTTAGAAAAGCTGTTTCGCCGGTCTGGTATGGCGATGATAAAATTACTTTTTTGAAATCAACGCATTTGAAAAGAAATAAGTCGTGAACATCGATTGAACTTGAAATTTTCAAAAGGCTTGAAGAAAATATACGATATTGAAAAGTTACATTGTGATAGGTCTAATACTGTAACTAATTAATTTCTTAAAGTAGGCTTTATGCAAACAAATACTTCGCAGACCGCTTGGGCAAAGTTATACGTGCTTAGAGCTTTTCCGAAGGGATTAAACTGGCAACAGGCAGGTCTAGCAGCCCTACTTAGGCGTCGACGTATAAAGTTTTGTACGTAAGTCTGTTTTGAAGGGAACGGGGGAATGGCCACATACATATCGGCTGTTTCAGTTGAGTGTCTATGTGTCTATGGTGGGGCAGAAAACACCAAACTGTTAAAAAAAACTGCTTTTCTATAAACGACAAAGAAACTGCTTTTTCAAACGAAAACAAGAAGTTTGATTTGGACTGGTTTGTAATTTGTTAAACAAGGAACGGACTTTCCCCACTACCACACCCACGTTGCCGGAAGCGCTAAAACTGTTTTCCTGCTAACTGCTTTGCTTCTACCTGCTTTTATGCTTTTTCCCTTTATTCCAAAGTTGCTTGTAGTGAAGTAAGAACTGTTTGGTCAATGTAAACGTTTATCTCTATTTTGTTGCGAGTTGTAGTAACAACCTCTCACATTTTGTAGATACAGAGCCTAATTTTATTTAAACGTATTTTTTATATTTATTATCAATCATCAATATTTTTAATAAACTAAAAATATTCTAAATCGCTTGCATTTTGGTAAATATGCAAAGGACTATTTAATTTTTAAGTAAAAAAAAAAGAATGCTTCTATTAGAAATTCATCGCATTTTGTACATAAAATGGCTTACATAATTATTACGTTTTGAGAATGTAATTTAATTATTACTACACTTATAAGGATTATTTTTTTCTAAATGCTTTACACCCAAAAACAGTTAAGGACATGGTGGTAATGGAAATGAAAAAGTAGTCTTAGAAAACTGAACTTATGTGCTTTATGTTTTAGCTGCTAATACAACTTTGAGTTTCAGTTTTCTAAACCTGTTTTTTCCCAACTGTTTTAAAAAGCAGCTTTTTTGCTGAACAAACAGTTTGTTGACGTTTTGTAAAAATAGCAGAAACGCCCACCTCTAGTTACAGCTCATGGAAGCTTCTATCATGGCGGTGCAACAGCTTGCAATAACGTGAAAATTGATTTTAAACTTTTTCTTTTTTTGTTATTTTAAGGCGAAAAGCACACTGAGGCTATTATCGTGTTCCTAAATGTAAGTGTGAGTGTAAAGTGTTAAGTCGTAAGTGTAGTGTTGTAAGTGTAAGTGTGTTAGACTCGGGTACCGCGAGGGACGTCTAAATCCTCTCAATAGTTTACAACCCCTGCGGGAAAAAATGATTAAAAATATACTAGGCCTGATATTTAATTATTTAAAGACATTGATATTTTTTTAATGAATATTCACTAAAATGTCACAAACTATTTTTTTCGACATTTTTTCCATATTGACATTTTAAAAATAGTTATGCATTAAAAATAATCTTGTACAGGGTGATTAAGAGAGATGAGAAATTTTTAATACCAAATATTTATTGAAATGTTAGATAATACAAATGTATTTATTACATTTAAATATATATAAAACATGCCATTTATGAATAAAAAGCAAGTTTTTTTTGGAAAGCAGTTTTGACGAGTTCCGTTTCTGTGTTAAACTTCCATGCAGTCTCATAGTGAAACTCAGCTTGTCTTTAGGTAATATTAGAATTGGAATCCGTCAACTACTGTACACTTTACTTTTAACATGACTCTACAAAAATGAAACAAACCGATTAACCAAGAGATCTGGAAGGTCATGGAATCTTACCGTTTAGTTCCAGGCCTGTCATCACCTTGTACGGTTGGAATCCATCAAGTGCTGTCACTATTGGTTACTTACTGTATACTTTGTTTTTAAAGTGACTCTACAAAAACAAAACGAACACCGATCAATCAAGAGACCTGGAAGGTCATGGAATCTTACCGTTCAGTTCCAGGCCTGTCATCACCTTGTACGGTTGGAATCCATCAAGTGCTGTCACTATTGGTTATTTACTGTATACTTTGTTTTTAAAGTGACTACAAAAACAAAACGAACACCGATCAATCAAGAGACCTGGAAGGTCATGGAATCTTACCGTTTAGTTCCAGGCCTGTCATCACCTTGTACGGTTGGAATCCATCAAGTGCTGTCACTATTGGTTACTTACTGTATACTTTGTTTTTAAAGTGACTACAAAAACAAAACGAACACCGATCAATCAAGAGACCTGGAAGGTCATGGAATCTTACCGTTTAGTTCCAGGCCTGTCATCACCTTGTACGGTTGGAATCCATCAAGTGCTGTCACTATTGGTTACTTACTGTATACTTTGTTTTTAAAGTGACTACAAAAACAAAACGAACACCGATCAATCAAGAGACCTGGAAGGTCATGGAATCTTACCGTTTAGTTCCAGGCCTGTCATCACCTTGTACGGTTGGAATTAAAACTGGAATCCATCAAGTGCTGTCACTATTGGTTACTTACTGTATACTTTGTTTTTAAAGTGACTACAAAAACAAAACGAACACCGATCAATCAAGAGACCTGGAAGGTCATGGAATCTTACCGTTTAGTTCCAGGCCTGTCATCACCTTGTACGGTTGGAATCCATCAAGTGCTGTCACTATTGGTTACTTACTGTATACTTTGTTTTTAAAGTGACTACAAAAACAAAACGAACACCGATCAATCAAGAGACCTGGAAGGTCATGGAATCTTACCGTTTAGTTCCAGGCCTGTCATCACCTTGTACGGTTGGAATTAAAACTGGAATCCATCAAGTGCTGTCACTATTGGTTGCTTACTGTATACTTTGTTTTTAAAGTGACTACAAAAACAAAACGAACACCGATCAATCAAGAGACCTGGAAGGTCATGGAATCTTACCGTTTAGTTCCAGGCCTGTCATCACCTTGTACGGTTGGAATTAAAACTGGAATCCATCAAGTGCTGTCACTATTGGTTACTTACTGTATACTTTGTTTTTAAAGTGACTACAAAACAAAACGAACACCGATCAATCAAGAGACCTGGAAGGTCATGGAATCTTACCGTTTAGTTCCAGGCCTGTCATCACCTTGTACGGTTGGAATCCATCAAGTGCTGTCACTATTGGTTACTTACTGTATACTTTGTTTTTAAAGTGACTCTACAAAAACAAAACGAACACCGATCAATCAAGAGACCTGGAAGGTCATGGAATCTTACCGTTTAGTTCCAGGCCTGTCATCACCTTGTACGGTTGGAATTAAAACTGGAATCCATCAAGTGCTGTCACTATTGGTTACTTACTGTATACTTTGTTTTTAAAGTGACTCTACAAAAACAAAACGAACACCGATCAATCAAGAGACCTGGAAGGTCATGGAATCTTACCGTTTAGTTCCAGGCCTGTCATCACCTTGTACGGTTGGAATTAAAACTGGAATCCATCAAGTGCTGTCACTATTGGTTACTTACTGTATACTTTGTTTTTAAAGTGACTCTACAAAAACAAAACGAACACCGATTAACCAAGAGACCTGGAAGGTCATGGAATCTTACCGTTTAGTTCCAGGCCTGTCATCACCTTGTACGGTTGGAATCCATCAAGTGCTGTCACTATTGGTTACTTACTGTATACTTTGTTTTTAAAGTGACTCTACAAAAACAAAACGAACACCGATCAATCAAGAGACCTGGAAGGTCATGGAATCTTACCGTTCAGTTCCAGGCCTGTCATCACCTTGTACGGTTGGAATTAAAACTGGAATCCATCAAGTGCTGTCACTATTGGTTACTTACTGTATACTTTATTTTTAAAGTGACTACAAAAACAAAACGAACACCGATCAATCAAGAGACCTTGAAGGTCATGGAATCTTACCGTTCAGTTCCAGGCCTGTCATCACCTTGTACGGTTGGAATCCATCAAGTGCTGTCACTATTGGTTACTTACTGTATACTTTGTTTTTAAAGTGACTCTACAAAAACAAAACGAACACCGATCAATCAAGAGACCTGGAAGGTCATGGAATCTTACCGTTCAGTTCCAGGCCTGTCATCACCTTGTACGGTTGGAATTCATCAAGTGCTGTCACTATTGGTTACTTACTGTATACTTTGTTTTTAAAGTGACTCTACAAAAACAAAACGAACACCGATCAATCAAGAGACCTGGAAGGTCATGGAATCTTACCGTTCAGTTCCAGGCCTGTTATCACCTTGTACGGTTGGAATTAAAACTGGAATCCATCAAGTGCTGTCACTATTGGTTACTTACTGTATACTTTATTTTTAAAGTGACTACAAAAACAAAACGAACACCGATCAACCAAGAGACCTGGAAGGTCATGGAATCTTACCGTTTAGTTCCAGGCCTGTCATCACCTTGTACGGTTGGAATTAAAACTGGAATCCATCAAGTGCTGTCACTATTGGTTACTTACTGTATACTTTGTTTTTAAAGTGACTACAAAAACAAAACGAACACCGATCAATCAAGAGACCTGGAAGGTCATGGAATCTTACCGTTCAGTTCCAGGCCTGTTATCACCTTGTACGGTTGGAATCCATCAAGTGCTGTCACTATTGGTCACTTAATGTACACTTTATTTTTAAAGTGACTCTCCTCATGGTGGGTGCAGATTAGCCGCACCTATTGAGATGATTTAGACGTCCCTCGCGGTACCCGAGTCTTAACACACACTTACACTGACAACACTACACTTACGACTTTGTACATAAAAAGGCAGGACAAAGTAGTTAGAAACACATTTTTGAAAACATGTACAGTCAAAGCGAGAAAAAACTATTTGAAAATAGCGTTTCCTAACCAATGGCACGTCTATTGGAAAATAGTATTTTCCGTTTTCTTTTTGTTCAATAAGAATCGTCAGTCTGCTACATATCCGAAATGCGCACCTAAAGTTTGTTAGTTCTGGCCATAGTTATTGCTGTTCCTTTACCTTTACAATTAACGCTGATCCTTCATCCTTATTTGTGTGTGTGTGTGTGTGTGTGTGTGTGTGTGTGTGCGCGCGCGCTTGTGTGCGTGTGTGCGTGCGTGAGTGCGTGCGCACGCGTGTGTGTATGTGCGCGCGCGTAGACTAGCTTAACCTATTGAGAGGATTTAGACGTCCCTCGTGGTAACCGAGTCTTAAAACACACTTACACTTACAACACTACACTTACGATTTTAACACTTTACACTCACACTTACATTTAGGGAGGCGAAAATAGCCTCAATGTGCTTTTCGTCTTAAAATAAAATTTAATAAAAATTTAGGTGACTACAAAAACAAAACGAATACCGATCAATCAGGAGATCTGGGAGGTCTTGGAATCTTAAGGATTTTCTTCTTAAGGATTTTGAAGTTATAAATCAAAACTGAGTACGACAGTGACGAGCTGTCGGTGACAGCTTTTAAAGTTTTAAGATACATACGAGGCCTGTCTAAAAAGTACCCGAAGCCGCCTCGGTGGCCTAGTTGATAGCGTACTGAGCTTTCACCCCGAGGACCCGGGTTCGATTCCCGGCCAGGGCTTGGCATTTTCATACGCTATAAATCATCCCATCATCTGCATTAGCCCGAGTGTGCACAATAGACGGACGTTAAACATTAAAAAAAAGTACCCGATCTTTGGTCAGGAATGTATTACGCACATAAACCAACTGGAACCCTAATCCCCTAAAAGACTTCGAAATGAAGAAGTTATAGGCGAATATAGATACTTCCGCATTCTTTCTTCACTTTGAAGTAGTCTTTTAAGTACGCGACGGTTCTTTATCTTCATTTTCAGTTTTGACTTACAATTTCAAAATCTTTAAGAACGATTTGTTTTGTCGGTGATATTATCATAGAAAACTGCTTTATATTCAGGTTCTCTGTTCACTCAGTTTGAACGTGACTGTTCAAATAATCTTTCATTTTTTGAAACTGAATGTTATACTTTTTAACCAAAGCGCAAAACGTTGATACAAACTTCAGAACCAAATTTAATTGTGACCTGTTTTTAGTAAGTGGTTAGCAAAATTTTAATTAGACTGACCTTGCTTCCAAGGACCGCGCGGTGGATCCACACGTAATACAATTAAGGAACAAATACGCAGTCGGAAGCAAAGTAAATGTAATACAATTTTGTTTGTTACAATTACGTTCAGTGCTTTCATCTGTCTATGTTACCTTTGTAAAGTTTTTTATTTGTTGACGCGTTTCTGACTACCCCATTATCAAAACTGACGTACGCCTAACAGAAATGAGAAAGATGATGTAAGAATATTTTATTAGAACATGGATAAGATTTGTATTATAAGATTGTAATAATGGAATGAAATTATTGTATGGATGCTGTTTTTTTTCGCCTCCCTAAATGTAAGTGCGAGTGTAAAGTGTTAAAGTCGTAAGTGTAAGTGTGTGTTAGGCTCGGGTACATCTAGTCTGCGGGGACGAATGCTATGTGTAAATACAAGGTGCGTTCAGAAAGTAACGAGAATTTTAATTTTTTGAACAAATTATTTATTTATTCTTCTACATTGATGTCGCCTTCAAAATAGTCCCCATTGGAGATTATGCACTTGTGCCAGCGCTTCTTCCAATCCTCGAAACACTTCTCAAACTCGATCTTTGAAATAGCCTTTAGTTCTTTCAGCGATTCGCTTTTAATGTCATCTACGGCTGTAAAACGACGGCCCTTTAAGGTTCTCTTTATTTTTGGAAATAGGAAAAAGTCACACGGAGCCATGTTTGGCAAATATGGAGTCTGGGGCATCGTTACAGTACTGTTTTTGGCCAAAAATGTTGGTGCAAAAGCCACGAACTGTTTTCCACAGATCCGGGCGTTTTTTTCGGATTGCTTCACGCAAACTGCATTGAACTTGTAGGTAGTACTCCTTATTGACCGTTTCACCTGGTGGCAGGAATTCATGATGCACTATACCATTAATATCGATGAACGCAGTGAGCATAACCTTCACGTTCGACCGCACTTGTCGAGCCTTTTTCGGTCTTGGCGAGCCAGAATGCCTCCACTGGGATGATTGAGCCTTAGTTTCGACGTCATATCCGTAAACCCATGTTTCGTCACCTGTTATAAAACGTTTCAGTAATTCTGCATCGTCGTTGACTTCATTTAGTGACTCCTGAGCGACTTCAATTCGCCGCTGTTTTTGTTCAAAATTCAACAATTTTATAACGAATTTTGCTGCCACGCGTTTCATACACAAAACACTGGAAATAGTGTCATGACATGATCCAATCGATATTCCAACATCATGAGCGACCTCTCTAATTGTGATTCGGCGATTGTTCATAACCATTTCTTTCACTTTTTCCACGTTTTCGTCGCTTGTTGATGTGCTGGGGCGTCCAGGGCGTTCGTCATCTTCAACGTCTTCACGGCCTTCTTGGAAACGCTTATACCACTCGTAAACTCTTGCTTTACTCATAGCAGACTCGCCATAGGCCTTTGTTAACATTTCACACACTTTGTTACACTTTATTCCATTTTTTACGCAAAATTTTATACAAATTCTTTGATCCATTTCTTTTAACAAACAAAAATCGCCGAGCTCATAAAATCACGTCTAAGCTTAGTGGCTGTCACAGACAAAGTCAACAATGAAAACAGCTGAAAGTTTTATCGTTCATGTATACCAACATAATAAAAAAAATGTTTGACAATCGGACTCTTCAAGCCGGCGAAATTTAAAAATTCTCGTTACCTTCTGAAACACACCTGGTGTACCTACGTGTCTTCGATTGAGACGATACTGAAAATTAATTACCGTATTTGGAAGGTGGTGAAATTCTCCTGAAGTGAAAATGATACGGTGAAAATTCTCTCTCGCGGTTACTTGGAAATATGCAATAATTTCTCGTGCGCAATAATTCCTCCGTTATTTTCACAGATACCCTTTGTGTCGAGTTTGTATAAACTTCTAAAGAACTTGTCAACACATAGAGTGTTGTGGTTTTATAAATTTTCTTGTACCGATACAATGAAACAGATTCAAACGAAGTGAAAAATCATCAACGCTTTTTAACGTTTTCTAATTTTTTCATTCCATGACGTAAGGTTCGCCGGTTTATCGGTTTATCGGTCCGTACGTTATTTAAGTAGGCTGTAAAACTTTAATGGTTTCGTTTAATGTTTAATAGCGACATTCATAAAATGCATCTGCTGATACAATCTAAATTATACAAAGCGATGAACACGCGAACGCAATTTGTTTTCTTTCTAATTTCCGAACAAGTGAACTTGGTGACGGCAGTGAATGAGTGAATTTGCATCGTTAAAATGTCAGTATAAATATAATGGTGTCATTTTAGCATTTGACGGGTTCAGACTGATGTTGAGAAGTTCTGAATGAGCAACCGAAGAACCGCATTGCCTAAACAGATGAAATTTTAGTACACTTATTGCCGTGAATATGACAAGGAAATCTTACACTGCCAGGCAATATTAGCCGCCTCGGTGGCCTAGTTGTTAGCGTACTAGGCTTTCACCCCGAGGACCCGGGTTCGATTCCCGGCCAGGGCTTGGCATTTTTATACGCTATAAATCATCCCATCGTCTGCATTAGCCCAAGTGTGCGCAATAGTCGGACGTTGAACAAAAAAAAAAAAAAAAAAAAATACAGGCAACATTTCGTCTAGGCCTAAAGTGAAGAAGTACTTGTTAGTGCTGAGTATACAGGGTTAAACAGTTACAAGAAATTTTGAACTAAAAAAATTACGTATCATGCTTATTGGTGGATCCAGGATGGGGCTGGACGGGTTGCAGTCCCCTCCCCTTTGGAATTGGAAACGATTTAAAGAAATATAAATTTATTAGTTAATTAAGTAAAAAAACAACCAACTATTGGCGTAATTTTATCTTTATGTTAAAATTGGAATTCTGTAAATCCTGCACGCACCCGGGACCCTCCACTTGAAAGTTTTCGAAACTTGATGCAAAATGGCGAATCTTAAACTTAGAAGGGTTGCTAAGACAAGGAAGGGACAGATACGTAGGAAGGGTTTTATGTAGGACAGATTTTTTTTTTTTTTTTTTTTTGTGTTTAACGTCCGGCTATTGTGCTGATAGGTTGTGTCTATACTAGTGTAACCCTGTACACTAAAGTTTATTTTAAAGTTTAAAAAGTTTTAATTAAAGTTAAAAAAAACAATTTCATTGAGATATACAAGGTGTGTTCAGAAAGTAACGAGAATTTTAATTTTTTGAACAAAACGTTTATTTATTCTTCTACGTTGATGTTATCGCCTTCAAAATAGTCCCCATTGGAGATTATTCACTTGTGCCAGCGCTTCTTCCAATCCTCGAAACACTTCTCAAACTCGATCTTTGAAATAGCCTTTAGTTCTTTCAGCGATGCGCTTTTAATGTCATCTACGGCTGTAATACGACGGACCTTTAAGATTCTCTTTATTTTTGGGAATAGGAAAACCTTTTTGGCCAAAAATTCACGAACAAGCAATGAAGTGTGAGCTGGTGCATTATCGTGGTGCAAAAGCCATGAATTGTTTTTCCACAGATCCGGGCGTGTTTTTCGGATTGCTTCACTAGTAGGTAGTAATCCTTATTGACCGTTTCACCTGGTAGCAGGAATTCATGATGCACTATGACATTAATATCGATTAACACAGTGAGTATAACCTTCACGTTCGACCGCACTTGGCGAGCCAGAATGCCTCCACTAACCCATGTTTCGTCACCTGTTATAATACGTTTCAGTAATTCTGCATCGTCGTTAACTTCATTTAGTGACTCCTGAGAACTTCCACTCGCTGCTGTTTTTGTTCAAAATTCAACAATTTTATAACGAATTTTGCTGCCACGCGTTTCATACACAAAACACTGGAAATAGTGTCATGACATGATCCAGTCGATATTCCAACATCATGAGCGACCTCTCTAATTGTGATTCGGCGATTGTTCATAACCATTTCTTTCACTTTTTCCACGTTTTCGTCGCTTGTTGATGTGCTGGGGCGTCCAGGGCGTTCGTCATCTTCAACGTCATTTAGTTACTCCTGAGCAACTTCCATTCGCCGCTGTTTTTGTTCAAAATTCAACAATTTTGGAACGAATTTTGCTGCCATGCGTTTCATATACAAAACACTGGAAACAATGTCATGACATGATCCAGTCGATATTCCAACATCATCAGCGACCTCTCTAATTGTGATTCGGCGATTGTTCGTAACCATTTCTTTCACTTTTTCCACGTTTTCATCGGTTGTTGATGTGCTGAGGCGTCCAGGGCGTTTATCCTCTTCAACGTCTTCACGGCCTTCTTGGGAACGCTTATACCACTCGTAAACTCTTGCTTTACTCATATTATACTCACCATAGGCCTTTGTTAACATTTCACACACTTTGTTACACTTTATTCCATTTTTTACGCAAAATGTGATAAAAATTCTTTGATCCATTTCTTTTAACAAACGAAAATAGCCGAGTTCATAAAAACACGTCTAACCTTAGTAGCTGTCACAAAGTCAACAATGAAAACAGCTGAAAGTTTTATCATACTTCAAGGGCATGTATACCAACATAATTTTTAAAAAATTTTGACGAGCGGACTCTCCAAGCCCGCGAAATTTAAAAATTCTCGTTACTTTCTGAACACACCTCGTATATTATGTTCATTTTGTGCAGTTTTGATGACAACTTGAAAACAGTTTGTTTCAGTTTTCTAGTTCTGTTTATAAACTTTTTACAGTATATCTTTGGTCATATTAAATGATATTAAACGAATTACAGGGAATTTAGAATTTATTAGAATTACTGAGAAACTATAGGAACTAAATTATTTTATGTAAAAACTCTAGGAAATAAATAAATTTATTAAAACCTTCGAAAATAGTTTTACCATACTATAACAATATTTTACCACTGAATACATACTTAGAGCACAGCATATTTAAAGGACATGGTCGATATTAGTGGATAATGTGCAAGTAATTGGGTTATCTGCCGCTAAGAGCGTTGCAATCTGCATAGACAGTTCGTGGTCATTTTTTTCTTATGTTGCTTTGATGGTGTCAGCAAGCTCAAAGTATTTTTCACTAAGCAGACTTGGTTCTTTTTTAAAAGAGACAAAAAAGAAACTTAAAAACATACTTTTTAAGTGTTTTTAAGACTTTTAGTAATTGAGCAGGCCCATTCACTGACAATAAAATAATAGTCCAGGCTACACAGATGTGCGTACTGTAGACCAATTTTCTTCATTGTGTTCGACAGTGTGTCTAGAGCCGCCTCGGTGGCCTAGTTGATAGCGTACTAGGCTTTCACCCCGAGGACATTTTCATACGCTATAAATCATCCCATCGTCTGCATTAGCCCAAGTGTGCACAATAGTCGGACGTTAAACACAAAAAAAAAAAAAAAAAAAAAAAAAAAAAAAAATGACAGTGTGTCTAAACAGTTCCGTTGTATATTTCATATAATTATGTTTACAAACTGTTAATTCTATTGTACAAACGAATAAGGCAAGACCAATATTTGGTAGATCTGTGGCCCAATTTACTTCGCCGGGTTTAAGAGTGTAACCAAATGAGAATACATTATTCATGCGCGTTGTTTCTCAAGTTTTATTAAAGGATTCTTGCAAAAATACATAAACAGCATTTCTCCTTGACATGGATTTGAACTCAATTGAAAATTTATAATGAATTGTGAAAAAATGAGTCAATAGAAAATACAAAAAGATTGCAAAAGGAAGTAAGTACAAAAATTAACAGTTTCACAAAAATATTTCAGTAGATATGTTTCACAGTTAAACTTCCTCAGATAGCCTGATGATGATTAAACGCCGAAACAGGTATTACATGGATAAATGTTTTTTTTAAACTGTTGAACTGTTGAAATGTTACTTTATTCATTAAAATAGAGTTTCACTAAGTACTTATTGTGATGACAGTTTATTTGGGCTTCATTTGTGTGTATAAAAAAATACACAAAGATCCGAGAGTGTTGATCAACTGTGCCTAATTTAAAACCCAAACATGCAACAAAAACAAGCCTAGATGCCTTATGTTAAAATAATTGAAAACTACTCGTAACACTCAGCACGTTCCTGCTTGGTCAAACCAGAAATAAAACAACACCTGTGATAAATTGTCTGAAGAACTTCAACACTGTGTTCCTGGGCAACCGGGTAACTCTTCACTGGGTTCTGGGGCACGACGCTCTGTCCCTGGGCAACCGGGTAACTCTTCACTTGGTTCTGGGGCGACGCTCTCTCCCTGGGCAACCGGGTAACTGTTCATTGGGTTCCGGGGCACGACGCTCTGTCCCTGGGCAACCGGGTAACTTTTCACTGGGTTCCGGGGCACGACGCTCTGTCCCTGGGCAACCGGGTAACTCTTCACTGGGTTACGGGGCACGGTGCTCTGTCTCTGGGCAACCGGGTAACTCTTCACTGGGTTCCGGGGCGACGCTCTGTCCCTGGGCAACCAGGTAACTGTTCACTAGGTTCCGGGGCACGACGCTCTGTCCTTGGGCAACCAGGTAACTCTTCACTGGGTTCCATGGCACGACGCTCTGTCCCTGGGCAACCGGGTAACTCTTCACTGGGTTCCGGGGCACGACGCTCTGTCCTTGGGCAACCGGGTAATTGTTCACTAGGTTCCGGGGCACGACGCTCTGTCCTTGGGTAATCAGGTAACTCTTCACTGGGTTCCGGGGCACGGTGCTCTGTCTCTGGGCAACCGGGTAACTCTTCACTGGGTTCCGGGGCACGGTGCTCTGTTTCTGGGCAACCGGCTAACTGTTCACTGGGTTCCGGGGCACGGTGCTCTGTCTCTGGGCAACCGGGTAACTGTTCACTGGGTTCCGGGGCACGGTGCTCTGTCTCTGGGCAACTGGGTAACTGTTCACTGGGTTCCGGGGCATAGGGAAGTTGAGGGCAATGAGGAGGCAGACCGACTGGCTGGACTTGGATCTTCATCTGAGTTCATCGGACCTGAGCCGGCTTTAGGGATTTCTCTATCGTTGGCCAGGTCTGCTACTAATAGGTGGATTACTAATCAACACCAGGTAAGATGGGGTAACCTTCATGGGTATTTCCGTAGTTAAACTTTTCCTAAGCAAAGTTCCTTTTGTAGAACTCAAAGGGGCAGCAGATATCCTGGGCAGAGCACAACTCAGGAGGATCATGGGGCACATTACAGGGCATTGTGGTCTGAGGGTGCACATGAACAGGATAGGTATGTACCATGGAGAAACCGTGTGTAGGTTGTGCAGGAAGGAATAGGAAACTGCAGGTCACATAGTTCATGATTGCAAGGCTCTTGCTAGTAGGAGGCGGGGTTTTGGTTTCCAAGACCCTAGGGATCTTCAGCAGTGTGAGCTAGTCAGTGGGTTGTTGGAACTTAATAGGGGCACCAATCTGCTGAACTAGATATTTTAAGAGGTAAGTTGCACAATAGGTCAGTCGATCTCAGTGCCTGGGGTTGTGCTATCCAGAGCCTTTAATCTGATCTATTCTACATGTGATAAGACTTTCTTGTCTGACCACTTAGGGATTTGCCCTCTGTTTTTTTCTTAATGTTAAATAGAGAAAGGTCATTACATTTCCAATAAACCTAAGTATCAAAATGACTGATTAAATTGGCGGGACAGTCTACGAGCGCTGTCGTGGAGCGGTGACCGAACAGGACACTAAGAATATACTGTAAGGTTTATTGTATTTTGAACGACTAGTTATTCGGACATTTTCCACGATTTGTGTATGTAAAACAATAAACGACTTCGTTTTCTGATCACATGTATGAGTTGATTTCCTCCTAATTGTATCTTTGCCTCTTCCCAATCAAATTTACGATTATCGAACTGTATATGTTGGACTATTTTTTATCTACCAGACTTTATAAATAGCGTGTTCCTTTTTAACGATGCGCTATTACGAGATGTTTTATTCGATTGTAAAAACATCTCGATGATCCTCGATTGTGTTGAACTCTTCAGTCTTCACTTGTCGATTTTCTATTTATACGAGTCCTATGCCTTGCGAGTCGTTTATTAAAATGACAGCATTAGCGTTGTGTGCTGCTTATACTACTATAGGCCTAAATCATCAACAAAACAATCGAATGAATCGTCACCTTGCAATCGCAACATGTGTTATCTTAAATGGTGAATAATTATTCCAATTAAATGGCGAAGCTCTATTCCGTTTTGTTTTTTTTTTTTTTTGTTATTAGTGAAGAAAATGAGGAACCCTTCAGTTAAATTTGACAAGCTGGTAAATGTATGAACTTACATACATTTATGTAAATGTATACATAAGTGTGTGTGTGTGTGTGTGTGTGTGTGTGTGTGTGTGTGTGTGTGTGTGTGTGTGTGTGTGTGTGTGTGTGTGTGTGTGTGAGAGAGAGAGAGAGAGAGAGTGAAAGTGTGTGTGAGTGTGAGAGTGTGTGTGTGTGTGTGTGGGTGGGTGGGTGGGTGTGTGTGTGAGTGAGTATGTGTGTGTGTGTGTGTGAGAGAGAGAGAGAGAGAGTGAAAGTGTGTGTGAGTGTGAGAGAGAGCGAGAGAGAGAGTGTGTGTGAGTGTGAGAGAGAGTGTGTGTGTATGTCTGTGTCTGAGTGTGTGTGTGTGTGTGTGTGTGTGTGTGTGAGAGAGAGAGAGAGAGAGAGAGATAGAGAGAAAGTGAGTGTGTGTGTGTGGGTGTGTGTGAGTGAGTATGTGGGTGTGTGAGAGAGAAAGAGAGTGAAAGTGTGTGTGAGTGTGAGAGAGAGCGAGAGAGAGAGTGTGTGTGAGTGTGAGAGAGAGTGTGTGTGTATGTCTGTGTCTGAGTGTGTGTGTGTGTGTGTGTGTGTGTGTGTCTGTCTGTGTCTGAGTGTGTGTGTATGAGAGAGAGAGAGAGAGAGAGAGAGAGAGAGAGAGAGAGAGAGAGAGAGAGAGAGAGTGTGTGTGTGTGTGTGCGTGCGTGTGTGTGCGCGCGCGTGCGTGCGCTTTATCACATTCACATTCGATATTTGGGCCTATTTGATTCGAACTAGACACGGAAATCGATTATGATAATAATTTGGGTAAGTTCGTAAAATTCGATAACAGTTTCAAATTGGCGGGCATTTTAATGTTTACAAATTCGTAAATTTTGTCTTAAATTTTTTTTCGAAAATCTTTTTTTACCACCTTAATTAGCGTTCAAAATTGCATAAATTGCCATTTTGAATTTTCAAAAACCGTTGAAATTAAGAAGTTATACTGATGGCGGTCAGGTTTATTTTATGTTCAGTTAAATTTAATAAAATTTTAATACATGCCGATGCAGATTTTAATGGTGATTTATGATGGTGAGATCAGAATTGCAGGGTAAGATAAGGAAAAATACCTTTGATAATTTGCTTCTATCTCGTCAGCGAGACAGTTGCGTGCCATGATTAATGTACTTATTGTTTAAATAATATATACTGATGTCCAGTTAAAGATAAGGAAACTTTGCTCTAGAAGCCGGAGTCAGCAGTCTGAAACCATCGTCATAACAATTGTCAACAACCGTCGAACATCTCGATTGTTCAACCCGATTGGTATTCGATGACTGACACGATTGTTTTGTTACACGATGGTCGATTGTCTCGATTGTAAAAACATCTCGCAATCGCGCAGCAACGCGTCAGTATTCTTTTTATGTTTTTATTTTTATGTTTATCCCAGGTTAGTTCCCTAGATCCCAGCCAGGAAAGTAGAGGGAGGCGTCAATGACGTACAAGTAGACCCCCTCTACCTAGTGTTGACTTGTACAAACATCAGTCGGTTATTCTCTGTTGTCTTGTACACACCTTCATATATTTTTCATCTTTTGTGTGATTTCGTTTCCTTGTTGACTTGGTTTGCTGGCGACATGTAAGTCTTGGTTACACTCAGAGTTCTACTCTTGAGTATTTGTTCATAGTTTTTAAATATTTTAACGTAAATAAATATTTAATCGTTAAAAACAGGAAGTTTTTATAGTTTGAAAGCAATTTGAAAAAAAACTGAATCTCTGACCGCCATATTGATTTTTCACATATTTTTATGTACAACTTTGAATACATATTTATTTACTAGAATTCTTTTTATATCATCTTCTATTCCGCTAGGATTTTTTTTTTAACGTCATCACTATGTTCAGTATAATAATCTGTCTTTCCTAACTTCGTCAATTCTTCTTTCGTTGACGCGTTTCGGAGAACCTCCATCTTCAAAAACAATTTCTATCCGTTCTACTCTTGAGTATTTGTTCATAGTTTTTAAATATTTTAACGTAAATAAATATTTAATCGTTAAAAACAGGAAGTTTTTACAGTTTGAAAGAAATTGAAAAAAACCGAAACTGACCGCCATAGTGTTTTTTTCACATATTTTTTACATACAACTTTGAATACATATTTATTTACTAAAATTCTTTTATATGCTTGTTCTTTTCCGCTAGGATTATTGTCACTATGTTCAGTACAATAATCTGCCTTTCCTAGCTTCGTCAATTCTTCTTTCGTTGACGCGTTTCGGAGAACCTCCATCTTCAAAAACTTCATCTATACTGGTCACCGATATTATGGCCCGTCCTATTTATAATTTTCTATCTCCACCTCGTAACCCTCCTATATTCAACACGTGTACATTAAACCTGACGTGCTCGCTTCTGATTGGCTCCTTTCAAACTTTCTCTTCAACACTTGTCCCTCCTGTTAATGTTTGGAAATTTTTAGATTTGTAAACGTAATATCTGCTTGCGACGATATCTGTACAGACCGTTGAAGAGAAAGTTTGAAAGAAGGCAATCAGAATCGAGCGAAAACGTATGATTTTGAAGAGCCAATCAGAAGCGAGCACGTCAGGTTTAATGTGCACATGTTGAATGGAGGAGGGGTACGAGGTAGAGATAGAAAATTATAAATAGGACGGGCCGTAATATTGGTGACCAGTATAGATATAGTTTTTGAAGATGGAGGTTCTCCGAAACGCGTCAACGAAAGTAGAATTGACGGAGCTAGGAAGGCAGATTATTATACTGAATATAGTGACAGTTACTAAATTTAGCCTGTGTGACAGAATTTTTATAAATCGATGTAAAATTAGGTAATACCGTATCGAACCGGATTTTTGGGCTTTATATAAGTAATAATAAAGTGTTAACAAAGTTTTAAATAATACAAATTAATAAAAATTAAAAAAACAAAATAAAATGTTCGCTACTTTAAATTAACTAAAATGACCGCTAGAAACTCTGTCACTTTTAAATAAGTTTTCAGGGAACTCCGTGTATTGCCTGTATGTACACTGTATGGGTTAGGTTAACTTACTGACAGTTTTATAATCGTGTATTGTAGATTGGATAAATGATGCATCACTATACAATGCACCTAATGAAGGAACAATTAGTGACACTGTTAACTAATTCAGATTGATGGATGGCTCAAGAGACTATAGGAATATTACCTAAGTCGCTGCTGGTTAGGCTGTATTCAATTACTGTTCAGATTTGGTATAGGCATAATCGTTACCGGTTTTAGATCGATTCCTGCACACTATGTCGTTTGTTTAATCGATTATTCAAGTTCATCGAGAAAGTAAAGTTTTTAAAAAGCGAATTCGAGATTGTTTTCGAAAATAATAATAATAAATAATAAATAAAAAATAATAATAATAAATTATTATGAAAATGCGATCTAACCAGGGAGCCTGTGCGGAATTTCACACTATGAAAGTTTTAAGTAAACACAACCTTTTGAATAAAAGTAGTCTTTGGGGCAAGTTTTTTTTTGTGTTTAACGTCCGACTATTGTGCACACTTGGGCTAATGCAGACGATGGGATGATTTATAGCGTATGAAAATGCCAAGCCCTGGCCGGGAATCGAACCCGGGTCCTCGGGGTGAAAGCCCAGTACGCTATCAACTAGGCCACCGAGGCGGCTCTAATTGTAAGGGGGTAAGGGTAGATGGAAGGAAGGGAAAACATTTTTGAAAAATAAATAGAAAAGCTTTCGGTTTGAACCAATAATCACAATTTTATTAGTCATTGCAGTATATACATTTCAATACAGGTAATTGTTTGTTAATAGACATTTTTACAGGGCTTACAATACCTCGTTGTAAACGATATTTGATGTAAGAATGTAATCTTCTTGTACTTTTTGTATTTCATTTTCTTTAATGGATACAAACACGTTAGTTGAATTAGTTACCCTTGAAAAGGCTACAGACAATTGTCCGTGATTAAAGACGGCGTTTGGTAAATGCAATCCTGCTCTTTGAAGTGTTTGTCCTTGCGGCTTGTTAATAACGATATAAACGCAATTTTAATAGGTAACTGTCCTTTAGTCAATTGAAAAGGCATGCTTGATAACCTAAATGTATTTTGACATTATAATTGTACTTCGTATTTTATGATGTCCGTATTAACAGAATGTAAATGCACGATAGAAGGAGAAATCACAAATGTATTTGTGTAAAAACAGTGTCCAAAACGTGTTTGGTATTCGAAATGCTTGTCCCGGCTTGTACGATGGCCAGGAATAGAGGACTGTCAGTAGGGCTACATCTCTTATATAAAAGGCATGTCCTGACTGACTGACTGACTGACTGATCAACGTACAGCCCAAACTATAAAACCTAGAGACTTGAAATTTTGAGGATACTTTCGTTTTAATATGTAAGCGCGTACTAAGAAAGGATTTTGCAAAAAATTGATTTTAACTCCATTAAACTACTTACCAAGTCCAAATTTAATAAACAACGTACAGCTAATACTATTATAGCTAGAGACTTGAAATTTTCAAGGTACATTCTTACAACAATGTCAAGATGCTCTAATAAAGGATTTTTAAAAAATGTGATTTTAACGCCATTAAACTACTAACCCAGTCCAAATTTAATAATCAGCGTACAGCCAATACTATCATAGCTAGAGACTTGAAATTTTCAGGGTACCTTCTTACAACATTGTCGAGATGCACTGAAAAAGGGGTGCACTGAAAAACGATTTTCCAGTGTGCATCCCCTAAAGAGGTAAACATGAGGTACAACAATTTTTATTGGAAAAAAATATGTTTTCATCTGACCTTCTTAAAACGTAACATTATCACTCTTACGTAATGAAATATATTTTTCACCTTTTCCACAAAACGCATCCTCTAAAGAGATTGAAAGAAGGTATAAAATATAAAAAAGGGGTACAATTTTGTATTGAAAAAATATTTTTTTTATCTTATATTCTAGAATATACTATGAAACACATATTTCAACATTTTTGTATGAATTCATCCCCTAAAAGAATAAAAGTGGAAAAAGAGTTATCGTGGGAGAAAAAAGAGTGTTTGCATTGGAGAAAAATATATTTTATATCAAATTTTTTAAAAGTAAACACAATATTTTAAAACACAAATTATGATACACGCAATTCAGTATTTCCCCCCGAATTCATCCCCTAAAAGGACAAAAATATAGAATAGGTATAAATGTTTGTATTGGACAAAAATATTCTTGATCAGATTTTCTTAAATTCGAATGGAACACGTTTGAAGACAATAAAACAACATATTCAGGTTATAATATTTTTTCATATTCACTGTAAAATAATCACGAGTTTAGATGATCACGCTTTTATTAATATATTTTTTTATGTTTCTAAATTATTACATTACTGAAACAGTTTAAGTTTCGTGGGCGAAGCCGCGTCGGGTAATGCTAGTAACCTATAAGTTAAGTTTAATGACTTTTAAGTAAATATTGAAAATACAAATACAAAAGTACGCGTGTGGAACTCTGGGAACTTCCTGATAGAAGCGAAGATTTTTTTAATGATAGCTTCGCTGAATATAAAATTAGTTTGAAGATATGTTTACAAATCTTGTTTTGTTTAAATAAGTAAATACGCGAACCTAGCTTAGATTGCTGTAGCTATAGCAAAAGATCGGTTGTTTTATATTAATTCGTAACGATCAGCTGATTTCATTGAACAGCTGATAGGCTGTAATAAGTTTTAGGTTATGTTGTTAAAAACTAGCTACATTGAAAACAATTATTATAAACGTTTATACTTATTTCTAATATGTTACAACGTTCACGTGTTCTTCAACAGAGGAAGAATACTGAAACCAAAGCAACACAACGTTTTCATATAATATGCGTTTACTGAAACAGTTGAATGTTTTGAATCGGCCATCATTACTTCAAACTTGCAGCGAAAACAACTCGAATACACCGCATACGATTTTGACGAATGTATGATCGAACACCGGTTTTCAATGTATTTCATATAGTACATTTAATGTAACTTATACGCCTCGTCAGATTAAGGGCACAGTGAGAGATGAATAGAACACCTAATACCCAGTAACAAGGCAGGGAATAATTCTATTGGCATTTATAAACGTAACACTCGTGAAGAAAGTGTGTTCACCGAATGTATTCATTAGTGACTTGACGAAGCGCCGGGCTCTGAACTCAGTACCTTATACCTGACTCAATAAATCCGCCTGTATTTGTAAAACTCGGTTTAATGAAGCAAGGCGAAAGATCTCGATTTAATACGTCGAGAAGTAAATTGCAAAATTCTGCGACACTCTTATTGGCCTTATATTTTGTATTCGTTCGTTACTAAAGTCTGTGATCAACAGATACATATATATTTCAATGAAATTGTTCAAAATAAACTTTAGTATACAGGCACTATGTTGAGTATAATGATCTGCCTTCCCTAGCTTCGTCAATTCTACTTTCTTTGACCTCCATAGTTTCGGAAAACCTCCATCTTCAAAAACTATATCTATACTGGTCACCAATTTTCTTTCTCCACCTCGTACCCCTCCTCTATTCAAAACGTGTACATGGTACCTGACGTGCTCGCTTCTGATTGGCTCTTCATTCTCCTTTCAAACTTTCTCTTCAACGGTCGTCCCTCCGGTTAATTTTTGAAAATGTTTAGAATTTTAAACGTAACATCTGCTTGCGACGAAATCTGTTCATTTATTATGTTTTCTCCCTTTAATTTAGATTTTAAAATTTCCAAATTTTCTAAAACTTTTTATCTAAAAGTAGATTAAAAAATATATAAAGGGATAAAACATAATAAATGAACAGACATCGTCGCAAGCAGATATTACGTTTAAAAATCTAAAAATTTTCAAAAATTAACATTAGGGACGACCGTTAAAGAGAAAGTGTGAAAGGAGCCAATCAGAAACTAGCGAAAACGTATGATTTTGAAGAGCCAATCAGAAGCGAGCACGTCAGGTTTAATGTACACGTGTTGAATAGAGGAGGGGTACTAGGTGGAGATAGAAATATAAATAGGACGGGCCATAATATTGATGACAAGTATAGATATAGTTTTTGAAGATGGAGGTTCTCCGAAACGCGTCAACGAAAGTAGAATTGACGAAGCTAGGGAAGGCAGATCAATATACTGAACATAGTGACAATAATACTAGCAGAAAAGAAGAATATGAAAAGAATTTAGTATACAGGGTTGCACCCTCATACCCTCCCCCCTAGTATAGGCATACCAATTAGTACAGGCACTAGTATGACTTGGTGTTTTATTATTTGCACTGTTTGTAAAGAAATAAAAAAAAAAAATTTTTATTATTTTCTTTAACTTTTTTTAAAATCGGTAACCATTTATTTAATTACTATTATTTCCGAAACTACTGCGTTATAAAATAATTCTCTTATTTACAGTATTTTTTTTTTTTTTTTTTTTTTTAACGTCCGACTATTATGCACACTTGGGCTAATGCAGACGATGGGACGATTTATAGCGTTAGAAAATGCCAAGCCCTGGCCGGGAATCGAACCCGGGTCCTCGGGTTGAAAGACCAGTACGCTATCAACTAGGCCACCGATGCGGTTTTTTACAGTAGTTGGCCTAATTTAATAACAGTTTGTTACACTAAACGAAATGCACGCAGTAGCGATAAAGAAGTCAATGTTTTTGGAAGTGCTTGTATTTGTTTTTGATCGCCCTGCCCCTCGCCCTTCCCGAACAAGGTCACGCGCTCGGTTAACTGCCTGAACTGTACGTATTGCAACGGATCGGGAAATACTTTTTGTGAGGAAACGGAGAAGTGTAGCGAACACAACGTCCGTCCTCGAGAGATCCTATAATCGAGTCTCCAAATCTTCAGAGATAGCATTTATTCATTATAAATATTTAAAGCCAAGTTTTTATTACACACTTATAAATATTTATAAACGATTACGCGCTAACTTCGGCAAAGGAAAGCAGTTATTGAAATCTGTTTGCGTCACAAAGTTATCCTTGTAACAGTACGAAGGATAAAGGAACCGTTTTGCAACGATCTTATCGTAAAGTTAAAGATATATTGCTTCGTCCACTGCCCTGAGACGCTTAAATAAGTTAAAGGTATACTGCTTCGTCCACTGCCCGGAGACGCTTAAATAAGTTAAAGATATATTGCTTCGTCCACTGCCCGGAGACGCTTAAATAAGTTAAAGATATACTGCTTCGTCCACTGCCCGGAGACGCTTAAATAAGTTAAAGATATATTGCTTCGTCCACTGCCCTGAGACGCTTAAATAAGTTAAAGGTATACTGCTTCGTCCACTGCCCGGAGACGCTTAAATAAGTTAAAGATATATTGCTTCGTCCACTGCCCGGAGACGCTTAAATAAGTTAAAGATATACTGCTTCGTCCACTGCCCGGAGACGCTTAAATAAGTTAAAGATATATTGCTTCGTCCACTGCCCGGAGACGCTTAAATAAGTTAAAGATATACTGCTTCGTCCACTGCCCGGAGACGCTTAAATAAGTTAAAGATATACTGCTTCGTCCATCCACTGCCCGGAGACGCTTAAATAAGTTAAATATATATTGCTTCGTCCACTGCCCGGAGACGCTTAAATAAGTTAAAGATATATTGCTTCGTCCACTGCCCGGAGATACTTAAATAAGTTAAAGATATACTGCTTCGTCCACTGCCCGGAGACGCTTAAATAAGCGCGACACACAAGTATAGCGGTAACGTAATAAAAGCGAATTTCCGAAACTAAAGTTATGGCAACACATTTACATAAACGAACATTTCTTTCGCCTTTGCAATCGTGAGTATTAAAATTTGTCCAAGTAAGCATTTCAAATGTTTTTAATTTTATTAACATATTTGAGTGGGTAACAAACGGTTTTTACATCGTAACGAGTTAGTTGACTAGTTCCATATTCATTCTGTTAATTTCAAATTAGTTCACTGTGTTCAGTATAATGATCTGCCTTCCCTAGCTTCGTCAATTCTACTTTCGTTGACGCGTTTCGGAGAACATCCATCTTCAAAAACTATATCTATACTGGTTGCCAATATTATGGCTCGTCCTATTTATAATTTTCTAGCTCCACCTCGTAACCCTCCTCTATTTACGTGCCTGTGTTTAACACATATTTCTTTGAAATAGAAAACTCAATGAAGGCACTACATATGGCAGAAAAAGGAAGACGTATGCATATTTTAGGGAACTTGGAAATTTTTAAATCTAAATTAAAGGGAGAAAACATAATAAATGAACAGATATCGTCGCAAGCAGATATTACGTTTAAAAATCTAAAAATTTGCAAAAATTAACAGGAGGTACGACCGCTGAAGAGAAAGTTTGAAGGGGTCAATCAGAAGCGAGCGAAAACGTATCATTTTGAAGAGCCAATCAGAAGCGAGCACGTTAGGTTTAATGTACACGTGTTGAATAGAGGAGAGGTACGAGGTGGAGCTAGAAAGTTATAAATAGGACGAGCCATAATATTGGTGACCAGTATAGATATAGTTTTTGAAGATGGAGGTTCTCCGAAACGCGTTAACGAAAGTAGAATTGACGAAGCTAGGGAAGGCAGATCATTATACTGAACACAGTGATAATAATCCTAGCAGAAAAGAAGAAGAATATAAAAAGAATTTCAAATTAGTTCCCTTTCATTATCTGGCAAAGAGTTTTGTTTTTGTACAGTTAAACAGTTCTACGCCAGTAAATACGTGCTGGCGCTAAGTAATATTTTTCAATAAATTTTCAAATTTGTTATTAAATATTTATTTTTAATTTCCACTGTGATTTCATTTTGCAATTGCGAGAAAAATGATGTAATTGGAAAGATTTGCTTTCAGTTTTTCAGGGCGTGATACCTTCGGTAATGAAGTTAAATCAGGTTTGGCGCACAAACTTTCTCTTGCTCGGCACGATATTCCCTTTAAATCGAATTACAAATCTCATGTAGCCCATTATACACGTATCCGTAGTTACTGCTAGGTGTGACGTACTATTGAGGTTTTTCAAAACATTTTACTTAATTAGAGCTGTTTTATCGGGCGAAAAATAAAATTAACTACATTATTTAAAAGTAACTTTAACAGAAATTAATTTTTTTTCACGCTTTCAACGCAGTTATTTCGATGGGTAAGTTTCCGGGTCACCCGTGGTTCAAATTTACTTCGATGTTTGCATTTTTGTTCACGCTTTCAACGCAGTTATTTCGATGGGTAAGTTTCCGGGTCACCCGTGGTTCAAATTTACTTCGATGTTTGCATTTTTGTTCACGCTTTCAACGCAGTTATTTCGATGGGTAAGTTTCCGGGTCACCCGTGGTTCAAATTTACTTCGATGTTTGCATTTTTGTTCACGCTTTCAACGCAGTTATTTCGATGGGTAAGTTTCCGGGTCACCCGTGGTTCAAATTTACTTCGATGTTTGCATTTTTGTTCACGCTTTCAACGCAGTTATTTCGACGGGTAAGTTTCCGGGTCACCCGTGGTTCAAATTTACTTCGATGTTTGCATTTTTGTTCACGCTTTCAACGCAGTTATTTCGATGGGTAAGTTTCCGGGTCACCCGTGGTTCAAATTTACTTCGATGTTTGCATTTTTGTTCACGCTTTCAACGCAGTTATTTCGATGGGTAAGTTTCCGGGTCACCCGTGGTTCAAATTTACTTCGATGTTTGCATTTTTGTTCGTGCATACCGCTAGAGACCGAATTCGATGGAATATTAAACACGAAAATTGTTGTTTTCAAACGGTTTTCGAACAAAAATTCTTAAAAATAAAATGGAATGTTATCAAAATCGGCACTACGATTTGAATCGAATGGCGTAGTCAGCATATATCGATGGAGCCTTATGATATTTCTATCTTCAAAAAATCCCCTCAATTACCACAGTATTCTAGAAAATTGAAGAATTTCTCAAAATCGTTGTTGCTTTTAAGTAACCAAAATTTGAGAACAATCTGGTAACCTGAATTTTAGAACCTTTACGGAACGCTTTTGTTTTCGATAGCTTCTGAGCGTGGCATAAGATTGTGTGTTTTTTGGGAAATAATTGAAGTTATAACAGTTTGCGTTAATTATTGAATTGAAAAATTAAGAAATAATCGAGTGTAAATATTTGTTTCCTTTTTTAAAAAAAGCCGGTCTGGATAAAGGTAGAGCGAGCAGCTTCTTGTCATATATCCAAGCAGCCATTAAAGCCTTGAGACAGTGGTGTGAGAATGCCTGCAGGAGCTAAGTAAGCTGGTCACACTCCAGGTTATCAGGACCCGATGGAGTGGGAGAAAATGAAAAAGCAAATGAGCTGGCAAAGTTTTTATTAAGAGAACCGTGTCGTGGATTTGATGATGGTTACTTCAAGATGACTTGAAGAAGAAGCTAGAAGGTATAAACTGTGGGAAGAAAAGAAAGGTTTAAGACAGGCCGAGGAGCTCCTCGGAGATTTCGATAGGAGCAGAGTAAAGATATGTATGGAAGGTTTAGATATATTGTAAAACATATATAATCTGTTATTATGTGTTAGGTATCTGTTGTCTGTTATTATCTGTCAGGTATCTGGTATCTGTTATTATCTTGAGGTATCTGTTATCTGTTATTATCTGTTAGGTATCTGTTATCTGTTATTATCTATTATCTGTTAGGTATCTGTTATCTTTTATCTGTTATTACCTGTCAGGTACATGTTGTGTTATTATCTGTTAGGTATCTGTTATCATCTGTCAGGTATCTGTTATCTGTTATTATCTATTAGGTATTTGTTATATGTTATTATATGTTAGGTATCTGTTGTCTGTTATTATCTGTCAGGTATCTGGTATCTGTTATTATCTTGAGGTATCTGTTATCTGTTATTATCTGTTAGGTATTTGTTATCTGTTATTATCTGTTAGGTATCTGTTATTATCTGCTAGGTATCTGTTATCTGTTATTATCTATTATCTGTTAGGTATCTGGTATCTGTTATTATCTTGAGGTATCTGTTATCTGTTAGGTATCTGTTATCTGTTATCTGTTAGGTATCTGTTATCTGTTATTATCTGTCAGGTATCTGGTATCTGTTATTATCTTGAGGTATCTGTTCTCTGTTATTATCTGTTAGGTATCTGTTACCTGTTATTATCTATTATCTGCTAGGTATCTGTTATCTGTTATTATCTATTATCTGTTAGGTATCTGGTATCTGTTATTATCTTGAGGTATCTGTTATCTGTTAGGTATCTGTTATCTGTTATCTGTTAGGTATCTGTTATCTGTTATTATCTGTCAGGTATCTGGTATCTGTTATTATCTTGAGGTATCTGTTCTCTGTTATTATCTGTTAGGTATCTGTTACCTGTTATTATCTATTATCTGTTAGGTATCTGTTATCTTTTGTCTGTTATTATCTGTCAGGTACATGTTATGTGTTATTATCTAATAGGTATCTGTTGTCATCTGTCAGGTATCTGTTATCTGTTATTATTTATTAGGTATTTGTTATATGTTATTATATGTTACGTATCTGTTGTCTGTTATTATCTGTCAGGTATCTGGTATCTGTTATTATCTTGAGGTATCTGTTATCTGTTATTATCTGCTAGGTATCTGTTATCTGTTATCTGTTAGGTATCTGTTATCTGTTATTATCTGTCAGGTATCTGTTATTATCTGTCAGTTATCTGTTATCTGTTTTTATATATCAGGTATCTGTTATCGGTTATTATCTGTTGTTATCTTTTATCTGTTAGATACCTGTTATTATCTTGAGGAATCTGTTATCTGTTATTATCTGTTAGGTATCTGTTATCTGTTATTATCTGTTATCCCAGCGTCAGTAAAAACAAGTTTAGCTTGCTTACGGGTTTTCGTAGAGTGCAAGACTTCTTAAGAATGTAGGTTTCAACCTGTAGGTATTGCCGAAAGGGATCATTGTTTTGTTTTTTTTTCTGTTTAAGTCCGACTATTGTGCAGACGATGGGATGATTTATAGCGTATGAAAACGCCAAGCCCTGGCCGGGAATCGATCCCGGGTCCTCGGGGTGAAAAGCCATCAACTAGGCCACCGAGGCGGCTAACCGAAAGGGATCAGTGATGGTAGACTGTAAGAGTAGATCTACAAGAGATAGAATTCTGGGAAGTTACCAGTTAGAAGTGAGTGAGTTTCCCCAACTAATTATGTCATCTCAAAATCCTGTACTTCATGTACTCATTTGGTTTGAGCTTGAGAATTCTTTCTTTTTTTTCCTCCGGCGAAAAACCTTCAAGGTTATCATCGCCGAGGCGCGACATTAATTATTTAATACAATTTTTTAAAAACAAAGAAACAAGTCAGATAAAATTTTAAGACATAAAAACAACAAACAAAACAATAACAATACAAAATACAATAACAACTATAAATAAATAGTTTCTTAAAACTAGTTAACAATAACATAAATCTTAAACAACATACACACAAAGCTACTGTAGGCTGTATATTGGCCATACAACAATAAAAAAGATAAATAAAAGAAGTATTAACGTTCCTAAAACTAATTAACAAAATAAAAACAATTAAAAAAAATAAATAAATATAAACAAACTTTTAATGGCTGTAAAGGAGCCCTACAATAAGCAATAACAAATATATAAATTAAATTTTTTTAAAAAAAATTCAGACGATGAAGGAAGTCTAGGACCCGGTCAACAGCCGAGGCACATCTCCCAACATCGTCTGCAAACAGTTGCTCAGACCACACATAACACGCAAATTTTGGAAACCATCACAATCGAGCAGTATATGTTTTATTGTGATGGTTTCACTACAGAACTCGCATTCAGGTGGATCCCCGCGTTCCATCAGAAATCCATGCGTTAACATGGAGTGATCAATGCGAAGGCGGGTGATTCTTCTCTACGATTTGCACGTATTGACGACCCCCAAGGACGAACAGTATTTTTAATTACCCTCAATTTGTTACTGCTTGTAGCTGCCCATTCATTTTCCCTTGAGCTTGAGAAGACACCGAAACTGAGCATATCTGGAGCGTAGGAAGAGGGTTCCAAAAATCCATTAATTCATTTATTTCACCTATGATTAAAGATGATTATGCTATTATATTTGTGCTTTTTCACATTTACGTTTCAGAATTTCTTGTAATTTTCAGTGACAGGATACATTTTACAGACCTCATATTTGTCACTTCCTACTATTAGTTCACACTCTCCCAATATATATTTATATATCTTGTTCAAATTTTCAATCGTTAATAAAATACATTCTATTCATCCACTCAAGGTCAGATACATTTTTTTTTTACTATGGATGACGCTATGTTAATGCAGTTTTTTCCAAATATTAATTCATTAATTAAATTTAATTAATTAATTTTAGTTTTATGTGGGAGAAAAAACTCTTATATAAGATATTTAGCAGGATATAAATTTAGGAATAAATTGCTGACCTAAGTAGGAATTTACTTAAATTTTTTTATATTTACTCGCAGGAAAATAAAAACTTGGTGAACCTTGACAATATTTTCTCTTTACAAAAGCGAAATTTTTCAAATTGAACAATTTTTGGTACTAATAATAGAAAAAAACAGGAAAACAAAAATTCAGTTTGCTTTATTGATTTTCTGCAATTCATCATAAAACATTTAAATGTTTACCCAGCTGTAATGTAGGACATAGTTAATTTAAGTCGCATTACAATAGTTGATACTCTAACCGCAGTAGCGCTGGTGCAGCCTCACTCCATTTCCTCCTCTTTATATGCACTAAGCTTAACTAATTGCCTCATTCCCAATTAATTCCTTCAGTGTAATATAGTACAAACGATGTGATGATGGACATAGTAAATGTATAATTCCTTTTTTCTTAAAATATCAGTTAGTAAATAATATATTAGTTGTTATTATCTGTCAGGTATCTGTTATCTGCTATCTTTTATTATCCGTTAGGTGTTTGTTATCTTTTATCTGTTAGGTATCTGTTATTATCTGTCAGGTATCTGTTATCTTTTATCTGTTATTATCTGTCAGGTACATGTTATGTGTTATTATCTGTTATCATCTGTCTGGTATCTGTTATCTGTTATTATCTGTTAGGTATCTGTTATATGTTAGGTATCTGTTATCTATTAGGTATCTGTTGTCTGTTATTATCTGTCAGGTATCTGTTATCTGTTATTATCTTGAGGTATCTGTTATCTGTTATTATCTGTTAGGTATCTTTTATCTGTTATTATCTGTCAGGTATCTGTTATCTGTTATTATCTGTTAGTATCTGTTATTATCTGTCATTTATCTGTTATATATGTTATTATCTGTTAAGTATTTGTTATCTGTTAGGTATCTGTTATCTGTTATTATCTGTCATTTATCTGTTATCTGTCAGGTATCTGTTATCTGTTTTTATATATCAGGTATCTGTTATCGGTTATTATCTGTTAGTATCTGTTATCTGTTATTATCTGTCAGGTATCTGTTATCTGTTATTATCTGTCAGGTAT
Organism: Callitettix versicolor; assembly: GCA_022606455.1. Classification (NCBI taxonomy): domain Eukaryota; kingdom Metazoa; phylum Arthropoda; class Insecta; order Hemiptera; family Cercopidae; genus Callitettix; species Callitettix versicolor. The sequence goes on from CM040182.1 coordinate 8,230,683, forward strand.
CTGTTATCTGTTTTTATATATCAGGTATCTGTTATCGGTTATTATCTGTTAGTATCTGTTATCTGTTATTATCTGTCAGGTAGGCCGAAAAGAAAAATTCGCTTATCTTTTTTTTAATTCCAGATATTTTAATTACATCTGCGGTAATCTTTATGTGAGGCAAAACAAAGCGTCGCTTTCTTACTTGTCGCGTGTTAAAGCGGGATTTGAAAATATCTCGATAAACATTTCTAGCCTGGCGTATCTCAAGTTCTTGTATATTGCAAAAATAAATTAAATTATAATCTGCAGTTCAGACAGACAAGAAAAGCGTTTTAATTACGAAATTAATTAGTTTGGTGCATCTCTCCTTGTATGCAATAATCTTTAAGCGAGGCAACAAAAGGTTTGGGTTTTATATTTGTCACGAGTTATAGAGATTTTGAAATATCTCAAACAATTTTATGCTCGAGTGCCTCAAGTTTGTATATGTTAAAAAAATAAATGAAATTATAACCTTCAGTACAGACAAGAAAACGATTTTAATACGAAACTAATTAGTTGAGTGCATCCTCCTCTTGTATGACATCAATGTCTCCTGCCTTATATTAAAATTGTTTTCGTGTATCTCCACGCAGTGTCTTGTTCAAACACGTATTTCTTATTTTCAAAATTTTATATTATTAATCTTCTGCATTCTGTTATTATCTGTTTTCTTCTTTATTTGTTTCACCCAACTTTGGGGTACACCAAATCAATCACTTTTTAATGTTCTGTGCCTTCCTCGTAGCCCGGTATTGTTTCATTCGTTGTGATCTTGCTTTTCTTTCTTCGTCAGAGATTTGGATCGTTCGCTTGGATTTGACTTTGCCTTGAAACCGTTGTTTCTTGTCCTTGGTTACTGTTTTGGCTGTTTTGTCCATGAGCATAGTGTCAGTGATTTGTAGTTCTGTTATGTCTTTCTCTGTTTCTCTAAACCATAGTGGTTTGGCTCTTTTATTGCGAAAGTAGTCAAATATTTTTTTGATTAGTCTATTTTTGTCCATTCTGAGGATGTGCTCATAAAAATCAATTCTCGTTTTTCTTATTGTGTCTGATAGTGTTTCAGTTTTTTTGGTAAAGAGTTTCATTCCTGATGTGGAGTAATTGGTTGTTATGGAATTTGGGGCCTAAGATTTTTCGTAATATCTTTCTTTCTTTGATCTCCAGCCTTTCAAGTGGGCCCTGGGTTGTGAGAGAATGTTTCAGCTGCTTATAAGGCTTCTGGTTTAATTATAGTATGATAATGCCTTATCTTTGTATTCCAGGAGAGAGACTTCTTGTTGTACGTGTCTTTGGTAAGTTGGAAGGCTAATTCAACTTTATATCTCCTAGATTCCTTAGCTTTTTTCTCTTGGGCGTTCCAGCTGATCCATTCCCCAAGGTATTTGAACTCTTTGACTATCTCAATGTATTGTTCTCCCACTTGAAGCTTTTTTGATGGTTTTTGTATGTTTGTCAATATTTTAGTCTTTTCAAATGAAACTTTGAGACCCATTTTTAACGCTTGCTTCTGGAGTTCAAGCGTCTGTGCCTTAGCTTCTTCCAATGTCTCAGCTAGTAAGGCCATGTCATCAGCAAAAGCCAAACAATTTACCTTAATGCCTTTGTTCTTAGTTCCTAATCTGAGTCCACTATGTGTATTCACATTCCACTCTCTAACTACTTTTTCTAGAGCACAATAACAATGGAGAGAGTCCATCTCCTTGTCGGACTCCTGTTTTAATCTCAAAAGGGGTGGAAAGTTCTCCCATGAATTGAACTTTGGAGAATGTATTAGTTAATGTTTCCCTGATAAGATTTGTGGTTTTGTTATCAAGGTCTAGTTCCTTCAGAACCGAGAATAAGGATTCCCTATCTATATAGTCGTATGCTTTTTGAAAGTCAATAGAAGTGATAACATACGATTTAGCCCTTGACTTTTGGTAGTTCATGATGCGTTATCTCTTTTCTTCTTCTCTTTGTTTCACCCTCTTTGGGGTACGCTGAATCAATCATTTCTTGCGCGCTGTACTTTTCTTTGTTCCCAGTAGCTCTTCATTCTTTCCGATCTTCTTTTCCTCTCATCTTCCGAAATGACAGGTTTAGGTCTTATTTTGGTTTTATCTTGGAATCTTATTCTTTCGTCCTTGGTACTTATCTTAGCAGTTTGGTCAAGCAGTGAATTTTCTGTAATTTTTAATTCTATTAGGTCTTTTTCAATTTCTTTAAACCAGTTCGGTTTTGTTTTACGATTATGGAAAAAATCAAACACCTGTTTCGTCAATCTATTGGAGTTCATTCTAAGAAGATGGCCGTAAAATTTATTCTCCTTTTTCTCATAGTATCTGACAGTTTTTCAATTTTCTTATAGAGAGCTTCATTTCTTATATATACTACCTTATTATCCTGAAATTTTGTTACTATAATTTTTCTTAAGATTTTCCTTTCCGTTATTTCAAGCTTTTCTGTCTGGCCTATGCGATTCATGGTTAATGTTTCTGCTGCGTACAGTGCTTCCGGCTTGATCACTGTTTTATAATGTTTAATTTTGGACCCCCATGAAAGGGATTTCTTATTGTATGTTTCTTTCGTCAATTGGAAGGCCAATTCAAGTTTGTTTTTCCTGGATTCCATTGCCTTGCCCTCATCTGCATTCCAACTAATCCATTCACCAAGATATTTGAACTTTTTTACAATTTCTATTTTCTGTTCTTGGATTTTAAGGTATTTATTTGGGTATTTGTGTTATCTGTTTTATTATATATTTTTATTTTATTTTTGGCGTTTTTCATATCACGCATAGCCTGTAACGTGATACGACTAAGCCTATACTTTACAAAAATATAGTGAGAAATAATACACCTATAATACATAAGGGCTTAAAACACTGCCCGTACAACAACATCGATTGAGCTCAAATTGGAAAAATTCTAAAAATACTAGCGAGGAGGGCTACAGAGAGTCATAAGAGCAACTTCCGCTTGGATACAAATGTAAATTTCTCTTTCACAACATCAGTGTTTATGCTACATCTTGCCGTACCCATACGATTAACCGACTTACAGCATGATGTGCCAAGCCATTACCAGGTTGTAATTGTTAAAGCGTGTCTCTCCAACACCCACGTTAAAACAAAATCTATATCATTGCTTTTATGCACAAAGTGGTCCATAACAAAGAAGTAAGCCAGTGGTCTCTCTATAAAAAGGATTTGCATTTCTTTGTATTTCATTGCGGATAAATAAGATCATAAATTACTTTGTATCATGGTAAAACAGTATAATGAAAGGACTACAATATATGTTTGCCGTATCTCTCGCCAATGTCGAAGCACAAAATAACCGTTTTCCCAAACATGCAGAACTCCTTGAACAATTTCAGGCTTTATTTTTGTTCGCGCTGAACAACCTTGGATATTTCCCTCGTAAACCGTATGTTTCCGGAGGTAAAAATCAAGGGGAATGAGATAGTTCGAACGAGGATGACGCCGGAATACCCTGTCGTCCAATCCAAGCGTTCGTCAAACCACCCGCTACAAAACCTTAATACGGTGGGACATCGTCCTGCTGGAACCATTTTAGAAAAACGTGTCATTCAATACTTTTGGCATTACGTACTTTTTAGATAGCCAATAGAATTTCGATTACCTTCAATAAAAATAGGTCTAACAATGCGACCACCCTGTACGAGGTGTGTTCAGAAAGAACGAGAATTTTTAAATTTCGCGGGCTTGGAGAGTGTCGATTGTCAAACATTGTTTTTTATTATGTTGGTATACATGCCCTTGAAGTATGATAAAACTTTCAGCTGTTTTCATTGTTGACTTTGTCTGTGACAGCCACTAAGGTTGGACGTGTTTTTATGAGCTCGGCGATTTTCGTTTGTTAAAAGAAATGGATCAAAGATTTTGTATCAAGTTTTGCGTAAAAAATGGAATAAAGTGTAACGAATTGTGTGAAATGTTAACAAAGGCTTATGGTGAGTCTAATATGAGTAAAGCAAGAGTTTACGAATGGTATAAGCGTTCCCAAGAAGGCCGTGAAGACGTTGAAGATGATGAACGCCCTGGACGCCCCAGCACATCAACGACCGATGAAAACGTGGAAAAAGTGAAAGAAATGGTTATGAACAATCGCCGAATCACAATTAGAGAGGTCGCTGATGATGTTGGCATATCGATTGGATCATGTCATGACATTGTTTCTAGTGTTTTGTGTATGAAACGCGTGGCAGCAAAATTCGTTCCAAAAACAAAAACAGCGGCGAATTGAAGTTTCTCATGAGTCTAGCGTAAAAAGGTATTAGCGTAAAACAGTTACTAAAAACAGCTGTTTTTCCGTTGTTGTTTATTAGTAGAATCAGGTTAAAATGTTAGTAGAGATGTTAATTGTATAGAATACGATTTTTTTTAACGTCCGACAATTGTGCACACTTGGGCTAATGCAGACGATGGGATGATTTATAGCGTATGAAAATGCCAAGCCCTGGCCGGGAATCGAACCCGGGTCCTCGGGGTGAAAGCCCAGTACGCCGGCTAGAATACGAATTAACCAAGATGTGTATGGAGACTTATAGACCAATCTTCATAAGAGATTTTTTAATTTTTAATACGTTTGACATTAAATTACAAAACTACACCAATCCTATTAGGATCGACTAAAGGTTTACATCTATCGTAATCACAATTGTAGGGTTCAGAGAGTCTATTGTAATCAGAGTCTATTGTAATCACAATTGTAGGGTTCAGAGAGTCTATTGTAATCACAGTCTATTGTAATCACAATTGTAGGGTTCAGAGAGTCTATTGTAATCACAATTGTAGGGTTCAGAGAGTCTATTGTAATCACAGTCTATTGTAATCACAATTGTAGGGTTCAGAGAGTCTATTGTAATCAGAGTCTATTGTAATCACAATTGTAGGGTTCAGAGAGTCTATTGTAATCACAATTGTAGGGTTCAGAGAGTCTATTGTAATCAGAGTCTATTGTAATCACAATTGTAGGGTTCAGAGAGTCTATTGTAATCACAATTGTAGGGTTCAGAGAGTCTATTGTAATCACAGTCTATTGTAATCACAATTGTAGGGTTCAGAGAGTCTATTGTAATCACAATTGTAGGGTTCAGAGTGTCTATTGTAATCACAATTGTAGGGTTCAGAGAGTCTATTGTAATCACAGTCTATTGTAATCACAATTGTAGGGTTCAGAGAGTCTATTGTAATCAGAGTCTATTGTAATCACAATTGTAGGGTTCAGAGAGTCTATTGTAATCACAGTCTATTGTAATCACAATTGTAGGGTTCAGAGAGTCTATTGTAATCACAGTCTATTGTAATCACAATTGTAGGGTTCAGAGAGTCTATTGTAATCACAATTGTAGAGTTCAGAGAGTCTATTGTAATCACAATTGTAGGGTTCAGAGAGTCTATTGTAATCACAGTCTATTGTAATCAGAGTTTATTGTAATCACAATTGTAGGGTTCAGAGAGTCTATTGTAATCACAGTCTATTGTAATCACAGTCTATTGTAATCACAATTGTAGGGTTCAGAGAGTCTATTGTAATCACAGTCTATTGTAATCACAGTCTATTGTAATCACAATTGTAGGGTTCAGAGAGTCTATTGTAATCACAGTCTATTGTAATCACAGTCTATTGTAATCAGAGTTTATTGTAATCACAATAAATTGGTCAGTTCAATATTTTTACTGAACCAAATCATGAGGTTTGGTTCTGCTGAGGCGGGGAACATCGTTGTAACGCTGTCGGTCATTATCTCCGTGGTTTTATTAACATGGACTTGGATACGTTGGTTGTGCTTCAAAGCTACCGTTTTTTATTTCCTCTTTCACCATATTCATGTTAAGATCACGGTGTACCTGTTACGTATGTACTACGGAGCTTTAACTGTCCCACGAAGAACTTCGTTTAGAAATGTTTGAATAATCTTCATGTTTGATTCTTTTGTACAGCCCCAAATTAGAATTCCTTTTTTTTTTGGTGTTAAACATTTTTTTTTTTTTTTTTTTTTTTTTTTTTTTAACGTCCGACTATTGTGCACACTTGGGCTAATGCAGACGATAGGATGATGTATAGCGTATGAAAATGCCAAGCCCTCGCCGGGAATCGAACCCGGGTCCTAGTACGCTATCCACTAGACCACCGAGGCGATAGGAAAAACAAAAGGGGTAAAACATTGTTCGGTAAAATCAATTTACCCCGGCGCATCCACGCAAACTGAAAGCAATTAAAATAGATGCGCGGTGAAGTTGAATATTCAGAAGCATTTTCGAATTTTATTATGCGAAGGGAAAACTATTTTTATTTTCCTTTTCCAAGACTGTACAATTTTCAATTTGCATCAGCTAATTGCTTCGAATTAAAATGCAATTAAAACTTATTGCCTACGACGCAATAAAAGCCACCACGCTGAACCCTGCACGAACGAGAACCATTCGCGTTTTGTCCGATACTGTAAATTGATACGATAAGCGAGGGCATTCTATCGCGCCCGTTGGTCACCTCTCAGTCATAACTGTGACAGACCAATTTTTTTTAAGGCGAAAATCACATTGAGGCCATTATCCCTAAATATATAATGCAGTATTGTATTTTTTTTTTTTTTTGTCTTTAACGTCCGACTATTGTGCACACTTGGGCTAATGCAGACGATGGGATGATTTATAGCGTATGAAAATGCCAAGCCCTGGCCGGGAATCGAACCCGGGTACTCGGGTTGAAATCCCAGTACGCAATCAACTAGGCCACCGAGGCGGCTAGGAATTTGAATTCCATGTGCCCAAACAGGCTAAGTACTTCCTTATAAATTAACAGCTTGTTACGGACAGACAACTCCGAGTTTCTTGCAAGCAACCAGTAGAGCTGCCGGTGTTTTATATTCAGTTCTTCATACGCTCCTTCCACTTCAGCTTAGTGTCGAGGGTCATCCCAAGATACTTCGCTGTATTTACAAGAGATAACGCTTTGTCGTTTATTATCAACGGTATTGGTATTAATTTACGTAAGAGAAAATAATAGATTTTTTAAGCCACTTTGAAAGTTTTCATTTCTTCTCATTTTTGGTTAGTAAAATCTCATTTTACCAAATTATTTTAAAATTAACGTAAGTAGTAATTTGACATTATTTTTTCTTAATGTTCCGTCGAAAAATATACAACCATTACGGATTTCCGCGCCTCAAAATAGTTTGAAGACTGCTTGTATAGTTGTGAATGTGTCTCGAGTCCAGAGCCACGCAGTGACGTGGATTTGTGCCCTGTACCTCTGTGTGTTGCGTACAGTATCCGAACAGTTGAAGGCGTTTGGGCCGCGAATACGCGCAAGTAATTGCCTTACGGGTTTATGTCGCAGCCTAAGTTAGAAAAGTTAATGTTTTCTTTTGATTTCCATTTTATTTTATAAAATCCATGAATTGAAATTTGATTTCCAAATTTTTAAAATTTTTAGTTAATCTGTTCGCGTTTTACTTTTTTCTACTAACTTATAGCTTACGTGTTGTTTGTAACAGATTTTTAGCCTATTTTAATTTTTAGTGTAATGCTTTCATTGTGGAAAAAGTAAAGTGATTCTGCAGAATTAATACTTTTTTATGCGTTCATTAATTGTTGTGCCGTACAAATTTGTTAAAATATTTTTCTTTTTTGTAAGGACATCTGAGATGTTTTACAACTTCTGAGTAGAAGGTGTGTGTGTGTGTGTGTGTGTGTGTGTGTGTGTGTGTGTGTGTGTGTGTGTGTGTGTGTGTGTGTGTGTGTGTGTGTGTGTGTGTGTGTGTGTGTGTGTGTGTGTGTGTGTGTGTGTGTGTGTGTGTGTGTGTGTGTGTGTGTGTGTGTGTGTGTGTACGATCGTGCGTGTGTGTGTGTGTGTGTGTGTGTACGTGCGTGTGTGTGTGTGTGTGTGTGTGTGTGTGTGTACGTGCGTGTGTGCGCGAGCGCGTGCGCATGCGAGCGTGTATGTGTGCGCGTGCGTGTGCCTGTGTGTGTGTGTGTGTGTGTGTGTGTGTGTACGTGCGTGTGTGTGCGCGCGCGTGCGCATGCGAGCGTGTATGTGTGTGCGCGCGCACGCGTGGATGCATGTGCGCGCGCGCGCGTGTGCCTGTGTGTGTGTGTGTGCGCGTGCGCGTGCGTGTGTATGTGTGTGTACGTGCGTGTGTGCGCGCGCGCGTGCGCATGCGAGCGTGTATGTGTGCGCGTGCGTGTGCCTGTGTGTGTGTGTACGTGCGTGTTTGCGCGCGCGCGTGCGCCTGTGTGTGTGTGTGCGCGCGCGTATGTGTGCGTGTGCGTGCGCGTGCGCTGTATGTTTGTATGCGTGTGTGTGTGTACGTGCGTGTGTGCGCGCGCGTGCGTGTGCCTGTGTGTGTGTTTGTGTTTGTGTGTGTGCGCGCGCGCGAGAGAGAGAGAGAGAGAGAGAGAGTGTGTGTTCGTGTGTTTTATCATATGTGATTTTAACTTACGCAAAAATTGATTTTGATATAGCTTTTGGACGAGATCGTTAAACAGCAAAATTCGATCAGTAGTTGCAAAATGGCGACCATTTCATTCTTTGAAAACTTAAAGCGTTTTTATCCCAAACATTTTTGAAAACCTTATTTCACGGTCGAAATCAGCGTTAAAAACTGCACGTGTTGGCATTTTTGCAAATCCGTTGGAATTTCACGTCGGTTAGGGTTCACTTTCGTTATTTCCAGTGAAAAAGAAGAAAAATTGCTTTGGAAATTCGCTTCCATCACGTCAGCGCGACAGCTACTTTCCGCGATTTTATTTACGTTATAAGTACATTCCCTTTAAACCCTAAATTTTCTAAAGGTGGCAGATACTTATTTACCGTAATAACTTGTTATCCTTATTAATTTCCTTAAGGAAATTGGAAAGCGTTAAACATTTTATTAGAAATCAGGAAATTGGACGTCGGAAATTTCGATTCTGGCTTAATTTTTTTTTTACTTTAAGAACAATAAAGTACAGAACACCCTCTGTTTAACGGCCTACAAGCGTGGGTGAATCTCGTTAAAGTGGGTTGACCGTTAATTGAGGGTGGAATCTCTAAGTACTATGATCATTAATAGTAATTGATTTACCTGCTTTGTGCTGTGTTTTTGTTCAGTTGTCCGTAAAAAATAAATTGCTTTGTTAAACGGTTGGGTTTCTTAGAACGCGGTACAGTACATTTAAGGACGGATGTGCACTACCTGTCATTCAGCCATTGAAATGTTCACCTATCGAAATGTTCACCGCTTCGTGAAGAATGAGTGGTCCAAACAAAGACTATAAAAGCTCAATTGTTGGCAGGCTTATTGCAAAAAAAAAAAATCGTTCCTGATAAAAAACACATCTCCACGGAATATGGTTCAACTTTAAGCCACACCCTAAAAAAGGAATTAGCCAAAGAAAATATAAATGTCTCTTTCAGAACAAGTAATAAGTTATCAACATTATTAAAGAAGCCAGTTGCAAATACAAGTGGAGATAACTTTCAAAAAACTGGCATATACAAAATGAAATGTAGTGATTGCCTGAGCTTCTATATCGGTCAGACATCTCGCTCTTTTCAGAAAAGATTTAAAGAGCACATACCCAGAAGTGAATTATCGACAAACTCGGCTTTCGCAGAACATCTTATGGACAAAAACCATACATTTGAAGACATCCATACCAACATGGAAATATTACATTTATGTCATAAAAGTAGTTATTGATTGAAGAGTTTGAGATTTACAAGAGCAAAAAATCAGACCCCCAGAACATCCTCAATGAATGAAAAACTTTCATTTAAATCAAATTTAATATATGACATGGTTCTAAGGATAAGTGATTTGAGTAAGTAACAAAAACCAACAGACGCACCGTAACTGATAACAACGACGGGCGCGCTACTAATGATGGAGACTCCGCAGTCCGAAATGTAACGACGTACGAGTCGCGTATGTAGATTGGCCGAGCCGAATTTCATGATGAATATTTTTAATGTGTAATTGTGCTTAGTGTCTGTGATGTATGTTTTAATGTTTTGTTTGACTTTGTGACGACCTCGACAGAGGGATTTAACATTATGTTTGGCCTGAAGATGAAGCTATATAGTTTCGAAACCGCGGTAACCATTATGAGGTGAGTTGATAGACCGCTGACGGGAAGAATAGGTTATAATCCTAATCAAACAAAGACGAATTGAAGGCCCCTTTCCGAGACAAAAAATTATAAAAGATCCTATTTTACCTCAATAAAATGGAAGTACTTGTTTAGCTTCTTGGTGAGTAATCTTTTTCAGGGGTCCGAAATCAGTCACATTATATCGATATCAACTTTGTATGTACGTGAAATGTTGTCCTTATGCATATATGTAACGCTTGTACGAGGGTGGCAACGAGGTTGATCATATTTGATGTTGGTTCTCTCTTCTCTCATTGTGTTAACCGCAACAGCACAAAGATCTTTCTCGTCTCTAAAATTGTTGTGGTTCTTAACTGGACTTGCTTTGTTTTATGTTCATAGAGTGTTGGCAAAGGTAAATGCATTTCTTCTTAACGTCAATACTTTATTATATACATTAGGCTAAGTAGGACGAGGGATGAGTGTTGACACAGGACGAGGGATAAGGGAAAGGTAATAGTGTTGGCAAAGGTAAATGCATTTCTTCTTAACGTCAATACTTTATTATATACATTAGGCTAAGTAGGACGAGGGATGAGTGTTGACACAGGACGAGGGATAAAGGAAAGGTAATAGTGTTGGCAAAGGTAAATGCATTTCTTTTTAACGTCAATACTTTATTATATACATTAGGCTAAGTAGGACGAGGGATGAGTGTTGACACAGGACGAGGGATAAAGGAAAGGTAATAGTGTTGGCAAAGGTAAATGCATTTCTTCTTAACGTAAATACTTTATTATATACATTAGGCTAAGTAGGACGAGGGATGAGTGTTGACACAGGACGAGGGATAAAGGAAAGGTAATAGTGTTGGCAAAGGTAAATGCATTTCTTCTTAACGTCAATACTTTATTATATACATTAGGCTAAGTAGGACGAGGGATGAGTGTTGACACAGGACGAGGGATAAAGGAAAGGTAATAGTGTTGGCAAAGGTAAATGCATTTCTTCTTAACGTAAATACTTTATTATATACATTAGGCTAAGTAGGACGAGGGATGAGTGTTGACACAGGACGAGGGATAAAGGAAAGGTAATAGTGTTGGCAAAGGTAAATGCATTTCTTCTTAACGTCAATACTTTATTATATACATTAGGCTAAGTAGGACGAGGGATGAGTGTTGACACAGGACGAGGGATAAAGGAAAGGTAATAGTGTTGGCAAAGGTAAATGCATTTCTTTTTAACGTCAATACTTTATTATATACATTAGGCTAAGTAGGACGAGGGATGAGTGTTGACACAGGACGAGGGATAAAGGAAAGGTAATAGTGTTGGCAAAGGTAAATGCATTTCTTCTTAACGTCAATACTTTATTATATACATTAGGCTAAGTAGGACGAGGGATGAGTGTTGACACAGGACGAGGGATAAAGGAAAGGTAATGACTGCGTCTATATATAAAATTATAGATAGGTTTATTGAGAAGAGAAGAAGGAAAAAACGTGTTTTATAAAGTACAGTCGACCTCGGATATAACGCGGTTGAAGAGACGAAACGTATATGAGCGCTGTAAACGAGATAGCGTTGTAACCGAGTTTACAGTGAACGGCGGAAATACTGTATGTAGTGAAAGAAAAGCATACTTTGTACTGTGTACGTAGTTAATGGCTATTTTATTACAATTATTACAAGCCGCCTCGGTGGCCTAGTTGATAGCGTACTAGGCTTTCACCACGAGGACCCGGGTTCGATTCCCGGCCAGGGCTTGGCATTTTCATACGCTATAGATCATCACATCGTCTGCATTAGCCCAAGTGTGCACAATAGTCGGACGTTAAACACAAAAAAAAAACAATTATTACACATATTACATATATTTTTGAAATATATTTTAGTTAAAATTAATAGGAAATAAGTACTGTACAGTCTGGTATGCATACATGCAACACGGTGTGTACACTGTTGTGAGGGTTCGTGAGATTGAAGTCCCCCCCCCACACTAAGGCGTAAAGAGTGTATGTGTGTGAGAGAGAACGCTTTTACAGGAACGACACAATTTACATTATTTGTTTAGCCTGCAACAAAATTTTACGAAAGGGTCCGTTTCTATTCTCAACCTTTATTCTAAAAACAGAACACAAATTGTATTTCAAGTGAGAGTGACTATAGGTCAGCAGCTTAAAAAACTGCTAAGAGCATCAGTGGGACAGAGAGACAAAATGTGCGAGTGAGAGGTCATGTCCCCACTCTGTCACCATAGCTCCTCCATTTTCCTTCATTATCGCTGAGTAGTAACAGTTTCTAGACTCAGATTGGCAGACTGTGTGTCACTGATTGTTGGAGGGAGCTGGAGGGGAATTCTCCTACATGCGCGAGAAATCCTCGCGCAGGCCGTTTACTAAGTGGCTGGACTATAACAGCAGCGTGACAGCGTTGTATCCGAGCCTAAAATACACGTACACTTAATATACGAGGGTTGATCAAATATAAACGAGACTGATTTTTTAAAAAATTTATTGCTTACTTACAAATTATTCTTGATACAACTTATTTTTCTACATAGTCTCCCGCACGAGTAACACATTTTTCCCACCGGATTGGAAGTTTTTAATTCCATCTTCGTAAAAGTTCTCGGGCGTTCATTGAGCCATTGGAGCACGAAGGTCTCCACCGCAGAATCGTTTTCGAAACGCTGGCCTCCAAGCGCCTCTTTGAGTGGCCCAAACAGGTGATAGTCGCAGGGTGATAAGTCTGGACTATATGGGGGATGTTCCATTGGTTCCCAGCCAATTTGATCGAGTTTAAGCCTCGTAGCGTTCGCCGAATGTGGTCGGGCATTATCGTGAAGAAGAATGACGTTTCTCGCCGGTTTAGATTTCCTTTTCCTACGAAAAGACTGTTTTGCGGCCTCTAAAACATCGTAATAATATTGTGCATTTATTGTGCGTCGTTGATGGAGGAAATCGACGTGAAAGGCGCCTTGATTGTCGAAAAATACAGTGGCCATTACCTTCCCGGCCGACGATCGTGATTTGGCCTTCAGGTTTTCTACTGCTTCCCGTCCTTCGGCGAATTCCTTGTGCCAAGCAAAAACGCGAGCTCTTGACAGGGTCCTGTCCCTGTATTGAGCCGTCAATCTACGAAAGATTTCAGTCGGATTGACCCCCTCCTTAGCCAAAAACTTAATAATAATTCTCTGCTCTACGGAAACGTGCACTTCACTCTCACTCATTGTATAGTTTTATACTGAAGGGTCCGAACGGAAATGTTGCCCGTCTACGCCCATCCCAAACCTCCCAGGCTACCTGAAACCCCACCCTTTAGAGTTCAATGTCCAACGGAAAAGTTTTTAGAAAGTCAGTCTCGTTTATATTTGATCAACCCTCGTAGAATATTGGGGACATTATGAAAACAGCCGAGTTAGCGTTCTAATCGAGGGCGTTATAACCAAGGTCGACTGTACATTTGTTTCAAAATGAATATCGTAAATAGCTGTATTGAAAGTAGTCTTTAAAGAATACTTAAATTTTCATTTCTTACTTTCCTAATGTTTGTTTTAATTTTGTCTGTTTATTTCACCAGATTTCACTGACTGGTGTATTTCACCAGTGCCAGTTATTAGCTGACAAAATTTTCTGTTCTGTTTTATCCTTAGTTTTGGTTCCTTAATGTGTAATGACAACATACACCATACGGTAACACCATATTTACTTTCCTTCCGAAGAAAGGTACATTTGCTGAATTATACTCACATTAAAAATCCCCACGAATCTCGGTCGAGATCCGATCCCACAACCTTGTACGGAGGTAACGTGCTAACCATTACTCTACCAGCTGTGACAGTTTTATAATGTTTAAAATTTTTTGGTCGTTATTTTAAGGCGAAAAGCACATTGAGGCTATTATCGCCTCCCTAAATGTAAGTGTGAGCGTAAAGTGTTAAAGTCGTAAGTGTAGTGTTGTAAGTGTAAGTGTGTGACTCGCGTACCGTGAGGGATGTCTAAATCCTCTCAATAGGTACAGCTAGTCTGCACCCCCTGCGGCGTATTTTTAAAATAAAATTATATATAATTAATTAAGAAATCAAGGCTGACAAAACAAGCAACTTTCAACAACTTAACAGAATACTATCATAAAAGTCGTTTTTAATGTCTATTTCACTGTTTTATTTTTTAATTTGCTTCTGTGCCGTTAAAGGCTTACAGAATTTGTGTTTTTCGTGTTACAGTTACGTAAATGGAGCCAAAAGTTTTAAAAGCTAGGCATGTAAAAAAAATTAAGTGATTTAAAAACAAGTAATGTAAAAAAAATTAAGTCAGTCCCTACTTAGGTCAACAATTTATACTTAAATTTATATCCTGCTGAATATCACATATGCAAAATTTTTTTCTCATAAAACTACAATTAATTAGTTAAATTTAATTAATATTTGAAAAAATGTATTAACATCAACGTGCCGTCCACTGCACGTTTAAAAAAATGTATTTGAACTTGAATGGATGAATAGAAAGTATTTTATTAACGATTGAAAATTTGAACAGGATATATAAATATATATATTTAGATAAATATATTATTATTATTATTTGCGCACATACCCTGTTGGATCACGCAAAGCACTCCGACTCATGTCTTGTTCCTTCTAATCCTCCACACCTCCTACATCCTGTCCCCATGGATCCTCTTCCGCTCCTCCGTCCATTTTACCCCTGCTCTCTTTGGGATTTCATTCTCTGGGACCTTCCAACCGAGCATCTTTCTCCTGTATGCGTGCCTGTCTTCAACATCTGTTGAGTCTATTCCTGCGTCATGTAGGTCTATTCTGAGTTGTGCGATCCACGACGTTGTTGATTTGACACCTTGTATATACTTAAGGATTCTGTTGGCAAGTCTCGTTGTTGGGCGTCTACTGGTGTGTCCATAGAACCGAAGCCTCCTTCTTCTGGTATCTGCTGCCAAGTTCGGTATCTTCTCTGTGGTCTTACGGGAGTGCAACCTGTATCCATCTTCTGTTAATCTCAGGCCAAGGATCTTCCTCAAGATTTTGCGTTCTTCCTTCAAAATAGCCTCCATGGTAGCTTTTGTGTGGAATGCTAGCGTCTCGCTTGCATATAATACCTCCGGTTTTATGACTGTGTTGTAGATAAATATATATATATATATATATATATATATATATATATATATATATATATATATATAATATATAGAGAGAATGCGAACTAATAGTGGGAACTAATAGTGGGAATTGAAAAAAATACGGTATTTTTTTTAAATAGAGTAAATATTTTTAAGTCTGAAAAAAGTTCAACAGTGCTACTTTTTGAATATATTTCAAAAATTGACGTCCTATAGGGAGGCCCGCTTATAAGTTGAATCATCCAACAAACCGCCCACGCCCACAAAATTGCATTCCGTCAGTGAGTAAAAGGTAAGTACAAGCCTTTTGTAAGAGACAAAGTTTCCAGAAAAACTAAGAGCATTGAATAACGTAACGTAACGTAACGAAACCATCATGATACCCGAACATCGTTCTTGCCTTAACGAAGAAATAGATGCCTTAACGACATCATCGCCATAGTCAATCTGTTCATTAGTCAAAGAAAATGTCAGTTTGTTGTAACTCTCTCGTTTAAGACTGTGCGATCGAAAAAAAAACAATTATGGATATTTTCGCTTAAAATAACTCACACGTGTTCGAAGACATGTTATTTTCGCGTAAAAATTAAAAAAAAATTTTTAAGCGTTTCGGGGGGTGGTATTAAATGGCCTTTTTTGTGTTTTAGTCAGTCCACGCCCACGTGTAAACGGAAGAAGCAATTTAAACCAATATTTTGGGTTGTATGCTACTAAAAATGCCCAACACCTCAATGACCTTCATTTTGTCATATCGGACATTTTTTAAAGAAACTGTTTTTTTGAAAAAAAATATATTTTTTATTGAATCAAAATTTAAATTTCATAGCTAGGTGCAGATAGGTTTGAAGGTTATTTTCCAAAAAAATATCTGTTCTAGACGAAATCATTTAGTCGTGGGGGCGTTTTAAAAAAATTGGCTTACTCCTGCAAATGAAAAGATGCAACCCGCAATCTTAGACTCCGTCCAACAGTCGCGCTCTCGCTCCCTCTCCTCCACCAGCTTGTCAATCCAACTACTTGGTCACTCGCTACATTCGTCGGTCAGTTCTTTTCCTAAAACCTTCTACTGTTACTATTTGATTGCACTACACTATTGGATTTGCAGTTTTGGCTAAACGCAGTGAATCAATGTTCTGGAATTTTATACGAATGTACGTTGTATAAATCACGAATGACGTATGTGTATGAAATTTATCCACCTTCATTTGAAGATGGCGCTGTTAATTTAATGATACTTGAAGTGTTGCTGACTATTCCCTTTAATACTAGCTGGGTGGCAAGACCTACCACAGTTTTGACCACTTGATGCAGAAAGAGCATGCAAACGTCCAATACTAGCTGGGTGGCAAGACCTACCACAGTTTTGACCACTTGATGCAGAAAGAGCATGCAAACGTCCAATACTAGCTGGGTGGCAAGACCTACCACAGTTTTGACCACTTGATGCAGAAAGAGCATGCAAACGTCCAATACTAGCTGGGTGGCAAGACCTACCACAGTTTTGACCACTTGATGCAGAAAGAGCATGCAAACGTCCAATACTAGCTGGGTGGCAAGACCTACCACAGTTTTGACCACTTGATGCAGAAAGAGCATGCAAACGTCCAATACTAGCTGGGTGGCAAGACCTACCACAGTTTTGACCACTTGATGCAGAAAGAGCATGCAAACGTCCAATACTAGCTGGGGCAAGACCTACCACAGTTTTGACCACGTGATGCAGAAAGAGCATGCAAACGTCCAATACTAGCTGGGTGGCAAGACCTACCACAGTTTTGACCACTTGATGCAGAAAGAGCATGCAAACGTCCAATACTAGCTGGGTGGCAAGACCTACCACAGTTTTGACCACTTGATGCAGAAAGAGCATGCAAACGTCCAATACTAGCTGGGTGGCAAGACCTACCACAGTTTTGACCACTTGATGCAGAAAGAGCATGCAAACGTCCAATACTAGCTGGGTGGCAAGACCTACCACAGTTTTGACCACGTGATGCAGAAAGAGCACGCAAACGTCCAATACTAGCTGGGTGGCAAGACCTACCACAGTTTTGACCACTTGATGCAGAAAGAGCATGCAAACGTCCAATACTAGCTGGGTGGCAAGACCTACCACAGTTTTGACCACGTGATGCAGAAAGAGCATGCAAACGTCCAATACTAGCTGGGTGGCAAGACCTACCACAGTTTTGACCACTTGATGCAGAAAGAGCATGCAAACGTCCAATACTAGCTGGGTGGCAAGACCTACCACAGTTTTGACCACGTGATGCAGAAAGAGCATGCAAACGTCCAATACTAGCTGGGTGGCAAGACCTACCACAGTTTTGACCACGTGATGCAGAAAGAGCATGCAAACGTCCAATCGTTAATATAATCGGTACCCATTGGTGGAAAAAATGCGACGTCTATTTTTGTTGTTGGTATTTTAAGGCGAAAAGCACATTGAGGCTATTATCTCCTCCCTAAATGTAACTGTGAGTGTAAAGTGTTAATCGTAAGTGTAAGTGTGTGTTAGACTCGGGTACCGCGAGGGACGTCTAAATCCTCTCAATACGTGCAGCTAGTCTGTACCCCCCCCTGCGGGGCGAACGCCGTCAATGCGGTGGTAAGGCAATTAATCAAGTAATCACTTTGAGGTTACCGTTTGATGAACGACTAAGTATATTTTTGCTTAAAATCGTGCGCACTTTGATGACGTAATATTTAGATTTCATTTAATTCGGAAATAAATTCCGACCGACCGTTAATGTGCATTTAATGAAACTCAAACATTTTATACGGTATATTTTTCAAATTTAAGCAATGGAAATAAGACTTTCGGAATAAATTTTAATTTTTTTTTTTTTTTTTTTTTTGGTGTTTAACGTCCGACTATTGTGCACACAGAAGGAGCGATATATTAAGGATTTAAAACAGAAAGAGCGATATATTAAAGATTTAAAACAGAAGGAGCGATATATTAAGGATTTAAAACAGAAGGAGCGATATATTAAGGATTTAAAACAGAAGGAGCGATATATTAAGGATTTAAAACAGAAGGAGCGATATATTAAGGATTTAAAACAGAAAGAGCGATATATTAAGGATTTAAAACAGAAAGAGCGATATATTAAAGATTTAAAACAGAAGGAGCGATATATTAAGGATTTAAAACAGAAAGAGCGATATATTAAGGATTTAAAACAGAAAGAGCGATATATTAAAGATTTAAAACAGAAGGAGCGATATATTAAGGATTTAAAACAGAAAGAGCGATATATTAAAGATTTAAAACAGAAGGAGCGATATATTAACGATTTAAAACAGAAGGAGCGATATATTAAGGATTTAAAACAGAAGGAGCGATATATTAAGGATTTAAAACAGAAGGAGCGATATATTAAGGATTTAAAACAGAAGGAGCGATATATTAAGGATTTAAAACAGAAGGAGCGATATATTAAGGATTTAAAACGACCGCCATTTTAAACGGGTGAACGGAGTCCGCTAAGTGTAACGTTATATCATAAGAAAGCTGCTACTGAAATATATTTGCGCACAAAGTTGGAATCAATTCACACCAAAGTATTAACGGTCTAGTGCTAAAAGGCGCGCGCGCGCACGCACACACACACACAATTTTAAAATTTTTCGAGATTTACTTTTAAGGATTGTAGATATAAAACGTGTTCGAACTGGTCACTTTCAACTATTCAACTTTTAAGAAACCATAAATCTAAAGACAGTATCTTAATCAAAAGTTGGGGGCAGGATACCGTAGCGTGTATAGCAGTAACCTACTTCCCTGACGTCGGGAGCCAGACGTGAAAAACGTGAAAGTATCAATTTTTACCGGAGTAGTAATTTTAGTGGCTTCTATTTGATCCGAACCGTTCCTTATCTCTTTCATTTATGAAAGGAAATCTTCAATCTCAGTGCTACGCGCCCGACGAGTCAACTGACCTGCTGTATAGCGTGGTGCATGTAACGTGACAGGTTAGATCAGCTGTTTTCAAACTTTTTTGGCATTGGATCCACTTTCAGCTTGAAATTTTGTTTCGTGACCCAACACCATAAAACGCACAACACACACACGCACACACACACACACACACGCGCACACACAACACACACAAAACACACGCACACGCGCGCGAGCACACGCACACACACGCACGAGCGCATACACAAACACGCGCACGCACACGCACACGCACACAAACACACACACACACACACACACACACACACACACACGCACACACAACACACAAAACACACGCACACACAACACACACAAAACACGCACACACACGCACACACACGCACGAGCGCATACAGAAACACGCGCACGCACACGCACACAAACACACGCACACACACACACACACACGCACACGCACACGCACACAAACACACGCACACACACACACACAACACACACAAAACACGCACACACACGCACGAGCGCATACACAAACACGCGCACGCACACGCACACAAACACACGCACACACACACACACACACACACACACACGCACACGCACACAAACACACACACACACACACACACACACACACACACACACAACACACACAAAACACGCACACACACGCACGAGCGCATACACAAACACGCGCACGCACACGCACACGCACACAAACACACGCACACACACACACAAACACAAGCGCGCGCACACGCACACAAACATACACACACGCACGCGCGCGCGTGTGTTATTTTATTGCTTTACTGCTTATATTAATATATATTAAAATCAATTATTTATTCTATATAAAAAGTGGAATTAAATGAAAATTATATATATATTGTGTTTAACGTCCGACTATTGTGCACACGTGGGCTAATGCAGACGATGGAATGATTTATAGCGTATGAAAATGCCAAGCCCTGACCGGGAATCGAACCCGGGTCCTCGGGGTGAAAGCCCAGTACGCTATCAACTAGGCCACCGAGGCGGCTATTTTAGAAATATAATGAATTTTAAGTAAATATTCGAATCACGAATTAAAATCAGTATATATTAATTCGGTTTCATTTATTTCAGTTTTCACTTCTGTCGGCCAGTCCCGCGACTGCCTATTTTTACTTTCGGATATATTTTCAAGCGGACACACAGTAAACTCTTTGTCAGTTCTGCAGCTCACAAAGAATTCACGTGTTCCTGTCAGTTTCCATCCGAACCGTCACAATTTATTCATGATAGGTGGGCCCTCTCCTCTCATTCAACCACAGAGTTGCACGGGAAAATCAATGGATGCAGATGAAATCCGCTCACGCCTAACACTATACTGACGCCTCAGACCGCTCATGTGTTTAACCAATCTGAAGTTTCATTTAACGTAAGTCCCATAAGTCGTTGGTTACCGTCTGGTTATGTCAAACAACTTATTCTTCACTGCTTTATATATTTGAAGCGAAGCTTTTACTGTTAGATTTGATTTTAGAAAAAATGTCCCGAACGTTTTTATGTAACGGAAATGTGAAACGGAAACAGCAAACGAATTTTGTCTTTCTATTCCTGTCTCTTTATTTTCTTTTTTCGAAAACATATTTTTTTCTCGATAATATTATATTATATTATGCATATAAAATTATATATGTATATATATATATATATATATATATATATATATATATATATATATATATATTATATTAATATTATTTCGATATACCCTGTGAGTTGCACGGGAAAATCAATGGATGCAGATGAAATCCGCTCGCGCCTAACACTATACTGACGCCTTAGACCGCTCATGTGTTTAACCAATCTGAAGTTTCATTTAACGTAAATCCCATAATTCGTTGGTTTCCGTCTGTTTACGTCAAACAACTTATTCTTCAGTGCTTTATATATTTGAATCGAAGCTTTTACTGTTAGATTTGATTTTATACAAAAGTGTCCCGAACATTTTTAATGTAACGGAAATATGAAACGGAAACGAGCAAACGAATTTCGTCTCTATATTTTTGTCTCTTTATTTTATTTTTTCGATAAAATATTTTTTTCGATAATATTATATTATACATTTATTTTTTTATTTTTTTTTTTGTGTTTAACGTCCGACTATTGTGCACACTTGGGCTAATGCAGACGATGGGTGATTTATAGCGTATAAAAATGCCAAGCCCTCGCCGGGAATCGAAACCGGGTCCTCGGGGTGAAAGCCTATTACGCTATCCACAAGGCCACCGAGGCGGCTGTATTATACATATAATATTATATATATATATATATAAATATTATTTCGATAAAAATATATTTTTAGATAATATATTTTATTTTCCTTTCCGATAACAGTACACGCATATTACCTGAAAACGTTGTGTTGCTTTGGTTTCGGTATTTTTCCACAAATGAAGAACACGTGCACGTTGTAACCTTTCATAATACATTCGAAATTAATATAGAAGTTTAAAATAATTGTTGTTTTGGCTAATTATTATTGGTTAATGATATTATTATTGGTTAATGATAATAAATTAACCAATGATAATAATATATATTATTGGTTAATGATATGATATTGGTTAATATCATAATATTAATCAATATTATGATAGTTTTTAACAACATAACCTGAAACTTATTATAGTCTATCAGCTGTTCAGTCAAATCAGCTGATCGTTAGGAATTAATATAAAACAACCGATCTTTACTATAACTACCGTAAATAGTAGGCCCTATTTATTTATTTAAACAAAACAAGATATTTGTAATATATCTTCAAACTAGTTATGGTTCAGAAAACGAAATTGGTATAACGTAAATCAGAATTTATTTTTAAGAAATTTATATGAAATTACATTTTTATGGATAATTCACGTAGTGAATAGTGACGATTCAAATTTATATATATATATATATATATATATATATATATATATATATACACACACACACACACACACACACACACACAATAGATAGATAAATAAATAGATAAATTGTTAAACCAAACAAATTATACCGGATTGATTTATATAGGTCTTATCAATAGACATCACGTACTAACATGTTCATGATGTATAAATATATACGAGGCGTGTTCAGAAAGTAACTTGGAGAGTCCGATTGTCAAACAATTTTTTTATGTTGGTATACACGCCCTTGAAGTATGATAAAACTCTCAGCTGTTTTCATTGTTGACTTTGCCTGTGACAGCCACTAAGGTTAGACATGTTTTTATGAGCTCGGCGATTTTCGTTTTTTACAAGAAATGGATCAAAGAATTTGTAACAAATTTTAGCGTAAAAAATGGAATAAAGTGTAAAAAAGTGTGTGAAATGTTAACAAAGGCCTATAGTGAGTCTGCTATGAGTAAAGCAAGAGTTTACGGGTGGTATAAGCGTTTCCAAGAAGGCCGTGAAGACGTTGAAGATGACGAACGCCCCAGCACATCAACATCCGATGAAAACGTGGAAAAAGGTAAGTAAATGGTTGTAAATAATCGCCGAATCACAATTAGAGAGGTCGCTGATGATGTTGGCATATCGATTGGATCATGTTATGACATTTTTTCCAATGTTTTGTGTATGTAACGCGTGGTAGCAAAATTCGTTCAAAAATTGTTGAATTTTGAACAAAAACAGCGGCGAATTGAAGTCGCTCAGGAGTCACTAAATGAAGTCAACGACGATGCAGAATTACTGAAACGTATTATAACAGGTGACGAAACATGGGTTTACGGATATGACGTCGAAACTAAGGCTCAATCATCCCAGTGGAGGCATTCTGGCTCGCCAAGACCGAAGAAGGCTCGACAAGTGCGGTCGAACGTGAAGCACTTTGCTCACTGTGTTCTTCGATATTAATGGCATAGTGCATCATGAATTCCTGCCACCAGGTGAAACGGTCAATGTGTACTACCTACAAGTTCAACGTTTGCGTGAAGCAATCTGAAAAAAACGCCCGGATCTGTGGAAAAACAATTCTTGGCTTTTGCACCACGATAATGCACCAGCTCCCATTTCATTGCTTTTTCGTGAATTTGTGGCCAAAAACAGTACTGTAACGATGCCCCAGCCTCCATATTCGCCAGACATAGTTCCGTGTGACTTTTTTCCTATTTTCAAAAATAAAAACAACCTTAAAAGGCAGTTGTTTTACAGCCGTAGATGACATTAAAAGCGCATCGCTGAAAGAACTAAAGGCTATCTCAAAGATCGAGTTTGAGAAGTGTTTCGAGGATTGGAAGAAGCGCTGGCACAAGTGCATAATCTTCAATTTGGACTATTTTGAAGGCGACAACATCAATGTAGAAGAATAAATAAATATTTTTGTTCAAAAAATAAATAAAAATAAAGTAACAAAAAATTAAAATTCTCGTTACTTTCTGAACACACCTCGTATATAATTTGACAGTAATAATTATATGCTTAATGTATAATATATAAAACATTATGTATGCAGTATATCATCGCCTTTAAATCAAAAGGGGCCAACTCTAATTGTTATATATTTTTACATCTTGAACATGTTAGTATATGACTATGTCTGTTGATAAAACCTAGATTAATCAAGCCGGTATAATATCATTTGTATATGTATATATATATATATATATATATATATATATATATATATATATATATAAAACGTTTGCATATGTAACAGTTTACCTGTAATACTTGCGCGTAACGGTATATATGTATTAATTACCTTTTAAGTTCGTTAGGACCTGGGTTTTACTGTATGGCCTATAACTTGAGTCGTCACTATGACTGCCTGAATCCGTAAAAAGATTTATTTCATGTCAAATCGTTGAAAATAAGTTCTAAATTATTTTAACACTATTTTAGTTTTGTGAACCATATGTTTGAAGGTATGTTTGCAAATGTATTGTTTCGTTTAAGTCAGGGGTCTCCAAACTACGGCCCGAGGGCCACATCCGGCCCGCGGACAGATTTTGTCCGGCCCGCGGAGAGCTAGCATACTTGAATACTCCTTTTAGAGAACATATTTTTTATAGCAAATTAAATTTAGTTTACTGAAGTATTCTAATTTTATGTTGAATAATTATTAATATTACATCTACATTGATATGGTCATGGGCTAACTACTCATAACATTGTTGTAGGCTTATTGTTATTGTTTTTGTGATAAGTTGGATAAAGAAACACAGAATTGTAATGAGTAAAGACATGTACAATATGCAGAAAATTTAACTTCAGTATATAATAGCTAACAAATTATTGAAATGAATCCAACTAACATTTTATACATTTTAAATAAAAACATAACTTATAACAAGCATAATAACATATGAAATACTAATGAGATTTATGTAATTGAGATTTTCCACTGACAATAGTTTGTAGTTGTGAAATAATTTTACTTGTACCAATTATTAAAAGAGATTTAAGGTGCTCATCAGTTAATTTAGATTTAATTAAATTTCATCAGTGGACTATTTCACTTTTTACCACCAGCAACAATGATAATATGGTTTTGGCCCTTGGAACTTACTGGAGTAATCAGTATGGCCCTAAGGCTGGAAAGTTTGGAGACCCCTGGTTTAAGTGAAAATAAATATTTCAACCTAGGTCCGTTTTCGTTTACTATTATTGTCGATAATATTATATTATACATTTATTTTATTCTTCTTCTACGTTTCACCCACTTTGGGGGACGATTGATCAATCAATGTTCAGTGCGTCGTGCTTTCCTGTCCGCCCAGTATTTCTTCATCCTTTCAGATCTTGCCGTCCTCTCTGCCTCAGAAATCCTATATGGTATTTTGGTCTTGACCCTGTCCTGGAAATTTATTTTATTATTATTATTATTTTTTTTTTTTTTAACGTCCGACTATTGTGCACACTTGGGCTAATGCAGACGGTGGGGATGATTTATAGCGTATGAAAATGCCAAGCCCTCGCCGGGAATCGAACCCGGATCCTCGGGGTGAAAGCCTAGTACGCTATCCACTAGACCACCGAGGCGGTTATTGTTTACTGTAGTTATAGTAAAGATCAGTTATTTTATATTCGTAACGATCAGCTGATTTCATCGAACAGCTGATAGGCTGTAACAAGTTTCGTGTATTGTTAAAAACTATCAATACTAACAATAATCTTAAACGGTTACAACGTGCACGTGTTCTCCATTTAAGGAAAAATACCGAAACCAAAGCGACACAACGTTTTCATATAATACGCGTCGAAAAGGAGGAAGAAAAGGAGACGAAAATAGAGAGACGCAATTCGTTTGCTTGTTTCCGTTAAATTGAAAAGGTTGGGACACTTTTTTTCTATTCACTCACTCTCTAAAGCTAGCATTAAAAGCTCCTCTTCAATAATAAAATAATCCAAAAATAAACTTCAGGTGAAGGTTGATTTTTTTCGATAATTCTTAAAATTGATTTAACAGTTTTGTTCCGCTGTTTAAAATTACTTTTATAAATCAGTCTTGCCGCCTCGGCGGCCTAGTTGATAGCGTACTAGGCTTTCACCCCGAGGACCCGGGTTCGATTCCCGGCCAGGGTTTGGATTTTCATACGCTATAAACCATCCCATCGTCTGCATTAGCTCAAGTGTGCACAATAGTCAGACTTT
This sequence comes from Callitettix versicolor, assembly GCA_022606455.1. NCBI lineage: Eukaryota > Metazoa > Arthropoda > Insecta > Hemiptera > Cercopidae > Callitettix > Callitettix versicolor. The sequence continues at coordinate 8,256,496 of CM040182.1, forward strand.
AAAAAATTGCCGCCTCGGTGACCTAGTTGATAGCGTACTGGGCTTTCACTCCGAGGACCCGGGTTCGATTCCCGGCCAGGGTTTGGATTTTCATACGCTATAAACCATCCCATCGTCTGCATTAGCTCAAGTGTGCACAATAGTCTGACTTTAAAAAATTGCCTCCTCGGTGGCCTAGTTGATAGCGTACTGGGCTTTCACTCCGAGGACCCGGGTTCGATTCCCGGCCAGGGTTTGGCATTTTCATACGCTATAAATCATCCCATCGTCTGCATTAGCTCAAGTGTGCACAATAGTCTGACTTTAAAAAATTGCCGCCTCGGTGACCTAGGTGATAGCGTACTGGGCTTTCACCCCGAGGACCCGGGTTCGATTCCCGGCCAGGGTTTGGCATTTTCATACGCTATAAACCATCCCATCGTCTGCATTAGCTCAAGTGTGCACAATAGTCGGACTTTAAAAAATTGCCTCCTCGGTGGCCTAGTTGATAGCGTACTGGGCTTTTACTCCGAGGACCCGGGTTCGATTCCCGGCCAGGGCTTGGCATTTTCATACGCTATAAATCATCCCATCGTCTGCATTAGCTCAAGTGTGCACAATAGTCAGACTTTAAAAAATTGCCTCCTCGGTGGCCTAGTTGATAGCGTACTGGGCTTTCACTCCGAGGACCCGGGTTCGATTCCCGGCCAGGGCTTGGCATTTTCATACGCTATAAATCATCCCATCGTCTGCATTAGCTCAAGTGTGCACAATAGTCGGGACATTAAAAAATTGCCGCCTCGGTGGCCTAGGTGATAGCGTACTGGTCTTTCACCCCGAGGACCCGGGTTCGATTCCCGGCCAGGGTTTGGCATTTTCATACGCTATAAATCATCCCATCGTCTGCATTAGCTCAAGTGTGCACAATAGTCGGGACATTAAAAAATTGCCGCCTCGGTGGCCTAGGTGATAGCGTACTGGGCTTTCACCCCGAGGACCCAGGTTCGATTCCCGGCCTGGGTTTGGCATTTTCATACGCTATAAATCATCCCATCGTCTGCATTAGCTCAAGTGTGCACAATAGTCGGACGTTAAAAAAATAAAATAAAATAAAATGTAAATCAACCGAGCATGAGTAAGTATTTGTACCACTAAATAATCACGCTTCTCTCGTGCATCAGTGTTACAGGTAAACCTAATACCAGTCGCTGGAAGTGCGTTATCACGGCGTTCCGTACGGTAACCTTAAAAGGACTTTTCATGTAAATGTAGCTTAAGCATTTTTATAGCCACGCCATCTGCCACCAGCCTTACTTAATAAGGTGAAATACGGCTTTAAGCATTTTTCTTAAAACATAAACCTTTCAGGGTAAGGCATCGATGACGTAATAAAACCTTCAATAAAAAATATTTCCACATTAAAGTCTGCGCGCGGTGGTAAAGTTTATCCGAATGAAAATTCGGTTCCTTTTTTTTGCTTTTTTCTAGAGAATGGTACGGTATCGTTTAATTATAGTAGTTGCGTTTCGAAATGTTTTTTCTGTCATGATAGAAGCGATTTTTCAAAAACTGATAACTTACAGAATGGCACGAAATGCTAAATCAGTATATATGGTAACATTTGTTCAGATTAACAGTTATTTATGTTTTTTTGTTAGCAAAAACGCCTGCAGTTTATGAATACTAGTTTTTTTTAGAAGGATTCGGTGATCGAAGTGACTAAAGCATCGGTCAGTCTACTACGTCACTCAACTGCGCACCTAAAGGTTCTCAGTTCGAGCCGCAGTTGCTTCCGTTGCGTTTCTCTTACTGTTAACACTGTTTCCTCCTCATTAGGTAACACTGACTCGTCCTCATTAGCCTAACTGGCAGAAAGTACGGACATAACGCAAAAAAAACGTTTTGAGATGCGTTGTTTGTGTATCGTTAAAGATGGCTCATAAAGGTAGTCTGTCTGTCTGTTGAAGAGCGCGAAGGAAGACTGCTGTATTAGAATTAAACAAACAGTGTAGTGCTTACAAAAAAAAAAATCTTAGGCACTGCTTGGATGGGCCGACAGAATACTACTTTTGGCATACATGACTGCATACTTTTTCACTATTAATTTAATTATTTTTATAAAAATATAGATGCATGCAGGAAAGGGCAACTCTTGAGAAATTATTTCCATATTAAATTTCGCGTGTGTGTAAGTGCACAACTTAAAAATTAACTGAAACTGTCACAGACTATGAATTTGAGTATCTTAGGCTATAAAAGCGACTTCAATAATTAATCAGTTTATAACTCTACTTTTGACAGTTTTATATATATATATATATATATATATATATATATATATATATATATATATTGGTGTTTAACGTCCGACTATTGTGCACACTTGGGCTAATGCAGACGATGAGATGATTTATAGCATATGAAAATGCCAAGCCCTGGCCAGGAATCGAACCCGAGTCCTCGGGGTGAAAGCCCAGTACGCTATCAACTAGGCCACCGAAGCGGCTTTTGACAGTTATACCGTGTAAGTATAATAATAAATATAATATTTGCGATTCTGGCATTTAAAAATTGGTACAGTTCATATACATTAAATAATTTGACTACACAAATTTAGAAAATACACATTTTAAAAATTAACAAGAACAATAAACATAACCTCAATTGAAATCATATTGAAGCTGCCGCCTCGGTGGTCTAGTGGATAGCGTACTAAGCTTTCACCCCGAGGACCCGGGTTCGATTCCCGGCGAGGGCTTGGCATTTTCATACGCTATAAATCACCCCATCGTCTGCATTAGCCCAAGTGTGCACAATAGTCGGACTTTAAAAATAAAAAAAAGGTATTGAAGCTTTTGTGCGAAATCAGCTGTTTAGAAGCAGCCGCTTCCAGTCCAGATATATACGGGAACAATATATGCTGTGAGGTTTGCGTTACGGATTCAAGCGTGACGCGAAAGAAAATGTTTTGTCAACCGCGACCGTCCAAGTTTTCACTTAAAAAATACATTTTATTAATCACTTAAAAAATAAAAATAATAATAATGTGTTGTAATAACGTTTGGAATTGGTGCTCATGTGGATGTGTTAGAGCGTTCCGTGACGGCAAACCGAACGGTTTAGTGCACATTTTCAAACTCAGTGATCGCCTTCATTTAAAACAATAGGTGACTATACGAAAAATGTAATAGCGATAGTTTAGTATTTGAGAGTTAGCGTCGACGGGCTGTTAAGTGTCACATTCTTCAGAATGTCAAAGCTGTAAAAGCAATGTTGCTAAGGAGTCGAGTCGTGTAGTTTGTGTGGGATCAACAAGAAAAGCAGAAGCAGACTTAGGATATACACGTGATTTGTGCAGGGTTTGCATTTGAAAACTGATTCATCCCCACTGCACACTTATAGGGCAGGTTCTATTCAAGTCTTCCTAACTCCTCAACCATGACCCCCCCAACTTAATTTCTTCTCCTTGATCATACTCATATACTCCCTCCACTTCCCCCTATACATCCCCACTGCACACTTATAGGGCAGGTTCCATTCAAGTCTTCCTAACTCCTCCTCAACCATGACCCCCCAACTTAATTTCTTCTCCTTGATCATACTCATATACTCCCTCCACTTCCCCTATACACCCCCACTGCACACTTATAGGGCAGGTTCCATTCAAGTCTTCCTAACTCCTCCTCAACCATGACCCCCCAACTTAATTTTTCTTCTCCTTGATCATACTCATATACTCCCTCCACTTCCCCTATACACCCCCACTGCACACTTATAGGGCAGGTTCCATTCAAGTCTTCCTAACTCCTCCTCAACCATGACCCCCCAACTTAATTTCTTCTCCTTGATCATACTCATATACTCCCTCCACTTCCCCCTATACATCCCCACTGCACACTTATAGGGCAGGTTCCATTCAAGTCTTCCTAACTCCTCCTCAACCATGACCCCCCAACTTAATTTCTTCTCCTTGATCATACTCATATACTCCCTCCACTTCCCCTATACACCCCACTGCACACTTATAGGGCAGGTTCTATTCAAGTCTTCCTAACTCCTCCTCAACCATGACCCCCCCAACTTAATTTCTTCTCCTTGATCATACTCATATACTCCCTCCACTTCCCCCTATACATCCCCACTGCACACTTATAGGGCAGGTTCCATTCAAGTCTTCCTAACTCCTCCTCAACCATGACCCCCCCCAACTTAATTTCTTCTCCTTGATCATACTCATATACTCCCTCCACTTCCCCCTATACATCCCCACTGCACACTTATAGGGCAGGTTCCATTCAAGTCTTCCTAACTCCTCCTCAACCATGACCCCCAACTTAATTTCTTCTCCTTGATCATACTCATATACTCCCTCCACTTCCCCCTATACACCCCCACTGCACACTTATAGGGCAGGTTCCATTCAAGTCTTCCTAACTCCTCCTCAACCATGACCCCCCAACTTAATTTCTTCTCCTTGATCATACTCATATACTCCCTCCACTTCCCCTATACATCCCCACTGCACACTTATAGGGCAGGTTCCATTCAAGTCTTCCTAACTCCTCCTCAACCATGACCCCCAACTTAATTTCTTCTCCTTGATCATACTCATATACTCCCTCCACTTCCCCTATACATCCCCACTGCACACTTATAGGGCAGGTTCCATTCAAGTCTTCCTAACTCCTCCTCAACCATGACCCCCAACTTAATTTCTTCTCCTTGATCATACTCATATACTCCCTCCACTTCCCCTATACACCCCACTGCACACTTATAGGGCAGGTTCTATTCAAGTCTTCCTAACTCCTCCTCAACCATGACCCCCCAACTTAATTTCTTCTCCTTGATCATACTCATATACTCCCTCCACTTCCCCTATACATCCCCACTGCACACTTATAGGGCAGGTTCCATTCAAGTCTTCCTAACTCCTCCTCAACCATGACCCCCCAACTTAATTTCTTCTCCTTGATCATACTCATATACTCCTCCACTTCCCCTATACATCCCCACTGCACACTTATAGGGCAGGTTCCATTCAAGTCTTCCTAACTCCTCCTCAACCATGACCCCCCAACTTAATTTCTTCTCCTTGATCATACTCATATACTCCCTCCACTTCCCCTATACATCCCCACTGCACACTTA
>CM040182.1:8279125-8299125 GCA_022606455.1 Callitettix versicolor
TATGGGTGGTTGTATGGGGGGGGGGAAACCAGTATAAATCGGAGGAAAGCGTCAAAAGCTGTTTTTGAGGCAAATAACGTGTGAGCAAGTTTGTGTTATTCCACGCATAATTTATTTAACCTAACCATACAATAGGTTGTAGTCAAATGTGAGGCAGATGGCGCTAATAACGCCAAGCTTTGTAATTCACAAGTATGCGCAAGTATTTGAAGGGATAAATTAGTATTACCGTTCCTCGATCATGTTTACCAGGATCAAGGACACTTTGTCGTTCTGCAGTGTTAGTGCCGAGTAGAAATTTTAATATAAATATTTACATTGCAAACACGGCAAAGGAAGCTGGGGCAATACATATGAATGAAGCTCTCCGGGAAGCAATTGCCCCAGTTTTTTTAGCGTCTCACTGAATTTCATAGCTTACGTTCCGTGTGACTGTACGCATTTCTTAAAAATGTCAGTTTGTATTTTGTATTTTTATAATGATTTAAATAACATTGGTTTTGCAATTTTTTTTTTGTTTACAAGTATTTAAATATCCGGATTTATTGGAAGCATTTAACTTAATAAGTTGGATCTGCAGGACATAATAGCAGTGGCCGCCTCGATGGCGTAGTTGATAGCGTACTTGGCTTTCACCCCGAGGACCCGGGTTCGATTCCCGGCCAGGGCTTGGCATTTTCATACGCTTTACATCATCCCATCGTCTGCATTAGCCCAAGTGTGCACAATAGTCGGTCGTTAAACACAAAAAAACATAATGGCATTGTTTACATAAAAACATAATGCACTCCCTGGCGTTCCACTTTATATTTTAAATTAGTTATAAAAATATTTTAAAAATCTGAGACTTGTAAAACAATATTTTTTTTCGTTAGAGGGCCAAAACTGTCATTGATCCTAGTTTTGCCACTCAGCTATGTATCTTATTACGCGCCCTCGTCCACAGGTTCAACCTTCCCAATCCAACGTCACGTTTTTAGATAACCGTGAGATATTTTGTATGCCCTGTTCTATCGTCTATCCCCCACTTAAGAGGATGCCTAGGGATTCAAATATTTTCCTGTCCAAGGCTGGACAGTCAAAAACTATGTGTTGAGCTATTTCCTCAGCTGTACCATAATTCCTACACAAAATATTTGTCACATGAAAACCCATTTTGTGTAGATGACTACGGAATGTCCTGTGAGCCTTAAAAAATCCACTTCACTCTCCACAGATCCGTCCTGTTCAGCTTAGGGGCCTCATCTGTAAGGGACCTAGTTGGACCCAAAAACATACTCTTTGACTGTACAAGACGGTCCATTTTCTCCCAAAACCTTTGGTTTTCCTTAGAAACTCTTCGGGAGACATACCTGCGTGCTAGGGTATAAGATACTCCACATGCACCTAGTGGACCCACAAACATCCTCTTTGACTGTACAAGACAGTCCATTTTCTCCCAAAACCTTAGGTTTTCCTTAGAAACTCTTCGGGAGACATACCTGCGTGCTAGGGTATAAGATACTCCACATGCACCTAGTGGACCCACAAACATCCTCTTTGACTGTACAAGACAGTCCATTTTCTCCCAGAACCTTTGGTTTTCCTTAGAAACTCTTTGGGAGACATACCTACGTGCTAGGGTATAAGATACTCCACATGCACCTAGTGGACCCACAAACATCCTCTTTGACTGTACAAGACAGTCCATTTTCTCCCAGAACCTTTGGTTTTCCTTAGAAACTCTTCGGGAGACATACCTGCGTGCTAGGGTATAAGATACTCCACATGCACCTAGTTGGACCCACAAACATCCTCTTTGACTGTACAAGACAGTCCATTTTCTCCCAAAACCTTAGGTTTTCCTTAGAAACTCTTCGGGAGACATACCTGCGTGCTAGGGTATAAGATACTCCACATGCACTTAGTGGACCCACAAACATCCTCTTTGACTGTACAAGACAGTCCATTTTCTCCCAGAACCTTTAGTTTTCCTTAGAAACTCTTCGGGAGACATACCTGCGTGCTAGGGTATAAGATACTCCACATGCACCTAGTTGGACCCACAAACATCCTCTTTGACTGTACAAGACAGTCCATTTTCTCCCAAAACCTTTGGTTTTCCTTAGAAACTCTTCGGGAGACATACCTGCGTGCTAGGGTATAAGATACTCCACATGCACTTAGTGGACCCTAAACATCCTCTTTGACTGTACAAGACAGTCCATTTTCTCCCAAAACCTTTATTTTTCCTTAGAAACTCTTCGGGAGACATACCTGCGTGCTAGGGTATAAGATACTCCACATGCACCTAGTTGGACCCACAAACATCCTCTTTGACTGTACAAGACAGTCCATTTTCTCCCAAAACCTTAGGTTTTCCTTAGAAACTCTTCGGGAGACATACCTGCGTGCTAGGGTATAAGATACTCCACATGCACCTAGTGGACCCACAAACATCCTCTTTGACTGTACAAGACAGTCCATTTTCTCCCAGAACCTTTGGTTTTCCTTAGAAACTCTTTGGGAGACATACCTACGTGCTAGGGTATAAGATACTCCACATGCACCTAGTGGACCCACAAACATCCTCTTTGACTGTACAAGACAGTCCATTTTCTCCCAGAACCTTTGGTTTTCCTTAGAAACTCTTCGGGAGACATACCTGCGTGCTAGGGTATAAGATACTCCACATGCACCTAGTTGGACCCACAAACATCCTCTTTGACTGTACAAGACAGTCCATTTTCTCCCAAAACCTTAGGTTTTCCTTAGAAACTCTTCGGGAGACATACCTGCGTGCTAGGGTATAAGATACTCCACATGCACTTAGTGGACCCACAAACATCCTCTTTGACTGTACAAGACAGTCCATTTTCTCCCAGAACCTTTAGTTTTCCTTAGAAACTCTTCGGGAGACATACCTGCGTGCTAGGGTATAAGATACTCCACATGCACCTAGTTGGACCCACAAACATCCTCTTTGACTGTACAAGACAGTCCATTTTCTCCCAAAACCTTTATTTTTCCTTAGAAACTCTTCGGGAGACATACCTGCGTGCTAGGGTATAAGATACTCCACATGCACCTAGTTGGACCCACAAACATCCTCTTTGACTGTACAAGACAGTCCATTTTCTCCCAAAACCTTAGGTTTTCCTTAGAAACTCTTCGGGAGACATACCTGCGTGCTAGGGTATAAGATACTCCACATGCACTTAGTGGACCCACAAACATCCTCTTTGACTGTACAAGACAGTCCATTTTCTCCCAAAACCTTTATTTTTCCTTAGAAACTCTTCGGGAGACATACCTGCGTGCTAGGGTATAAGATACTCCACATGCACCTAGTTGGACCCACAAACATCGTCTTTGACTGTACAAGACAGTCCATTTTCTCCCAAAACCTTAGGTTTTCCTTAGAAACTCTTCGGGAGACATACCTGCGTGCTAGGGTATAAGATACTCCACATGCACCTAGTTGGACCCACATACATCCTCTTTGACTGTACAAGACAGTCCATTTTCTCCCAAAACCTTTATTTTTCCTTAGAAACTCTTCGGGAGACATACCTGCGTGCTAGGGTATAAGATACTCCACATGCACCTAGTTGGATCCACAAACATCCTCTTTGACTGTACAGGAGAGTCCATTTTCTCCCAAAACCTTTGGTTTTCCTTAGAAACTCTTCGGGAGACATATCTGCGTGCTAGGGTATAAGATACTTCACATGCACCTAGCTGGACCCACAAACATCCTCTTTGACTGTACAAGACAGTCCATTTTCTCCTAAAATCTTTATTTTTCCTTAGAAACTCTTCGGGAGACATACCTGCGTGCTAGGGTATAAGATACTCCACATGCACCTGGTTGGACCCACAACCATCCTCTTTGACTGTACAAGACAGTCCATTTTCTCCCAAAACCTTTATTTTTCCTTAGAAACTCTTCGGGAGACATACCTGCGTGCTAGGGTATAAGATACTCCACATGCAGGTTCACCTTCTTCGCAGCACCAACGTCCTCCGGCGTAAGCTGCATTCGCAACCTTTTGACACTAGTTTCCGATGGGCCGTCAGAAGTAGCATGCCTATTCTGAGGAGGCCGCCACGCCGATTCAGCACCAAATCTTCCTGGAGACCAGAGAGTTCGGCTTCATTTGGTGGATGCCTAACCTTAGCGTGATGCTTATCCTTCCAACCCTCACGCTTTTCCTTTTAGGATAGAACTCGCCTCTGATGAGGGCTTTTTCAATGCTTTTCTTTCGTACTTGACCACGAGAAAGCCATACCTTCGGTACAACTCCCTGGTCACTACTGCCCTGTCTGTTGTTACCATCTTTCAGATTTAGCAGGATGTCCTCCACAATGGTTGACAGATCGTCCATGCTTAATTTGTCAAGAGGAATTCATTCCACCCCAGGCCCGCACTCTAGTGGAATGCTTTTGGTCTCGATCCACACGCTCCCTTTAACTCCTTAGTTCTTGTTTTTCTTTCGACTCGGTTATATAATTCCCACGATTACCAGGTTTCTAATAGTCTATTCCTTCAGTGACCCGTTTAAAGAAATTAAGAGTAAATACTATTTATTGGGTTCCTCTTTTTTATCCAGTAGGCTCCGTTAAAGACACTGAATATGCTCTCAGTGTTATTCGACTTTCGGCTCGGACCGCACAACACCTTGGTTTAGGGTACTCCTTCTCTTAGTTCGTCCAGGCATTAAGGGATTATCCAGCTCTTGATGCCCTTGTCTAAGGCATGAATCCAAAACAGGACTTTAATGAATACAACTTGTCAGCTCTCAGAATTCAAACAAACAGTTTTGACGATGTCGGTGTAATATGTGTTTGTGCGTGAAAGAGACTACGGTAAACGAAGTGACCGATTTTTGTGAAATTTGACATAGGGTCTAATTTTCTCATATGTCTGGTAGATTTTTTAAATTTGGTCGAAATTAAAATTTTAGATTCGATTAATGAATTTAAAATCCATTTTTAACGAATTTTCATTCGAAAATGATCTATTGAAATGAGCATCGATCATGACCCCTAGATCGTGTGTAAGTGTGTGTGTGTGTGTGTGTGTGTGTGTGTGTGTGTGTGTGTGTGTGTGTGTGTGTGTGTGTGTGTGTGTGTGTGTGTGTGTGTGTGTGTGCGCGCGCGCGTGTGCGCGTGCGTGCGTGCGTGCGTGCGTGTGTGTGTGTGTTTTAGTCTAAATTTATTAAAACTTGGTACAACAATCAATTTTTGGTAGCAGCTTGGACAAGTTCATTAACCAACAACATTCTTTCAACAGTTTCACAATTGCAGTCGTTTCAAATCTTTAAAAATATTTTTTTCTTAATTGTTTTTGAAAATCTGATTTCAACAACTCAGTCAGCATTAATAAACTATCGCCATCACAGCTCTCTCTCTCTCTCTCTCTCTCTCTCTCTCCCTCCCCCCCCCCCCTCCCTCCCCATCTTCCCTCTCCCTCCTCCTCCTCTCTCTCCTCCATATCCCCTCTCTCCCCCTCTCTCTCATATCTATATATATATATATATATATATATATATATATATATATATATATATATATATATGTATATGTATATGTGTACACACATATATATATATAGTAAAATTTATATATATACACATGTAAATATAATTTTAACTATAGTAGACATGTATATATACTTACATATATATGTGTGTACATATATATATATATATATATATATATATATATATATATTATAAACTACTGAACTGAATTTAACAAAACTTTGGTCGGCTCTTTATAATTAATAGAGTCTTAAAATAATGTAAATTACTAAGCGAATTTAAAAATAACTGCTTCTTAATTTATTATAAATTAAATAACTCGAGAATTAGTCATTTTACAAAATAACTAAAAGAATAACTTTGTATAGGAAATGTTACGATAAGGACATCATAGCTTTGGAAATCGGAGTAACACTAAGCTACTTGTTGCAACCAAGTTATCCTTGTAGTGGTTTTTTTTTTAATAGCTCATTCTCAAGTTATTTAAGTTAATGGCCGCCATTTTAAATTTCCTTATTAATTTTAACCATAGTTTTTTTAACGGTACACTATCAGTATAAATAGTTGACTAAAGTTTGGATAAAATCGGTTTTATGGTTTAAAAAAATGATTATAGTTTTATAGTTTAAAATTAAAAAACATATAGACAGACAAGCATATATATATATATATATATATATATATATATATATATATATATATATTTTATAAAGCCGCCTCGGTGGCCTAGTTGATAGCCTACTGGGCTTTCACCCCGAGGACCAGGTTCGATTCCCGGCCAGGTCTTGACATTTTTATACACTATAAATAATTCCATCTTCTGCATTAGCCCAAGTGTGCACAATAGTTGGATATTAAAAAATTTTTTTTAAATAAATAAATATATATATATATTTATATATACATTTTTATAAAACTAGGCACCAGAGACCCATGTTTATTTTGTAAAATGTGTTTGTTCGACCCAAGGAGCAATTCTACAAAAAACGAATACAGTTTAATCACTTCCTTAAAAGACTTCAAGCATCGACCAGAACTTTCCCGAAAACGACAATGAACGCAACTGGGAACTGGGATCCCAAAGCAACACGTAACCGAAAAAGAAAAAAATAATTGACCTTCCAATTTACTCTTTTTACAAAGTGATTGCAATGAAATAAGGTCACAGCTCCGTTCAAGGGAGCTGTGCGAGATGAATATCTAGTAATGAAGTTTCTGTTGCTTTTTATAAGTGAAGTGCAGTGCTAGTAGATAGCTCTACCTTCAGATGTCTTCATTAAGAATAAATCTGTCTTCATCATTGTAACAAATGTAATGTAGCACTTGACTTCATATTGTATATATCTCAACAAATCAACCTGATTTTATAAAGTTCATCTCAGAAGTATGCAACAAATATGTACGAAACACTTAATTGAACTAAATATTTTGTAAAATTTTACGAACATATGCGCGTTACTTGTGGTTTGAGCAATTAGTTTGCAAGACGATATTGAGATAGTGACCGGGTCCTAGACTTCCTCCATCGTCTGTATTTTTTAATAAAATTTAATTTATTTTTATTGTTGTAGGGCCTCTTTACAGTTCTGAAAAAATATTATTTATTTTTAAGATTCTTTTTTCGTTGAAATTCTTTTTATATTCTTCTTCTTTTCTGCTATGATTATTCTACTTTTGATTATTGATTATTCTATGTTCAGTATAACGAGCCTTCCATAGCTTCGTCAATTCTACTTTCATTGGCGCGTTTCGGAGAACCTCCATCTTCGAAAACTATATCTATACTGGTCACCAATATTATGGCCTATCCTATTTATAATTTTCTATCTCCACCTCGAGCCCCTCCTATATTCAACACGTGTACTTTAAACCTGACGTGCTCGCTTCTGATTGGCTCTTCAAAACCATACGTTTTCGGTCGCTTCTGATTGGCTCCTTTCAAAATTTCTCTTCAACGGTCGTCCCTCCTGTTAATTTTTGAAAATCTTTAGATTTCTAAACGTAATATCTGCTTGCGACGAAATCATACGATTTTTGAAGAGCCAATAAGAAGCAAGCACGTCAGGTTTATCAATTTATTGACACATAATTTATGGCCTATTTGTAACAACAGGCAATGTCAGCAGTTTCGTAATTTTTCTGCGTCATTGTCAATAGTGTTTTCTCTTTGACTGTACACGTATTGAATGGAGGAGGAGTACGAGGTGGAGGTAGAAAATTATAAATAGGACGAGCCATAATATTGGTGACCAGTATAGATGTAGTTTTTGAAGATGGAGGTTCTCCGAAACGCGCAACGAAAGTAGAATTGACGAAGCTAGGGAAGGCAGATCATTATACTGAACATAGTTCGTTTTTCGTGTTAATTAGTTTTTAAGGACGTTTAGTGTATTTTATTTTTTCTCAATCCAATTTTGTTATTATTGCGGGGCCAATTGACTGCCTTACGACAAATTTTGTTAGAATTTTAAGATATGTAATAATGTAGTTTTTGGCAAATATTTAGGGCTGTTATTATATTTTTCAAGGTAATGTTGTTGATTCAAGGTGATATAGTTATACATAACTATCCGTAGTTGTACTGTGTGTTGGTTATTTTATTTACCTTTAATTAATTTTTTTTCTATAATCTCTTTATTTTGTACTTTTGATGTTTTTAGACATCTCAATTTCGCATCACGCCTCTATGGTTATTCGCCGGAAAAAACTAAAGTGTAATTCGGTCAAAAGAAATTTTATAATTTAAATTGTTTAAAATAAAAGTTTAGAGAAAATGAAAATATCTGTGAAACGAATTCAGTATTTAGAGCATTAGGTTCTGAATTTCGCACTACTAAGAAATATTCCAAAATTGATAAATTGGACATATTTACATATATATTTTAATAAAACGTGAGAGGATATTATGGGTTGGTGGAATTTGGGTGGGTAGAGTAGGAAGCGGTGCTGCCTTTTAAGCCAATTGAAAAAGCACCGAGTGAAAAATGTTATGAAGCATTGGTATAAATGAAAGAGTACCAATTTATTAAGAACGTATCCTGTTGACAATACGCAAAAACATTACTGACTTCTAGGCGTGTTTGTGTGTGTGTGTGTGTGTGTGTGTGTGTGTGTGTGTGTGTGTGTTTGTTTGTTTGTTTGTTTGTGTGTGTTTGTTTGTTTGTGTGTGTGTGTGTGTGTTCGTGTGCGTGCGCGCATGTGTGTGCGTGCGTGTGTGTGTGTGTGTACGCGCGCGCGCGAGTGTGTGTACGCGTGTGTGCGCGCGCGCGCGTGTATATGTGCGTGTGTGTGTACGTGTGCGTGCGTGCGTGCGTGCGTGCGTGCGTGCGTGTGTGTGTGTGTGTGTGTGTGTGTGTGTGTGTGTGTGTGTGTGTGTGTGTGTTTAATAGTAACGTGTTTACACTTAAAGTACAAAATATTTACTGAAATACAAAATACGGGTAAGAATTTAAAACAACTCAGTAACAGAATGAAACATCAAATAATATTTATTACAATTAAATGTAAATAATACCACTTCACCATGAATATGTCGATATTACTGTAGAAAAAACACTTGTCTACTTTGGGGGATATCTATAAGCAAATTTACAAACCACGACAGCTTTAAGACAAAATTTACCTAAAAATATTGCCCTTAAAAACAATTACAATTTAAAAATTGTTCTGTAGACAAAAAATCGTCCTCAACAGTATTGACATGCAATCTATACAAGTAATTACAATATTCCTTCATACATTGGAATGAGAAAAAAAATCTAATGTGTACATTTATCAAATGCACAACCTGCTTAAAGAGGATCTTGCGCTCAACTCCCTCATAAATAACGTCAGTGAGCTGCACATTTGATGTATTCAGGCAGAGTATTAAAAAGCGATTGCCCGAGGAGAGAAAACGTTTTCATAAAATGTGTTTCAAAGCGCTTTGACACTACAGAATTTCCTGCCCCTTATAGACCGTACTGTTTGCCCAAAAACCGATCAGAAAACTGCCCACTTCCAGTTATAAAAATAATCCAAGTACTTTCTAAACGTACAGGTACCTTGTTATTTGTAACAACAGGCAATGTCAGCAGTTTCGTAATTTTTCTGCGTCATTGTCAATAGTGTTTTCTCTTTGGCTGTACCCTCTTTATCATTTTTAAAACAAATAATTAAAATTTTAATTCACAACAGCACATAAAATCTATATGCAATATTTTGAACATTTCAAAAAATGGTCAGGATCGGGTCTTAATATCGTAAAAAAAAGGACTTGAGCTTACCATGATAGCCGATCTAAAAGCTCGTATTTCAATAACAATTTGCAAATGAACACTCAAGACAATTGTCGAATTTAAAAATCAAAAACTGTAAGAGTATTTGTTCGAAAGCTAAAGCTTATAAGTTGAAGCTGTGCGTGATTGAAGTTCGAAGCTGATTAAGTGAAACTGCTCAACTGAAATGACGTCCTACAGTCACACAGTCCTAAAGAGAGATAAGGAAACTGAAATGACGTCCTACAGTCACACGGTCCTAAAGGGAAATAAGAGAACTGAAATGACGTCCTACAGTTACACAGTCCTAAAGGGAAATAAGTGAACTAAAATGACGCCCTACAGTTACACAGTCCTAAAGGGAAAGAAGAGAACTAAAATGACGTCCTACAGTTACACAGTCCTAAAGGGAAATAAGAGAACTGAAATGACGTCCTACAGTCACACAGCCCTAAAGGGAAATAAGAGAACTGAAATGACGTCCTACAGTTACACAGTCCTAAAGAGAGATAAGAGAACTAAAATGACGTCCCACAGTTACACAGTCCTAAAGGGAAATAAGAGAACTGAAATGACGTCCTACAGTTACACAGTCCTAAAGGGAAATAAGAGAACTGAAATGACGTCCTATAGTTACACAGTCCTAAAGGGAAATAAGAGAACTGAAATGACGTCCTACAGTTACACAGTCCTAAAGGGAAATAAGAGAACTAAAATGACGTCCTACAGTTACACAGTCCTAAAGGGAAAGAAGAGAACTGAAATGACGTCCTACAGTTACACAGTCCTAAAGGGAAAGAAGAGAACTGAAATGACGTCCTACAGTTACACAGTCCTAAAGGAAAATAAGAGAACTAAAATGACGTCCTACAGTTACACAGTCCTAAAGGGAAATAAGAGAACTAAAATGACGTCCTACAGTTACACAGTCCTAAAGGGAAAGAAGAGAACTGAAATGACGTCCTACAGTTACACAGTCCTAAAGGGAAAGATGAGAACTGAAATGACGTCCTACAGTTACACAGTCCTAAAGGGAAATAAGAGAACTAAAATGACGTCCTACAGTTACACAGTCCTAAAGGGAAAGAAGAGAACTGAAATGACGTCCTACAGTTACACAGTCCTAAAGGGAAAGATGAGAACTGAAATGACGTCCTACAGTTACACAGTCCTAAAGGGAAATAAGAGAACTAAAATGACGTCCTACAGTTACACAGTCCTAAAGGGAAAGAAGAGAACTGAAATGACGTCCTACAGTTATACAGTCCTAAAGGGAAATAAGAGAACTGAAATGACGTCCTACAGTTATACAGTCCTAAAGGGAAATAAGAGAACTGAAATGACGTCCTACAGTCACACAGCCCTAAAGGGAAATAAGAGAACTGAAATGACGTCCTACAGTTACACAGTCCTAAAGGGAATAAGAGAACTGAAATGACGTCCTACAGTCACACAGCCCTAAAGGGAAATAAGAGAACTGAAATGACGTCCTACAGTTATACAGTCCTAAAGGGAAATAAGAGAACTGAAATGACGTCCTACAGTCACACAGCCCTAAAGGGAAATAAGAGAACTGAAATGACGTCCTACAGTTACACAGTCCTAAAGGGAATAAGAGAACTGAAATGACGTCCTACAGTCACACAGCCCTAAAGGGAAATAAGAGAACTGAAATGACGTCCTACAGTCACACAGCCCTAAAGGGAAATAAGAGAACTGAAATGACGTCCTACAGTCACACAGCCCTAAAGGGAAAGAAGAGAATTGAAATAACCTAGTCTGGCGGTCGGAAAACGCCAATTAAATGTTTAAGCTGGTGTTACTATGCGCTGCAGAAACATGAAACTTTAATCAGTGCAATTTGTCAGTTGTAAATTTAAATTAAATATAAATTTTGTAATTCAATTCGAATACTAGGCGGATGTTTCTTTAACCAATGATATTATTTTTTAATTATCATTACTGGATTGATTATTAGAGAGCTACCATTTAAAGATGAGCTACTGGAGTTACCTTCATGGTAAGATCGAAACTAAGGACCTTGAAATGAGCCGTGATCCTGACCGCTGGATCACTTTTTTAGTTTTCATATAATGTTTACAGATATCGCGGCGGTCGTTTTTTATGCAATTTTTCACAAACATTGCGGCGATCAGTTTCGATGTTGTAATTTTTCACGAAGATCAAGGATGTCATTTTTGACGTAATATTTTTACAAAGACCGCAGCTTCCAGTTTTGATGTATTTTTTCACAAAAATCCCAGTTGTCAATTTTGATGTAATTTTTCACAAATATTGTGGCAGGCAGTTTTGACGTATTTTTTTTACAGATCGCACCCGCCAGTTTTGATGTAATTTGTTTACAAAAGTTTCAGCTGTCAATTTTGATGAAATTTTTCACAAAAATCATGGCAGTCAGATATGATGTACTATTTCACAAATACCGCGGCAGTCAGTTATGATGTAATTTTTCACAAATATCGTGGTTCTTAGTGTGTATGTAATTTTTCACAAAGATTGCGGCAGTTAGTTATGACGTTGAAATTTTTCACAGAAATCGCGGCAGTCAGTTATGATGTAATGTTTCACAAAAATCGCAGCAGTTAGTTTTGATGTAATTTTAAGCAAAGATCCGGCAGTCAGTTATGATGTAATTTTTCACAAAAATCGCGGCAGTTAGTTTTGATGTAATTTTAAGCAAAGATCGCGGCAGTCAGTTATGATGTAATGTTTCACAAAAATCGCGGCAGTTAGTTTTGATGTAATTTTAAGCAAAGATCGCGGCAGTCAGTTATGATGTAATGTTTCACAAAAATCGCGGCAGTTAGTTTTGATGTAATTTTAAGCAAAGATCGCGGCAGTCAGTTATGATGTAATTTTTCACAAAAATCGCGGCAGTTAGTTTTGATGTAATTTTAAGCAAAGATCGCGGCAGTCAGTTATGATGTAATGTTTCACAAAAATCGCGTCAGTTAGTTTTGATGTAATTTTAAGCAAAGATCGCGGCAGTCAGTTATGATGTAATGTTTCACAAAAATCGCGGCAGTTAGTTTTGATGTAATTTTAAGCAAAGATCCGGCAGTCAGTTATGATGTAATGTTTCACAAAAATCGCGGTAGTTAGTTTTGATGTAATTTTAAGCAAAGATCGCGGCAGTCAGTTATGATGTAATGTTTCACAAAAATCGCGGTAGTTAGTTTTGATGTAATTTTAAGCAAAGATCGCGGCAGTCAGTTATGATGTAATTTTTCACAAAACTCGCGGCAGTTAGTTTTGATGTAATTTTAAGCAAAGATCGCGGCAGTCAGTTATGATGTAATTTTTCACAAAAATCGCGGCAGTTAGTTTTGATGTAATTTTAAGCAAAGATCGCGGCAGTCAGTTATGATGTAATGTTTCACAAAAATCGCGGCAGTTAATTTTGATGTAATTTTAAGCAAAGATCGCGGCAGTCAGTTATGATGTAATTTTTCACAAAAATCGCGGAAGTTAGTTACGATGTTGAAATTTTGCACGCGACAGTTTTGATATAATTTTAAGCAAAGATCGCGGCAGTTAGTTTTGATGTAATTTTAAGGAAAGATCGCGGCAGTCAGTTATGATGTAATTTTTCACAAAAATCGCGGAAGTTAGTTACGATGTTGAAATTTTGCACGCGACAGTTTTGATATAATTTTAAGCAAAGATCGCGGCAGATGAGTTATTTTTCACATAAATCGCAGCTGTCAGTTTTGATGATGTAATTCGTCACAAAGTTCGTACAATTACAGCAAAAATAGGCACCACACAGACGTCGATGTACGAGGGTTGATCAAATATAAACGAGACTGACTTTCTAAAAACTTTTCCGTTGGACATTGAACTCTAAAGGGTGGGGTTTCAGGTAGCCTGGGAGGTTTGGGACGGGCGTAGACGGGCAACATTTCCCGTGAAGCAGAGAATTATTATTAAGTTTTTGGCCAAGGAGGGGGTCAATCCGACTGAAATCTTTCGTAGATTGACGGCTCAATACGGGGACAGGACCCTGTCAAGAGCTCGCGTTTTTGCTTGGCACAAGGAATTCGCCGAAGGACGGGAAGCAGTAGAAAACCTCAGCCATGATCGTCGCCCGACCACTTCCGTCACGGACGAAAACATTGATGCTGTTCGGAAGCTCCTGGACGAAGACAGACGTATATCGCTGCGATTTATTGCAGATGAACTCCAGTTGAGCTATGGTAGCGTTCAAAAAATGGTTACATCAAACCTGGAACTCAGCAAAGTATCTGCAAGGTGGGTTCCACGAATTTTGACCGACGTTCACAAACGGAATCGTTTGGAGATTTGCCAGCGACTATTGACCCAATTTGAACGAGATGGTGAGGCATTATTAAACCGGATTGTCACCTGTGACGAAACATGGGTTCACCATTACACTCCCGAGTCGAAACAGGCAAGTATGGAATGGCGGAAGAGGGGTGAGAGGGCGCCTCTGAAGGCCAAATCACAATCGTCGGCCGGGAAGGTAATGGCTACTGTATTTTTCGACAATCAAGGCGCCTTTCCCGTCGATTTACTCCATCAACGAAGCACAATAAATGCACACTATTATTGCGATGTTTTAGAGGCCGCAAAACAGTCTTTTCGTAGGAAAAGGAAATCTAAACCGGCGAGAAACGTCATTCTTCTTCACGATAATGCCCGACCACATTCGGCGAACGCTACGAGGCTTAAACTCGATCAAATTGGCTGGGAACCAATGGAACATCCCCCATACAGTCCAGACTTATCACCCTGCGACTATCACCTGTTTGTGCCACTCAAAGAGGCGCTCGGAGGCCAGCGTTTCGAAGACGATTCTGCGGTGGAGACCTTCGTGCTCCAATGGCTCAATGAACGTCCGAGAACTTTTTACGAAGATGGAATTAAAAAACTTCCAATCCGGTGGGAAAAATGTGTTACTCGTGCGGGAGACTATGTAGAAAAATAAGTTGAATCAAGAATAATTTGTAAGTAAGCAATAATTTTTTTAAAAAATCAGTCTCGTTTATATTTGATCAACCCTCGTAACTATGAGAGTTTTTAATAAAAATACACATTTTATTCACAATGAACCAGACAAACAAATGCCATAAATGCTCATTTTATTTCTATTAGATTAGATACAACAACAGTTTATAAAAACAGTTTTTTTATTAATGATGTGTTTCTTTTCGCGTATCCCTTTAAACTCTACTTCTAACTTGTGAACATTATCTAACTGTGATAAATAACAAAAAACAGGTATAAATTGTCATAAAATGTTATCGTTAAAATATTAATTAGAAAACAGTGTTTTTTTTATAGATAATTGCTTTTATTCTGTTCTTCATTTGAACTACTGAGCATATGTACTCTTTTATTGTAAAGTAGGACACCACCTGTTAAATGCTACAGATAGCAAAACAGTCTATAGCTATTAATTACAAAACAGTCTGCAAACCTATTCGCAAGATTAACTACAATCAGCTGTATCGTTTACTCCCGCCCAGGTTCTGTTTGGCATTCACGATCGCGGTGGACAGATTGCTTTACATTTGACGGAGCCTCGAGGCTTGTAGCTCTGTAGTCCATACTGCTTATCCGTGTAAGACAAGTGCTATGTAACAATGTAGATTGTTCCGCAAAATTATATTTATCTAAATTTAAAAGTCTTGCATGAGTGGATGTGGCGTGCTTTTAAATATTTAGCAAATAGTTTTTACTTTCAAAGAAACAGTAAAGATGTTTAAAACGACAAAAAACATACAAAAGGTAAAACATTTAACGTTTCCACACGTAAGGACTTTATGTATTTATGCAGTTGTAGCCTGATCTGCAATTTTCGATATTTTATTTACTAAAATGCTTTATTACATGCCCAAAAGTAATAATCCAAAATATAAAAGCGCGGAAACCAAGAGAAGTACGATAAAAATCGAAAATAAAAGTAACTAACATAACCTCAAAATTACTACCGCGCGAAAGTCGCTAACGTGTCGTATATCGGTAAAACGATACAAATACGTGTAAAACGGGTTTTTCGTGATGAAAAACTTTATTTTTTTTAACAAAAAGCCCCATAACCTAACTGATACGGTTATTAGGCCTAACACGGTGATGCGTGAATTGTAAGGCTTACAATTGCCTTTCTGACAACGGCTTTGTCCATTTCACGGTCAACTACTCGGTTAATTTTGTTGATTATGAGACAGGTGCACGCACGAATACGATCGAAAAATGAATACCAAATCTGTATCAGTTAGGTTCACCACGCAAGTACCGTGTCAGTTAGTATTGAGTATACTTTTACTTTTTTTTAAAAAAAAGGTTTCCTTTCAGCATCACAACCGTGTCAGTTAGGTTATGGGTTTTTTTGTTAAAAAAAAGTTTTTTATCTCGCAAAACCCGTTTTAGACGTATTTTTATCGTTTTACACATTAGCGACTTCGCGCGGTAGAATTTTGAGGTTATGTTGGTCATTTTTATTTTCGATTTTTTACATACTTCTCGTGGCTTCCGCGCTTTTATCACGGAAAACCCGTTTTAGACGTATTTTTATCGTTTTACCGATCTACAACACGTTGACTTTGGCGCGGTAGCAATTTTGAGGTTATGTTGATCACTTTTATTTTCGATTTTTTACGTACTTCTCGTGGTTTCCGCGCTTTTTATATTTTTGATTATTGCTTTCGGGCGTGTACTGAAGCGTTTCAGTAAAAAAAAATATCTAAAAAGGCGGAACACTGCACTTTTACCGAACTTTAAAATGAGATAAACGTAATTTTGCCCCAACAAATAGCGAAGTAATCGGTTACGTTAATTAACTTCGGTGTTGCAGGAAATAGATTTAATGTGGCTGCAGAGTTAACAGACCTTAAGCAAGGCTACGGCTTTTAGAGAAATTTAATAAGTAAACCGATAGACGAGCTTAAAGGATAAACTCTTTTCATTTCGTTCTTTATGGAAAAAATTACCTTGTTTACGAAATGTCTAAAAGTAATGAAGTTGACGTTTTAAAGACACTTTGTAGATCTTCGTGTCCCTCCCGTTTTTAGGATGAAAGTTTTAGGATTAAATGTTCAATTCTTTTTTCTAGTTCGATCCGTTAAATTTTACAGCCGTTTTATTTGTTGCAGATAATGATGGAAAATAACAACTGTAATTAACCGAATGGAGCTTTCTGCATTCGTAAGTAAAACAGTATGTTATGTTTATATAACCCTAAACGAACACCTATGTTTCGCTACGATATTTTAATAAAAAAACTGGCGTGTTTAATGCCTTTCTAAAGGAGAGAACAATTTTGCAGTGAATGTAAATTTATGAAATACATTTGTACGAGGTGTGGCTATTAAATAACGGGACTGACGTAAAAAAAATATTTTCATTTTATACATAATTACTTATTTATTATCACCTTCAATATACACCCCTTCTCTATGCCTACAACGCTCCATGCGAATTTTCCTTTGTTAGAAGCAGTGCTGGAAGTGATCTTCTGTCAACTCCTTCAATACTCTTGCCGCTTTCACTTTTATAGCTTCCATTGACTTAAAATTTCGTCCCTTTTAATGCATATTTCACCTTAGGGAACAGATAGAAGTCACATGGTGGAAGGTCGGGTGAGTAAGTTGGATGTTCTAACACAGGGATGCTGTACTTGGCCAGGGAGCTCTTGACAGATAACGCGGAATGAGCTGGCGCATTGTCTTGGTGGAAAACCCATGATTTGTCCTTCCACATTTCGGGTCGTTTTTTCTTTACTCTTTCACGTAGTTTATCAAGTACCTCAAGGTAGTAATATTGATTAATTGTTTGACCTTCAGGAACCCAGTGAAGGTACACAATCCCATGAATATCGAAAAAAAGCATCATCATTGCTTTAAATTTTGACTTGCTGATTCTTGCTTTTTTGGCTCTCGGTGAAGTTGGGGTTTTCCAATGCATGGATTGGCGCTTTGTTTCCGGATCATACGTAAACAACCACGATTCATCACGTGTTATTATCCTTTCCAATAAATTTAGGTCATTTCAATGGCATCCAAAGTGTCAGTACAAACATTTTTGCGAGCTGCTTGTTGTTCAAACGTGAGAACTTTTGGCACCATTTTGGCTCACACTTTTCGCATGTTCAAATTGTCACGTAAAATTTGCCGTACACATTCTTTATCAATGCCTGCAGTTTCACCAATTGCACGAATACGTAATCGACTGTCAGACTTTGCAAATTAGCAACTTTTTCGACATTGTCATCAGTTTTTGACGTTGAAGGGCGACCTGGCCGCGAATCATCTTTAACGTCTTGTCGGCCATCTTGAAAACGCTTAAACCATTCAAAAACACGTGCCCGCGACAAACATTCACTGCCATACACTTCCTTCAGTAAATCATAAGTTTCAGTAGCGGTTTTCTAAGTTTGAAGTGAAATTTAACAACAATTCTTTGCTCTATTATTACACTAACCATTTTGCAAAACAAAATAACACTAACTGAAATGAAGGTTATGACTAAACGGTGTTGGTTACACAAACGATGCTAACTGCATTCTGAAGAGAAAGCTTCACACTAAACAGCTGTCGGCCAATGACGGTTGGCGCATGCGCACTTGTTCCGCCGCAGCGTCAGTCTCGTTATTTAATAGCAACACCTCGTATGTCTTAGCTGCATGAAGTTAATGCTCACAAATTGAACCAATCGGTGTTCGTTGTTGGCTTGTGTAATTATATTACTGATTTTATTGTGATTTTGAAAATAACTAAAATTAAAGAAAATGGAACACTTCTCTAAATAATATGCAAATATAGATAAGTTTTTCAACAATGCTGGCCTATCGAACTGTGAATATTCTAATATTTGTGACGACTGGACGATGTATTTAATATATTGGCTATTATAATTAATTAAAATTTGCATTAATGGAATTTGAACTACTGACCATATGTATTCTTTTATTGTAAAGTAGGACACCACCTGTTCAATGCTACAGATAGCAAAACGTCTATAGCTATTAATTACAAAACAGTCTGCAAACCTATTCGCAAGATTAACTACAATCAGCTGTATCGTTTACTCCCGCCCAGGTTCTGTTTGGCATTCACGATCGCGGTGGACAGATTGCTTTACATTTGACGGAGCCTCGAGGCTTGTAGCTCTGTAGTCCATACTGCTTATCCGTGTAAGACAAGTGCTATGTAACAATGTAGATTGTTCCGCAAAATTATATTTATCTAAATTTAAAAGTCTTGCATGAGTGGATGTGGCGTGCTTTTAAATATTTAGCAAATAGTTTTTACTTTCAAAGAAACAGTAAAGATGTTTAAAACGACAAAAAACATACAAAAGGTAAAACATTTAACGTTTCCACACGTAAGGACTTTATGTATTTATGCAGTTGTAGCCTGATCTGCAATTTTCGATATTTTATTTACTAAAATGCTTTATTACATGCCCAAAAGCAATAATCCAAAATATAAAAGCGCGGAAACCAAGAGAAGTACGATAAAAATCGAAAATAAAAGTAACTAACATAACCTCAAAATTACTACCGCGCGAAAGTCGCTAACGTGTCGTATATCGGTAAAACGATACAAATACGTGTAAAACGGGTTTTGCGTGATGAAAAACTTTATTTTTTTTAACAAAAAGCCCCATAACCTAACTGATACGGTTGTTAGGCCTAACACGGTGATGCGTGAATTGGAAGGCTTACAATTGCCTTTCTGACAACAATAATATGTGCTGTATAATTATACAGGACATTGAAGAAAAATATTGTACAAACGATGCGCAAAATAAAACTTAATTTATAAACAAATTAACATTTAAATGCTGTAAAATTTTGCCATAACTGGGCTAATTATGTATCATAATTGCGTTAATTGTAATTTAAATATTTGTTATTGGACGTACTTGTTATTATATTACATATAATTATTAACGTATATTATTATTATACTTACATTATTAACATGTACATACGTATAATATTAATTAAAATTATCTTTTACAAACCATGTGCAGGATATATTTAACTGTCCCCGCAGGGGAGTGCAGACTAGCTGCACCTATTGAGAGGATTTAGACGTCCCTCGCGGTACCCGAGTCTAACGCACGCACTACGACTTTAACACTTTACACTCGCTTACATTTAGGGAGACGATAATAGCCTAAATGTGTTTTTCGCTTTAAAATTACAAAACGTATATTTAATTGTAAACTC
>CM040182.1:8304125-8309125 GCA_022606455.1 Callitettix versicolor
ATCGTCTGCATTAGCCCAAGTGTGCACAATAGTCGGACGTTAAACACAAAAAAAAAAATCATCTTGCCCGTTGTTGCTTATTTAATAGTAGACCTGGCCAACGACAGAGAGATCACGAAAGCCGGTTCAGGTCCGATGAACTCAAATACAGATCCCATGTACGTAATTTTTTTGTTGTTATTTTAAGACGAAAAGCACATTACATTATCGCCTCCCTAAATGTAAGTGTGAGTGTAACGTGTTAAAGTCGTAAGTGTAGTGTTGTAAGTGTAAGTGTGTGTCATACTCGGGTACCGCGAGGGACGTCAAAATCCTCTCAATAGGTGCAGCTAGTCTGCACCCCTGCGGGCCCATAAGATCAGTAATAAATATATAAATTATTTTCTTTTTCTTTAGAAATAATTTATTAATTTATTTATAAATTATAATTAACGCCTTTATACTACATACCAGCCTAGATAGCACAAAATCTTAGAGCGATTACAGTTAAATATATCTTGAACATACTGTGTTCAGTATAATAATCTGCCTTCCCCAGCTTCGTCAATTCTATTTTCGTTGACGCGTTTCGAGGAACCTCCATCTTCAAAAACTATATCCATACTGGTCACCAATATTATGGCCCGTCCTATTTATAATTTTCTATCTACACCTCGTACCCCTCCTCTATTCAATACGTGTACATTAAACCTGACGTGCTCGCTTCTTATTGGCTCTTCAAAAATCGTATGATTTCGTCGCAAGCAGATATTACGTTTAAAAATCTAAACATTTTCAAAAATTAACAGGAGGGACGACCGTTGAAGAGAAAGTTTGAAAGGAGCCAATCAGAAGCGACCGAAAACGTATAATTTTGAAGAGCCAATCAGAGCGAGCACGTCAGGTGTGATGTACACGTGTTGAATAGAGAAGGGGTACGAGGTGGAGAGAGAAAATTATAAATAGGACGGGCCATAATATTGGTGACCAGTATAGATGTAGTTTTTGAAGATGGTGGTTCTCCGAAACGCGTCAACGAAAGTAGAATTGACGAAGCTAGGGAAGGCAGATCATTATACTGAACATAGTGACAATAATCCTTGCAGAAAAGAAGAAGAATTTAAAAAGAATCTTGAACATACTTTGTACAATATTGTCCTTTAATTTAAATAAATAAGGTTCTTAATATAATTAAATTTTAATTAACGCCTTTATACTACTTGCCAAGCAACAGGTAATAAATTTCCTACATTGTAGTAAGTAGATAGGTTATGTTTTGTTTATCTTCACACAATTCATTGAAATAAAGAATCGTTAAAGTAAATTATAGGATTGAATCAGTTTTATTTGGGCTACAACATTTTATTAAACTGTTAAAAGAACAATGCATTTCGTAAGCAACTGACAAGTTTATTATTTAACTGTCAACAAGCAAATACTTATTTATGTTAAATAAAGTTCAGGTCAAGTTGTAGTAAATAAACGGGAATCACCCTTAAGAATTCTAAATCGGAGGTTAAATTTAGAGGTGAATTGTCTGAACCATTTGAGATCCAAACTGGACTTAGGCAGGGAGCCGGTCTCTCACCATTGTTGCTTAACTGTGCGCCGGAGAAAGTCATGCGATGTAGCAAGTACGGTGGAAGAGGCTGAATTTCAGATCGTTGAACTTAAAAAAAATGCAACAAAAATCGGACTACAAGTCTCGTTTGAAAAGACGGAAATGATGTCGACCTTCCCAATCGAAACACCAGCCATTCAACTGAGCAATGGTAAACAAATAAGATTGTGAACAAGTTTAAGTGTCTTGGGGAAATTATAGCTTGGAATACCGACGAGAAACCATCGATAGACAGCAGAACATACAAACCGAAACAAGCGCAACGACTCACCCGGCCAACCTACAGAAAGAAATCGCTCTCAGTGAATGCCAAATTTCGACAGTATAATTCAGCTTTTAAACCAGGGCAACTTATGCTAGTGAAACACTCTCAAGTTGAAGATTAAATCAACAATTGATAAACTGTTGAAAGCAGGTAGAAGGATCATCAGAACAATCATTAACAAGAAACACCGAGTGAATGGCCAATGGAAGACGTGGTATATCGAGAAAATGAGTCAATAATAGACACGATGCGGAAAAAGAGAATTGCTTTTTTCGGCTATATAGAACGCCTTCCAGAAACCCGATTGGTGAAACAGCTATTTAGCTATTTCTGGAAGATCAAAACGCAGAATAATTGGTTCAAAGCGATCCATAGTGATTTAGAAGAGTGATTTGACGGTGCCTCAAATTGAAGGTAGAACAGAGAAGAGGATTCTAAGGAATATCTGCAATTCAAGCTAACAACATTTGAACGAAAGACTGTCAAAGGGCAGCCAGGTCGGACAGGATGAAGAAATTTTGGGAACGGAAGAGGCTGAAACGCTTGCTCTCAATAGCGGTTGGACTTGGAAGTGTATGGACTGATTAAAGTGTTCCAATGAGGGCGTAAACTGGGGAAAAAATAGATGGGTTATATTCACACAATTGAAATTGAACATTGAATGTATTAAAGAATCATTAAGGTAAATTAACTGACAAGAAATACGTATTTTCATGGGATTGCTACAGTTTTAGTTGGACCGCAAAATTTTACTAAACTGTTGAATTGAACAATGCATTTTTTTAAGAATCGGGCAACAAATTACCAACTGACTGTTGGACTTCCCGTGCATATTCGTAAATCCTTGTATTATTTAATTATATCTTGTCATTTTAATGTATCACTTTCAACGATTTTACGCTAATACAGAGCTGTAAGAAGTATTCACTTCAGGATGTGAATGGTGTTGATTTTATCGCCGAAGGTTTCACGATTCGTCAGGAACCAAAACATTCGCCGAGTTAGCTACCCTCGGTGCTTAAGAGATATTTTATCCACTTTTAAATAATGTTAGGCGAACGTGAGAAGTTCCTGGCAGCACAAAAAGTTTACTTCCACTCTCAACTCCGTTCCACTTGTAAACTTTGCTTACACAAAAGATTGTTGATATTTCCTTCGTGAAAAACCCTTGAATCTTTCGCCTTTCTAGAGCTCTTAATAAAATTTAAGAGTTACCTATAATGTTTACTTCCTTGAGAGGTGTATACTACATAATGAATGCACTTATTAATACAGCTAAAACAATTTGTCGTCACTCTCCCCTTGCGTTCAAACGATAAGTAGTTTTAAAAGTACTCTAGTCAAAAGGTAGGAAAAATATAGCGGCTACCGGTATTATTAACGAAATTTCATGGGAAAACCAGCGGTCATCATAGTACTAGCAATTCGGGGATCGAGTGTGTGTGTGTGTGTGTGTGTGTGTGTTTGTTACACTCTAACGCTTGCAAATTTGGTTCGATTTGATTCAAACTTGAGTTCAAAATTGATTAATAGTGATTTTACAAGTGTCATTACAAGGGGTACTAAATATTATAAGCAATATGTAAAGTCACTATGTTGAGTATAATGATCTGCCTTCCTTGGCTTCGTCAATTCTACTTTCGTTGACGCGTTTCGGAGAACCTCCATCTTCAAAAACTATATCTTTCGCCTTTCTAGAACTCTTAATAAAATTTAAGAGTTACTTATAATGTTTACTTCCTTGAGAGGTGTATACTACCTACTGCATGCACTTATTAATACAGCTAAAACAATTTGTCGTAGCTCTCCCCTTGAGTTCAAACGATAAGTAGTTTTAAAAGTACTCTAGTCAAAAGGTAGGAAAAATATAGCAGCTACCGGTATTATTAACGAAATTTCATGGGAAAACCAGCGGTCATCATAGTACTAGCAATTCGGGTATCGAGTGTGTGTGTTACACCCTAACGCTCGCAAATTTGGTTCGATTTGATTCAAACTTGAGTTCAAAATTGATTATTAATGATTTAACAAGTGTCATAACAATGGGTACTAAATATTGTAAGCAATATGTAAAGTCACTATGTTGAGTATAATGATCTGCCTTCCTTAGCTTTGTCAATTCTACTTTCGTTGACGCGTTTCGGAGAACCTCCATCTTCAAAAACTATATCTATACTTTCGCCTTTCTAGAGCTCTTAATAAAATTTAAGAGTTACCTATAATGTTTACTTCCTTGAGAGGTGTATACTACATAATGAATGCACTTGTTAATACGGCTAAAACAATTTGTCTTCACTCTCCCCTTGCGTTCAAACGATAAGTAGTTTTAAAAGTACTCTAGTCAAAAGGTAGGAAAAATATAGCAGCTACCGGTATTATTAACGAAATTTCATGGGAAAACCAGCGGTCATCATAGTACTAGCAATTCGGGTATCGAGTGTGTGTGTTACACCCTAACGCTCGCAAATTTGGTTCGATTTGATTCAAACTTGAGTTCAAAATTGATTATTAATGATTTAACAAGTGTCATAACAAAGGGTACTAAATATTGTAAGCAATATGTAAAGTCACTATGTTGAGTATAATGATCTGTCTTCTCCAGAGTGTAATAGGTATGTATAATAGAGTATATACATAACAGTGTATAATAGAGTATAGATAGGTTATGTTTTGTTTATCTTCACACAATTCAGATTGAGTAATTCATTGAACTAAGAAATCGTTAAAGTAAATTATAGGATTGAATCATTTTTACTTGGGCTACAACATTTTATTAAACTGTTAAAAGAACAATGCATTTCGTAAGCAACTTACAAGTTTATTGTTTAGCTGATAACATGCAAATACATATGTTAAATAAAGTTCAGGTCAGATTGTAGTAAATAAACGGGAATCACCCTTAAGAATTCCAAATCGGAGGTTAAATTTAGAGGTGAATTGTCTGAACCATTTGAGATCCAAACTGGACTAAGGCAGGGAGACGGTCTCTCACCATTGTTGCTTAACTGTGCGCTGGAGAAAGTCATGCGGGAATGGAATAAAAAGTGTCATCCAAACTATACATAACAGAGTATAATGATCTGTACTCCAGAGTATAGATATAGTTTTTGAAGATGGAGGTTCTCCGAAACGCGT
>CM040182.1:8314125-8319125 GCA_022606455.1 Callitettix versicolor
TTACTTTCTCACGTGACTTCTGTAAATACGTTTTAAGAAAACAGCAGAAGAAGCTACCCAATGATCTATTTATTGATCCATTTATTGATCTAAGAATGTCAATAAAATATGAATAAGCATCCAACTAATACCGTAATCTGTGTGAATAAAATAACAAATGAATATTTCAAAGTGACAAATGAAATTTCGACGTTTTCAAATTTAAAATTTATGGTTTCAAAGGTTTCGGCTGGGCGATCAAGTCTCTAGCTGTAATAGTCTCGGCTGTACGTTGATTTTTAAAGTTGGACTGGGTAAGTAGTTTAATGGCGTTAACATCAATTTTTTGCCAAATAGTTTCTTAGTGCACCTCTACATTGTTGTAAGAAGGTGCCCTGAAAATTTTCAAATCCCAAGCTATAATATTTTCGACTGTGTACGTTGATTATTAAACTTGGACTGGGCAAGTAGTTCAATGGAGGTAAAATCAACATTTTTCAAAATTCTTCCTTAGTTAGCACCTACATTATGAAAATAATACACTAGCCGTTTCTTTGGCCTAGTTGATAGCGTCCTGGGCTTTCACCCCGAAGACCCGGGTTCGATTCCCGGCCAGGGCTTGGCATTTTCATACGCTATAAATCATTCCATCTTCTGCATTAGCCCAAGTGTGCGCAATAGTCGGACTTTAAACACAAAAAAAAAATGAAAATAATACAGCCTAAAAATTTGAAGTCTATAACTGGTAGTTTTTGTTCTGCGTTGATTCTCTGTCAGTCAGGACAAAGCCACCGCGTGCGTGCGCGCGTGCGTGCGCGTGCGTTATAGTTTTAAAATTAAAACCATTAAACTTTTGACGTAACGTTATGATCTGTATTTTCCTTTTTTACATTGGGACCAAAACACGTGCAGATGATTTTATAATGTTTCTGCTTTAAAAATTTTCAGTTCATTTGACTTCTAGAAATATTAAAACAAAAGTTCTATGCATGGAAAGAAATTGGTAACGCTATTCGCTGAGCGTGCGTTCCAGCAAAATGAAATGTCGATCTCAGTTCTGCGATAGAATGTAAACGGAATGATTTTTAATTTAAATTAATTTTAATGAAATGTTATTGCAAAGACGGGGAAATACAGTAACATTATATTACTACAGCCAAGCATTAACAGAGACAGTAGATGTGTGGGTATTCTATAAAATTCAAGAACAGCGTAACCAAGAATTTCTAATAAAACAAGAACTTTCTCAGTAAAATGGTGAATATATTTTATGATATTTTAAACACAGATGTCGTAGTTTCCTTTGTTTATGCGCACAGATGTCGTAGTTTCATTTGTTTATGCGCACAGATGTCGTAGTTTCATTTGTTTATGCGCACAGATATCGTAGTTTCATTTGTTTATGCGCACAGATGTCGTAGTTTCATTTGTTTATGCGCACAGATGTAGTTTCATTTGTTTATGCGCACAGATGTCGTAGTTTCATTTGTTTATGCGCACAGATGTAGTTTCATTTGTTTATGCGGCACAGATGTCGTAGTTTCATTTGTTTATGCGCACAGATGTAGTTTCATTTGTTTATGCGCACAGATGTCGTAGTTTCATTTGTTTATGCGCACAGATGTCGTAGTTTCATTTGTTTATGCGCACAGATGTCGTAGTTTCATTTGTTTATGCGCACAGATATCGTAGTTTCATTTGTTTATGCGCACAGATGTCGTAGTTTCATTTGTTTATGCGCACAGATGTAGTTTCATTTGTTTATGCGCACAGATGTCGTAGTTTCATTTGTTTATGCGCACAGATGTAGTTTCATTTGTTTATGCGCCACAGATGTCGTAGTTTCATTTGTTTATGCGCACAGATGTAGTTTCATTTGTTTATGCGCACAGATGTCGTAGTTTCATTTGTTTATGCGCACAGATGTCGTAGTTTCATTTGTTTATGCGCACAGATGTCGTAGTTTCATTTGTTTATGCGCACAGATGTAGTTTCATTTGTTTATGCGCACAGATGTCGTAGTTTCATTTGTTTATGCGCACAGATGTAGTTTCATTTGTTTATGCGCACAGATGTCGTAGTTTCATTTGTTTATGCGCACAGATGTAGTTTCATTTGTTTATGCGCCACAGATGTCGTAGTTTCATTTGTTTATGCGCACAGATGTAGTTTCATTTGTTTATGCGCCACAGATGTCGTAGTTTCATTTGTTTATGCGCACAGATGTCGTAGTTTCATTTGTTTATGCGCACAGATGTCGTAGTTTCATTTGTTTATGCGCACAGATGTCGTAGTTTCATTTGTTTATGCGCACAGATGTAGTTTCATTTGTTTATGCGCACAGATGTCGTAGTTTCATTTGTTTATGCGCACAGATGTAGTTTCATTTGTTTATGCGCCACAGATGTCGTAGTTTCATTTGTTTATGCGCACAGATGTAGTTTCATTTGTTTATGCGCACAGATGTCGTAGTTTCATTTGTTTATGCGCACAGATGTAGTTTCATTTGTTTATGCGCACAGATGTCGTAGTTTCATTTGTTTATGCGCACAGATGTAGTTTCATTTGTTTATGCGCACAGATGTCGTAGTTTCATTTGTTTATGCGCACAGATGTAGTTTCATTTGTTTATGCGCACAGATGTCGTAGTTTCATTTGTTTATGCGCACAGATGTCGTAGTTTCATTTGTTTATGCGCACAGATGTCGTAGTTTCATTTGTTTATGCGCACAGATGTAGTTTCATTTGTTTATGCGCACAGATGTCGTAGTTTCATTTGTTTATGCGCACAGATGTCGTAGTTTCATTTGTTTATGCGCACAGATGTCGTAGTTTCATTTGTTTATGCGCACAGATGTCGTAGTTTCATTTGTTTATGTGCATTTAATTTTTTCTGTGCGATATTTTAAGAAACAATACACATTCGAGCGGTTTTGAGTTTCCTACTTTTTACACTGGTCAATTATTCAAAGGAAGACATTTATGTTTAGTAATTATTAAATAAAATTAAAACGATATCCAGAAAAATCCATTTTGAATTCGGATTGGACGTAGTCTTAAAATGAAACGTCATAGTACTACGACAAATACAGAAAGGAATTAAAATGATTAAGTACCGACAATTACAGGGACCTAAAGTGTATTTAACAGCATTATTTCAGTTTCAGTCTGTCATTTCAGTTTCTATATTCCTTGCTCAATTACAACTCCTTCTCCAGCAATACTCTTTATATAAATAAAGTCTAGAGTAACTCCTTCATTTCTAATTGGTGACTTTCCAGTTTGTTATTGATGTGCTTGCCTGCCAATTGCCTTTCAGTTTTTTCTCCCTTTTGACCTTTATTACGGAGGTTGTGCTCCATGTGGTCAGCCTTTCTTTGTACGGCGCATTCTGTTCTACATTCTACACGTTGTTCCCTTGTATAACTGACAAATATGGCTGACCGAACAGAACTCCGCTATGACAAACTGGGAGTTCTTTGCATAAAGCCAGAACGTTTTGTATGCAAGATTATTTCCGATTATTTTAAGTTTCAAGATGGCTGCCTCTGATTTAATAATGTCGAGTGTAGGCACTTTTGGCAAAAAGCATTCATCGATTTTTTAGATATTTGGCACGAAGATTTCTTGTATACAGCCCGAACGTTGAATGTGTAAGATTGTTTTCCGTTTCAAGATGGCGGCCTCTGATTTAATAATGAGTGTAGGCACTTTTGGCTAAACACATTGATCGATTTTTTAGATATTTGTCACGAAGGTTTCTTGTGTACAGCCCGAACGTTGAATGTGCAAGATTATTTCCCATAATTTTCCGTTTCAAGATGACTGCCTCTGATTTAATAATGAGTGTATGCACTTTTGGCTAAACACATTGATCGATTTTTTTGATATTTGTCACGAAGGTTTCTTGTGTACAGCCCGAACGTTGAATGTGCAAGGTTATTTCCCATTATTTTCCGTTTCAAGATGGCTGCCTCTGATTTAATAATGTCGAGTGTACGTACTTTTGGCTAAAAGCATTCATCGATTTTTTAGATATTTGGCACGAAGGTTCCTTGTATACAGCCCGAACGTTGAATGTGTAAGATTGTTTTCCGTTTCAAGATGGCGGCCTCTGATTTAATAATGAGTGTAGGCACTTTTGGCTAAACACATTGATCGATTTTTTAGATATTTGTCACGAAGGTTTCTTGTGTACAGCCGGAACGTTGAATGTGCAAGATTATTTCCCATAATTTTCCGTTTCAAGATGACTGCCTCTGATTTAATAATGAGTGTATGCACTTTTGGCTAAACACATTGATCGAATTTTTTTGATATTTGTCACGAAGGTTTCTTGTGTACAGCCCGAACGTTGAATGTGCAAGGTTATTTCCCATTATTTTCCGTTTCAAGATGGCTGCCTCTGATTTAATAATGTCGAGTGTACGTACTTTTGGCTAAAAGCATTCATCGATTTTTTAGATATTTGGCACGAAGGTTCCTTGTATACAGCCCGAACGTTGAATGTGTAAGATTGGTTTCCGTTTCAAGATGGCGGCCTCTGATTTAATAATGAGTGTAGGCACTTTTGGCTAAACACATTGATCGATTTTTTAGATATTTGTCACGAAGGTTTCTTGTGTACAGCCCGAACGTTGAATGTGCAAGATTATTTCCCATAATTTTCCGTTTCAAGATGGCTGCCTCTGATTTAATAATGACGAGTGTAGGCACTTTTGGCTAAACGCATTGATCGATTTTTTTGATATTTGTCACGAAGGTTTCTTGTGTACAGCTCGAACGTTGAATGTGCAAGATTATTTCCCATAATTTTCCGTTTCAAGATGGCTGCCTCTGATTTAATAATGACGAGTGTAGGCACTTTTGGCTAAACGCATTGATCGATTTTTTTGATATTTGTCACGAAGGTTTCTTGTGTACAGCTCGAACGTTGAATGTGCAAGATTATTTCCCATTATATTCCGTTTCAAGATGGCTGCCTCTGATTTAATAATGACGAGTGTAGGCACTTTTGGCTG
>CM040182.1:8324125-8344125 GCA_022606455.1 Callitettix versicolor
GCACCGTTCTGTATTTAGTTTGAATTTTTGTGTTTTTTTTGTTTCCTTTTTTGTTATTTACGCAGTTTTGGCCAAACGCATCGACCGATTGTTTTAAAATCTGGTACGAAGGCACCTTGTATAACGTCCGAACGACGCATCCCATAATATAACGATGGCTAGTTTACTTGTTCGTTGTTTCCTGTAATACTAGCGGAACAGCAAGACCTATCATAAATTGGAAACTCTTCGCGGAAAAAGAGCATGAAATTACCAATAAAATTGGTTCAGTAACATTTTCCCTAAATATTACGGTGATCGGTTAAATTGGCGGAAAAGGCTACGAGCGCATCAGCGCGCTCTCGTGGAGCGGTGGCCAAACAGTTAAGAATATATTCTGTGGTCTACTGTTACTTGAACCGCTTATATAAAAAGTTACTTGAATGAGTTAGTCCTGCAATATTATACTTTATAATTTACCGAGCGAAGTGGGGTCTCTCTTTTTACTCTACCGTTTGGCGTGTGCGTGCGCGCGCGCGTGTGTGTCCGTGTGCGAGCGTGCGTGTGAGACGCAATTTTGGCCGTGTGTGTATGTGTGCGCGTGCTTGCGTGCATGTGTGTGTGTGTGTGTGTGTGTGTGTGTGTGTGTGTGTGTGTGTGTGTGTGTGTGTGTGTGTGGGTGTGTGTTTGGTGTGTGTGTGTGTGTGTGTGTGTGTGTGTGTGTTAAAAAATATCAATAATAACTTAATAATTATTATAATTATTTAAATTATTAAATATTTTATTTGGTGAAATACTTACAATAATGATATCATGCTGATTACGTTCGTGTGTGTGTGTGTGTGTGTGTGTGTGTGTGTGTGTGTGTGTGTGTGTGTTTGGTCTGTTAATATTATTTGATTAATGTTACTACAAGCGGAAAGAGCGACTGTCAGAAAAACAATAGCTCTTTGAGAAAAAAATTAGAAAAAATGTGTTTATATTGAAGGCATTACGGGTGACGGTCGCTGCAAACGATTTTTATACATAAAAATCTAGACCTGATAAAATCATAAAGTTCAACAAAAACAGCAAAGAGACAGGAAAACTGTGTTTTTAAAAGAAGTATTATTTAGAAAAAAATGCATATAATTCTTTAAAAAATGTTTATGCGTTTGAAAAAAAAATGGTCAGGTTTAAAACATTTAATATAACGGTGGACATTTATTGCATTATTTTCTGCTTGCTTTTAACAATGAATCAGGTTCAGGTGTCTGTAATAAGAAGTGCGATACTACAGGCTGGATATTCCCTGCAATACTATCTGAATCAATAGGGATACTGACTCAACAACAGCAATAAGGATGCTGTTCAACAAAAACAGCAAAGAGACAGAAAAACTGTGTTTTTTAAAAAGTATTATTAAAAAAAAGTGCATATAATTCTTTAAAAAAGTATATGTGCAATGTTCAGGTTAGAACATTTAACATAACCGTGCACATTTATTGCGTTATTTTTCGTTTGCTTTTAACAATGAATCGGATTCAGGCGTCTGTAATAAGAAATGCGATAGTACTGGCTGTATATTCCCTGCAATACTGTCTGAATCAGTAGGGATACTGACTCAACAACAACAATAAGGATGCTGTTCAACAAAAACAGCAAAGAGACAGAAAAACTGTGTTTTTTAAAAAGTATTAAAAAAAGTGCATATAATTCTTAAAAAAAAGTATATGTGCAATTGTTCAGGTTAGAACATTTAACATAACCGTGCACATTTATTGCGTTATTTTTCGTTTGCTTTTAACAATGAATCGGATTCAGGCGTCTGTAATAAGAAATGCGATAGTACTGGCTGTATATTCCCTGCAATACTGTCTGAATCAATAGGGATACTGACTCAACAACAACAATAAGGATGCTGTTCAACAAAAACAGCAAAGAGACAGAAAAACTGTGTTTTTAAAAAGTATTAAAAAAGTGCATATAATTCTTAAAAAAGTATATGTGCAATTGTTCAGGTTAGAACATTTAACATAACCGTGCACATTTATTGCGTTATTTTTCGTTTGCTTTTAACAATGAATCGGATTCAGGCGTCTGTAATAAGAAATGCGATAGTACTGGCTGTATATTCCTGCAATACTGTCTGAATCAATAGGGATACTGACTCAACAACAACAATAAGGATGCTGTTCAACAAAAACAGCAAAGAGACAGAAAAACTGTGTTTTTTAAAAAAGTATTAAAAAAAGTGCATATAATTCTTAAAAAAAAGTATATGTGCAATTGTTCAGGTTAGAACATTTAACATAACCGTGCACATTTATTGCGTTATTTTTCGTTTGCTTTTAACAATGAATCGGATTCAGGCGTCTGTAATAAGAAATGCGATAGTACTGGCTGTATATTCCTGCAATACTGTCTGAATCAATAGGGATACTGACTCAACAACAACAATAAGGATGCTGTTCAACAAAAACAGCAAAGAGACAGAAAAACTGTGTTTTTTAAAAAAGTATTAAAAAAAGTGCATATAATTCTTAAAAAAAAGTATATGTGCAATTGTTCAGGTTAGAACATTTAACATAACCGTGCACATTTATTGCGTTATTTTTCGTTTGCATTTAACAATGAATCGGATTCAGGCGTCTGTAATAAGAAATGCGATAGTACTGGCTGTATATTCCCTGCAATACTGTCTGAATCAATAGGGATACTGACTCAACAACAACAATAAGGATGCTGTTCAACAAAAACAGCAAAGAGACAGAAAAACTGTGTTTTTTAAAAAAGTATTAAAAAAAGTGCATATAATTCTTAAAAAAAAGTATATGTGCAATTGTTCAGGTTAGAACATTTAACATAACCGTGCACATTTATTGCGTTATTTTTCGTTTGCTTTTAACAATGAATCGGATTCAGGCGTCTGTAATAAGAAATGCGATAGTACTGGCTGTATATTCCCTGCAATACTGTCTGAATCAGTAGGGATACTGACTCAACAACAGCAATAAGGATGCTGTTCAACAAAAACAGCAAAGAGACAGAAAAACTGTGTTTTTTAAAAAAATATTAAAAAAGTGCATATAATTCTTAAAAAAAAGTATATGTGCAATGTTCAGGTTAGAACATTTAACATAACCGTGCACATTTATTGCGTTATTTTTCGTTTGCTTTTAACAATGAATCGGATTCAGGCGTCTGTAATAAGAAATGCGATAGTACTGGCTGTATATTCCCTGCAATACTGTCTGAATCTGTAGGGATACTGACTCGATCGCGTCGGAATTTCGTTTCCTCTAAACAAAGTATCGACGCTTTATTTTAAAAGCATATTTATTAACGAGACCAGATGAAGATGCCTCAGCTATCGTTGCTGGCAGTCATCGTTGCTTTCATGTTTCTCGAAAATTCTTAGATTAAATTTACGATCATAGGCGTCGTAAATTATATACGAGCTAACCTTCATCACAAAGTCGGGTGAGGTAGTTTTATTAAAGCTTAAAGTTGATCAACTTCAAATAAACGCGGAACATGTAACAAGGCAGGTTCGCGATACGGGGCTTTGTGTACTAATAAGCGCTAATTTTAGAAAATTAATTATGGTGGCATGATCGTTCCTGAAATCATTTACGAATTAAATTTTGTTTCATAATTATCAAAATATTGTTATGATGGTCTTTTTCGGACAAAAATTTTGACAATATTCATTAATTATTGTGACTGAAACGAATTAAATTTTGTTTCATCGTCAAAATATTGTTATGATCGTCTTTTTCGGACAAAAATTTTGACAATATTCATTAATTATTGTGACTGAAACGAATTAAATTTTGTTTCATCGTCAAAATATTATGATCGTCTTTTTCGGACAAAAATTTTGACAATATTCATTAATTATTGCGACTGAAACGAATTAAATTTTGTTTCATCGTAAAAATATTGTTTGATCGCCTTTTTGGGACAAAAATTTTGACAATATTCATTAATTATTGTGACTGAAACGAATTAAATTTTGTTTCATCATCGTCAAAATATTATGATCGTCTTTTTCGGACAAAAATTTTGACAATATTCATTAATTATTGTGACTGAAACGAATTAAATTTTGTTTCATCGTCAAAATATTGTTATGATCGTCTTTTTCGGACAAAAATTTTGACAATATCCATTAATTAATGTGACTGAAACGAATTAAATTTTGTTTCATCGTTGTCAAAATATTGTTATGATCGCCTTTTTGGGACAAAAATTTTGACAATATTCATTAATTATTGTGACTGAAACGAATTAAATTTTGTTTCATCGTCAAAATATTGTTATGATCGTCTTTTTCGGACAAAAATTTTGACAATATCCATTAATTAATGTGACTGAAACGAATTAAATTTTGTTTCATCGTCAAAATATTGTTATGATCGTCTTTTTCGGACAACAATTTTGACAATATTCATTAATTATTATGACTGAAATTTAATCGTAACTACACCCTACCAAGAAGGTATTTTTTACCTTCAGCAAAAACTTAAAATATTTTTTTCAGTAGCACCTCTATCAAAGATTATGCACGTAATATAAAAGCGGGACGCTATCGTTAATAACAAAATGATTACTAGAATTCTATATTTTTATTATGGTATATTAAAGTAATAACAATGCGTTCTTTATTTTTTTTTGTCACTTTTTTTACGTAATAACTTTTATTAGTTCAATATACGTGAATTAAAGAATTCACAATCTCTAATGTTCTTCTTCTTTTCTGCTACGATTACTATCACTATGTTCAGTATAATAATCTGACTTCCCTAGCTTCGTCAATTCAACTTTCGTTGACGCGTTTCGGAGAACCTCCATCTTCAAAAACTATATTTATACTCAATGTGTATACGTCCGTCTTTGAATTCTCTGCACCATTTGCGCACGTGTTGTATGCTCGTACATTTCTCTCCGTAGTCTTCACACAGTTGGATATGAATGTCCACCGTCGCAGTGTTTTTTTCACACAAAAAACGAATCACTGGTCGTAATTAGCACCTGGCGGGCGACAGACAAAGCAACTCCATTATTAACGGCTACCAAGCCAAGACTGCGTCGCAGACCGCTGGCGGAGTGGGGATTGGGAGTGGAGGAACGAAGCTGCAAGCCAAGGTCACCGGATCCCGCGTAACAACGTTCACAGCGACTATAGAGCCTTGGGAACCTTACTTTACGGGTAATTAAAATAAAAAGGAAGCGAAAACATGACACATGATCTTTATTTTTGGTTCAATAACAGCAATTATAATGTTATCAAATCGATTTTATTCTGTCAAAATAGGTATGATTTTCTTAATTGTTAATTTTGATCATTATTAAATAACTAAAAATAGTTAAACCTGTATTTTTCTAT
Source organism: Callitettix versicolor (assembly GCA_022606455.1). Classification (NCBI taxonomy): domain Eukaryota; kingdom Metazoa; phylum Arthropoda; class Insecta; order Hemiptera; family Cercopidae; genus Callitettix; species Callitettix versicolor. The sequence goes on from CM040182.1 coordinate 8,329,476, forward strand.
AGAATTTTTATTTCTGTTAGCATCTATTATTATTAATAATAAATCTAAATTATTGCAAATGCAAATTTATGCTTGATATAATTACTTTTTTTAATAAAAAGTATGTATTAGTAAACACTCATTATAAATGTTGTTAAATTGTTATTTAATGATATATTTGTAATAGCAATGATAGTAAAAAAAAATTTTTTTTACTCGTAAAATATAGTTATTTCTTATTACCAAGACGCTTATTTAAGACGCTATTGAACCTAAATTGTAAATTAAAATTTTGAATTTTCAAAATCTGTTAAAATTAATAAATGCTTTAACGGGGTTCGGTGTTCATTTTTGTGTTTTCTGTGTTATTTTAAAGTGCTGATTATGATGGCGAAATCAGAATTTCAAGAAGGTTAAAATAAGGAAAAATACTTTTAGAAATTTGCTTTTAGCGAGACAGCTGCGTGTCGCAATAAATTAAATTGAAATCTGCGAAAATGTGTATTCATAAAAATCTCATGATAGTTTTTTTTATCACAATTCTTCCAGTACAGTTCGTCAAGGGAAAATTAAAGGAGTCCTATTCATTGTACTGTGTTTTTGTAATTTCTTTATGCGGGAAAGTATATGAGTGGAATGTTCTTTTAAATTTTTTTGAGATCTACAACTAAATAAAAACTTATGTAGTAGTTTTTAAACTTAAAATATATCACTGTCAGATTGTCTTTTTTATTACGTACAATTACAACTAGTCTAAGACTATATAGCAATATTTTTTCTATCTACAGCCGCCTCGGTGGCCTAGTGGATAGCGTACTGGGCTTTCACCCCGAGGACCCGGGTTCGATTCCCGGCCAGGGCTTGGCATTTTCATACGCTATAAATCATCCCATCGTCTGCATTAGCCCAAGTGTGCACAATAGTCGGACGTTAAACACAAAAAAAACCTAAATGTAAGTGTGAGTGTAAAGTGTTAAAGTCGTAAGTGTTAAATGTTTGTTAGACTAGGGTACCGTGAGGGATGTCTAAATCCTCTCAATAGATGCAGCTAGTCTGCACCCTCTGCGGGGGTATATGAGAGTGTAATACGTAGTATAATAATAATAATAATAATTGTACAGTGATGCCAAAACCAAAGCAATGCAATCTAATCTAGCATGATACATGATGATTGGAGTGCGATATGAGCCGCCTCGGTGGTCTAGTGGATAGCGTACTGGGCTTTCACCCCGAGGACCCGGGTTCGATTCCCGGCCAGGGCTTGGCATTTTCATACGCTATAAATCATCCCATCGTCTGCATTAGCCCAAGTGTGCACAATAGTCGGACGTTAAAAAAAAAATCTGTCTACTGTCTGTGTGGTGAAAAAACGTTCAGAGTCGCCCTTCACAATTCAGTTACACTTAAATCATGTGTATCAATCCTGCACCAAGTCAACAGGTTTCTTTCTCTTCAGTCTCCTCGCTTGTGGTACGTTGCCCAAATGTTCACCTTTTTGCTGTTCACCCACTAAAGGCACCTTCAAATCCCGATGGATATCTGCTTTGCTGATATACCACGGTGCTGCGACAGTACTACGAAGCACTTTGTTCTGGAATGTTTAAAGGTGAAGTACAATTTTAAACTTTAAAAGAATCGCTATTAATAAATTAACGTGGACAATGTGAACTTACGTAAATAGGCAAATCTGACAAATGTCACAACACGCGTAAATGAAGTAATTATACGAATAAAAGAGATAACCTCAAAACTGGCACCCACGACAGCACAGATGTGAAGCACAAAGTACAACTGTTTTACTCGTACTTCGACTAACGTAGCCGTGGAACTTTAAGAGACAAGTTCTGTGTTATAACTCCGCCCCTTGGCAACTAACGTCTTCATAAAAAAGTACTATTGAGTATATTTTCACTTACCGCCACTCGGTGTAATTTTTTTTTAAGGCGAAAAGCACATTCAGGCTATTATCGCCGCCCTAAATGTAAAGTGTTAAAGTCGCAAATGTAATGATGTAAGTGTATGTGTGAATTAGATTTTTTTTTTTTTTTTGTTAACATCCGACTATTGTGCACACTTGGGCTAATGCAGACGATGGGATAATTTATAGCGTATGAAAATGCCAAGCCCTGGCCGGGAATCGAATCTGGGTCTTCGGGGTGAATGCCTAGTACGCTATCCACTAGGACACCGAGGCTTCTGTGTGTGAATTAGACTAGGGTACCGCGAGGGACGTCTAATTCCTCTCAATAGGTGCAACTAGTCTGCACCACTGGCTGGGTAATTTATAGTTTGAAAAGTATTGCTGGACATTGGTAAATCAGACTAGTATTTTTAAAATTAGGAAAAATATATTTCTATCAACAATACTATTATTTAGAATTTACGTGGTACTTGGTTCCATATCGGGCCTAATTATAGATGCCCTAATTAGGGATGTAGTTATATGTACATATCATATAAGAGGGCTCGGTATTCGAACCGGTCTGCTGCGTCTTTGTGCACCTCAAGGTTGTAGCCCCCGCAGGGTGTGCAGACTAGCTGCACCTATTGAGAGGATTTAGACGTCTCTCACGGTAACCGAGTCTAACACACACTTATACTTACAACACTGCACGTACAACTTTTAACACTTTACACTCACACGTACATTTAGGGTGGTGATAATAGTCTCAGTGTGCTTTTCGCCTTTAATAACAACAAATCAAGGTTGTAGGTTCTAGACGCAGTTACTGCCGTTGTCTGCTTTACACTTACTGTTAGACTTACTCATTAGCCTAACTGACGTAAAGTATAGACGTTGGTGTAAAACCAACCTTCATATTCATATCATTAATGTAATTTTACAGTTAAATACTATGCTTTCAAACCATTGATCCCCTTAAACTAACACGTCCAGTCATTTATTTATATATAATTAAAACCTCGCTTACAAAAAAAAATAATTTAAGCATACTGTTAAATAAAATCGTTCCTAAAACAAACTTTTGAAAAATAAAGAAAATAAATAAAGAAAACAAAAATAAAGAAAAGATTATATACAACCAAAACTAACATCTTTACTAAAGTAATTTTTTTAATAAATCGAACAGGGTAAAAAGCTATACACTAAGAGTAAAAATCATAGAACAATAGACCGATGGACCGTGGCGTTGCGGATATACCACGGTGCTCCGACAATACTACGAAGCACTTTGTTCTGAAATGTTTGTATCATTGATGTTACTTTTCTTCGTGCATCCCCACAATTGAATGCCGTAGGTCCAGACGGGTTTCAGGGCCTGCTTATACAGAAGCAGTTTAATTCAGAGTTCCTTCCGATAATCCAATACATTTGTCTGTACTTCATTCCGAGTTGTTCGCGCTTTTTTTTCACGTGAGGCTTCCAACGAAGTTTAGCATAGACTTCCAACGAAGTTTAGCATAGACTTCCAACGAAGTTTAATATAGACTTCCAACGAAGTTTAGCATAGACTCCCAACGAAGTTTAGCATAGACTCCCAACGAAGTTTAGCATAGACTCCCAACGAAGTTTAGCATAGACTCCCAACGAAGTTTAGCATATACTTCCAACGAAGTTTAGCATAGACTCCCAACGACGTTTAGCATAGACTCCCAACGCAGTTTAGCATAGACTTCCAACGAAGTTTAGCATAGACTTCCAACGAAGCTTAGCATAGACTTCCAACGACGTTTAGCAAAGACTCCCAACGAAGTTTAGCATAGACTTCCAACGAAGTTTAGCATAGACTTCCAACGAAGTTTAGCATAGACTTCCAACGAAGTTTAGCATAGACTTACAACGAAGTTTAGCATAGACTTCCAACGAAGTTTAGCATAGACTTCCAACGAAGTTTAGCATACAGAGTCATCCTTAAATATTTAGCCTCGTTTGCATGCAGAAAAATTTGTCCGTTTATCATTACTGGCTGATACACATAATGTTTGTTAGTCAAGTTGACTGTGTGCCAGATGTTTGCATTGAATGGCTCTGATTGCCATTCAGCCTCTTATCTTGATATGCTATCACTGCACCAAGTCTTCAGTCTTCGTTCTGAATACCTACGTGCCAGCATCTGCTGAACACTAGCGTTTGTATTCAGTATACAGTCATTTCCCATGCTTCGTTGCTACTGCTTTCATTTCATCAACAATCGCGTTCCCTTTAAGGTCTCTGAATATTTTCATTGCCTATGTACCACGGCAAATTTACTACTATCCGAAGTATTTTGGCCGCCTCGGTGGCCTAGTTGATAGCGTACTGGGCTTTCATCCCGAGGACCCGGGTTCGATTCCCGGCCAGGGCTTGGAATTTTCATACGCTATAAATCAACCCATCGTCTGCATTAGCCCAAGTGTGCACAATAGTCGGACGTTAACAAAAAAAAAAGTATTTTGTTTGAATAATTTTGAATTGTTACTTCTTGGCACACCCCCAAATTATGAGCAGAAAGTAGAGAAAATTTTTATTTGAATACTACGCAGGAGTAACAGTTGCGCGTAAAAATCAGTCTAGCGAACCACGCACGCAGTTCAACTGAACACAAACTTTCAGCTTTCCGAGTCTATTAGGGAACAAACAAACAAACTTTATAACTTTTTATAAACTTGACAAATGCGTTGAATCAAGACGCACCATGTGCTGTGCGTCAGGTTGACGTATTCTTCTCTCTCTAAACAAATTCAATCTTTAGATTTTCATTTCCTTCTGGTGTAAATATAATTTTTTTGATTATTTTTGTTCTAAACACGAACTGAAACGAATGCACGTAAACGTGGATTTGATTAAAGTTATTTTTGCGCTATTTTACATTTCACTTTACCTTACCAACAGAATGCTATGTTTTGAATATTTTATGCCGTGTTCCTCCATATTACAATATTTTCCTATTGACTTACGTGGACGTGTATGTTTCTTTCATGCATAATCAACGGTAACTAACTATTATGCGGTATGCATATCATGCAATGCCCTTAAAACGACCATGAAAGATAACCGTTATGTTTCTTTCATGCATAATCAATTAACTATTATGTGGTATGCATATCATGCAATGCCCTTAAAACGACGACGAAAGATAACCGTTATGTTTCTTTCTTGCATAACTAATCAACGATAAGTAACTATTATGCGGTATGCATATCATGCAATGCCCTTAAAACGACGACGTTGAGAGGATGCACGAGGTGTGTTCAGAAAGTAACGATAATTTTCATTTTTTGTTAATTTATTTTATTTATTTTTTGAACAAAATATTTATTTATTCTTCTACATTGATGTTGTCGCCATCAAAATAGTCCCCATTGGAGATTATTCTCTTGTGCCAGCGCTTCTTCCAATCCTAGAAACACTTCTCAAATTCGATCTTCGAGATAGCCTTTAGTTCTTTTAGCGATGCGCTTTTAATGCCATCTACAGCTGTAAAACGACTGCCCTTTAAGGTTCTCTTTATTTTTGGAAATAGGAAAAAGTCACACGGAGCCATGTCTGGCGAATATGGAGGCTGGGGCATCGTTACAGTACTGTTTTTGGCCAAAATTTCCAGAACAAGCAATGAAGTGTGAGTTGGTGCATTATCGTGGTGCAAAATAAACTTGTTTTGTTTTTCCATGAATTGTTTTTCCACAGATCCGGGCGTTTTTTTTCGGATTGCTTCACGCAAACGGCGTTGAAATTGTAGGTAGTACTCCTTATTGACCGTTTCATCTGGTGGCAGGAATTCATGATGCACTATCCCATTAATATCAAACAACACAGTGACCATAACCTTCACGTTCGACCGCACTTGTCGAGCCTTTTTCGGTCTTGGCAAGCTAGAATGCCTCCACTGGGATGATTGAGCCTTAGTTTCGAAGTCATATCCGTAAACCCAGAAGAATTTCTCCCAGATATTTGAAGTACTTGACTCTGTTTATCTTACCATATTTTGTGTTTAGTTCTTGAATATTTAATTTTGTACAGAAGAATTCGGTTTTTTTAAACGAGATCTGTAGACCGACCCTCTGCACATTCCTTTAGGACTTATATATATATATATATATATATATATATATATATATATATATATATATATATATGAGGCGAAGTGTACAATTTATTTCGTATTTTTAGGTGGAAACTCGTTTTCGCAGATATTTGGAGGAACAAGATTTGATTGGTTGAAAAACATTTTCGTGAAGATTATTGAAGGTAAGCTATATTTTGTCACCTAACCTATTACTAAACTTGAGAACGGTGATATTGGCGTGTACTGGTTGCTCTGCCACTTGTAAATACAGGTTAAGAGGGACACAGGACGTCTGCACCATGTTTTATGTTACCAGTTTTGTGCTATGTTAATGACATTTTATTACCTCCATTTATACCATAAAGTTAGATGGTTTAACGGTTGTCGTGTTTTCAAAAAAAAAGAATTGCTAATTTATGAAGATTTTAACGCTGATTGATATAATGAAAGTTTTGTCATGTTCTACAACATTTTACAAGATTTTACAACAGGGTTTTTCTAAAGATTTTGAACTCCTTCCACAGTAAAAACTGTTTTACGTGAACACAAGGTGTGTTCAGAAAGTAACGATAATTTTCATTTTTTGTTAATTTATTTTATTTATTTTTTGAACAAAATATTTATTTATTCTTCTACATTGATGTTGTCGCCATCAAAATAGTCCCCATTGGAGATTATGCACTTGTGCCAGCGCTTCTTCCATCCTCGAAACACATCTCAAACTCCATCGTTGAGATAGCCTTTAGTTCTTTCAGCGATGCGCTTTTAATGTCATCTACGGCTGTAAAACGACGGCCCTTTAAGATTCTCTTTATTTTTGGAAATAGGAAAAAGTCACACGGAGCCATGTCTGGCGAATATGGAGGCTGGAGCATCGTTACAGTATTGTTTTGGCCAAAACTTCACGAACAAGCGATGAAATGTGAGCTGGTGCATTATCGTGGTGCAAAATAAACTTGTTGTTTTGTTTTTCCATGAATTGTTTTTCCACAGATCCGGGCGTTTTTTTCGGGTTGCTTCACGCAAACGGCGTTGAACTTGTAGGTAGTACTTCTTTTTGACCGTTTCACTTCTGGTGGCAGGAATTCATGATGCACTAAAATATCGAAGAACACAGTGAGCATAACCTTCACGTTCGACCGCACTTGTCGAGCCTTTTTCGGTCTTGGCGAGCCAGAATGCCTCCACTGGGATGATTTAGCCTTTGTTGTTGACGTCATATCCGTAAACCCATGTTTCGTCACCTGTTATAATACGTTTCAGTAATTCTGCATCGTCGTTAACTTCATTTAGTGACTCCTGAGCAACTTTCATTCGCCGCTGTTTTTGTTCAAAATTTAAGAATTTTGGAACGAATTTTGCTGCCACGCGTTTCATACACAAAACTTTGGAAACAATGTCATGACATGATCCAATCGATATTCCAACATTATCAGCGTCCTCTCTAATTGTGGCGATTGTTCATAACCATTTCTTTCACTTTTTCCACGTTTTCATCGGTTGTTGATGTGCTGGGGCGTCCAGGGCGTTCGTCATCTTCAACGTCTTCACGGCCTTCTTGGAAACGCTTCTACCACTCGTAAACTCTTGCTTTACTCATAGCAGACTCACCATAGGCCTTTGTTATCATTTCTCACACTTTGTTACACTTTATTCCATTTTTTACGCAAAATTTGATACAAATTCTTCGATCCATTTCTTTTAACAAACGAAAATCGCCGAGGTCATATAAACACGTCTAACCTTAGCGGCTGTCACAGACAAAATAACCAATGAAAACAGCTGAAAGTTTTATCATACTTCAAGGGAATGTATACCAACATAATTTAAAAAATGTTTGACAATCGGAGTCTCCAATCCCGCGAAATTAAAAAATTCTCGTTACTTTCTCAACACCTCGTTCACTGGATATCGAACTGTGCGAACTATACCGGATTCATCTGAATTGTATAATAATCGATTATTTTAAATGAAATTCCGTTAGAATTTAGTATATTAGGAAAATACACGGTAAATAATTAATATACCCAAAATGTAGTTTAAATATGACGTAAAATAAATGTAAAATTATAAAAATGAAGTGTTTAACTTGAAAAGACACGTATCCAATTAAACATATTCGCAATTTCGAAGTAATCCTTTTAAAAAGTCAAGTTGCACACAGCATATTCAACTACATAAAAAAAGAAGTTAATGAAATAACTCTTAATTGCCACTACTTTGAAATACCAAGTAAGAGATCTGATAAAGTCATTTTAAATTTAAGTATTCATATGCACACTGTTCATACTGTAACAGCCCTCATTTACACAGTTTACCCATTCATATTTACTGTAATACCTAGGCTGAGACCCTATGCGCGTTGTGAGAAATAAGTTTCTTTCCAACTTTTCTTGGAACGCGGCCAAGTTTCAGGTCAGAGTCGAGAAATATAAGCAAAGCAAAGTGGTTTTCTCTCTTTTTAATTATTTATATCCAATTTTCTTGTTAGCTTTTTGTTAACCCATTTCTTCTTTTTAACTAAACTGTGAGATACAAGAAAAGGAGATAATTTTATTAAGGTTAATCAGCGCACGCAGCTGTATCGTTGATGAGATCCATTAAAAAAACTTTTAGCACAGCTATCAAATTATTGTGGCAACTAAGTTCGAATTTTAGTTCAGTAGGGTGTACGCTCAACAGTCCACTCGGTTCTAGCTGGAGGTCCTCCGGTTTCTGTAAGTCTTCTGTTGACAAGAACCTCACAATAGTAGATTATCTATCAGTGTCCTCTTCTTTCCTTCTTAATCTACACATGGTTTTTGTCAATGGTCCATTACTGTCCTTGTTCACGTAGTGCTTTTTAGTGAGTCCAATGGTTTTCCTGAGTTGTCCTATACCCAAGATCACTTCAGTCTCTTCCAATTCCACCTACAGGGATTTTTAAAAGACGTTTAATATGAGAATTCCCACTAAGGTTGTCCCACCATTCCTGGTATTGTTGCTTGTTGATCCACCAGATCCATGATGATCCATGATGAATGAATGACTTTCTAATGCTATTATTGCATTGCGACTTATGAAGATCTGTTGTACCTTTCTATATTCCTGTGTTGCTCGGTTACACTGCCTTCTCCAACCCTAGTCTCTTCATAAAGTCTACAATTTGGAAAAGATTCAAGACGGTTAACTTCCCCACTTCTAACTGGTGACTTCCCAGTTTGTTATTGAGGTGTTTGCAGATACTTGCTCTGCTAATTCCCGTTCAATTCCCCCTTACTCTTCACTATTGTTGTAATAAGTTACAATACTCCCCTTACTCTTCAAATAATAGTTTAACTATATTATTTTATTTTTAAACTATTTTAGTTTTCCATCCCCTCCACAAAGGATTGTCTGTACTCTATTCAGTTCTGTAACAAGTGGTATACAGCCTAATTAAGATTGGGAACTTTTGATGTAAAGGATGAACGTACTATACAGAAATAAAAAAAGAAAATAAATTATATAATTTTATTTGTAAAGAAATAACACAATATAGAATGTTATATTTTATACACTAAAATTAAAATAAGATACAACTAGAATCACAAATGCTCACAGATTTTTTAAAAACTAAACAAATAATATGACTATGTTCTTTCTTCTTCTTTTCGTTTCACCCTCTTTGGGGTACGCTGAATCAATCATTTCTTGCGCGCTGTACTTTTCTTTGTTCCCAGTAGCTCTTCATTCTTTCCGATCTTCTTTTCCTCTCATCTTCCGAAATGACAGGTTTAGGTCTTATTTTGGTTTTATCTTGGAATCTTATTCTTTCGTCCTTGGTACTTATCTTAGCAGTTCGGTCAAGCAGTGAATTTTCTGTAATTTTTAATTCTATTAGGTCTTTTTCAATTTCTTTAAACCAGTTCGGTTTTGTTTTAAGATTATGGAAAAAATCAAACACCTGTTTCGTCAATCTATTTGAGTTCATTCTAAGATGGCCGTAAAAATTTATTCTCCTTTTTCTCATAGTATCTGACAATTTTTCAATTTTCTTGTAGAGAGCTTCATTTCTTATATATACTACCTTATTATCCTGAAATTTTGTTCCTATAATTTTTTCTTAAGATTTTCCTTTCCGTTATTTCAAGCTTTTCTATCTGGCCTATGCGATTCATGGTTAATGTTTCTGCTGCGTACAGTGCTTCCGGCTTGATCACTGTTTTATAATGTTTAATTTTGGACCCCCATGAAAGGGATTTCTTATTGTATGTTTCTTTCGTCAATTGGAAGGCCAACTCAAGTTTGTTTTTCCTGGATTCCATTGCCTTGCCTTCATCTGCATTCCAACTAATCCATTCACCAAGATATTTGAACTCTTTTACAATTTCTATTTTCTGTTCTTGGATTTTAAGGTATTTATTTGGGTATTTGTTGTTTGTCATGATTTTGGTCTTTTCAAAATATGACTATGTTCAATATAAAGAAATTAAATAACTCTTGTCTTTATTGATAGACAGTCATAAAGACTTAAGCTTACTATACACTATAAATAAATTAAATAAATAAATAACTAAAAAAATGTATATGAATTTGTATATATTTTGGCATAATACAGGTACAATGAATTATTTTAGGAGCAGTATAAACACTACAGCTTTATTTCATACTTAACTTATAAATTAAAATTTTCTCTTCCAATATACTCATGTAACTTGAAAAGATCATTTTGGATTTAAACCATAAATTAAATACTGTCCAAGCATTGTTAGCTTTTTATTTGGTGCACTTTTCATTTTGCTTTATCAACATTTCCTACAGCTCTCTCAGACATGGGTTCATGCTTTTAAAGTGGTGGAGGCTTTTGTCACGGAGGTGTGCCCCATTTGGCCAATTGTTTTTTGCGCGGTAAGTTTCTGCTCATTCTATTTTCATTCTTACTCATGTTCCAATGTGTAGCTACGCACGTTATTTCTGCCCACACATGCGTAGGTTATGCTTAAATACACTGGGAGGTCGCCAGGTACACCATTAGGCTGGTGTCATTCTAACGCTATCAGCGCGGGTTGCTTTAACCCTGTATACTGTAGTTAGCGTTATGTAACGTAGAGAATGTCTGTTTGTGTCTTCGGTAGATGAATGAGAGTAGTATGAACTAGAGGTTCCGTGGGATTGCTAAACTAATTAGTCGCTCACTTCAGCTTCCGCCGTACAGCCAGGCAGAGAACTACTGCCGACTACGGTCCATTGAACTCAGGTGCTGATCCCAGTCCAGCCAGCCTGTCTACCTCCTCATTATGCTCAGAACTGGTATCCAGTATAAAGTATCCTGGTTTTTTAGGGACAGAGTATTGAGGTTCTCACGACACACCCAGATCAGTTAGGACTTTATTTTCGGTCTCTCAAGTGCTTGAATCACTGCCTGACTCCGTGCGTTCTTAAAAGCCTGCTTCAAACACAATAATTATCTTTTCCTCAGCTTCGAATACTGTGGTGTACTTTTTTTTGGTGTTTAACGTCCGACTATTGTGCACACTTGGGCTAATGCAGACGATGGGATGATTTATAGCGTATAAAAATACCAAGCTCTGGCCGGGAATCGAACCCGGGTCCTCATGGTGAAAGCTCAGTACGCTATCAACTAAGCCACCGAGGCGGCTACTGTAGTGTACTGACCTACGATAAAAATACATCTCTCTCCCTCTCTCTCTCTCTCTCTCTCTCTCTCCTCCTCCTCCTCCTCTCTCTCTCTCTCTCTCTCTCTCTCTCTCTCTCTCTCTCTCTCTCTCTCTCTCGCCATGTGGACCCCTTCGGGGGTGGGGGTCGATGAAATAAATTCCATTTTTAAAGACATCCACACAAAATACGTCAGATTAACAAGTACCAGCGAACCACTATTGTTAGCATTTCCTAGTTTTTATTTCGTTGAGACAGGATTTAGCAACGTAAATAATTTATTACGAAAGACGAGAAGTCGATTCAAGATATCCGAACGTGGTGATTTACGATTAATATTAACAAATATTTCCCAGGATATAGGTAAGAGAATCGAAGGACATCAACCGCAACCATCTCATTAAAATTGTTACGTATTTATATGATTTATATTTTATTTAAATTTCTGCTTCTATAAACATAATTATATCTAATAATATAAAATACAAATTATTAAAAAAAATGTATTACGCAATTGCTCTTATAAAAGCTTCATTTGCGTTGGATTCGTGCAACACATATGTGGTTCTACGGAATAAAAAAAATATATATTTAGGAGAGTCGAAGCAGGAAAAAGGTTGAGAGGCACTGATCTAGACACTTCAGCGTCAGTGACCTTTCGAATCATCTGTATACTGTACAAAGTCTCCAGAATTTCCCTCCACTTCACTTATGAGAGTTTAGATGGAGTGTGTATGGTAATATTCCAATCATTCCCCATCTTCAGAATATGTCTCTGGTATTCTGTGTTGTTCTGTCATGCCCCAAAATTGACATCGAGAATCCACTTGCCTGAAGTCTATGTGTTGCTCTTCGTGTCTCCCGTGAAAACCAAAGCATTTTTTTGTTGTTATTTTAAGGCGAAAAGCACATTGAGGCTATTATCGCCTCCCTAAATGTAAGTAAGTAGCCGCCTCGGTGGTCTAGTTGATAGCGTACTGGGCTTTCACCCCGAGGACCCGGGTTCGATTCCCGGCCAGGGCTTGGCATTTTCATACGCTATAAATCATTCCACCGTCTGCATTAGCCCAAGTGTGCACAATAGTCGGACGTTAAAAAAAAAAAAAAAAAAAAAAAAAAAAAAATGGAATTAATTTGAATAAATAAATGTAAATGTATTAAAGGAGGATATTTCAAACTAATCGTCAATAATATAATTAGAATTCGAGTCGCCTCGGTGGCCTAGTTGATAGCGTACTAGGCTTTCACCCCGAGGACCCGGGTTCGATTCCCGGCCAGGGCTCAGCATTTTTATACGCTATAAATCATCCCATCGTCTGCATTAGCCCAAGTGTGCACAATAGTCGGACGTTAAAAAAAAAAAAAAAAAAAAATTTGGAATTAATTTTAATAAATAAATGTAATTGTATTAAAGGAGGATATTTCAAACTAATCGTCAATAATATAATTAGAATTCGAACCGCCTCAGTGGCCTAGTTGATAGCGTACCCCGAGGACCCGGGTTGATAGTAGTTTCTTTCACCCCGAGGACCCGGGTTCGATTCCCGGCCAGGGCTCAGCATTAGCCCAAGTAGGACGTTAAAATAAGAAAAAAATAGAATTCGATTACTTTTTAAGGTAAAATCTAAAGTGGTGTGTGAAATTAATTTAAATGCACAACGACTATAACTGAAAAAACGTTTTTTTGCATTGATTTCCAAATTCAGGCCTTATGTTAATGAAAAAAATCCGAATTAAGAACGTCCGTATATTCGCTTCCCTGCGGCGGATACTGTAAACATCTCTAAAAGAAAATCCATCCTTAAGTTGTTGTCGTTTTCATCCTTTTATCCTTGATGCGATGTCAAAACACGTTCGTTCGTCAATGATCCTGCTAATTCCAGCGCCTATACTTGAACTGCAGCTCCGTAGCCACCAAACCCCGCGCGTCCTTGTTCTCTCTCGCTTTGTCAATAGAGTGTATTTAAATTGAGGTCGGGACAAAACACGCCTATATTGGACTAACAGTTGGGAACTGTTCTCTTTTGTTTGTCGAGGTTTCAACACAATTTGTTACTTTAGAGTGTTTGTTTGTGCGTGCCAGTTATTTATCAATTAAAGCTATACGTTATCATTGGCCAACTCGCGGGCAAAACTTGCGATACGCGTTACTCTTTTATATAATGCGATATGTAAAATAACTGTAGTAACAGATCAACATTATGTCGATCTACCTGTGTGTGTGTGTGTGTGTGTGTGTGTGTGTGTGTGTGTGTGTGTGTGTGTGTGTGTGTGTGTGTGTGTGAGTGCGTGCGTGCGTGCGTGCGTGTGTGTGTGTGTGTGTGTGTGTGTGTGTGTGTGTGTCGTGAGTGCGTGCGTGTGTGTGTGTGTGTGTGTCGTGAGTGCGTGCGTACGTGCGTGTGTGTTTTGAGTAGAGGAGTGAAATTAGTATGAGCTAGAGGTACAGTGGGAACGTTAAACCCATCAAATGCTCATTTCTCTCTCTCTGTGTGTGTGTGTGTGTGTGTGTGTGTTGTGTTGTGTTGTGTGTGTGTTTTGAGTAGAGCAGTCAAATTAGTAGGAGCTAGAGGTACAGTGGGAAGGTTAAACCCATCAAATGCTCATTTCTGTGTGTGTGTGTGTGTGTGTGTGTGTGTGTGTGTGTGTGTGTGTGTGTGTGTGTGTGTTGTGTTGTGTGTGTGTGTTTTGAGTAGAGCAGTGAAATTAGTAGGAGCTAGAGGTACAGTGGGAACGTTAAACCCATCAAATGCTCATTTCTGTGTGTGTGTGTGTGTGTGTGTGTGTGTGTGTGTGTGTTGTGTTGTGTTGTGTGTGTGTTTTGAGTAGAGCAGTGAAATTAGTAGGAGCTAGAGGTACAGTGGGAAGGTTAAACCCATCAAATGCTCATTTCTGTGTGTGTGTGTGTGTGTGTGTGTTGTGTTGTGTTGTGTGTGTGTTTTGAGTAGAGCAGTGAAATTAGTAGGAGCTAGAGGTACAGTGGGAAGGTTAAACCCATCAAATGCTCATTTCTGTGTGTGTGTGTGTGTGTG
>CM040182.1:8356625-8386625 GCA_022606455.1 Callitettix versicolor
GGAGTTATTATGGAGGGGATTTATTTGACACGAGATTTTCCAAAATCTTTAATCAGTAACCCCAGTATTCACAATAACGACTTAGGAACAATATTTGGACCTCGTGTTATATACAGGAAAAATAATTTTAAAATATCAAAATACGTATATTCTTAGTCAGTTTAGTGTTTCTGTTTACATGACAACAGATTATTCAGCTTTCTCAGTGTTTTATTTTGAGGTAATAATTTAATTATTACCAGTAAATACAGTCGACTATAACGCCCTCGGTTATAACGCTAACTCAGTTATAGCGCTATTTTCATAATGTTCCCAATTATATATATTAAGTGTACGTGTATTTCAGGTTCGGATACAACGCTGTCAGCCTGTAATGGCTGAGAAAAATCTTTACAAAGTATGCTTTTCTTTCACTACAGCCGCCTCGGTGGCCTAGATGATAGCGTACTAGGCTTTCACCCCGAGGACCCGAGTTCGATTCCCGGCGAGGGCTTGGCATTTTCATACGCTATAAATCATCCCATCGTCAGCATTAGCCCAAGTGTGCACAATAGTCGGACGTTAAACACAAAAAAAAAATTGTTAAATTTAAAACAAAAAAAATTACTTTAGTTAAAATTTCTGAAACACATTTTTAATGATTTTTTATTGGTTTCAGCTTACTTTGATTTTAATTCTTAATCTCGGGTATTACCTTCTTACATTCGCTGTATGAATGCATTTCTTAGCCATTTCTGTGAAACCAAACCTCAGTCCAACATTTTGAAAGATACTGTTTACGTTTTGTGTTTCTAGATATTAGCTAGAAGGAAGGGCATGTAATTAGACGTTTCAATGCATACTTAGCAAAGCACTGCCCGTCTGTCTATTCATACAGGTATGAAATGTTAGGAAAAGCTAAGAACGAGCTGGGAAACGATATTCGGGTTACTTTTCCACAGCGAAGTAGAGTCGAACAGATTAATTCCAGAAATACATGAGCTTTATCATTTCCGTATGCAGAAGCATCATGGCTAATCCTGTAACCACTTGGTGAATCCTGCAGGGGGGTGCAGACTAGCTGCACCTATTGAGAGGATTTAGACGTCCCCTGCGGTCTAACAAACACTTACACTTATTGGCCGCCTCGGTGGCCTAGTGGATAGCGTACTAGGCTTTCACCCCGAGGACCCGGGTTCGATTCCCGGCGAGGGCTTGGCATTTTTATACGCTATAAATCATCCCACCGTCTGCATTAGCCCAAGTGTGCACAATAGTCGGACGTTAAAAAAAATAAATAAATAAAAATGCAATGATTAGCATTACAGAAAATATTACAAAAAATGATGTCACATATTGCTGAATGTATAATGTCCTAACACGGACTGACTGATCACAACCATAAGTTATTAATAGTTTAAATCAAGCTCAGTGATCTATGTTTGAATAGGTTATTAGAAAAATCAAATATATTCGGATTTGTATAGGAAAAATACCGTATTGGACTGGAAGGGAGGTTGCAGGTTATGAAAAACAACAGAGTGCATGGTTTCGGCCATTTTAGTTATCGACTCACTGAAACAAACTGTCCATTGTAAGATATTCAAAAAGAAAGTTTAAAAGTAAGACACGGGCAGACAAAAAAAAATACAGTATCGGACAAAACGCGAATGGTTCTCGGTCGCGCAGGGTCAGCGTGGTGGCTTTTATTGCGTCGTAGGCAATAAGTTTTAATTGCATTTTAATTCGAAGCAATTAGCCGATGCAAATTGAAAATTGTACAGTCTTGGAAAAGGCAAATAAAAATAGTTTTTCCATTCGCATAATAAAATTCGAAAATGCTTCTGAATATTCAACTTCACCGCGCATCTATTTTAATTGCTTTCAGTTTGCGTGGATGCGCCGGGGTAAATTGATTTTACCGAACAATGTTTTACCCTTTTGTTTTTCCTATCGCCTCGGTGGCCTAGTGGATAGCGTACTAGGCTTTCACCCCGAGGACCCGGGTTCGATTCCCGGCGAGGGCTTGGCATTTTCATACGCTATACATCATCCTATCGTCTGCATTAGCCCAAGTGTGCACAATAGTCGGACGTTAAAAAAAAAAAAAAATACAATACTGCATTATATATTTAGGGATAATGGCCTCAATGTGATTTTCGCCTTAAAAAAAATTGGTCTGTCACAGTTATGACTGAGAGGTGACCAACGGGCGCGATAGAATGCCCTCGCTTATCGTATCAATTTACAGTATCGGACAAAACGCGAATGGTTCTCGTTCGTGCAGGGTTCAGCGTGGTGGCTTTTATTGCGTCGTAGGCAATAAGTTTTAATTGCACTTTAATTCGAAGCAATTAGCCGATGCAAATTGAAAATTGTACAGTCTTGGAAAAGGTAAATAAAAATAGTTTTTCCATTCGCATAATAAAATTCGAAAATGCTTCTGAATATTCAACTTCACCGCGCATCTATTTTAATTGCTTTCAGTTTGCGTGGATGCGCCGGGGTAAATTGATTTTACCGAACAATGTTTTACCCCTTTTGTTTTTCTTGTAAATCTATCAAGGGGGGAGAGGAGATTATTGATTTCATCGTGTCAGTCGTAAAACATCACAATACAGCGATGTAGGTTGCTACCGCGTATTTTTATTCATCAACAGTCAGCTGTCAGCACGCCAGCCTATCTGGCGTTACACTTTGTGTAGGCCTGTAACTTAATAACTACCGACTGTAGATAAAATAGTGAAAGCAAAATTATGGAGTAATCACCTTAATAATACTTAATAATTGGAAAGTTGTCATTGTTTGTAGGAAACAATACACGACGTTTTTAGTGTCTAATGAAGAAGTCAATAACGTTAGACGCCAAATAAGACGTTATACTCGTCACTTGTAGCAACATAGACCTTTAGATAGAATATTATTTTCACAAACGAGAAAATTTTAAGAAGCGACTAGATTTGCCGCGTTTTTTTTTTAAGTGACTACTTTTTATCGCGGAGTACGGGTGTTTGTTTTTCACGGGTGGGGGGAAATTCAGTTTGCCGTCACGGAACGCTCTAACACATCCTTACGCGCACTCCAGTGATTCAGTGATTCAACGCGCACGTTGAAAATTCAGCTTGCCGTCACGGAACGCACTAATTTTTGTTTAGCAATTAATAAAATATATTTTTGAAGTGAAAATTTGTATGGTCGCGGTTGACGTTGAAAATTCAGTTTGCCGTCACGGAACGCTCTAACACATCCATACGTGCACTCCAGTGATTCAGTGATTCAACGCGCACGTTGAAAATTCAGCTTGCCGTCACGGAACGCACTAATTTTTGTTTAGCGATTAATAAAATGTATTTTTGAATCGAAAACTCGTATGGTCGCGGTTGACGTTGAAAATTCAGTTTGCCGTCACGGAACGCTCTAACACATCCATACGTGCACTCCAGTGATTCAGTGATTCAACGCGCACGTTGAAAATTCAGCTTTCCGTCACGGAACGCACTAATTTTTGTTTAGTGATTAATAAAATATATTTTTTAGTCGAAAACTCGTATGGTCGCGGTTGACGTTGAAAATTCAGCTTGCCGTCACGGAACGCTCTAACACATCCATACGTGCACTCCAGTGATTCAGTGATTCAACGCGCACGTTGAAAATTCAGCTTTCCGTCACGGAACGCACTAATTTTTGTTTAGTGATTAATAAAATGTATTTTTGAATCGAAAACTCGTATGGTCGCGGTTGACGTAGAAAATTCAGTTTGCCGTCACGGAACGCTCTAACACATGCATACGTGCACTCCAGTGATTCAGTGATTCAACGCGCACGTTGAAAATTCAGCTTTCCGTCACGGAACGCACAGTTTGCCGTCACGGAACGCTCTTTTTGTTTAGTGATTAATAAAATGTATTTTTGAATCGAAAACTCGTATGGTCGCGGTTGACGTTGAAAATTCAGCTTGCCGTCACGGAAGGCACTAAAATTGTTTAGTGATTAATAAAATGTATTTTTGAAGCGAAAACTCGTATGGTCGCGATTGACAAAACATGGATATAAACATTTTCTTTCGCGTCACGCTTGAATCCGTAATGCATACCTCACCACACATATTGTTCTTGTATATATCCAGACTGGAAGTGATTACTTCTAAACAGCTGATTTCGCACAATAGCTTCAGTATCATTTGCTGGCTATTTCCTGTAATACTGCTCGCCCTATCACAACTTCTACGCCTCGTACAAAAAGAACATAACATTTCCAATAGTTGATCCAGTGACAGTTTTCGTAAATATTACGGTTGGCTGATAAATTTTCAAAGAAGCTTCAAGCACGTCAGTGGGCTATCGTGGGGCGGTGGCCAGGAAATTAAGGATACATTATGTTTTGCACGGGAAAAATTTCAGCTTGCCGTCACGGAACGCTCTAACACATGCATACGCGCACTCTAGTGAACATTATTATATTTTTTTTAGTGATTAATAAAATATATTTTTGAAGTGAAAATTTGTATGGCCGCGGTTAACAAAACTTGGGTATAAACATTTGCTTTCGCGTCACGCTTGAATCCGTAATGTTATACACACACACAGCATATATTGTTCTTGTATATATCCAGACTGGAAGTGACTACTTCTAAACAGCTGATTTCGCACAATAGCTTCAATATAATTTTAATTGAGGTTATGTTTATTGTTAGTTTTAAAAACGTGTATTTTTTAAGTTTGTGTAGTTAAATTATTTAATCTATACAACCTATACCAATTTTTGAATGCCATAATCACAAATATTATATTTATTATTATACTTAGAAAGTATAGCTGTCAAAAGTAGGGTTATAAACTGATCGAAGTCCCTTATATAGCCTGAGATACTCAAATTCATAGTCTGTTACAGTTTCAGTTAATTTTTAAGTTGTGTACCTACACACGCGCGAAATTTAATAATACGAAAATAATTTTCAAGAACTGCCTTTTCCTGCGCGCATCTAAATTTTTATAAAAATAATTAAATCATAATAGTGAAAAACTTAGTCAAAGAATTCAAATACCTTGGGGAATGGATCAGCTGGAACGCCCTAGAGAAAAAAATCTATGGAATCTAGGAGAAATAAAGTTGAATTAGCCTTCCAACTTACCAAAGACAACAAGAAGTCCCTTTCCCGGAATACAAAGATAAGGCATTATCATACGGTAATTAAACCAGAAGCCTTATATGCAGATGAAACATTATCTCTCACAACCCAGGGCCCACTTAAAAGGCTGGAGATCAAAGAAAGAAAGATATTACTAAAAATCTTAGGCCCCAAATTCCGTAACAACCAATTACTCCACATCAGGAATGAAACTCTTTACCAAAAAACTGAAACACTATCAGACACAATAAGAAAAAGGAGAATTGATTTTTATGGGCACATCCTCCGAATGGACAAAAATAGACTAACCAAAAAAATATTTGACTACTTTCGCAATAAAAGAGCCAAACCACTTTGGTTTAGAGAAACAGAGAAAGACATAACAGAACTACAA
This sequence comes from Callitettix versicolor, assembly GCA_022606455.1. Classification (NCBI taxonomy): domain Eukaryota; kingdom Metazoa; phylum Arthropoda; class Insecta; order Hemiptera; family Cercopidae; genus Callitettix; species Callitettix versicolor. Next base: position 8,362,127 of record CM040182.1, read on the forward strand.
ATCACTGACACTATGCTCATGGACAGAACAGCCAAAACAATAACCAAGGACAAGAAACAACGGTTCCAAGGCAAAGTCAAATCCAAGCGAACGATCCAAATCTCTGACGAAGAAAGAAAAGCAAGATCACAACGAATGAAGCAATACTGGGCTACGAGGAAGGCACAGAACATTAAAAAGTGATTGATTTAGTGTACCCCAAAGTTGGGTGAAACAAATAAAGAGAGAGTGAAAAAGTATGCAATCAGGCATGCCAAAAGAAGTAGTCACTTTTCGTCCCGCGCTGCCTTTTTTTTAAAATTTCGTTTCAGTTTCAAGATGGTGGCATTTGATTTAACGATGATGAGTATAATAGATGTCCGAACGGCTTGTCCTATCACAATTTCGACCGCTTCATGGAGAAAGACCATACAGTTTCCAATAAAGTTGGTCTAATAACATTTTTCTCAAATATAATGGGTTACGGGTTAAATGGGTGGAAGGAGTTATGAATGCATTATAGCAGGGGTCTCCAAACTTTCCAGCCTTAGGGCCATACTGATTACTCCAGTAAGTTCCGAGGGCCAAAACCATATTATCATTGTTGCCGGTGGTAAAAAGTGAAATAGTCCACTGATGAAAAAAAAGTCCGAAAAAGTACGCAACATTTAAAAAAGGCTGCAAATCGGACTAAAGTCCGCAAAACGGCAACACTGCATATTATTAATTTTCCTGTCATTATCTGTAATTTCTAGATTAGATCTGTGTTTCTTTATCCAACTTATCACAAAAACAATAACAATAAGCCTGCAACAATGTTATGAATAGTTAGCCCATGACCATATCAATGTAGATGTCATATTAATAATTATTCAACATAAAATTAGAATACTTCAGTAAAATAAATTTAATTTGCTATAAAAAATATGTTCTGTAAAAGGAGTTTTCAAGTATGCTAGCTCTCCGCGGGCCGGATGTGGCCCTCGGGCCGTAGTTTGGAGACCCCTGCATTAGAGTACTGATGTGGAAAGGTGGTCAGGTAATTGCGTAACATATCTTGCTCTACCTTCTGTTCTTTACTCGTAATACCAATAATAATGATATTATAATAAAAAAATAAAGATAGTACTAAAATAATAGTAATATATGGGTTTCTCATGTAATCAATAGTAAGCTTTGCATAACTGTAAGCTTAACGACTTCTTTTCTACACACACGCGGATAAACGCTTACAAGTTGGATAATGCAAGGATTTGCCGAGACTCAAGAAAGGACTTCTGACAGACTCTTGCCCGGAAAAGACGTCCATTGTTTTAAGACACTAAGGATAAAATTATATTTATCTACGAACAGGTGACCACCGATTGTAATACTGTAGAATAGTAAAGCTCTACATTTAAAGCTACGATATAACTGTCAGCTAATGGATTCATGTTCCATAGACGTTCATCTTTATATTTCAATGTAGAACTTCGATCGACACATAACTTTAAAATCGTTAATGTACCAATATTCCTTAGTAGTGAATTCACATTGGAAATGGAGCTATTAGAGTGGTCATCATGGTAAGTATCATACCCGGCATTATCAAATAAGTGCTGACTATGACATCTAGATTAATTTTAGAGGGTTGTTGAAATTTAAATATATTTGTGTGTATGTGTGTGTGTGTGTGTGTGTGTGTGTGTGTGTGTGTGTGTGTGTGTGTGTGTGTGTGTGTGTGTGTGTGTGTGTGTGTGTGTGTGTGTGTGTGTGTGTGTGTGTGTGTGTGTGTGTGTGTGTGTGTGTGTGTGTGTGTGTGTGTGTGTGTGTGTGTGTTTTGCGATGCCAAGAAAAGGGTGGGAAAAATCTTTTATAGACTACCTGGGGTAGGGTACGCACTCAAATTAAGTTAAAACTCAAGCTAAGATATATTGTTACCCACTAAAAAAATCACCAAAAGCATTTCTCTTCTGTAAACCCACCCCCTCCCACGGAACCGCCGCCAGGCATTACTTCGTGGGAAGGTGGCTGGCTGACCGCCTACTCTTCTACAGCGTTGGCTCTCCTTTCACGATCCTCAGCCCTCAACCTCTCCATGACCACTGCAGCGAATCCCGCAATTGCCCTCCAGTTGGCCTCTGAAGCCATTATAGTCGCAACCAGACTTTCCGGTGCAATGCTGCCCCGTAGATATGTTTGCAGCTTCATCCTTTCCTCCTCGAATCTCCGACACCGGAAAAACAAATGTTCCGCATGTTCCTCCACTGCTGGAAGACAGAGGGGACAAGCCGAGTCTGTTTCCAGCCTGAAACGGAACAAGTAATCTCGGAAGCAAACGTGCCCAGTAAGAATCTGTGTGAGATAGAGATCCATCCCCCCCATGATCCCTGTTGCACCAATCCAAAGACCCTTGAGACATGTAACCTACGAGTTGGTATGTCCATCGTCCATTTGTTGATTCGTCCCATGTCTTAAGGGTCCGATTTCGCTCTGACCCTAGAGACATGGCAGCGACAGTGAATTGTGTGTGTGTGTGTGTGTGTGTGTGTGTGTGCGTGCGTGCGTGCGTGCGTGCGTGTGTGTGTGTGTGTGTGCGCGCGCGTGCGTGCGTGCGTGCGTGCGTGCGTGTGTTTTAGCACGCTCACGATAGCAATTTTAGGCCCATATGATCAAACTTAGCATGATATTCGAGTAGAGGAGCGGTAGTAAACCTAAAAGAAGAAGGCGTCCCTTAGATCAGATCTTGGGTTTGAGAAACACCCTTAAAGGGCTGCAATGACAGGGCGACGGGAAGATTTCGCCAACTCGAGGGTGATAACATTAAGGTCCTGCACAAAGAGCAACTCAGGAAACCACAAGACTCGTTACAGGACACTGTGGTCTGAAGGTTCACGTGAACAGGATAAGAATTTACCAAGGAGAAACTGTGTGCAGGTTATGCAGGAAGAAAGAGGAAACTGCATAACCTACGATTTTGAGGCTCCTTTCAGGAGACAAATGGAGACCATAATGAGCTGGTCATTGAGGGCACCAGTATACAGAACGTAATCCAAAGGGTTTAGCTAGACAGCGGGTCCTTTGATATCGGTGCCAGGAACCATCAAACTCCATAACCTAAAAAAATCTACGACAACGTACAGAAATAAAAATATAGCAGGTAAATGTTATGAAGTTTAGCATCAGTGTTATGGGACCTCAACCTAATGGTACAGCGCAGTATTAATAACTAAACTTGAAGAGTAACATAACCGCCGAACTAAATGGAACTTCGCATTTAGGTTACTATTATAATTACAATCTGCTGTATTTACACTGTTTCTAAGGGACATCCCTTCCCTATCATTATGAAAGTCATTTCAACTTGTAAGCAAACATAAAAAATACATTTAATCTAAATTGCTATTTCGTATTTTTAGATACTTTTAAAGTCTACCTGTTTTTTTTAACATGGTACAATATTTCCCAAAATGTACGTCGTTTCTATTTGTTAGGCTTCACTTTAACTGCATCTACGTACATTTTATTTTTATTGATAATAATCAATATTAAATAATAGTGACTAAACCAGTTTGTCGATTGTTTGATGATTCGTAAAACGATCACAGCACAAGATCTCCATTAAAAACATATTAAATGTGATTAATCGATTTAAACGCGACAGTGTTCTTTAATATGTCTTAATAATTTTGGTGTATTCGTAGAGGAAATGCATAACTTCCTCACTGACCTTAGTACAATTTAAAAATTGTCCAGATCTACGAATTAAACATCTGTTCGTTTAATTGTACGCCTAATTAAATGTGAGATAAGAGATTGGCTATTTCCTTCACCTGTTACATATTGTGTTGAAAATTCCACGAACACACGCATGCACACGCCTGCGCACATACACACGCGCGCACACACATACACTCTCTCTCTCTCTTCTCTCTCTCTCTCTCTCTCTCTCTCTCTCTCTATATATATATATATATATATATATATATATATATATATATATATATATGTGTGTGTGTGTGTGTGTGTGTGTGTGTATCTTTCACACACACCTTTTTTGGTAGTCGTGTAAAAAAATGTAATACACTTTCTGGATTATCGGAACTTGACCGAGGCTCTTTTGGATTGATAAAATTTTGGATAAACAGAAACGCCATAAAAACTTCATTTTTGTAGACTCACGTTATCTTGAGCAACAAAAAAATTATTCTGAAAACGCTAAAATCAAACGTTATCTCCAGCTGCCACACAGACGTGTCAGTGTCTGTCGCGGGTGAGCCGGTGGGCGTGATTTATAGGCCAAAGACGTTTCCCGCCTGTCGCCACAGTTTTGTCACAGTACAGCGTCATCAGTAGTGGGTTTTTGGGTGCCTAGTAAAACTTAAAACACACAAAAGTGACGCAAGATTAAAAACAAAAGTAATGTCAAAAGTTGTACACTACAGTATTTGTACTTTAATGAAATGAGTTAGAGCGCAGCACAGGTAATCCTTAGATGCTACATTTAATTTTATTGTGATGGGTATGCCTGTATTTTGTATTTTTTTTGTAAAAACCGAAAATTCGTTGATAATTTTATTCCGAAAGTACAAAAACAAAGTGTGTGAATGTGTGTGTGTGTGTGTGTGTGTGTGTGTGTGTGTGTGTGTGTGTGTGTGTGTGTGTGTGTGTGTGTGTGTGTGTGTGTGTGTGTGGGTGGGTGGGTGGTGGGTGGTGTGAGAGTGTGTGTGTGTGTGTGTATGTGTGTGTGTGAGAGAGAGAAAAGAGAGAGAGAATGTGTGTGTGTGTGTGTGGGTGGGTGGGTGGGTGGTGTGAGAGTGTGTGTGTGTATGTGTGTGTGTGTGTGTGTGTGTGTGTGTGTGTGTGTGTGTGTGTGTGTGTGTGTGTGTGTGTGTGTGTGTGTGTGTGAGAGAGAGAGAGAGAGAGAGAGAGAGAGAATGTGTGTGTGTGTGTGTGTGTGTGTGTGTGTGTGTGTGGGGTGGATGGGTGGTGTCAGTGTGTATGTGTGTGTGTGCGCGCACGCGGGCGTACTGTGAGTGTGTGTGCGTGTGCGTGCGTGTGGGTGTGTGCGCGAGTGTGTATGGGTGTGTGTTTGGGGTGGGTGGGTGGGTTGTGTGAGTGTGTGCGTGTGCGCGCTCGTGCGGGCGTACGTATGGGTGTGTGTGGGGGGGGTGAAAGTGTGTGTATGTGTGTGTGTGTGTGTTTGTGTGTGTGTAGGGTTGGTGGGTGGGTGGTGTGAGGGTGTGTGCGTGCGCGCGCGGGCGTACGTGTGAGTGAGTGCGCGTGTGAGTGCGTGCGCGTGCGTGAGTGTGCGTGCGCGTGCGCGTGTGCGTGCGCGTGTGTGTGCGCGTGCGTGCTTGTGTGCGTGCGTGTGTGTGCCTGTATATAAAACTTTGAACAAATCCCCCCTATTTCCACTACCCGAAAAATCTCCACAGCTCCTCAAAAATTCCTGACATCGGAGAAATACCCACAGTGTGGCAACACTAAACACAACCCTGCAGAAAAAAACGAAAAGTGGCCACCCTTATCTCATACTTATCCCATGTGTTGAGCACAATTGAGTAAAATATGTACACTGCCCACTGCCAGGAGTATCCCTGTTATATTTACATAAATTACTACAATAATAGCATTTCTACTAATATAGTAATATTATTTTTTAATAATTTTTAACATGTTTTTAAATATTTATGTAATTCTAACAAATAATATCCTCGGTTTTTTATACAATATTGTTTAAATACATAGTATTACTTTAAAGTTACGTTTTGTGTAATAACTCTTACTTGGCTATACTCATTGTCTCAAGCGTAGTTTTATTGTAGCATGGTCCGTTTCAGTGATCTGACCTTTTGCAGTGGAAACTTGTGTCCTCAGAATTAGAGTGCTTTATCATACAACTTTCAAAAAAGCTGAAACTATTTTTAATTCATCACCGGACATAAGTAATTAAGAATTTAATTTTTATATGCATTCCGTAAATTTTAAAGCAGGAGAAAATACGACGTAATTAAAAAGGATTTTTCATTTAATACGAGATTACTTTAGTCTTGTTGAAACGAAATTATGCTTCAATTAGAAACTAATTATTTTAAGTTGTGACGTGTGGTATCAAGCAGGTATAATAATTATACAGTGTATAGTTTTTAATTAAATTAAGAATGAACTGCGTCGCATTTTAGTATAAAATGAAATAATTATAATTTATGTTTTTCTGAATTGACTAAACGTCGCACTGAAAAACTTCAAAAGTAGGGCATTAACTATTGTCAAAAATTTTAATTTTTCGAGGCCTTCTTTAGTTCAATGATCTAAAGTTTTACTGTAAAAACTTGTGTCCTATAAATTAAAATACTTTTTTTTAAAAAACTTTCAAGAAAAGCTGAAGTATTTTTAATCATTTCTGAATATAGGATTTTTTTTCTTCACAATAATTAGTATTAATTTTCATTCCGTAAATGTAAATGCAGTGTCATACATGGCATGACTAAATAAAATATTTCTTAGAATATTTTTTTATTCTCAGAATGTAATCTGATTTCATATGTAATTGAAAAAACAAATTGTTTTTTATTCGTCATTGGACATGAGTTTTTTAAAAAAAATTAAAATGTAACTTCATTCCGTAAATTTTAAAGCATTATATAATACAGTATAATTTAAAAAAAACTTTGTATTTCAAAAACAGGTTACTTTTATTTTGTTAAAACAAAACTGTGCTGGACGTAGTAATAAATTATTTAATATGAGAGTGTATTTTTTTTCTTATTTTAAGGCGGAAAGCACATAGAGGCTATTATCGCCTCCCTAAATGTAACTGTGAGTGTAAAGTGATAGACGTAAGTGTAGTGTTGTAAGTGTAAGGGTGTGTTAAACTCGGGTACCGCGAGGGACATCTAATCCTCACAATACGTGCGCGCGCGCGGGCGCTTGTGTGTGGGTGGGTGGTGTTTGTGTGAACGTGTGTGTGGATGTGGATGTGGGTGGGTAAGTGGTGTGTGTGTGTGTGTGTGTGTGTGTGTGTGTGTGAGAGAGAGAGAGAGAGAGAGTGAGTGTGTGTGTGGGTAGTGTTTGTGTATGTGTGTGTGGGTGGGTGGTGTGTGTGTGTGTAAGTGTGCGTGTGTGGGTTGTGTGTGTATGTGTGTTTGGGTGGGTGGATGGTGTATGTGTGTGTGTGAGAGAGAGAGAGAGAGAGAGAGAGGGTGGGTGGTGTGTGTGTGTGTGTGTGTGTGTGTGTGTGTGTGTGTGTGTGAGAGAGAGAGAGAGAGAGTAAATGTGTGTGTGTGTGTGTAAGCGTGAGTGTGTGTGGGTGGGTCTCTGGTATGTGTGTGTGTGTGTGTGTGGGTGGGTGGTGTTTGTGTGAACGTGTGTGTGGATGTGGATGTGGGTGGGTAAGTGGTGTGTGTGTGTGTGTGTGTGTGTGTGTGTGTGTGTGTGTGTGTGTGTGAGAGAGAGAGAGAGAGAGAGAGAGAGAGAGTGAGTGTGTGTGGGTGGGTGGTGTGTGTGTGGGTAGTGTGTGTGTATGTGTGTGTGGGTGGGTGGTGTGTGTGTGTGTGTGTGTGTGTGTGTAAGTGTGCGTGTGTGGGTGGTGTGTGTATGTGTGTTTGGGTGGGTGGATGGTGTGTGTGTGTGTGTGTGTGTGTGTGTGAGAGAGAGAGAGAGAGAGTGTGGGTGGGTGGTGTGTGGGTGTGTGTGTGTGTGAGTAAATGTGTGTGTGTGTGTGTGTGTGTAAGCGTGAGTGTGTGTGTGTGTGGGTGTCTGGTATGTGTGTGTGTGTGTGTGTGTGTGTGTGTGAATGTGTGTGTGTGTGTGTGTGTGTGTGTGAGTGGGTGGGTGGTGTGTGTGTGTGAGTGGGTGGGTGGTGTGTGTGTGTGTGTGTGTGTGTGAGAATGTGTGTGTGTGTGTGTGTGTGTGTGTGTGTGTCTGTGTGTCTGTGTGTGTCCGTGTGTAATCCAGTAGCATTTCCCGTAAACATTATATTGACCAGGTAAATGGCGAAAATAGTTGCGAGCGCTGTTATGGAGCGGTGTCCAGGCAATTAGTTAAGAATATACTGGAAGTTCTGCTGTTCTTTGAACTACTACTAATAATAATAACTATATTTTTTCCAATGAATACCTTAATGTCAGCGAATAAAGTAGCTAGTTTCTTTGTAAAAGTAAAATTTTTTTTATTTTTGTTTTAACTCTTAATAAATGCTCTGTGTGTCGGTCAGCTGCTGTTTGTAGTGTTGCTCTGAACTGACACAAAGATATGATGATGAGGAAGTCAACTTCGAGGTCAGCGAAGGGTGTTTCCAAGCATCAACATAAATTTACTGTCTTTATTGGTCGACCTGGAGATTTATTCTTCTCTTTCTCCTTCCTTTGGTGTTTTAAACCTTTTCTTCTACATTAAACTTCAAAACAGAGTGGGATAGTGCGGAATTAAATCCTTATTTGAACGGGAAGGGACGTTAGGGAGTGGCACGGAATTGGAAGACTCTTCAAACACTTGAGTCTAGATAGCCTCTTCTCTCTTCAGAATCTAGTATCCACTCATTTTAATTTTAACAAGAAAAAGTTTCTTCAAGTACTTTTGCTGCTCAACACGTTCCTCATATTTTATTGTAGGTAAATTTGCTGTTTCTTCAATAATAAATTATTCTTAAAATTTACCATTAATTGGATTACAGTATTATATACCGAGTTTAACTGACAGCCCACTGCGTGTTTTGGTCGTAATTTAAAAAAAAGTTGGAAATATGATTACACTCCCACTGAACAAATATTCGGCTCTTACGTAATTTAATTTTTGAATAAGCGAAACTAGGTCTCTGCTTCCATTCGACCGAATGAATTCAAATTTTAATTTGAAAATGTATTTTTTTGGATTCGTGATCTCAAAAAAATATAATCCAGTACAAAGTATTTTCATAATTGTTTAAAAAAAAGAAAAACACGATTTAAATTTATTTTCAAAATGTAATTTTCTAACAAGAAAAATAGTATTTTTGCTATAATGTCTCCTTTTATATGTCGCAGTCACATAGCAATGTGCCGGCTCTTAGACCGGTGCTAATATGAGGAACTTTCGAATGCCTGTGTGACTGGAGTTAATAATCAGCTCCTACACCTTGACCCTTAGCACTTCAGTCACATAGCAATGTGCCGGCACTTAGACCGGTGCTAATATGAGGAACTTTCGTATGTCTGTGTGACTGGAGTTCTAGACCTCGACGCTAACCTAAACATTTGATTTGTATGTTTTTATGCATTTTTTAAAAATCTGGCGTCTTATCATTTCACTATGATAAGTGTAGTGGCTGACTGTTTCCTGTAGTACTGCTCGCCCTATCACAACTTCTACGCCTCGTACAAAAAGAACGTAACATTTCCAATAGTTGATCCAGTGACAGTTTTCGTAAATATTACGATTGGCTGATAAATTTTCAAAGAAGCTTCAAGCACGTCAGTGGGCTGTCGTGGGGCGGTGGCCAGGAAATTAAGGATACATTATGTTTTGCACGGGAAAAATTTCAGCTTGCCGTCACGGAACGCTCTAACACATGCATACGCGCACTCTAGTGAACATTATTATTACAGCACATTATTATATTTTTTTTAGTGATTAATAAAATATATTTTTGAAGTGAAAATTTGTATGGTCGCGGTTAACAAAACATTGGTATAAACATTTGCTTTCGCGTCACGCTTGAAGCCGTAATGCATACACTCACAGCATATATTGTTCTTGTATATATCCAGACTGGAAGTGACTACTTCTAAACATCTAATTTCGCACAATAGCTTCAATATCATTTTAATTGAGGTTATGTTTATTATTTTTGTTACTTTTAAATGTATTTTTTAAATTTGTTTAGTTAAATTATTTAATGTATATGACCTATACCAATTTTTAAATGCCAGAGTCACAAATACCGTATTTATTGTTATACTTAGACAGTATAACTGACAAAGGTAGGTTTATAAACTGGTTAATTATTAAAGTCCCTTATACAGATACTCAAAATCATAGAATGTGACAGTTTCAGTTAATTTTTAAGTTGTGTACCTACTCACACGCGAAATTTAATACGAAAATAATTTTCAAAAGTTCCCCTTTCCTGCATGCATCTAAATTTTTATAAAAATAATTAAATCATAATAGTGAAAAAAGTATACGACTACAGTCAGGCATGCCAAAAGAAGTAGTCACTTTTGTCAGACTGTCCTACTTTTTTAATTACATTTTTTTAATTATATATTAAAATAGTAACACTAAAGTACATAATAGAAAAATATATTTTATTCAATAAAAGTATTTTTGCAAAATTGATCACTTTTTGATTTCGTAACATTAAAGCCTTGCAACTGCTTTAGATACGACAGACTGCAGAAACTTTGATTCCCCTAGAGGAGGTGACCTTGCCGTTACCTTAAAGCATATCACGTGATACACCTAAATCCAACAGCTTACGGCATAATCAGCCACGTGATTGTCCTATTTGATCTGTGATCCCCTGTTAACGAGATAGGAACATTATTATCCTTTCTTGTCCCCTGATAATTCCCTACTACGTCCGGCCTGGAAATCTCTCTATAGTGAAGTAATTATTACTTTCCTTATATTATCGTTCAACGAGGTTATATATTTTCTTATATATTCTTCGTCGGTTTATGCTAGATTCTACAAATATGTCGCATATAAAGTACATGAGTAGGGTGCGTATTAAACATTAGCTTTGTAGTTACAATACTCAATTTGAAAACGTATTTATTTCGGAAACGAGATCTCGAAAATAGTGAGACAATATAAGATATTTTCTTTAAAAAGAAAAAGATGTTTTCAATTTGTTTCAATATTTAATTTTCTCTAAAGTAAAAAAAATTTTTTGCTTCAGTGTCTCCCTTTATATGTCGAACTAACTGAGCACTTCAGACACATAGCAATGAACCGGCTCTTAGACTGGCGCTAAGCTGAGGAACTTTCGAATGCCTGTGTGACTGGAGTTAATAATCAGCTCCTACACCTTGACACTTAGCACTTCAGTCACATAGCAATGTGCCGGCTCTTAGGCTGGCGCTAAGCTGAGGAACTTTCGAATGTCTGTGTGACTCGAGTTAATAATCAGCTCCTACAACTTGACACTTAGCACTTCAGTCACATAGCAATGTGCCGGCTCTTAGACTGGCGCTAAGCTGAGGAACTTTCGAATGTCTGTGTGACTCGAGTTAATAATCAGCTCCTACAACTTGACACTTAGCACTTCAGTCACATAGCAATGTGCCGGCTCTTAGACTGGCGCTAAGCTGACGAACTTTCGAATGTCTGTGTGACTCGAGTTAATAATCAGCTCCTACAACTTGACACTTAGCACTTCAGTCACATAGCAATGTGCCGGCTCTTAGACTGGCGCTATGCTGACGAACTTTCGAATGTCTGTGTGACTCGAGTTAATAATCAGCTCCTACAACTTGACACTTAGCACTTCAGTCACATAGCAATGTGCCGGCTCTTAGACTGGCGCTAAGCTGACGAACTTTCGAATGTCTGTGTGACTCGAGTTAATAATCAGCTCCTACAACTTGACACTTAGCACTTCAGTCACATAGCAATGTGCCGGCTCTTAGACTGGCGCTATGCTGACGAACTTTCGAATGTCTGTGTGACTCGAGTTAATAATCAGCTCCTACAACTTGACACTTAGCACTTCAGTCACATAGCAATGTGCCGGCTCTTAGACTGGCGCTAAGCTGACGAACTTTCGAATGTCTGTGTGACTCGAGTTAATAATCAGCTCCTACAACTTGACACTTAGCACTTCAGTCACATAGCAATGTGCCGGCTCTTAGACTGGCGCTATGCTGACGAACTTTCGAATGTCTGTGTGACTCGAGTTAATAATCAGCTCCTCACCTTGACACTTAGCACTTCAGTCACATAGCAATGTGCCGGCTCTTAGGCTGGCGCTAAGCTGACGAACTTTCGAATGTCTGTGTGACTCGAGTTAATAATCAGCTCCTCACCTTGACACTTAGCACTTCAGTCACATAGAAATGTGCCGGGTCTTAGACCGGTGCTAAACAGAGGAACTTTCTAATGCCTGTGTGACTGGAGTTAATAATCAGCTCCTACACCTTGACCCTTAGCACTTCAGTCACATAGCAATGTGCCGGGTCTTAGACCGGTGCTAAACTGAGGAACTTTCTAATGCCTGTGTGACTGGAGTTAATAATCAGCTCCTACACCTTGACCCTTAGCACTTCAGTCACATAGCAATGTGCCGGGTCTTAGACCGGTGCTAAACTGAGGAACTTTCGAATGCCTGTGTGACTGGAGTTAATAATCAGCTCCTACACCTTGACACTTAGCACTTCAGTCACATAGCAATGTGCCCGGTCTTAGGCCGGTGCTAAACTGAGGAACTTTCGAATGCCTGTGTGACTGGAGTTAATAATCAGTTCCTACAACTTGACCCTTAGCACTTCAGTTACATAGCAATGTACCGGCTCTTAGGCCGGTGCTAAGCTGAGGAACTTTCGAATGCCTGTGTGACTGGAGTTAATAATCAGCTCCTACACCTTGACACTTAGCACTTCAGTCACATAGCAATGTGCCCGGTCTTAGACCGGTGCTAAACTGAGGAACTTTCGAATGCCTGTTTGACTGGAGTTAATAATCAGCTCCTACACCTTGACACTTAGCACTTCAGTCACATAGCAATGTACCGGCTCTTAGGCCGGTGCTAAGCTGAGGAACTTTCGAATGCCTGTGTGACTGGAGTTAATAATCAGCTCCTACACCTTGACCCTTAGCACTTCAGTCACATAGCAATGTGCCGGCTCTTAGGCCGGTGCTAAGCTGAGGAACTTTCGAATGCCTGTGTGACTGGAGTTAATAATCAGTACCTACACCTTGACCCTTAGCACTTCAGTCACATAGCAATGTGCCGGCTCTTAGGCCGGTGCTAAGCTGAGGAACTTTCTAATGCCTGTGTGACTGGAGTTAATAATCAGCTCCTACACCTTGACCCTTAGCACTTCAGTCACATAGCAATGTGCCGGGTCTTAGACCGGTGCTAAACTGAGGAACTTTCTAATGCCTGTGTGACTGGAGTTAATAATCAGCTCCTACACCTTGACCCTTAGCACTTCAGTCACATAGCAATGTGCCGGGTCTTAGACCGGTGCTAAACTGAGGAACTTTCTAATGGATGTGTGACTGGAGTTAATAATCAGCTCCTACAACTTGACATTTAGCACTTCAGTTACATAGCAATGTGCCGGGTCTTAGACCGGTGCTAAACTGAGGAACTTTCTAATGCCTGTGTGACTGGAGTTAATAATCAGCTCCTACACCTTGACCCTTAGCACTTCAGTCACATAGCAATGTGCCGGGTCTTAGACCGGTGCTAAGCTGAGGAACTTTCGAATGCCTGTGTGACTGGAGTTAATAATCAGTTCCTACAACTTGACCCTTAGCACTTCAGTTACATAGCAATGTACCGGCTCTTAGGCCGGTGCTAAGCTGAGGAACTTTCGAATGCCTGTGTGACTGGAGTTAATAATCAGCTCCTACACCTTGACACTTAGCACTTCAGTCACATAGCAATATGCCCGGTCTTAGACCGGTGCTAAACTGAGGAACTTTCGAATGCCTGTTTGACTGGAGTTAATAATCAGCTCCTACACCTTGACACTTAGCACTTCAGTCACATAGCAATGTGCCGGCTCTTAGACTGGCGCTAAGCTGACGAACTTTCGAATGTCTGTGTGACTCGAGTTAATAATCAGCTCCTACAACTTGACACTTAGCACTTCAGTCACATAGCAATGTGCCGGCTCTTAGACTGGCGCTATGCTGACGAACTTTCGAATGTCTGTGTGACTCGAGTTAATAATCAGCTCCTCACCTTGACACTTAGCACTTCAGTCACATAGCAATGTACCGGCTCTTAGGCCGGTGCTAAGCTGAGGAACTTTCTAATGCCTGTGTGACTGGAGTTAATAATCAGCTCCTACACCTTGACCCTTAGCACTTCAGTCACATAGCAATGTGCCGGGTCTTAGACCGGTGCTAAACTGAGGAACTTTCTAATGCCTGTGTGACTGGAGTTAATAATCAGCTCCTACACCTTGACCCTTAGCACTTCAGTCACATAGCAATGTGCCGGGTCTTAGACCGGTGCTAAACTGAGGAACTTTCTAATGCCTGTGTGACTGGAGTTAATAATCAGCTCCTACAACTTGACATTTAGCACTTCAGTTACATAGCAATGTGCCGGGTCTTAGACCGGTGCTAAACTGAGGAACTTTCTAATGCCTGTGTGACTGGAGTTAATAATCAGCTCCTACACCTTGACCCTTAGCACTTCAGTCACATAGCAATGTGCCGGGTCTTAGACCGGTGCTAAGCTGAGGAACTTTCGAATGCCTGTGTGACTGGAGTTAATAATCAGCTCCTACACCTTGACACTTAGCACTTCAGTCACATAGGAATGTGCCGGGTCTTAGACCGGTGCTAAACTGAGGAACTTTCGAATGCCTGTGTGACTGGAGTTAATAATCAGTTCCTACAACTTGACCCTTAGCACTTCAGTTACATAGCAATGTACCGGCTCTTTGGCCGGTGCTAAGCTGAGGAACTTTCGAATGTCTGTGTGACTCGAGTTAATAATCAGCTCCTACACCTTGACACTTAGCACTTCAGTCACATAGCAATGTGCCGGCTCTCGAATGTCTGTGTAATTGGATTTGAAGACCTGGACACTTAGAAATTCACTAATATAGATACTCGTTTAAAATAAGTCATATGAAATAAGAGGAAATATTCTAGCGGTCACGACCAAAACGACTTGGGTTCTTTAAATTAACACTAAATACAAAACAAATACGTTTAGAAGGGTTTAGTAAGAGTTTCAGCACTGTGGATTTCGCAGTTCCGGTTCGGGTTGATCCAAATGCGGCATTAAGGTTGACTTTAGTAAAAACTTAGACAAGGTCTTACAGCAGCAAAGTCAGCCGTTTAAACTTTCATTCATAACTTAAAAACCGTATAACATGCTTATATTTTACTTTATTTTAAATAAGACGACATTGTTAAAAGACGGTTGGAAATCCTGCTTAGCTGTGGTACTTCAGTTTTAATTCTATTCTGTACTTTGTTGACGCAACGAAACAAAGGATCAGAGCACAAAGTATTTAAGGTAGTCGTATTATAAATTATTAATGTATAATTTTTTCCCGATTTGTCACAAAGTGTAAACGATCTGCACACGTAGCATAATGAAGTAAGGGAG
The DNA here is from genome assembly GCA_022606455.1 of Callitettix versicolor. Classification (NCBI taxonomy): domain Eukaryota; kingdom Metazoa; phylum Arthropoda; class Insecta; order Hemiptera; family Cercopidae; genus Callitettix; species Callitettix versicolor. Next base: position 8,377,368 of record CM040182.1, read on the forward strand.
GTGGATTATCAGGTCAAGGAATTCCCTCGTGAACACTGCCAGACGATGCTGCGGGTTGTTAAGGGATTCAGCTTGACTTTACCTTCAAACTGGACGGAACAAAAAGAAGTAATGCTGTATTTAAAGTAACTTTAGCCGGGAGGTCGAAGCAGGCTACGCCATAATTTAGATTGTATCCAAAACGTTTTCAGTTAAAAAGAAATAATTTTTCTTATAATAGGAAGCAAAGATTTTTGTTTCATCATTCTTTTTATTTCATCAAAACCTGTTATTTTACAGTTATAAAACATGTTTTATAAATTATTTACTTTTATAAAAAGAATATTTATTGTAATAATTTTGCCTCCTTACTAGTTTTTTTCGCGAAATATTCCAAGTAAATTTTATTTTTTTGATTGACCGTCATTTTTTAAATAAAAATATGTTTAACATGAGCAATTATTTCGTCCCTATTATTTTAAAAAGAGCTATTGTTAACTCAAATAACATACATTCTTTTTATATTCTTCTTCTTTTCTGCTAGGCGAGTATATATATAGTTTTTGAAGATGGAGGTTCTTCGAAACGCGTCAACAAAAGTAGAATTGACGATGGCAGATCATTATACTCAAAATAGTGACAAGTAACATACATTGTTTTCAATCGTTTATTAAAATTTGATTGGAATTTCTATTTGAAAATTTAATTTGTTTTCAATAAAGTCTATTTTAAGACAAAGGGCTTGTGTAAACTTACCGCTGGCATCATGACTAAGTAAAGTGTCTTAATGTAGGCCTGTCTGTCCATATTTGTGCGCGTAAAGTTGTTAGAGCTCGGCACTGGTTAATCTCTGTCATCGCCAAAGGAGGGCGGACAATTTAATTATGTATGGGAAAGGTTATACGAGTCGATAATTGTTGATTAAGCAGGAACCGCGTACCCTCGTGGCTGGGCCGCAAATTCAATTTCGGTATTTTGGGCTCGTGACACTGAACACTGATCATCTCCTTGTACGAGGGCTATTCAGAAAGTAGATTACTTTTTTGGATAAAAAAAAAACTAAGTACAGGAAAAAAAATTTATTATATACATTTGAAAGAGGAACTAAAATACTATTTTTCGACATAATCGCCAAACAAATTTAGACATTTGTCATATCGGTGAACTAGCTTTGAAATTCCCGTGTCGTAGAATTCCGCCGCCTGTGACGCCAGCCAGTCAGTCACGCCCGCGCGGAGATCTGCGTCGTCATCGAAGCGCTGTGTTGCAAGCCAAGTCTTCATCTTCGGGAATAAGTGGAAATCACTAGGTGCCAGGTCCGGACTGTAGGGTGGATGAGGAAAATCTCCCACTTGAAGGCCGTCAAGACGTCTTTTGTTCGATTTGCCGTGTGAGGGCGGGCATTGTCGTGCAAAAACAACACTTTTGCACTCAGTTTTTCCTCTCCGCTTGTTCTGGATAGCTCGTCTTAAAAAGGTATTGCCAAACATTACGAAACTTAAGACGAGCTATCCAGAACAAGCGGAGAGGAAAACTGAGTACAAAAGTGTTGTTTTTGCACGACAATGCCCGCCTCACACGGCAAATCGAACAAAAGACGTCTTGACGGCCTTCAAGCGGGGAGATTTTCCTCATCCACCCTACAGTCCGGACCTGGCACCTAGTGATTTCCACTTATTCCCGAAGATGAAGACTTGGCTTGCAACACAGCGCTTCGATGACGACGCAGATCTCCGCGCGGGCGTGACTGACTGGCTGGCGTCACAGGCGGCGGAATTCTACGACACGGGAATTTCAAAGCTAGTTCACCGATATGACAAATGTCTAAATTTGTTTGGCGATTATGTCGAAAAATAGTATTTTAGTTCCTCTTTCAAATGTATATAATAAAATTTTTTTCCTGTACTTAGTTTTTTTTTTATCCAAAAACGTAATCTACTTTCTGAATAGCCCTTGTATAATGCGTAAGGATATCCTTTTATAATATCCTTAAAGAGGAAACGAAATTAATACCAAGAAGAACATGACTGCCTAACCGGTAAAAAGGAGACAATAGCGTATGTCAAGCGTTATTTTAAATGGTGTATTGAAATCATTACCCTGCAGGGGGTGCAGACTAGCACCTATTGAGAGGATTTAGACGTCCTTCGCGGTACCCCAGTCTTAACGTACACGTACACTTACAACACTACTCTTACGACTTTACACTCACACTTGTATTTAGGGGACCGTCTCGATGGCCTAGTTGATAGCATACTGGGCTTTCAACCCGAGGACCCGGGTTCGATTCCCGGCCAGGGCTTGGCATTTTCATACGCTATAAATCATCCCATCGTCTGCATTAGCCCAAGTGTGCACAATAGTCGGACGTTAAATACTGGAAAAAAATATATTTAGGGAGGCGATAATAACCTCAATGTGCTTTTCGTCTTAAAATAAATTTTTTTTTAAATTTAAAAATAAGAAATTCAAATGTATTGACCTAATCCGTTTTTTTAGGTCTTAACATGTTACCCTAGTCTTAACATACACTTACGACTTTCCACTCACACTTATATTTAAAGAGGCGATAATAGCCTTAATGTGCTTTTCGCCTTAAAATTAAAAAAAAATAAATGAATAAATAAATAAATTTTAAAAAATAAGAAATTCAAAGGTATTGACCTAATCCGTTTTTTAGGTCTTAACATGTTACCCTAGTCTTAACATATACTTACACTTACAACACCACACTTACGACTTTGCACTCACACTTATATTTAGAGAGGCGATAATAGCCTCAATGTGCTTTTCGCCTTAAAATAAAAAAAAAATTAAATAAAAAAATTTAAAAAATAAGGAATTTAAAGTTATTAACCTAATCCATTTTTTATGTCTTAACACGTTACCCTAGTCTTAACATACACTTAAACTTACACCATTACACTTACGGCTTTACACTCACACTTACATTTTGGAAGGCGATAATAGCTTCAATGTGCTTTCCGCCTTAAAAAAAAAGAAAAAAAGAAATTCAAATGTATGGACCTAATCCGTTTTTTGTCCTTTCAGACAGAACCGATCGCACACATTGGTTTAGATCCTTGTGCGACAGATTTCTTTGAAATAATAATGTTTGGAAATATTTTTTTTTAAAAGCGTAAATAATTTACGTCAATTAATAATCACCCTACGCCTCAACCCTACACTGTCACTCACTGTGAGCCTGCGGCTTTGGCAGTCCCAAGGTGCCTTAGATTAGATTAGATTCAAACTAGAGGAAGGGATAATGCAACCCCAAGCACTGCGATCAACAGACCTATTGTGCAACTAAACCTCTTGAGTACTAGTTTAGCAGATTGCCCTTAGTACGTTCCTCATTTTTACTCGTTCCTTTCGCTTTGTTCACTCCGCTCCGAAATATACACTAAATAATACAAAATTCAGTTTTATTCCAAAAAACCTTAGTAACCTCTTAGCCGTATCTTTTAATGTTGACAATTCAAGTTTTTATGTGATATTCAGTATTTTCCTGGATAGCCTAGATTAGAATAGATTCAAACCAGAGCAAGGGCTTGTACACCTCCCCCTCCTGTTGATGCAGGTGTTGTGGCACTGCGATCAACCTCTGAAGTACTTTTTTTTATGGTGTTTAACGTCCGACTATTGTGCACACTTGGGCTAATGCAGACGATGGGATTATTTATAGCGTATGAAAATGCCAAGCCCTGGCCGGGAATCGAACCCGGGTCCTCGGTGGGAAAGCCCAGTACGCTATCAACTAGGCCACCGAGGCGGCCTACTGTAAATGGATACGATATGCGAGGGCATTCTAGCGCGCCCGCTGGTCACCTCTCAGTCATAACTGTGACAGACCATTTTTTTTTTTTTTTTTTAAGGCGAAAATCACATTGAGGCCATCATTCCTAAAGTATTCCGGTAAGTGCAGTATTAAAGGAACTTTTTGTTCCAAAAGTGTTTTTTTGTTTAACGTCCGACTATTGTGCACACTTGGGCTAATGCAGACGATGGGATTATTTATAGCGTATGAAAATGCCAAGCCCTGGCCGGGAATGGAACCCGGGTCCTCGGTGTGAAAGCCCAGTACGCTATCAACTAGGCCACCGAGGTTAGATTTGGCGAGAGGAGTAAATAGAAAAAAAATATGTAAATAAAAGAAGAGAAAGTTTGAAAGGAGCCAATCAGAAGCGAGCGAAAACGTATGATTTTGAGGAGCCAATCAGAAGCGAGCACGTCAGGTTTAATGTACACGTGTTGAATAGAGGAGGGGTACGAGATGGAGATAGAAAATTATAAATAGGACGGGCCATAATATTGGTGACCAGTATAGATATAGTTTTTGAAAATGGAGGTTCTCCGAAACGCGTCAACAAAAGTAGAATTGACGAAACTAGGGAAGGCAGATCATTATACCGAACATAGATTAAATAACAATTTTTATAAAGAAAAATAATGTTGGTCATTACTGTATTGCTGGAAATGTGTATGTATTTATGGAATATCGAGTTTAAAAGTTAATATTTTAGTAGACGTGCTAATTAAAAAGTTAAATATTTACTGAGAAGCTAAGTGTCCATTAAACCGAGTTTCAAAATTAATATTTTATTTACCTACTACTCTACTCATACATAAATAATTTTATTTTATTTCAATGTTAAAATTAGAAAATGGCGGAAATGGAGTTTAGGCTATATTATCAATTATCTGTTTTAACGCGACCGTTCGACATTTTGTTTCTTACGCAGTTTTGGCCAAACGCTTATTTTGAAATTTGGTACCTTGTATAAAGCCTGAACGACGTATGTGTAAGGTTTTCCTACTCACATACGTTTCAAAATGGCGGCCTCTGATTTTCAATTACTAGTGTACGCAGTTTTAGCTAAACGCATTGACCGATTTTGAAATTTCGCTTGAAGGTACTTCGTATAAAACCCAAAAGATTTATGTGCAAGGCTTTTTTAAATTCATTACTTTTTCAAGATGGCGAGCTGTGGCAACGTTGAGAGGGCAGTTGCTGGTTATTTCGTGTAATACTGGCCGAACGGCAAAACCTATCATAATTTTGACAGCTTCTTGAATAAAAACCTACAATTTCCAATATGGTTCAGTAATACTACGTATATATTTCACAGAAATTTGATCGATATTTCAATATTCGACCAATACATGTATAAATCGCTTCTACGTTTCCCTTTAGTGTCAATAAATTCAGAATGTTTTATGTAAGAATAAAACTTAGAATACATTTACGTATGTAAAGTTGAAAAATACTCTTTAAATTGAAAAATTCTACGGTGAATTTGAACAAGAAAAGTGCTTATTAAAGAGTTTTATTAGACTTTAATCAAATTGCCGACAGGTACAGATGTGGCAACGTATTTAACTGCATTTAAGTTAATAAAATTTTATAACACTCTTCTTGTTATGGACAGTCTTTATACGCTTCGAGTCCTTTTATATTATCCGACAATACTTTCGTGGAATATAATGTGTTTTTGAAGTAGACTATTAAACAATAAGTCAGAGATAATGATCTGCTCTGTAGACTTATACGGTGCTTGTTGGATGAGTAATGGCTCATGGCTCCTCTAGAGGGGCCTAGGGAGACTGAAATCAGATATCTGTTATTTTAGTGTCACCTGTTCGCCTGTTTAGCTGAGTTAACTTCCCACTTCTGTCGGTCTTTGTTATTACATGTCTTTATTGATGTACACGTACTCTTTATCTGGTTTGTGCTTGTATCGATCACTGTTTGACTCACTGACAGAATTTATTTCGGACTTTTAAACTTGCTACAAATTTAAAACAGGTTCAAGTATTGGCTTACCAGACAATTGGTTAAAAAATATCAAACAAAAGTAGGTATGTTGATGGACACGACTGTGTTATAAGCGTAATAACGTCGAAAGTAGCAGTGCTTATGAATCTAACTTTCCTTCTTCCTACAAAGTCTACGGTCGATTCGATAATGTTTATGAAAATTCATTTACGTTTAATAACGTTTATAAAGACTCAGTAACATTTCTGAACGTTTATGACAATTGAAAAACGAACTCATATATAAATTCCACAACGTTTAATAATTTTTGCAACGATTAAATTTCTTTTTTAACCATACAATAACATTTATAACAACGTTTAATAACTTCTATAACGATTAAATATATTTTTGTAATCTTTAACGCTTTAAACGATTCGATAACATTTAATAACTTTTTTTATAACGATTCAATAACTTTTTAGAACATTAATAACGTTTTAACGATTCAACAACTTTTAAAACGTTTCAGTAAAGTTAATAACAATGCGATAACAATTAATAACATTTTAACGATTCAACAACTTTAATAACTTTTATAACGTTTCAATAACGTTAAAAACAATTCTTTAACCATTAAAACGTTTTAACGATTCAACAATGTTTAATAACGTTTCAATAACGTTAATAACAATTCGCTAACAATTAGTAACGTTTTAACGATTCAACAATTTTAAATAACGTTTCAATAACGATAATAACAATTCTTTAACAATTAATAACGTTTTAACGATTCAGCTACTTTTAATAACGTTTATAACGTTTCAATAACGATAATAACAATTCTTTAACAATTAATAACGTTTTAACGATTCAACAATTTTAAATAACGTTTCAATAATGTTAATAACAATTTGCTAACAATTAATAACGTTTTAACGATTCAACAACTTTTAATAACGTTTCAGTAACGTTAATAACAATTCGATAACAATTAATAACGTTTTAACGATTCAACAACTTTTAATAACGTTTCAGTAACGTTAATAACAATTTGCTAACAATTAATAACGTTTTAACGATTCAACAACTTTTAATAACGTTTCAGTAACGTTAATAACAATTCGATAACAATTAATAACGTTTTAACGATTCAACAACTTTTAATAACGTTTCAGTAACGTTAATAACAATTCGATAACAATTAATAACGTTTTAACGATTCAACAACTTTTAATAACGTTTATAACGTTTCAATAACGATAATAACAATTCTTTAACAATTAATAACGTTTTAACGATTCAACAATTTTAAATAACGTTTCAATAATGTTAATAACAATTCGCTAACAATTAATAACGTTTTAACGATTCAACAACTTTTAATAACGTTAATAACAATTCGATAACAATTAATAACGTTTTAACGATTCAGTAACTTCTAATAACGTTTATAACGTTTTAATAACGTTAATAACAATGAATAACGTTTTAACGATTCAATAACTTTTAATAACGTTTATAAAGATTTGATAATGCTTTGAGACATGTATTTTATATTACTGGCACTACGGAATGCAGTGTATTTATTATCTTCTAACATAAATTATATCATGCATATTTATGTATGTGTAATTTACTTTATAAGTTAATATTTTATATTGAATAACCTTCAACTTGTAGGCCAAGGGTGAAAGGTTGCTAAAAGGACTACGTGCTGTACTGGGCACAATGTCTTATGAATATGAATGAAGAACGATGCCGGTTTGAAATAAAACAAACAGTAAACAAGCCGGATCTTTAACGTAATAGAATTTTGAGATAAGGGACGGTTTGTCAATAGCAATTGGAGCTCGGTATACCTCAGAATTTTATTGCCAATTTTAATAAACTGTCACAGACCACGGTGTAAACGTATGTAGTGACACTCGGAAACATTTCTTCTTGTAGGTGACCAACTACAGTAATAATGAATGGAAAAGTTACGAACGAAATTAACTTTATAGATTAGTAAAAGTTATTTCTAAAAGTAATATTACACCGTTGTTGTGTGAATACCCTACACGAGACGTCAACTATCTGCTTCCCTGTACTATCTCTTGGGAAGATTTTAAAAAGAATTTCTGTACTGACGTCAGTCACTAGTTTTATGTTTCTCAGTGAAAAACAAGACGAATTCAGTGAAGAATAGTAGTTAACAAGATATAGTTGTAAGTCATAAATATACCGTATTTTAAGTCATAAATAAATCGTATTTTAAGTCATAAATAAATCTTATGCTAGGTCATAAATAAACCGTATTTTAAGTCATAAATAAATCGTATGCTAAGTCATAAATAAACCGTATGCTGTCATAAATAAATCTTATGCTAGGTCATAAATAAACCGTATTTTAAGTCATAAATAAATCGTATGCTAAGTCATAAATAAACCGTATTTTAAGTCATAAATAAACCGTATGCTAAGTCATAAATAACCGTATTTTAAGTCATAAATAAATCGAATGCTAAGTAATAAATAAACCGTATGCTAAGTCATAAATAAATCGTATACTAACTTATAAGTAAGTCGTATGCTGAGTCATAAATAAACCGTATTTTAAGTCATAAATAAATCGTATTTTAAGTCATAAATAAATCGTATGCTAGGTCATAAATAAACCGTATTTTAAGTCATAAATAAATCGAATGCTAAGTAATAAATAAACCGTATGCTAAGTCATAAATAAACTGTATGCTAAGTCATAAATAAACCGTATTTTAAGTCATAAATAAATCGTATTTTAAGTCATAAATAAATCTTATGCTAGGTCATAAATAAACCGTATTTTAAGTCATAAATAAATCGTATGCTAAGTCATAAATAAACCGTATTTTAAGTCATAAATAAATCGTATTTTAAGTCATAAATAAATCTTATGCTAGGTCATAAATAAACCGTATTTTAAGTCATAAATAAATCGTATGCTAAGTCATAAATAAACCGTATGCTGTCATAAATAAATCTTATGCTAGGTCATAAATAAACCGTATTTTAAGTCATAAATAAATCGAATGCTAAGTAATAAATAAACCGTATGCTAAGTCATAAATAAACCGTATGCTAAGTCATAAATAAACCGTATTTTAAGTCATAAATAAACCGTATTTTAAGTCATAAATAAATCGTATGCTAAGTCATAAATAAACCGTATGCTGTCATAAATAAATCTTATGCTAGGTCATAAATAAACCGTATTTTAAGTCATAAATAAATCGAATGCTAAGTAATAAATAAACCGTATGCTAAGTCATAAATAAACCGTATGCTAAGTCATAAATAAACCGTATTTTAAGTCATAAATAAACCGTATTTTAAGTCATAAATAAATCTTATGCTAAGTCATAAATAAACCGTATTTTAAGTCATAAATAAATCGAATGATAAGTAATAAATAAACCGTATGCTAAGTCATAAATAAATCGTATGCTAAGTCATAAATAAACCGTATTTTAAGGCATAAATAAATCGTATTTTAAGTC
>CM040182.1:8391625-8401625 GCA_022606455.1 Callitettix versicolor
GGCTAGAACCTTTAAGGTGCGCAGTTCAGAGACGCAACAGACTGACCGGTGCTTTAGCCACAGTGACAACCGAGTCCCCCCTATTTCTTTGATGTTGTTTATGCTTAACGACAATACATGGTAGTTAGATTAGTGAGGCGAAGGATCAGCGTTAACGGTAAGGGAAAAGCAACGGGAGTAACTGCGGCCAGAACCTTTAAGGTGCGCAGTTCAGAGACGCAACAGACTGACCGGTGCTTTAGCCACAGTGACAACCGAGTCCCCTATTTCTTTGATGTTGTTTATGCTTAACGACAATACATGGTAGTTAGATTAGTGAGGCGAAGGATCAGCGTTAACGGTAAGGAAAAGCAACGGGAGTAACTGCGGCCAGAACCTTTAAGGTGCGCAGTTCAGAGACGCAACAGACTGACCGGTGCTTTAGCCACAGTGACAACCGAGTCCCCTATTTCTTTGATGTTGTTTATGCTTAACGACAATACATGGTAGTTAGATTAGTGAGGCGAAGGATCAGCGTTAACGGTAAGGAAAAGCAACGGGAGTAACTGCGGCCAGAACCTTTAAGGTGCGCAGTTCAGAGACGCAACAGACTGACCGGTGCTTTAGCCACAGTGACAACCGAGTCCCCTATTTCTTTGATTTTGTTTATGCTTAACGACAATACATGGTAGTTAGATTAGTGAGGCGAAGGATCAGCGTTAACGGTAAGGGAAAAGTAACGGGAGTACTTGCGGCTAGAACCTTTAAGGTGCGCAGTTCAGAGACGCAACAGACTGACCGGTGCTTTAGCCACAGTGACAACCGAGTCCCCCCTATTTCTTTGATGTTGTTTATGCTTAACGACAATACATGGTAGTTAGATTAGTGAGGCGAAGGATCAGCGTTAACGGTAAGGGAAAAGTAACGGGAGTACTTGCGGTTAGAACCTTTAAGGTGCGCAGTTCAGAGACGCAACAGACTGACCGGTGCTTTAGCCACAGTGACAACCGAGTCCCCCCTATTTCTTTGATGTTGTTTATGCTTAACGACAATACATGGTAGTTAGATTAGTGAGGCGTAGGATCAGCGTTAACGGTAAGGAAAAGCAACAGGAGTAACTGCGGCCAGAACCTTTAAGGTGCGCAGTTCAGAGACGCAACAGACTGACCGGTGCTTTAGCCACAGTGACAACCGAGTCCCCCCTATTTCTTTGATGTTGTTTATGCTTAACGACAATACATGGTAGTTAGATTAGTGAGGCGAAGGATCAGCGTTAACGGTAAGGGAAAAGCAACGCGAGTAACTGCGGCCAGAACCTTTAAGGTGCGCAGTTCAGAGACGCAACAGACTGACCGGTGCTTTAGCCACAGTGACAACCGAGTCCCCCCTATTTCTTTGATGTTGTTTATGCTTAACGACAATACATGGTAGTTAGATTAGTGAGGCGAAGGATCAGCGTTAACGGTAAGGGAAAAGCAACGGGAGTAACTGCGGCCAGAACCTTTAAGGTGCGCAGTTCAGAGACGCAACAGACTGACCGGTGCTTTAGCCACAGTGACAACCGAGTCCCCCTATTTCTTTGATGTTGTTTATGCTTAACGACAATACATGGTAGTTAGATTAGTGAGGCGAAGGATCAGCGTTAACGGTAAGGGAAAAGCAACGGGGTTAACTGCGGCCAGAACCTTTAAGGTGCGCAGTTCAGAGACGCAACTGACTGACCGGTGCTTTAGTCACATTGACAGCCGAGTCCCCCTATTTCTTTGATTTTGTTTATGCTTAACGACAATACATGGTAGTTAGATTAGTTAGGCGAAGGATCAGCGTTAACGGTAAGGGAAAAGCAACGTGAGTAACTGCGGCCAGAACCTTTAAGGTGCGCAGTTCAGAGACGCAACAGACTGACCGGTGCTTTAGCCACAGTGACAACCGAGTCCCACCTATTTCTTTGATGTTGTTTATGCTTAACGACAATACATGGTAGTTAGATTAGTGAGGCGAAGGATCAGCGTTAACGGTAAGGGAAAAGCAACGGGAGTAACTGCGGCCAGAACCTTTAAGGTGCGCAGTTCAGAGACGCAACAGACTGACCGGTGCTTTAGCCACAGTGACAACCGAGTCCCCCCTATTTCTTTGATGTTGTTTATGCTTAACGACAATACATGGTAGTTAGATTAGTGAGGCGAAGGATCAGCGTTAACGGTAAGGAAAAGCAACAGGGTTAACTGCGGCCAGAACCTTTAAGGTGCGCAGTTCAGAGACGCAACTGACTGACCGGTGCTTTAGTCACATTGACAGCCGAGTCCCCCTATTTCTTTGATTTTGTTTATGCTTAACGACAATACATGGTAGTTAGATTAGTGAGGCGAAGGATCAGCGTTAACGGTGAGGGAAAAGCAACGGGAGTAACTGCGGCCAGAACCTTTAAGGTGCGCAGTTCAGAGACGCAACAAACTGACCGGTGCTTTAGCCACATTGACAACCGAGTCCCCCTATTTCTTTTTATTGACATACGCAATAATTCCAGTGTAGCTAATTCGAAAAAAATCGTTTTCTGTTAAATCAAATTCAAAACTCCGACGCATCGTTTTTTTCCAACTCACATTCAAACCGCACTGATTTTAGCTTTAAATCTTTATGTGATCAAGATTTGAGTGAAATCTGTTGAACAGTTTTAGAAATTTGGTCACATTTCGTGATTTTTGTCGATATGATTTCCGTATCGGATGTCGAGGGAAATTGCGTTTCTTCAGATAAATTATGTGGACAATAGAGTAATAGAAATGCCGTTTGAAGAGGAGACGAATAATTCCAAAATACGTCTTCAGTGAATCACTCGTTCTTGTAAATAACGGTATTTTTCAGCCTCGCCTTTCTCCTAGGCTTCTTCACCGCGAATGCTCAATTTACAAACCTATTATTATTGAATTGATGCACTGTGTACTTTCATTTTTGTGTTCAATTAGATTGCATGCATAATAACAAAAATCAATTTCTTCAAGTGAAAGAGTTGAATATTTATCCTATCGGATCGGTATTTTTGAAGTGAATACTTCTTATGGCGGGGTATGGATGTTTGTTTTGCACGGGAAAAAATTCAGTTTTCCGTCACGCTCTTATATATATATATTTTTTTTTGTTTTAAAATGTATTTTTGAAGTGAAAACTTGTATGTTCGCGCCATTATATTACTTACCCAGTCCAACTTAATTATTTAGTTTTGTGTCGTGTTAATTGTGTAACAGTGACGTTTTATACGTTTATTGTATATTGGTAGGTGTGAATAATAAATATTTAAATTATACGCCATTATACCACTTACCCAGTCCAACTTTATTTAGTATTAGCCGCCTCGGTGGCCTAGTTGATAGCGTACTGAGCTTTCACCCCGAGGACCCGGGTTCGATTCCCGGCCAGGGCTTGGCATTTTCATTCGCTATAAATCATCCCATCGTCTGCATTAGCACAAGTGTGCACAATAGTCGGACGGTAAAAAAAAAAAATTAGTATTTAGTTTTATGACAAGTTTTAACTGTGTAATAGTGACGTTTTATACACACATTGGTATGTGTGAATAATAGTTATTTAAATGCCATTACACTACTTTCCCAGTGCAACTGAATTATTTAGTATTAAGTTTTGTAATGTGTTAACTGTAGGCTGCAACAGTGACGTTTTAATAATATTTTATACTTCTTAATATAATATTTTAAATTTGAAAGTTTATGTGTGAGTTTATATTTGCTATTCAAGCACACATTAACTACTGGACCGATTGAGATGAAATTTAAAATGAACATGGTTTAGGTACCTGAGATGGACATGTATTCCCGTTTTAAAAATCTGAATCACTGTTATTATTTATTATAAAATTATTGTTTATAAGCTTACATTTGCAATGATTTTAATTGAAACAATCTTATAATTCCAAACAACCTGACATTTCAAATTAAAATATTGCAGTTTCCATTGAAGTTGGCATTTACAATGACAATAAGTCACAGGGTCAGATATTAAGAGTAGCAGGAATACATTTGGGACTCCGTGCTTCTCCCATGGTCAGTTATAGCCTATTCTAGTGTCGAGTAGCAAAAATCTATGTCTTGGCCAAAAAACCATAAAATCATATAATATTGTATTTAGAAATATATTAAACTGAAATGAACGTACTCATCATTTTGCAAATCGACTATAAATTTTATTTTGTGGTGTAAAATATATAGCCATAACCCGTGATAAGAAGTAGTCACTTCTGTCGGCAGTCATGCCACTGCCACCTTTTTTTGTATCCTGGGTAAGAGGTTCACTTCATTACCTTGTTGCTGTGGGCGGAGGTGTAGAGTTTGTATGTCAGATACAAGCCTATACTAGTGGTGGGGTAGAAAACACCAAACTGTTAAAAAAACTGCTTTTCTATAAACGACAAACAAACTGCTTTTTCAAACGGAAACAAGCAGTTGGATTTGGACTGGTTTATGATTTGTTAAACAAGGAACGGACTGTTCTATTAGAACGTTGCCGCAAGCGCTAAAACTGTTTTCCTGCTGTTTGCCTGCTAACTGCTTTTCTTCTACCTGCTATTATGCTTTTTCCCTTTATTCCAAATTTGCTGGTTGCTTGTAGTGAAGCAACCAAATTTGCTGGTTGCTTGTAGTTGGTCAATGTCAACGTTTATCTCTATTTTGTTGCGAGTTGTAGTAACAACCTCTCACATTTTGTAGATACAGAGCCTAATTTTATTTAAACATAATTGTTATGTTTATTATCAATCATCAATATTTTTAATCAACTAAAAATATTCTAAATCGTTTGCATTTTGGTAAATATGCAAAGGACTATTTAATTTTTAAGTAAAAAAAAAGAATGCTTCTATTATAAATTCATTGCGTTTTGTAAATATAAAATGGCTTACATAAATATTACGTTTTGATAATGTAATTTAATTATTACTACACTTATAAGGATTATTTTTATCCTTTCTAAATGCTTTATGCCCCAAGACAGTTAAGGACATGGTGGCTGGTGGCAGTGGGAATGAAAAAGTAATCTTAGAAAACTGAATGTATGTGCTTTATGTTTTAGCTGCTAATACAACTTTGAGTTTCAGTTTTCTAAACCTGTTTTTTTCCAACTGTTTTAAAAAGCAGCTTTTTTCATCAACAAACAGTTTGTTGACGTTTTGTAAAAATAGCAGAAACGCCCACCTCTAGCCTATACACAGTTACAGAATTTTAGTTAAACGTAACCGGACTGAAAGCCTCGACTTCAGACTTGTAGCGAAAAGCACCTCGAAGATGCCCAATAATAGGAACACTGTGTGCGCGTGCGCGTGCGTAAATCGCGGGAAGTTGTGCAACCCGTAGTTCCTCTACCTTTATAAAGCTCATATCAGTTTATAATTTTCCTATTTTTGTCGCTAGACTTTTTTTGTAACTACCGTGCTTCATAACAATTAGACTAATCAGGACGACGGATCAGCGTCAGGAACGAAGAACCTTAAAGTGCGCAGTTCAGAGACGTAGCAGACTAACCGGTACTTTAACCACATCGACCACCGATCCCTTTTTGTCGACAACCTTTGCTTAGTGTTATTTTGTTATTTAAATCCACAATTTTTTGTGGGTTTTTGCACTTTAAAATTAAAGTGCAGTTATGGATTATTTAATGAAATGCTGATTTGGTTTTTGTGGTTAAACGGAATACTATTTTACGAGGTGTGTTCAGAAAGTAACGAGAATTTTAATTTTTTTGAACAAAATATTTATTTATTCTTCTACATTGATGTTGTCGCCTTCAAAATAGTCCCCATTGGAGATTATGCACTTGTACCAGCGCTTCTTTCAATCCTCGAAACATTTCTCAAACTCGATCTTTGAGATAGCCTTTAGTTCTTTCTGCGATGCGCTTTTAATGTCATCTACGGCTGTAAAACGACGGCCCTTTAAGGTTTTCTTTATGTTTGGAAATAAGAAAAAGTCACACGGAGAAGTCCATGTCTGGCGAATATGGAGGCTGGGGCATCGTTATAGTACTGTTTTTGGCCAAAAATTCACGAACAAGCAATGAAGTGTGTGTGAGCTGGTGAATTATTGTGGTGCAAAAGCCATGAATTGTTTTTCCACAGATCCGGGCGTTTTTTTCGGATTGCTTCACGAAAACGGCGTTGAACTTGTAGGTAGTAATCCTTATTGACCGTTTCACCTGGTGGCAGGAATTCATGATGCACTATGCCATTAATATCGAACAACACAGTGACCATAACCTTCACGTTCGACCGCACTTGTCGAGCCTTTTTCGGTCTTGGCAAGCTAGAATGCCTCCACTGAGATGATTGAGCCTTAGTTTCGAGGTCATATCCGTAAACCCATGTTTCGTCACCTGTTATAATACGTTTCAGTAATTCTGCATCGTCGCTGACTTCATTTAGTGACTCCTGAGCAACTTCCATTCGCCGCTGTTTTTGTTCAACAATTTTGGAACGGATTTTGCTGCCACGCGTTTCATACACAAAACATTGGAAACAATGTCATGACATGATCCAATCGATATACCAATATCATCAGCGACCTCTCTAATTGTGATTCGGCGATTGTTCATAACCATTTCTTCCACTTTTTCCACGTTTTCATCGGTTGTTGATGTGCTGGGGTGTGCAGGGCGTTCGTCATCTTCAACGTCTTCACGGCCTTCTTGGAAACGCTTATACCACTCGTAAACTCTTGCTTTACTCATAGCAGACTCACCATAGGCCTTTGTTAACATTTCATACACTTTGTTACACAAAATTTGACACAAAGTCTTTGATCGATTTCTTTTAACAAACGAAAATCGCCGAGCTCATAAAAATACGTCTAAACTTAGTGGCTATAAACAGACAAAGTCAACAATGAATACAGCTGAAAGTGTTATCATACTTCAAGGGCATGTATACCAACATAATAAAAAAAGGTTTGACAATCGGACTCTCCAAGTCCGCGAAATTAAAAAATTCTCGTTACTTTCTGAACACACCTCGTACATTACATTCCGTATTTAGTTAAACAGCCGTGAGAATTCTTGTAAAAGTTTGTGCAAAGAGTGCAAATATTTAGCTCTTAAAAAGAACTTACAAATTTATTTTAAAAAAAATTATAGCTCGTGGTAAAAATTTATTTTTAAAATCATGTTTGTATCTGAGGCACCGTAAATATTAAAATCTTATTGAAAAGTATATTTCTTAAAGCGCGGTATACAATATTTGTAGATAGGGTAAAACCGTTGCAAAAACCCACGCTCTTGAGATAGGCCTTCATCTTAATTCTATCTAAACAAGTTTTGCAAAACTTAACGTATTAATTTTTATTTCTCTTTATGGTCTTGAAAGCTTACATATCGATTAGTGTTTATATGCACGGGTCGGATAAGCCAAGGCGCACTCTACTCTCTTTAATATTCTGCACCACGTGGGTATTTTCCCAAGCATTATCCATTGTTGATTGCAAATTTAGCCGAGCCTCCAAACCGGGCACTTCTACTCTAAATTCCCTCCCCCCAGTACCTTACAATAATATTGACTTTCCTGAAGCGAAAATGGCGTATAAATCGCACATTTAATCCAAAAATAAACGTAGTGGTATATGTTGTCTGTCGCTAGTGTAGGACATCACTCGCAGACCATTTGCCTACTAGTGTTGCCATAATCGCACGCACCGCACACACGCACACACGCACACGCACGTGCGCGCGGACACACGCCCTCCACCCACACGCACTACACGCACACACAACTCCCCACCCCACGCGCGCGCGCGTGCACACACACACACACACACACACACACACACACACACAAAGAGAGAGAGAGAGAGAGAGAGAGAGAGAGAGAGAGAGAGTATAGGCTCGGTGGTTTATATGACCTAAGGCAACTCTCAGCTTGTTGCGACTCTGGACTGCGAACCTCAAGATTTTGGGTTCTTGTCGCAGTTACTGCCGTTGCTTTGTGATCACTCGTCCTCATTAATCTAACTGGCATAAAGTGTGGACTTTAAGCAATAACTAACACAAAACCGGAACTGTTCGACTTTAGACTTGGAGCTATTTTGCTCCAATAGCTTGCCAGTAAGATTTTTTCGAAACAGTGTTTTCTGTCTGTCTGCTGTCTCTGTATGTCTGCCTGTCTGCTGTCTCTGTATGTCTGCCTGTCTGCTGTCTCTGTATGTATGCCTGTCTGCTGTCTCTGTATGTCTGCCTGTCTGCTGTCTCTGTATGTCTGCCTGTCTGCTGTCTCTGTATGTCTGCCTGTCTGCTGTCTCTGTATGTCTGCCTGTCTGCTGTCTCTGTATGTCTGCTGTCTGCTGTCTCTGTATGTCTGCCTGTCTGCTGTCTCTGTATGTCTGCCTGTCTGCTGTCTCTGTATGTCTGCCTGTCTGCTGTCTCTGTATGTCTGCCTGTCTGCTGTCTCTGTATGTCTGCCTGTCTGCTGTCTCTGTATGTCTGCCTGTCTGCTGTCTCTGTATGTCTGCCTGTCTGCTGTCTCTGTATGTCTGTCTGTCTGTCTGTCTGTTGTCTGCTGTCTCTGTCTGTCTGTCTGTCGCTCTCTCCCTCCCTCTCTCTCCCCCTCTCTCTCTCTTTTCCTGTGTGCGCGTTTGCGTGCGCGCGCGCGCGTGTTTACGTGTGCGTGTGCGTGTACACACTTGCCTAATTCAGCGCATTATGACAGTTAAAAAGTCCACTTTTTGCCAAATATTAAGTGAAAAAAGTAACTGCACTCTCGAACCTACGACTTTGCGACGAGCAAGTTCAGAAGCCTGCGTGCTGGGTGTTTTGAAGCACGTCAATCGAATAAAGAACCGAACATTGTAAAAGTAACAAGCATTGTAATTGGTTGTAAGTTGTTTATAGTAGTAAATAACAAGCGTGTACCTTTATTTAAAGATAACAAACGTGACGGATGAAGAAGAAACACAGGACATTAGGTTGTACAAACTGGGTAATGGAAATCGATATCGAATTTCGAAAACCTGTTTATTGTAAATCCTGTCAAAAGGGTGGAGTGTTTGAGTATTGACAATATTGTTCGTTTACCTTTCGTTATTCAATATAATATTAGATGCGACGCCATGTTAAGGGAAGACGTATTTCGTGAGTGTAAAGCCTTATTTACTCTTCAAAAGAATTTCGTGACTCTGCGTCTTCATTTCCTTTTTTTACGTATAAGATCGGAAATCTATATTTCTTTATAAAGTAAAGCATTAAAGATGTTTTACGAAAGAAGCGGAAATTATGAACAAGTAGCTATAGACAGGAGATGGGCTTGGCGTAGTGTAGGCTTATTGTTACTCTTGTCATAAACAAAAGTGTTTACCCCAACTTATCTTGAAAAATCGATTTTTCGTGGTCAGTGATCAGCCCAAGTTCCACAAGGTTATATATTATCACCAGTTTTGTATAGGCCTAACGTTTACACAGCTAACGTTCAAGAGGCACGAAACAACCGTCGCTGCTTATGCCAATGAATACAGAATCTAGTCACAGAAACAAACAGATACAGATGGACAGACATCCAACCAAAAACCACTTTTTTGGAATGCTGGTAAAATAGACCAATCGACATTTAAAGATAATTTTTTTTACGATCACCAAACCTTCTTTTATACTTCATTTAGGCAGAGAGTAAAACTATAAATGCTACATTTTAATAATTTTTTTCTTTAAGTTTCATTCACAAAGCTTTTGTTATTTACAAACAGTTTATTAATATACACTGTTAGACAAAAGTATCGGGACACGCGAATAACTTTTTAGTTTATTAATGTAGAAAAACTAAATGCATGAAATGATTATTTATAAGACATAAAGATGTACCTCTTAGTACATGTATTTTGTGTGTGTGTGTTTCTCTCTCTCTCTCTCTCTCTCTCTCTCTCTCTCTCTCTCTCTCTCTCTCTCTCTCTCTCTCTCTCTCTCTCTCTCTCTCTTGTCTGTGTGTGTGTGTGTGTGTGTGTGTGTGTGTGTGTGTGTGTGTGTGTGTGTGTGTGTGTGT
>CM040182.1:8404125-8409125 GCA_022606455.1 Callitettix versicolor
CCCACTTCTAAATTTGATAATTTTGAGGTTTTGTATTTATAAGGAAAGTAAGCATAGGGGTTTGTTTGTTTATTTGGTGTTGAGTGCAACTCTAGAGAGTAAATAAAAAAATATAAAGTTTGACAGTTTTGTTGAGCACCAGAATCTTAAGAAAATTACTTAAAATGTGGATTAAAACTACGCTGTATGGCATTAAGAGTTACTACGAGGGTGGTTCAAATATAAACCGGAATTTTGCTATAAAAAATGTTATTATTAAGTTACAGAGCTGACATTTTTTACAGTTTTTCTAGATAGTCTCCGTCACACTCTACACACTTTTGCCACCTCTCCGGAAGCTTTCGGATGCCTTTTTCGTAAGAATCTCTCGGCTTGTCACGAACCATTCGCGCACGAAGGATTCTACCTCCGCATTGCTTTCGAATCGCAGTCCGCCAAGTGCCTCTCAATGGACCAAATAAATAGTAGTCGCATGGCGACAAATCGGGACTATAAGGAGGGTGTTCCAGTGTTTCCCAACCCAATTTGTTCGATGTTTTCATCGTAAGCCGAGCTGAATGCGGTCTGACGTGTTTTGGCACCCATCTGGCTGAAATTTTGCGGTAACCGAGCCGTTATGAATTATTTGCTCAATACTACCTACGCTGTGCCCACTTTTTCAGCCATATTGCGTACAGTACTGCTTTGGTCTTGTACAGTGCTGACGTTCTCATCGGTAACACTTGTTTTGGGGCACCGCGCATGTGGCAAGTTTGCCACCACTTCTCGGCCTTTTCGGAAAGCGGAACACCATTCATACACTTGAGTCTTGGGAGGCACTCATCCCCGAACTGCTCGAGTAATTTTCGATAAATTTCCGCGGATTTTACATTATCTTTGACCAAAAAACGAATAACGATGCGTTGCGCAACAGACACTGGTACATCCTTCTCTCACATGGCTATAACTACACTAACAAGCGAGGTTACGCGCTCCCGGCTGTTCTCTACGCTTCGTAACAGACCAGTCTAACATCCAGTGCAGCCACTTTTACGACACTAAATTTTTCGCGCGTTTATTCAAAAATTCCGGTTTATATTTGAACCACCCTCGTAATATACACAAATTACAAATTACACGGAGTGATCACAAATTACATTTATTTGATGTGTTATAACACGAAAATAAAAAGTTAATTAATATAAGTAAATTAAATTTCTTACACAGTTTGTAAGTGTATGTAGTTTAATTTAAATTAATTAAAGTTAAATTAAATTTCTATGTATATTTTTTTAGGGTTTAATTAAATAAGTTTTGCAATGTAATTATAGCAAACTGTAAAATGTAAACCTAGAGTAATATTTTTCAAACAAAATGTCAACGTTACCATTTGAGCCACGTGATCAACTGATAGTTTTTCTAGAACTGCAGCTTTAAAATAATAATCAATGAATTTGTAGGGTTACCGTTGCACTGCGACTTTGTCTATCTGTCCTCGTTACTTGCTCTGTATTCTTTACTTGCTCAGTTACGGCGCCTTCTTCAGTCCTAGTCTCTTTATAAAGTCTAGGATTTGGACAGGATTCAAGGTGAGTAACTCCCCCACTTGTAATTGTCGATTTCATATTTCCTTATTCAGGTGCTTGCAGATGCTTGCTCTGCTAATTCCCATCAAAATTGTCTTCATCTTGACTCTACTTAAGGAGGTTCTGCTCCATTTGGCCAACCTTTTTATTGTGCGGTGAGACCCCCCCCCATTCTATTTTATATTATTACTTATTACAACACCTACAAGTAGATAATGAAATGAGGGTCTGTCTATACAGAGCCCTGCACGCACGGGTGAAGCAGTAGTGGTGGGGCAGAAAACACCAAACTGTTTAAAAAAACTACTCTTCTATAAACTTCAAACTGCTTTTTCAAACGGAAACAAGCAGTTGGATTTGTACTGACTTATGATTTGTTAAACAAGGAACGGACTTCCCACTACCACACCCACGTTCTATTCGGACGTTGCCGCAAGCGCTAAAACTGTTTTCCTGCTAACTGCTTATCTCCTTCCTGTTTTTATGCTTTTCGCTTTATTTCAAAGTTGCTTGTTGCTTGTGAAGTAAGAACTCTTTGGTCAATGCCAACGTTTATCTCTATTTTGTTTTTTTTTTTTTTTTTTTTTTTTTTTTTTTTTGTGTTTAACGTCCGACTATTGTGCACACTTGGGCTAATGCAGACGTTTGGATGATTTATAGCGTATGCAAATGCCAAGCCCTCGCCGGGAATCAAACCCGGATCCTCGGGGTGAAAGCCTAGTACGCTATCCACTAGACCACCGAGGTTGTTGTAACAACCTCACACATTTTGTAGATACAGAGCCTAATTTTATTTAAACATATTTTTTTATATTTATTATCAATCGTCAATATTTTTTAATCAAATAAAAATATTCTAAATTGTTTGCATTTCAGTAAATATGCAAAGGACTATTTAATTTTTAAGTAAAAAAAAAGAATGCTTCCATTAGAAATTCATTGCATTTTGTAAATATGAAATGGCATACATAATTATTACGTTTTGAGAATGTAATTTAATTATTACTACACTTGTAAGGATTTCTAAATGCTTTATACCAAAAAAAAAATTTAAGGACATGGTAATTTAAGGTAATGGGAATGAAAAAGTAGTCTTAGAAAACTGAACGTATGTGCTTTGTGTTTAGCTGCTAATACAACTTTGAGTTTCAGTTTTCTAAACCTGTTTTTTACAACTGTTTTAAAAAGCAGCTTTTTTCCTCAACAAACAGTTTGTTGACGTTTTGTAAAAATAGCAGAAACGCCCACCTCTATAAAGCAGGTACACTGGGAGGTCGCCAGGACTTACAGGCGATGTTTGGTAGATCATTGGGCGGGTGTCATTCACTCCATCAGCACGGATCGCTTTTCACTTTTAGAGTTAGCCAAGCTATGTAAAGTAATGAGTGTGTGGGGGGGTGCATGTTTTTTTTGGAACGCTAAGCTCACCAAATCCTCAAGTCAGCTGCCTCCACCGGATTCAAATAATAAAGAAATTCGTTTTGGAGGCAGCAACAGGCAAGATTCATCCACGATCTCAAGTTTGAAATTAATAAGCTCGAAATATCGCAACTTCAAAACCAAAACCCAGTGTTCAAAAGTACTTTAGCAGACCACTGCGGGAAGGTGTGACAAATACTGTAACATATTCCCAAGATCAGCAAGGATGCAGAGCAACCAATATGCACCAAGGAAACAAGACTAGACAAAGACCGACTGGCAGAACATAACTTGTACCTCAGGGGAATCGAGCAAGACTGAGTAGCTATCCTTACAGGAGATATAAGGACACAGAGACTGAACATAACTCTTGTGAGGACGTATAAACATACGTCAATTATTAGTGAATTTCCTTTGAAAAATCATGGTAAGACCCAGACCCGAATGACAGCTGACAACTAAAACGTTTTTGAGAAGTTATACGGAAAAGTATGCACCTGTTTTTATATTCTCGCATTAAAAACAAAGAGAAAATATCGTGCTTATCTTTATCAATTCTCAGTTTATTTTAGTTAAACATTGTGTTTACTTGGTTGTAAAGTGTAAGTGACGTACAGGGAGATAAAGTATAACAAAAATAACATATTAACTACGCATACCGTAAAACATAAGTTTTTTGAATTCATTTCTAACATTAAAATATTTTTAAATATATTAAGAAAAGTCAATTTTTCAGAGCGTGCGAGTGCCGCGCGCGCGCACGCTCGTACAAGCACTCTCTCTCCCCCCTCTCTCTCTCTCTCTCTCTCACACACACACACACAAACACAAAAACATACACACCAACGCACGCACGCACTCTATCTCACACACACGCACGCTATCTCTCTTTCTCTCTCTCTGACACACACGCACACACACACACACACACACACACACCAACGCATACACGCACGCTATCTCTCCTCTCTCTCTCTCTCTCTCTCTCTCTCTCTCTCTCTCTCTCTCTCTCTCTCTCTCTCTATCTATCTATCTATCTATCTATCTATCTATCTATCTATCTATCTATCTATCTATCTATCTATTTGTCTATCTATCCATCTATATATCTATCTTACACACACACACACACCAACGCTTGCACGCACATTATCTCCCCCCTCTCTCTCTCTATCTATCTATCTATCTATCTATCTATCTATCTATCTGTCTGTCTATCTATCTTACACACACACACACACACACACACCAACGCTTGCACGCACATTATCTCTCTCTCTCTCTCTCTCTCTCTCTCTCTCTCTCTCTCTCTCTCTCTCTCACACACACACACACACTCACTCACTTCTTTCTCTCCTCTCTCTCTCTCTCTCTCTCTCACACACACACACACACACACACACACACACACATACACACCAGTTCACGCTCTCTCTCTCTCTCTCACACACATACCAACGCACGCACACTCTCTCTCTCTCTCTTTCACTCACACACACCAACGCACGCACGCACTCTCTCTCTTTCTCTCTTTTTCTTTCTCTCTCTGTCTCTCTTTCTCTCTCTGTCTCTCTTTCTTTCTCTCTCTCTTTTTCTTTCTCTCTCTCTCTCTTTCACTCACACACACCAACGCACGCACGCACTCTCTCTTTCTCTGTCTCTCTTTCTTTCTCTCTCTCTCTCTCTCTCTCTCTCTCTCTCTCTTTTCTCTTTCTCATGTGTATGAGGCACACACCAAATGCCGAAATGTTTAAATGCGGCTTCGATCGTTCAAAACTTCAGTTTATGTATGGAAACAATGAAGGCTTTAGCGGCAGTATGATATTATATAAGAAAAATACAAGAATATTAAACGTTTAGGTTGGTTTTGAACGATATTTGATTCCGAATCATTGTAAAATGTTACCGACTAATTTTGTAAAATTATCTCAGCCTTACCCCAAACGGCTTTCACCCGACTATTGGTCGTGATCGCTTCAAAACTGTTATTTTAAAACTTCGAGTATTTCCAAACCT
>CM040182.1:8416625-8421625 GCA_022606455.1 Callitettix versicolor
ACAGTTTCCACACGAAGGTTTCTATGAATAAGTCCAGCGGCTTCTTTCTTCTAAGCTTCCTCACGATGACCTTGCTATTGAGTTGCAGCATCTTTGTGTGTATACGGTTCCGTAGCCTCATCGCGTGTCTGACTACAGCAGACCTTATTACCTCTTCGACAGTTTCCACACGAAGGTTTCTATGACTAAGTCCAGCGGCTTCTTTCTTCTAAGCTTCCTCACGATGACCTTGCTATTGAGTTGCAGCATCTCTATGTTGACATGGTTCCGTAGCCTCCTCGCGTGTCTGACTACAGCAGACCTTATTACCTCTTCGACAGTTTCCACACGAAGGTTTCTATGACTAAGTCCAGCGGCTTCTTTCTTCTAAGCTTCCTCACGATGACCTTGCTATTGAGTTGCAGCATCTTTGTGTGTATACGGTTCCGTAGCCTCATCGCGTGTCTGACTACAGCAGACCTTATTACCTCTTCGACAGTTTCCACACGAAGGTTTCTATGACTAAGTCCAGCGGCTTCTTTCTTCTAAGCTTCCTCACGATGACCTTGCTATTGAGTTGCAGCATCTCTATGTTGACATGGTTCCGTAGCCTCCTCGCGTGTCTGACTACAGCAGACCTTATTACCTCTTCGACAGTTTCCACACGAAGGTTTCTATGACTAAGTCCAGCGGCTTCTTTCTTCTAAGCTTCCTCACGATGACCTTGCTATTGAGTTGCAGCATCTTTGTGTGTATACGGTTCCGTAGCCTCCTCGCGTGTCTGACTACAGCAGACCTTATTACCTCTTCGACAGTTTCCACACGAAGGTTTCTATGACTAAGTCCAGCGGCTTCTTTCTTCTAAGCTTCCTCACGATGACCTTGCTATTGAGTTGCAGCATCTTTGTGTGTATACGGTTCCATAGCCTCATCGCGTGTCTGACTACAGCAGACCTTATTACCTCTTCGACAGTTTCCACACGAAGGTTTCTATGACTAAGTCCAGCGGCTTCTTTCTTCTAAGCTTCCTCACGATGACCTTGCTATTGAGTTGCAGCATCTCTATGTTGACATGGTTCCGTAGCCTCCTCGCGTGTCTGACTACAGCAGACCTTATTACCTCTTCGACAGTTTCCACACGAAGGTTTCTATGACTAAGTCCAGCGGCTTCTTTCTTCTAAGCTTCCTCACGATGACCTTGCTATTGAGTTGCAGCATCTCTATGTTGACATGGTTCCGTAGCCTCCTCGCGTGTCTGACTACAGCAGACCTTATTACCTCTTCGACAGTTTCCACACGAAGGTTTCTATGACTAAGTCCAGCGGCTTCTTTCTTCTAAGCTTCCTCACGATGACCTTGCTATTGAGTTGCAGCATCTCTATGTTGACATGGTTCCGTAGCCTCCTCGCGTGTCTGACTACAGCAGACCTTATTACCTCTTCGACAGTTTCCACACGAAGGTTTCTATGACTAAGTCCAACGGCTTCTTTCTTCTAAGCTTCCTCACGATGACCTTGCTATTGAGTTGCAGCATCTTTGTGTGTATACGGTTCCGTAGCCTCCTCGCGTGTCTGACTACAGCAGACCTTATTACCTCTTCGACAGTTTCCACACGAAGGTTTCTATGACTATGTCCAACGGCTTCTTTCTTCTAAGCTTCCTCACGATGACCTTGCTATTGAGTTGCAGCATCTTTGTGTGTATACGGTTCCGTAGCCTCATCGCGTGTCTGACTACAGCAGGTCTATTACCTCTTCGACAGTTTCCACACGAAGGTTTCTATGACTAAGTCCAGCGGCTTCTTTCTTCTAAGCTTCCTCACGATGACCTTGCTATTGAGTTGCAGCATCTTTGTGTGTATACGGTTCCGTAGCCTCCTCGCGTGTCTGACTACAGCAGACCTTATTACCTCTTCGACAGTTTCCACACGAAGGTTTCTATGACTATGTCCAACGGCTTCTTTCTTCTAAGCTTCCTCACGATGACCTTGCTATTGAGTTGCAGCATCTTTGTGTGTATACGGTTCCGTAGCCTCCTCGCGTGTCTGACTACAGCAGACCTTATTACCTCTTCGACAGTTTCCACACGAAGGTTTCTATGACTAAGTCCAGCGGCTTCTTTCTTCTAAGCTTCCTCACGATGACCTTGCTATTGAGTTGCAGCATCTTTGTGTGTATACGGTTCCGTAGCCTCCTCGCGTGTCTGACTACAGCAGACCTTATTACCTCTTCGACAGTTTCCACACGAAGGTTTCTATGACTATGTCCAGCGGCTTCTTTCTTCTAAGCTTCCTCACGATGACCTTGCTATTGAGTTGCAGCATCTTTGTGTGTATACGGTTCCCTAGCCTCCTCGCGTGTCTGACTACAGAAGACCTTATTACCTCTTCGACAGTTTCCACACGAAGGTTTCTATGACTAAGTCCAGCGGCTTCTTTCTTCTAAGCTTCCTCACGATGACCTTGCTATTGAGTTGCAGCATCTCTATGTTGACATGGTTCCGTAGCCTCCTCGCGTGTCTGACTACAGCAGACCTTATTACCTCTTCGACAGTTTCCACACGAAGGTTTCTATGACTAAGTCCAGCGGCTTCTTTCTTTTAAGCTTCCTCACGATTACCTTGCTATTGAGTTGCAGCATCTTTGTGTGTATACGGTTCCGTAGCCTCCTCGCGTGTCTGACTACAGCAGACCTTATTACCTCTTCGACAGTTTCCACACAAAGGTTTCTATGACTAAGTCCAGCGGCTTCTTTCTTCTAAGCTTCCTCACGATGACCTTGCTATTGAGTTGCAGCATCTTTGTGTGTATACGGTTCCGTAGCCTCCTCGCGTGTCTGACTACAGCAGACCTTATTACCTCTTCGACAGTTTTCACACGAAGGTTTCTATGACTAAGTCCAGCGGCTTCTTTCTTCTAAGCTTCCTCACGATGACCTTGCTATTGAGTTGCAGCATCTCTATGTTGACATGGTTCCGTAGCCTCCTCGCGTGTCTGACTACAGCAGACCTTATTACCTCTTCGACAGTTTCCACACGGAGGTTTCTATGACTAAGTCCAGCGGCTTCTTTCTTCTAAGCTTCCTCACGATGACCTTGCTATTGAGTTGCAGCATCTTTTGTGTGTATACGGTTCCGTAGCCTCATCGCGTGTCTGACTACAGCAGACCTTATTACCTCTTCGACAGTTTCCACACGAAGGTTTCTGTGACTAAGTCCAGCGGCTTCTTTCTTCTAAGCTTCCTCACGATGACCTTGCTATTGAGTTGCAGCATCTCTATGTTGACATGGTTCCGTAGCCTCCTCGCGTGTCTGACTACAGCAGACCTTATTACCTCTTCGACAGTTTCCACACGAAGGTTTCTATGACTAAGTCCAGCGGCTTCTTTCTTCTAAGCTTCCTCACGATGACCTTGCTATTGAGTTGCAGCATCTTTGTGTTGACATGGTTCCGTAGCCTCCTCGCGTGTCTGACTACAGCAGACCTTATTACCTCTTCGACAGTTTCCACACGAAGGTTTCTATGACTAAGTCCAGCGGCTTCTTTCTTCTAAGCTTCCTCACGATGACCTTGCTATTGAGTTGCAGCATCTCTATGTTGACATGGTTCCGTAGCCTCCTCGCGTGTCTGACTACAGCAGACCTTATTACCTCTTCGACAGTTTCCACACGAAGGTTTCTGTGACTAAGTCCAGCGGCTTCTTTCTTTTAAGCTTCCTCACGATGACCTTGCTATTGAGTTGCAGCATCTCTATGTTGACATGGTTCCGTAGCCTCCTCGCGTGTCTGACTACAGCAGACCTTATTACCTCTTCGACAGTTTCCACACGAAGGTTTCTATGACTAAGTCCAGCGGCTTCTTTCTTTTAAGCTTCCTCACGATGACCTTGCTATTGAGTTGCAGCATCTCTATGTTGACATGGTTCCGTAGCCTCCTCGCGTGTCTGACTACAGCAGACCTTATTACCTCTGCGACAGTTTCCACACGAAGGTTTCTATGACTAAGTCCAGCGGCTTCTTTCTTCTAAGCTTCCTCACGATGACCTTGCTATTGAGTTGCAGCTTCTTTGTGTGTATACGGTTCCGTAGCCTCCTCGAGTGTCTGACTACAGAAGACCTTATTACCTCTTCGACAGTTTCCACACGAAGTTTTCTATGACTAAGTTCAGCGGCTTCTTTCTTCTAAGCTTCCTCACGATGACCTTGCTATTGAGTTGCAGCATCTTTGTGTGTATACGGTTCCGTAGCCTCCTCGAGTGTCTGACTACAGCAGACCTTATTACCTCTTCGACAGTTTCCACACGAAGGTTTCTATGACTATGTCCAGCGGCTTCTTTCTTCTAAGCTTCCTCACGATGACCTTGCTATTGAGTTGCAGCATCTTTGTGTGTATACGGTTCCGTAGCCTCCTCGAGTGTCTGACTACAGCAGACCTTATTACCTCTTCGACAGTTTCCACACGAAGGTTTCTATGACTATGTCCAGCGGCTTCTTTCTTCTAAGCTTCCTCACGATGACCTTGCTATTGAGTTGCAGCATCTTTGTGTGTATACGGTTCCCTAGCCTCCTCGCGTGTCTGACTACAGCAGACCTTATTACCTCTTCGACAGTTTCCACACGAAGGTTTCTATGACTAAGTCCAGCGGCTTCTTTCTTCTAAGCTTCCTCACGATGACCTTGCTATTGAGTTGAGCATGCTATTGAGTTGCAGCATCTTTGTGTGTATACGGTTCCGTAGCCTCCTCGCGTGTCTGACTACAGCAGACCTTATTACCTCTTCGACAGTTTCCACACGAAGGTTTCTATGACTAAGTCCAGCGGCTTCTTTCTTCTAAGCTTCCTCACGATGACCTTGCTATTGAGTTGCAGCATCTTTGTGTGTATACGGTTCCGTAGCCTCATCGCGTGTCTGACTACAGCAGATCTATTACCTCTTCGACAGTTTCCACACGAAGGTTTCTATGACTAAGTCCAGCGGCTTCTTTCTTCTAAGCTTCCTCACGATGACCTTGCTATTGAGTTGC
>CM040182.1:8426625-8436625 GCA_022606455.1 Callitettix versicolor
CATTTTGTCCTTTCGTTATATCGTTTGTGCGTTTGTTCGAACGACATTTGTGTAAGGCGATCTTCTATTTCAAGTTGACGGTTTCTGGATAAACGATTCCATATTGTTGGCTATGTGAAACTGGCTGAACTTATCCCAGTTTTGACTACTTCGCGGAAAAAAAGAGTATAAAACATTCAACAAAGTTTGACAAATATTTTTCTTAAATAATACTGTAACCGGTTAAATTGTTGAATAAAAATAATTACTTAAAAAAATTTAAAAAACACGACCGCTAAAGCAAACAATACGAAAAATTATACACAAAAATTATATATTTCATAATTAAAATCAAATCAAATCCGAAATACAATTGATTTAAAAAGATGAAAACAAGGTATTACGAGGGTTGATCAAATATAAACGAGACTGATTTTTAAAAAAATGTATTGCTTACTTACAAATTATTCTTGATACAACTTATTTTTCTACATAGTCTCCCGCACGAGTAACACATTTTTCCCACCGGATTGGAAGTTTTTTAATTCCATCTTCGTAAAAAGTTCTCGGGCGTTCATTGAGCCATTGGAGCACGAAGGTCTCCACCGCAGAATCGTCTTCGAAACGCTGGCCTCCAAGCGCCTTTTTGAGTGGCCCAAACAGGTGATAGTCGCAGGGTGATAAGTCTGGACTGTATGGGGGATGTTCCATTGGTTCCCAGCCAATTTGATCGAGTTTAAGCCTCGTAGCGTTCGCCGAATGTGGTCGGGCATTATCGTGAAGAAGAATGACGTTTCTCGCCGGTTTAGATTTCCTTTTCCTACGAAAAGACTGTTTTGCGGCCTCTAAAACATCGCAATAATATTGTGCATTTATTGTGCGTCGTTGATGGAGGAAATCGACGTGAAAGGCGCCTTGATTGTCGAAAAATACAGTGGCCATTACCTTCCCGGCTGAGGTTACGATCATGGCTGAGGTTTTCTACTGCTTCCCGTCCTTCGGCGAATTCCTTGTGCCAAGCAAAAACGCGAGCTCTTGACAGGGTCCTGTCCCCGTATTGAGCCGTCAATCTACGAAAGATTTCAGTCGGATTGACCCCTCCTTGGCCAAAAACTTAATAATAATTCTCTGCTCCACGGAAACGTGCACTTCACTCTCACTCATTGTATAGTTTTATACTGAAGGGTCCGAACGGAAATGTTGCCCGTCTACGCCCGTCCGAAACCTCCCAGGCTACCTGAAACCCCACCCTTTAGAGTTCAATGTCCAACGGAAAAGTTTTTAGAAAGTCAGTCTCGTTTATATTTGATCAACCCTCGTAGAATAAATGTTAAAGAATGTTTTCCCATAATTTAATAATATAAATTAATAATTTACGTGCTAAGTTCATACAATAAATGCAGTCTGGGGCATCTCAATATATTTGCACTAAACAGCCCCTGACTCTATTTATTGTATTAACTTAACAAGTAAATTCTTAATTTAATAAATTCTGGGAAAATATTCTTCAACATTTATTCTAATACCTTGTTCTCATCTTTTTAAATCAAATAAATGTATTTCAGATTTTAATTTCTTTTAATTATGAAATATATAATTTTTGTGTATATTTTTTCGTATTGTTTGCTTTAGCAGTCGTGTTTTTTTAATTTTTTTAAGTAATTATTTTAATTTAGTAATTTTTCGTGACTAAGCCATTAAAAAAACCGATTTTAAAAAAGAACAAAACTGTAAAGTAGGCACTGCGAAGTCCTGGCGTTGATCCTGTCCCCATTGCAGCATACGCCGACTGAAAACATGTTTGGGATTGAAAAATTCATATTTCAATTTAAATTAATTATTTGTGATTTTTAATGTTCGAATTATTTTTGTCGCGTCAACGATTGAAAGTTGTTCACTATTTACTTTAATTTGAATGCCGGTGTCGTCCCCGAGTCTGACTTTTGGACAAAGCCTATCGCTAGTTTATCTACCATTCCTTCCGATCATAACATCGATTTGGCTCGACCGTTTTCAGGGTGTCATTTTTCCCAGCTTCAACGCCCTGAATCAGCTGAAACAAGTGGTAATTCTACACTTATTGGTTCCGAAGTGAGTGTTTTTCTATTGCTTTCCGTAGTTGAATCTGAGTGATTCGTATTGTATAGTCTCTAGTAATTACGTTTTACACTTGTACATCCGTTATTTAAGAATGTATGGGTACATTAGTTATATTAATAATTTATGATTTCATCCTTGCAACTTATCTATCCTACATGAAATTAGTTATAAGTTCATCCTATCTATTTCACCCCAATTTCACCCCATTGGGGGGTGATTTTGCTGAAAGTTACGTAGCCTGTTACACTCCTGGTGAAGTGAGGAATCCAACGAGCCAAGGTAGATCAAAATCGGACGAGCCGTTAAGAAGTTATGATGGAACAAACATACATACATACATACGTACGCACGCACGCACGCACGCACACACACACGCACGCGCGCACGCACGCACGCATACACGCATACACACATACACACACACACACACACGCGCGCGCGCGCGCGCGCACGCACACACACACACACACACGCATACACACATACACACACACACACACACGCGCGCACACACACACGCACGCGCGCACGCACGCACGCATACACGCATACACACATACACACACACACACACACACACACACACACACACACACACACACACACACACACACACACAGACACACACACACACACACACACACACACACACACACGCGCGCGCGCGCGCACGCACACAGACACACACAGAGACACACAGACACACACACACACACACACACACACACACACACACACACACACACACACACACACACACACACACACACACACACACACACACAAACACACACACACGTACTGAAAAAATACACTTCTTTTTTGGCAGCCGTTTAAAAAGGTTGTAAGCCACCTAAGCAATTGGCCAGGCAATTAATTCATAATATACTGCTAGACCTACTGTTATTTGTTCCTTAACGTCCGTACTTTGTGCCAGTTAGACTAATGAGGACGAGGGATCAGTGTTAATGGTGAGGGAAAAGCAACGGGAGCAACTGCGGCTCGAAATAAGAACCTTAGGCGCGCAGTTGTTTGACACAGTAGACTGTCCGGTGCTTTAGCCACCTCGATCACCGAGTTCCACCTACTGTTCTTTGAACTACCAGCACGATACAATTAAATGACTAATATTAAAAAAAAATTTTTTTTTAACGTCCGACTATTGTGCACACTTGGTCTAATGCACACGGTGGGATGATTTATAGCGTATGAAAATGCCAAGCCTTGGCCGGGAATCGAACCCGGGTCCTCGGAGTGAAAGCCCAGTACGCCATCAACTAGGCCACCGAGGCGGCTAAAATGACTAATAAAATGATACCATGAAATACTTCTGTTTTCGTCCGGTTAATCTCGTGTACGTATTCATAGAATATGAATCTAATCTCGTGCAGGCCCTTAGAATAGATTAGATTCAAACTAGGTGACCCCAGGTACTGCGATCAACAGACCTGTTGTGCAAGTAAACCTCTTAAGTACTTGTTCAGCAGATTGATGGCCTTAGTAAGTTCCAACAATCCACTGACTAGTTCATTCTGCTGAAGGGATCCTGGAAACAAAAAAAATCCCTAGCTCCTACCAGCAAGAGCTTCATAATTAAGGATTATGCGTCCTGCAGTCTCTTTTCTGCATATCCTAAACACGGTTTGTCCATGGTACACAAGCGCGCGCGCACACAAGCAACCACACACACACACACACACACACACACACACACACACACACACACACACACACACACACACACACACACACACAGGAGGGTGACACACACACACACACAGGGAGGGTGACACACACACACACACACACACACACACACACACACACAGGGAGGGTGACACACACACACACACACAGGAGAGTGAGACACACACACACACACACACAGGGAGGGTGACACACAGGGAGGGTGACACACACACACACACACACACACACACACACACACACACACACAGGGAGGGTGACACACACACACACACACAGGGAGGGTGAGACACACACACACACAGGGAGGGTGAGACACACACACACACACACAGGAGGGTGACACACAGGAGGGTCACACACAGGGAGGGTCACACACACACACACACACACACACACACACACACACACACACACACACACACACACACACACATACACACACACACACACACACACACACACACACACACACACACACAAAGGGAGGGTGACACACAGGGAGGGTGAGACACACACACAGGGAGGGTGACACACACACACAGGGAGGGTGAGACACACACACACACACAGGGAGGTTGACACACAGGGAGGGTGACACACAGGGAGGGTGAGACACACACACACACACAGGGAGGGTGACACACAGGGAGGGTGAGACACACACACACAGGGAGGGTGACACACACACACAGGGAGGGTGACACACACACACACACACACACACACACACACACACACACACACACACACACACACACACAGGGAGGGTGACACACAGGGAGGGTGAGACACACACACACACACACACACAGGGAGGGTGACACACAGGGAGGGTGAGACACACACACAGGGAGGGTGACACACACACACACAGGGAGGGTGAAACACACACACAGGGAGGGTGACACACACACACACACAGGGAGGGTGAGACACACACACACACACACACACACACTGACCCTTATTATAAAAGATTTTGAGAATGTAGAAAATCTAAATAATGTCAAGAAACATAAAATTTTATAAAGGTAAAAAGGATGGAAGAATATACTCGACACAGTGATATGACATACGTAGTGGGAAAAACACGATTATTTCCTAATTTATTGAACCACTTATCTTTCCTTAACCAACAAATTGTTTAACGAATAAAAGTGTTTGAAAGTAAATTTATTTTAAAAAGCAATTACAATTTGGAATAGGTTTTTTGACGATATGCTGACATTTGGTTCGATGTCTGATAAAACAACGTATCTATTGAAATGCACTGTATTTTGACCAAAACGTTTGTGTAGCAACACAGATAGTGTTATCGCGATTTTATTTGCACCTATTATTAAACCGTTACATTCTGTACAGCTGTAAACGGTATTGAAACTTTATAGCTTTGTGTTCGAAACAGCTGTTGCTTGTAATTCTTCCTGCAACTACATGTTCACTAGTTTGTTTATCACAGGTGATCGGGCAATAAACTCGAAATAATGTTAACATTAGTTCACAAGATATTCATAGTTTAACCTTACTTTCGATTATTTGAAGTCGAGCGTTGTAATGAGCCAAGTTTGTTGAACATTTCCAATACAAATATTAGCAGTAGTTCGATATAGACTGTAGCGCCTTCAACGTAAGGACCAACTCTGTTATAGTGGTGGGTCAGAAAACACCAAACTGTTATATTAGCAGTAGTTCGATATAGACTGTAGCGCCTTCAACGTAAGGACCAACTCTGTTATAGTGGTGGGTCAGAAAACACCAAACTGTTATATTAGCAGTAGTTCGATATAGACTGTAGCGCCTTCAACGTAAGGACCAACTCTGTTATAGTGGTGGGTCAGAAAACACCAAACTGTTATATTAGCAGTAGTTCGATATAGACTGTAGCGCCTTCAACGTAAGGACCAACTCTGTTATAGTGGTGGGTCAGAAAACACCAAACTGTTATATTAGCAGTAGTTCGATATAGACTGTAGCGCCTTCAACGTAAGGACCAACTCTGTTATAGTGGTGGGTCAGAAAACACCAAACTGTTATATTAGCAGTAGTTCGATATAGACTGTAGCGCCTTCAACGTAAGGACCAACTCTGTTATAGTGGTGGGTCAGAAAACACCAAACTGTTATATTAGCAGTAGTTCGATATAGACTGTAGCGCCTTCAACGTAAGGACCAACTCTGTTATAGTGGTGGGTCAGAAAACACCAAACTGTTATATTAGCAGTAGTTCGATATAGACTGTAGCGCCTTCAACGTAAGGACCAACTCTGTTATAGTGGTGGGTCAGAAAACACCAAACTGTTATATTAGCAGTAGTTCGATATAGACTGTAGCGCCTTCAACGTAAGGACCAACTCTGTTATAGTGGTGGGTCAGAAAACACCAAACTGTTATATTAGCAGTAGTTCGATATAGACTGTAGCGCCTTCAACGTAAGGACCAACTCTGTTATAGTGGTGGGTCAGAAAACACCAAACTGTTATATTAGCAGTAGTTCGATATAGACTGTAGCGCCTTCAACGTAAGGACCAACTCTGTTATAGTGGTGGGTCAGAAAACACCAAACTGTTATATTAGCAGTAGTTCGATATAGACTGTAGCGCTTTCAACGTAAGGACCAACTCTGTTATAGTGGTGGGTCAGAAAACACCAAACTGTTATATTAGCAGTAGTTCGATATAGACTGTAGCGCTTTCAACGTAAGGACCAACTCTGTTATAGTGGTGGGTCAGAAAACACCAAACTGTTATATTAGCAGTAGTTCGATATAGACTGTAGCGCTTTCAACGTAAGGACCAACTCTGTTATAGTGGTGGGTCAGAAAACACCAAACTGTTATATTAGCAGTAGTTCGATATAGACTGTAGCGCCTTCAACGTAAGGACCAACTCTGTTATAGTGGTGGGTCAGAAAACACCAAACTGTTATATTAGCAGTAGTTCGATATAGACTGTAGCGCCTTCAACGTAAGGACCAACTCTGTTATAGTGGTGGGTCAGAAAACACCAAACTGTTATATTAGCAGTAGTTCGATATAGACTGTAGCGCCTTCAACGTAAGGACCAACTCTGTTATAGTGGTGGGTCAGAAAACACCAAACTGTTATATTAGCAGTAGTTCGATATAGACTGTAGCGCCTTCAACGTAAGGACCAACTCTGTTATAGTGGTGGGTCAGAAAACACCAAACTGTTATATTAGCAGTAGTTCGATATAGACTGTAGCGCCTTCAACGTAAGGACCAACTCTGTTATAGTGGTGGGTCAGAAAACACCAAACTGTTATATTAGCAGTAGTTCGATATAGACTGTAGCGCTTTCAACGTAAGGACCAACTCTGTTATAGTGGTGGGTCAGAAAACACCAAACTGTTATATTAGCAGTAGTTCGATATAGACTGTAGCGCCTTCAACGTAAGGACCAACTCTGTTATAGTGGTGGGTCAGAAAACACCAAACTGTTATATTAGCAGTAGTTCGATATAGACTGTAGCGCCTTCAACGTAAGGACCAACTCTGTTATAGTGGTGGGTCAGAAAACACCAAACTGTTATATTAGCAGTAGTTCGATATAGACTGTAGCGCCTTCAACGTAAGGACCAACTCTGTTATAGTGGTGGGTCAGAAAACACCAAACTGTTATATTAGCAGTAGTTCGATATAGACTGTAGCGCCTTCAACGTAAGGACCAACTCTGTTATAGTGGTGGGTCAGAAAACACCAAACTGTTATATTAGCAGTAGTTCGATATAGACTGTAGCGCCTTCAACGTAAGGACCAACTCTGTTATAGTGGTGGGTCAGAAAACACCAAACTGTTATATTAGCAGTAGTTCGATATAGACTGTAGCGCCTTCAACGTAAGGACCAACTCTGTTATAGTGGTGGGTCAGAAAACACCAAACTGTTATATTAGCAGTAGTTCGATATAGACTGTAGCGCCTTCAACGTAAGGACCAACTCTGTTATAGTGGTGGGTCAGAAAACACCAAACTGTTATATTAGCAGTAGTTCGATATAGACTGTAGCGCCTTCAACGTAAGGACCAACTCTGTTATAGTGGTGGGTCAGAAAACACCAAACTGGTTTATTAGCAGTAGTTCGATATAGACTGTAGCGCCTTCAACGTAAGGACCAACTCTGTTATAGTGGTGGGTCAGAAAACACCAAACTGTTATATTAGCAGTAGTTCGATATAGACTGTAGCGCTTTCAACGTAAGGACCAACTCTGTTATAGTGGTGGGTCAGAAAACACCAAACTGTTATATTAGCAGTAGTTCGATATAGACTGTAGCGCCTTCAACGTAAGGACCAACTCTGTTATAGTGGTGGGTCAGAAAACACCAAACTGTTATATTAGCAGTAGTTCGATATAGACTGTAGCGCCTTCAACGTAAGGACCAACTCTGTTATAGTGGTGGGTCAGAAAACACCAAACTGTTATATTAGCAGTAGTTCGATATAGACTGTAGCGCCTTCAACGTAAGGACCAACTCTTTTATAGTGGTGGGTCAGAAAACACCAAACTGTTATATTAGCAGTAGTTCGATATAGACTGTAGCGCCTTCAACGTAAGGACCAACTCTGTTATAGTGGTGGGTCAGAAAACACCAAACTGTTATATTAGCAGTAGTTCGATATAGACTGTAGCGCCTTCAACGTAAGGACCAACTCTGTTATAGTGGTGGGTCAGAAAACACCAAA
Source organism: Callitettix versicolor (assembly GCA_022606455.1). Taxonomy (NCBI): domain Eukaryota; kingdom Metazoa; phylum Arthropoda; class Insecta; order Hemiptera; family Cercopidae; genus Callitettix; species Callitettix versicolor. The sequence continues at coordinate 8,435,112 of CM040182.1, forward strand.
CTGTTATATTAGCAGTAGTTCGATATAGACTGTAGCGCCTTCAACGTAAGGACCAACTCTGTTATAGTGGTGGGTCAGAAAACACCAAACTGTTATATTAGCAGTAGTTCGATATAGACTGTAGCGCCTTCAACGTAAGGACCAACTCTGTTATAGTGGTGGGTCAGAAAACACCAAACTGTTATATTAGCAGTAGTTCGATATAGACTGTAGCGCCTTCAACGTAAGGACCAACTCTGTTATAGTGGTGGGTCAGAAAACACCAAACTGTTATATTAGCAGTAGTTCGATATAGACTGTAGCGCCTTCAACGTAAGGACCAACTCTGTTATAGTGGTGGGTCAGAAAACACCAAACTGTTATATTAGCAGTAGTTCGATATAGACTGTAGCGCCTTCAACGTAAGGACCAACTCTGTTATAGTGGTGGGTCAGAAAACACCAAACTGTTATATTAGCAGTAGTTCGATATAGACTGTAGCGCCTTCAACGTAAGGACCAACTCTGTTATAGTGGTGGGTCAGAAAACACCAAACTGTTATATTAGCAGTAGTTCGATATAGACTGTAGCGCCTTCAACGTAAGGACCAACTCTGTTATAGTGGTGGGTCAGAAAACACCAAACTGTTATATTAGCAGTAGTTCGATATAGACTGTAGCGCCTTCAACGTAAGGACCAACTCTGTTATAGTGGTGGGTCAGAAAACACCAAACTGTTATATTAGTAGTAGTTCGATATAGACTGTAGCGCCTTCAACGTAAGGACCAACTCTGTTATAGTGGTTGGTCAGAAAACACCAAACTGTTATATTAGCAGTAGTTCGATATAGACTGTAGCGCCTTCAACGTAAGGACCAACTCTGTTATAGTGGTTGGTCAGAAAACACCAAACTGTTATATTAGCAGTAGTTCGATATAGACTGTAGCGCCTTCAACGTAAGGACCAACTCTGTTATAGTGGTTGGTCAGAAAACACCAAACTGTTATATTAGCAGTAGTTCGATATAGACTGTAGCGCCTTCAACGTAAGGACCAACTCTGTTATAGTGGTTGGTCAGAAAACACCAAACTGTTATATTAGCAGTAGTTCGATATAGACTGTAGCGCCTTCAACGTAAGGACCAACTCTGTTATAGTGGTTGGTCAGAAAACACCAAACTGTTATATTAGCAGTAGTTCGATATAGACTGTAGCGCCTTCAACGTAAGGACCAACTCTGTTATAGTGGTTGGTCAGAAAACACCAAACTGTTATATTAGTAGTAGTTCGATATAGACTGTAGCGCCTTCAACGTAAGGACCAACTCTGTTATAGTGGTGGGTCAGAAAACACCAAACTGTTATATTAGCAGTAGTTCGATATAGACTGTAGCGCCTTCAACGTAAGGACCAACTCTGTTATAGTGGTGGGTCAGAAAACACCAAACTGTTATATTAGCAGTAGTTCGATATAGACTGTAGCGCCTTCAACGTAAGGACCAACTCTGTTATAGTGGTGGGTCAGAAAACACCAAAC
>CM040182.1:8441625-8451625 GCA_022606455.1 Callitettix versicolor
TAGCGTATCAGCTGTTGAATAAAATCAGCTGATCGTTACGAATTAATATAAACAATAAAACGTCATAGCTATTTTTCCACAACATAACTTTAAACTTATTATAGTCTACCGAAAATGAACGATTCATTTCATATACTTAAATTGGTCAAACGACTTCGTGATTTCCGTAGTGTAGTGGTTATTATGCCCACCTCACACGCGCAAGATCCCGGGCGGAAAGTGTAATTTTTTAATTTTAATTAATTTAATATGAGGCTTGCGACGCGCAAAATATAGGCCTACTGATGTATCATTGTAAACGTGTTCCTCGCATCACGCGTCCCGCAAAATCCAACATCACAACCGGCTCTAAAACATGATGTGTCAAAAGTTTATATAAACATGGATCCAAAAACGCTTCGTTAACGTTTTTTTTGTTTTCGCTAGTAGGACAAGCCCTGAAAGTGGTCACATTCTTCGTGATACACCCAGTATGTAATAAGTATTATAGTGACCAGCTTAGATTTTTTTTTTTTTTTTTTTTAACGTCCGACTATTGTGCACACTTGGGCTAATGCAGACGGTAGGATGATTTATAGCGTATGAAAATGCCAAGCCCTCGCCGGGAATCGAACCCGGATCCTCGGGGTGAAGGCCTAGTACGCTATCCACTAGACCACCTGAGGCGGCTGGACCAGCTTTGAGAGTTACTGTGTGTGTGTGTGTGTGTGTGTGTGTGTGTGTGTGTGTGTGTGTGTGTGTGTGTGTGTGTGTGTGTGTGTGTGTGTGTGTGTGTGTGTGTGTGTGTGTGTGTGTGTGTGTGTGTGTGTGTGTGTGTGTGTGTGTGTGTGTGTGTGTGTGTGTGTGTGTGTGTGTGTGTGTGTGTGTGTGTGTGTGTGTGTGTGTGTGTGTGTGTGTGTGTGTGTGTGTGTGTGTGTGTGTGTGTGTGTGTGTGTGTGTGTGTGTGTGTGTGTGTGTGTGTGTGTGTGTGTGTGTGTGTGTGTGTGTGTGTGTGTGTGTGTGTGTGTGTGTGTGTGTGTGTGTGTGTGTGTGTGTGTGTGTGTGTGTGTGTGTGTGTGTGTGTGTGTGTGTGTGTGTGTGTGTGTGTGTGTGTGTGTGTGTGTGTGTGTGTGTGTGTGTGTGTGTGTGTGTGTGTGTGTGTGTGTGTGTGTGTGTGTGTGTGTGTGTGTGTGTGTGTGTGTGTGTGTGTGTGTGTGTGTGTGTGTGTGTGTGTGTGTGTGTGTGTGTGTGTGTGTGTGTGTGTGTGTGTGTGTGTGTGTGTGTGTGTGTGTGTGTGTGTGTGTGTGTGTGTGTGTGTGTGTGTGTGTGTGTGTGTGTGTGTGTGTGTGTGTGTGTGTGTGTGTGTGTGTGTGTGTGTGTGTGTGTGTGTGTGTGTGTGTGTGTGTGTGTGTGTGTGTGTGTGTGTGTGTGTGTGTGTGTGTGTGTGTGTGTGTGTGTGTGTGTGTGTGTGTGTGTGTGTGTGTGTGTGTGTGTGTGTGTGTGTGTGTGTGTGTGTGTGTGTGTGTGTGTGTGTGTGTGTGTGTGTGTGTGTGTGTGTGTGTGTGTGTGTGTGTGTGTGTGTGTGTGTGTGTGTGTGTGTGTGTGTGTGTGTGTGTGTGTGTGTGTGTGTGTGTGTGTGTGTGTGTGTGTGTGTGTGTGTGTGTGTGTGCGCGCGCGTGCGCGTGCGTGCGTGCGTAATTTTTATAAATTTGGAATATCTCCTAACCGGGATTCTTTAAAAACGAACTGTCTCTTCTAAAATGTATTTGAATACGTTAACTACACAACAGTTTCTTGTACCCGTTCAGCTATATCTGCTGTTGATAACAACCCTAGAATGAACGCTATTTTATTACCCGATTTTAAAGGTATCCTCGAAATAATGTTCCAGTGTCATTTCCGGAAACCCGTTTTCAAATTTATTCAACCCCCTCCAAAACAGGGGACGAAATATACGCAAAACGGTCTACATACCCCGTTGATCCGTTTCTCCCCAGCACCGCGTGGCCGGAATACAGAAATTCTTGTCCATTGCTATGTTTTGTGTACTTTTAATTAGTTTGAAAATAATTACTAAGTTTGACAGGATATTGTAAATAGTACATCAGGTTCACTTCCTGTTTCGGAAGTCGTTATTATAAATTGTAATTTACTAAATTATAAACTAAGTGGACCCATTGATACATCTGTGTAGAAGAGGCTGCTTACAGGTGAATTATGAAAGGGGACAGGATATTGCACGGGATAAACTGTATACCGTATTCAAATCCTGCTTTAGAATTCACTGTGAGCAACAAAGCACAGTTAATTCATATGTTTCTGTAAAACAAGAAATTAGAGAAGAATTGTTATCGGAAAAATATTCCAAAGGATAATCGAATTTTCTTACTGCTTTGGAAGTGGCCGTCGCGCACAAACATTAAACCTTCTGACCGTTGTGTTTGTGTAGGCCTACTGTAGGCTGCTGGGATTGTAAAACTTTGACAGAATATTTTAAAGGTATCAGACCACTTTCTGCTCGCAAAGTCATGACGTACAAACGAAGCTTTGTCCACTGTTATTTTTGTATTGTGTATTTCATTCGTTTATCTTCATGATTGCGTGCGCAGTTATTAAACAATTGTAAACACTGTTTTCTATTCGTGGTGACATTAAATTAATTTAATGTATAAGAACGTCTTTTGTTGAAATGTGATTAACTCATTTTGCTACGATAATCACAACAAAAAGTTCGTAAATCTGATTGGTTAAGGCAAGAAATATGTTCAAAGTCTTAGCTTCTAGTTGCCGTTGAAAGATTTCTAAACAAAAAAGAACAAAATTTATTTAGTGTTATGTTCAGTTTGAAGAGAAAATAAATTCAGTGATATTACTATGTTCAGTATAATGATCTGCCTATCCTAGCTTCGTCAATTCTACTTTCGTTGACGCGTTTCGGAGAACCTCCATCTTCAAAAACTATCTATATACTGGTCACCAATATTATGGCCCGTCCTATTTATAATTTTCTATCTATCTGTCATAAATGAACGGATATTTCGTTTAAAAATCTAAACATTTTCAAAAATTAACAGGAGGGACGACCGTTGAAGAGAAAGTTTGAAAGGGAGCCAATCAGAAGCGAGCGAAAACGTATGATATTGAAGAGCTAATAGAAGCGAGCACGTCAGGTTTAATGTACACGTGTTGAATAGAGGAGGGGTACGAGGTGGAGATAAAAAATTATATTTTTTTTTGTGTTTAACGTATTGTGAACAAATGCAGACGATGCAGACTATCCGGCTAATGCAGACGATGGGATGATTTATAGACTATGAAAATGCCAAGCCCTGGCCGGGAATCGAACCCGGGTCCTCGGGGTGAAAGCCAAGTACGCTATCCACTAGGCCACCGAGGCGGCTTAAATATATATATATATATATATATAAATAAATAGGACGGGCCATAATATTGGTGACCAGTATAGATATAGTCTTTAAAGATGGAGGTTCTCCGAAACGCGTCAACGAAAGTAGAATTGACGAAGCTAGGGAAGGCAGGTCATTATACTGAACATAGTGACAATAATCCTAGCAGAAAAGAAGAAGAATATAAAAATAATTTCAGTCATATTACGTTATATACAACTAATTACTTTTTTATTTCTAGTTATTTTTTTTATTTCTAAGTTAGACTTCATTTTTGTACGTCAAAAGATTCTAAAAATTGTTTTTATATACTATTGTACCTCTTATTGTATTCGATAACGATCTTTTACCTTACTTTCGTCGATTCCTGAGAGGCTGGCACATTGTTAGTACTGGATTGGCAATCCTGAAGTGCTTTAGTTAGATGTAATCTTCTTCATCCTTCATCCTTTTGGGTTCTTTCATCCAAAGCCAGAGTGGAACAGAATATGTCGAAGACTGCATGGCTTACGGGAAGGTTAGCTTAAGTGCGGATTCTAATACCACGCGATCTCTAGTTCTAATCTAGCCTTACCTGTACACGCGGGTCCTGTATGGGTATATATTTGTGTGTGTGTGTGTGTGTGTGTGCGCGCGCGCGTGCGTGTGCGTGCGTGTGTGTGTGTGTGTGTGTGTGTGTGTGTGTGTGTGTGTGTGTGTGTGTGTGTGTGTGTGTGTGTGTGTGTGTGTGTGTGTGTGTGTGTGTGTGTGTGTGTGTGTGTATCTGATGATAGCGGTGACCGTAGTTATTTTGTAAAAACCGTCAGTCGCGTACAGTCGCGTATAGTCGCGTACAGTCGCGTACAGTCGCGTATAGTCGCTTATAGTCGCGTACAGTTGCGTATAGTCGCGTATAGTCGCGTACAGTCGCGTATAGGTCGCTTATAGTCGCGTACAGTCGCGTATAGTCGCGTACAGTCGCGTATAGTCGCTTATAGTCGCGTACAGTCGCGTACAGTCGCGTACAGTCGCGTATAGTCGCGTACAGTCGCGTACAGTCGCTTATAGTCGCGTACAGTCGCGTATAGTCGCGTATAGTCGCGTATAGTCGCGTATAGTCGCGTATAGTCGCGTATAGTCGCGTATAGTCGCGTATAGTCGCTTATAGTCGCGTACAGTCGCGTATAGTCGCGTATAGTCGCGTATAGTCGCGTACAGTCGCGTACAGTCGCGTACAGTCGCGTACAGTCGCGTACAGTCGCGTACAGTCGCGTACAGTCGCGTACAGTCGCGTACAGTCGCGTACAGTCGCGTATAGTCGCGTATAGTCGCGTATAGTCGCGTACAGTCGCGTACAGTCGCGTACAGTCGCGTACAGTCGCGTATAGTCGCGTATAGTCGCGTATAGTCGCGTATAGTCGCGTACAGTCGCGTGTAGTCGCGTACAGTCGCGTATAGTCGCTTATAGTCGCGTACAGTCGCGTATAGTCGCGTATAGTCGCGTACAGTCGCGTATAGTCGCGTACAGTCGCGTATAGTCGCGTACAGTCGCGTATAGTCGCTTACAGTCGCGTACAGTCGCGTGTAGTCGCGTACAGTCGCGTGTAGTCGCGTATAGTCGCGTATAGTCGCGTACAGTCGCGTATAGTCGCGTATAGTCGCGTACAGTCGCGATAGTCGCTTACAGTCGCGTACAGTCGCGTGTAGTCGCGTACAGTCGCGTGTAGTCGCGTATAGACGCGTACAGTCGCGTGTAGTCGCGTACAGTCGCGTGCAGTCGCGTATAGTCGCGTACAGTCGCTTATAGTCGCGTACAGTCGCGTATAGTCGCTTATAGTCGCGTACAGTCGCGTACAGTCGCGTATAGTCGCGTATAGTCGCGTATAGTCGCGTACAGTCGCGTATAGTCGCGTACAGTCGCGTATAGTCGCTTACAGTCGCGTACAGTCGCTTGTAGTCGCGTACAGTCGCGTGTAGTCGCGTATAGTCGCGTACAGTCGCGTATAGTCGCGTATAGTCGCGTACAGTCGCGATAGTCGCTTACAGTCGCGTACAGTCGCGTGTAGTCGCGTACAGTCGCGTGTAGTCGCGTATAGTCGCGTACAGTCGCGTGTAGTCGCGTACAGTCGCGTACAGTCGCGTACAGTCGCTTACAGTCGCGTGTAGTAGCGTACAGTCGTGTATAGTCGCGTACAGTCGCGTATAGTCGCGTACAGTCGCGTATAGTCGCGTACAGTCGCGTATAGTCGCTTACAGTCGCGTACAGTCGCGTGTAGTCGCGTACAGTCGCGTGTAGTCGCGTATAGTCGCGTACAGTCGCGTGTAGTCGCGTACAGTCGCGTACAGTCGCGTACAGTCGCTTACAGTCGCGTACAGTCGCGTACAGTCGCGTATAGTCGCGTACAGTCGCGTATAGTCGCGTACAGTCGCGTACAGTCGCGTGTAGTCGCGTACAGTCGCGTGTAGTCGCGTGTAGTCGCGTATAGTCGCGTATAGTCGCGTACAGTCGCGTATAGTCGCGTATAGTCGCGTACAGTCGCGATAGTCGCTTACAGTCGCGTACAGTCGCGTGTAGTCGCGTACAGTCGCGTGTAGTCGCGTATAGTCGCGTACAGTCGCGTGTAGTCGCGTACAGTCGCGTATAGTCGCGTACAGTCGCGTATAGTCGCTTATAGTCGCTTATAGTCGCGTACAGTCGCGTGCAGTCGCGTATAGTCGCGTACAGTCGCTTATAGTCGCGTACAGTCGCGTATAGTCGCTTATAGTCGCGTACAGTCGCGTACAGTCGCGTATAGTCGCGTATAGTCGCGTATAGTCGCGTACAGTCGCGTATAGTCGCGTACAGTCGCGTATAGTCGCTTATAGTCGCGTACAGTCGCGTACAGTCGCGTGTAGTCGCGTACAGTCGCGTATAGTCGCTTATAGTCGCGTACAGTCGCGTATAGTCGCGTACAGTCGCGTATAGTCGCGTACAGTCGCGTATAGTCGCGTACAGTCGCGTATAGTCGCTTACAGTCGCGTACAGTCGCGTGTAGTCGCGTACAGTCGCGTGTAGTCGCGTATAGTCGCGTATAGTCGCGTACAGTCGCGTATAGTCGCGTATAGTCGCGTACAGTCGCGATAGTCGCTTACAGTCGCGTACAGTCGCGTGTCGTCGCGTACAGTCGCGTGTAGTCGCGTATAGTCGCGTACAGTCGCGTGTAGTCGCGTACAGTCGCGTATAGTCGCGTACAGTCGCGTACAGTCGCGTATAGTCGCTTATAGTCGCTTATAGTCGCGTACAGTCGCGTGCAGTCGCGTATAGTCGCGTACAGTCGCTTATAGTCGCGTATAGTCGCGTATAGTCGCTTATAGTCGCGTACAGTCGCGTACAGTCGCGTATAGTCGCGTATAGTCGCGTATAGTCGCGTACAGTCGCGTATAGTCGCGTACAGTCGCGTATAGTCGCTTACAGTCGCGTACAGTCGCGTGTAGTCGCGTACAGTCGCGTGTAGTCGCGTATAGTCGCGTACAGTCGCGTATAGTCGCGTATAGTCGCGTACAGTCGCGATAGTCGCTTACAGTCGCGTACAGTCGCGTGTAGTCGCGTACAGTCGCGTGTAGTCGCGTATAGTCGCGTACAGTCGCGTGTAGTCGCGTACAGTCGCGTACAGTCGCGTACAGTCGCTTACAGTCGCGTGTAGTAGCGTACAGTCGTGTATAGTCGCGTACAGTCGCGTATAGTCGCGTACAGTCGCGTATAGTCGCGTACAGTCGCGTATAGTCGCTTACAGTCGCGTACAGTCGCGTACAGTCGCGTGTAGTCGCGTACAGTCGCGTGTAGTCGCGTATAGTCGCGTACAGTCGCGTGTAGTCGCGTACAGTCGCGTACAGTCGCGTACAGTCGCTTACAGTCGCGTGTAGTCGCGTACAGTCGCGTACAGTCGCGTATAGTCGCGTACAGTCGCGTATAGTCGCGTACAGTCGCGTACAGTCGCGTGTAGTCGCGTACAGTCGCGTATAGTTGCGTGGAGTACTGTGGATTTTAGAAGTACAGTTTTGTTACACTTGGTTCTTTCGGTTGGAATTATTAGTCTCCGAGGTATGATCCCGTTTATGGATACGTGTGTCGAGTCCGGAAAAAGAAAAACGTGGGATTAGTTTGTGCTTGTGCAGTTTGGAAACGTATGCTCGCTAAAAATAAATTGGCACAACTTCTAATATTTTTCCTGTGTTAAGTATAATGATCTGCCTTCCCTAGCTTCGTCAATTCTACTTTCGTTGACGCGTTTCGGAGAACCTCCAACTTCAAAAACTATATCTATACTATAAGTTTTTGAAGATGGAGGTTCTCCGAAACGCGTCAACGAAAGTAGAATTGACGAAGCTAGGGAAGGCAGATCATTATACTGAACGTAATGACAATAATCTTAGCAGAAAAGAAGAAGAATATAAAAGAATACTTTTTCCCTTTAAAACAAGACTACGATGGTAATAGGCTATGTATAATTTCAGCCGAGTTAGGCTATTGCAGTTTGAAATTACTTTGACAAAAACTGTCATCGTTTTAGAAACCTTCAGCGGTAATACATTATGTTCGCGGCACGCAGCTGTCTCGCTTACGTGATAGAAGCGAATTTCAAAAAAATCCTTTATCTTACCAATTTTAAATACTGATTTCACCATTATAATCAGCAGTAAAATCTGTGCATATTATCATTTTAAACTTTCAAGTTATGTAGAAAATAGGAAAATGAAACCTTATTGTGTGAAAACATTTCCTTATACCAACTGGTTTTGGAAAACAAAAATGCTAATTCATGCAGTTCTTAACGGTGATTATGGTGTGAAATAAGATTTTCAAAAACGTTTAGGATAAAAAAGTTACGATTTTTTAAAGATTTTAAATTACCGCCATTTTGAATTTGTTGAACGAATTTTGCTGGTTAACGAATTTGTCCTAGCTCTTAAGTTGTGCGAAGTTTAAAACAGATCGGAACAAAATTGCCTACGTCAGCGTGTTAAAACACACACACACACACACACACACACATATATATATATATATATATATATATATATATATATATATATATGTGTGTGTGTGTGTGTGTGTGTGTGTGTGTGTGTGTGTGTGTGTGTGTGTGTAAAATTTAACGACCCTATTGACTAGTGCCAGACTAGCTGCACCTATTGAGAGGATTTAGACGTCCCTCGCGATACCCAAGTCTAACACACACTTACACTTACAACACTACACTTACGACCTTAACACTTTACACTCGCACTTACATTGGGGGAGGCGATAATAGCCTCAATGTGCTTTTCGCTTTAAAGTAAAAAAAAAAATTAACGACCTTTCAAAAAGTGGTGTAAAAATAATGATCAAGTTCATTTCAAGGTCCAGGATCTGAATAGTACCATTATGCATGATGACCACTCCTCATGAATAGCTCATTTTTTACAATGGAAATTGTCCGGTAATAATGATTTCACGTCAACACGGTTGATTTATCTTAACATTTTCCGAGCAATTGTCACAGTGAAATCAATCTACTTTTTGTCAGTATCAAAATCAGTTCAAACCATATCATTCGAATTTATAAACATTCAAATATGTACAGAATTGTATACTATACTTTTTATATTATTCTTTTATGCTAATATTATTGTCACTATGTTCAGTATAATGATCTGCCTTCCCTAGCTTCGTCAGCTCCACTCGTTGACGCGTTTCGGAGAACCTCCATCTTCAAAAACTATATCTATACTTTACTATACTTGAGTATAGATATAGTTTTTGAAGATGGAGGTTCTCCGAAACGCGTCAACGAAAGTAGAATGGACGAAGCTAGGGAAGGCAGATTATTATACTGAACATAGTGACAATAATGCTAGCAGAAAAGAAGAAGAATATAAAAAGAATTTCAACGTAGTCAGCCGGACGATGAATAGTATACAGTATAGTTATACAGTATAGATATAGTTTTTGAAGATGGAGGTTTTCCGAAACGCGTCAACGAAAGTAGAATTGACGAAGATTATTATACTGAACATAGTGACAATAATGCTAGCAGAAAGAAGAAGAATATAAAAGAATTTAAACGTAGTCAGCCGGACGATGAATAGTATACAGTATAGTTATACTGTATAGATATAGTTTTTGAAGATGGAGGTTTTCCGAAACGCGTCAACGAAAGTAGAATTGACGAAGCTAAGGAAGGCAGATTATTATTCTGAACATAGTGACAATAATGCTAGCAGAAAAGAAGAAGAATATAAAAAGAATTTCAACGTAGTCAGCCGTACGATGAATAGTATACAGTATATTTATACAGTATAGATATAGTTTTTGAAGATGGAGGTTCTCCGAAACGCGTCAACGTAAGTAGAATTGACGAAGCTAGAAATGACAGATCATTATACTGAATATAGTTATACTATACTTGTTAATCAGCCAGTAGTTCTACTTTAATTTGACCCTTTACGTTTCGATATTACAAAATAAAACATTTTACTCATTAACAACTAATCGAACTTGGATTGATGTTGGCATCACACTGTAACGGTGCATATTCACTAGATGCAGGCATAAAACATTGAAGCATTAATTTTAAAACTACAGGACAGATCTCCCGGGCTGTTGTCTCATCTTT
>CM040182.1:8454125-8474125 GCA_022606455.1 Callitettix versicolor
AAGACTTGCAGCTGTTCCACTTACATTGTGCTGAGCTGTGATCTTTCAAACGGTAAGGTAATTAAGGACTGCTAAACTGCTAAACCAATAAGAAAGTGTATAGATGCATTTTACAAAATGTTGCATACGTGGAAAGATTTTTAAAACGTTATTTTATCAAGGAACGCGGCAGTGTTACGTCTTAACAAGTCACCCAAGCGAGCGCGCGTGTTTGTGTGTTTCGAGATGCCAAAAAAAAGTGGACAAAATCTTTTATAGACTACCTGGGGTAGGGTACCGCACTGCCCCAGAGTGTGGGACTCAAATTAAGATCAAACTCAAGTTAAGATATATTGTTACCCACTAAAAAAAACCACCAAAAGCATTCCTCTTCTGTAAACCTCCCCACGGAATCGCCGCCAGGCATTGATTCATGGGAAGGTGGACTGGCTGAAAGCCTACTCTTCTACAGCGTTGGCTCTCCTTTCTCGATCTTGAGCCCTCAACCTTTTCATGACCACTGCAGCGAATCCCGCAATGGCCCTCCAGTTGGCCTCTGAAGCCATCATTGTCGCAACGAGACTTTCCGGTGCAATGCTGTCTCGCAGATATGTTTGCAGTCTTATCCTTTCCTCCTCGAATCTCCGACACCGGAAAAACACATGCTCCGCATCTTCCTCCACTGCTGAAAGAGAGAGGGGACAAGCCGAGTCTGTTTCCAGCCTGAAACGGAACAAATAAGCTCGGAAGCTACCATGCCCAGTGAGAATCTGTGTGAGACAGAAATCCACCTCCCCATGATTCCTGTTGCACCAATCCTGGATGTTACCTATGAGTTGGTATGTCCATCGTCCATACCACTGTGTTGATTCGTCCCACAGTAGTATGAACCGGAGGATGACCCGACGGTCAAAGGCACTTGATAAAGAATGTAAATAAAAATAGATGCCAATCTACAAAAGTAAACAAAGACTGCCGCTAACCTAACAATGTAAACAACGGTCATTGATAACAAATGTAAACAAAGATAGGTGCTAATCTACCAATGTAAACAAAAAGGTAGAAAAAATAATTCGATTACTTTTTAGTCACTCCCCGTACACACTATTTTGATCTAAAATAGTGTCTAAATTTCAAAACTATTAAAATAAATTTTTATTTTTCATAATTTTTAATAGATAGAGAAATTGCATTGCAGTGTGTTCGTTTGGTAATATTGACGTTGTATTAATTAACTCTGCAAATATTAACTAGGTTAAAGAATGTCCCCTTTTTGCTATATAACGGTACATAACTCTGCACCGACATACCATCCACACATATCAGTACAGACTTAGTAAGTAGTATATGTATATGTCCATACACGGTACTAAGTATGTAACATATATGAAAAAATGTATATTATTACTCGTATATTTACATATAATTTAAACCTATCAACTACTATCTATAATCCTAATTTAATTGGATCCATTTACCAATAAGTTATCCAATTATTTATTGTTGGATCGAATTTTGATTGTTCACGAAATAGTCCCCGATTTTAGAAAAATCGACTTATGTGCCAAATTTATTTGTATTTAGATTAGTTTTAGTAATGTTAACATTATTATTACCATTATCATTTAGTTTAGTGTACTTACAAGGCGCTTGATCGCTACAGTACGATATGTATAGGCTAAAGAAATGTAGTATCGTAGTTTTACAGTTTGGTAATATGCATTGGATTAATAGTCTGTAAAAGTAATAATTTTGTTACTTTCTTTAGATTTCGAATTTTGTAAAAAAATTCTACATAAGAAATTCTATTTTTCTTTTGCTAAAGTAACTGCACAATATTATAAAGATGAGACCATTTCTATGCAGTACAAATAGATTTCTAAACAGAATATTATATCTGCGGTCATTTGAATGTCTCGAACTGGGCGTTACGTGATGGCTATTCCAATAACCGATTTTCCAGTGGAAATTTGTTTAAAACTCAAGTATGAACAGTTTAGTTGATATGCTATTTACAACGTCTGCAGCAAGCAATTCCTTTTGCAAACTATACAGTTAATGAATTTCAAAATGAGATAAGCGAACAACGTACTGTGTTTACCGCATATCTTGCGTTCTAGTAATGTTTCTAAAAGTGACCAATAGATAGCGCTAAACATCTTTTGTTTTGTATTTTACATTAAAAACACCAAAAAACAGAAACGATTTCATATTAATAAAGGTATTTTGTTAAAATAATATTAAAAAAAGTGTTGTAATACCAATAAAATTTTAAATGATTTTAAAATTTTTTATTTAAATGAATGATATAGGTTTGAAATATCTCCTCTCAGTGATGGTAATAATCCATTTTGCATACAGTACCGGAAACTATCGCTGTATAATTACGATGCCGTGTCTGGTACAGCCAGTTGAACCCGTCCTGCGTTGTCTACTGTCGGTATCGCGTGCGGTATGGAACGATGGTTTCCTTTTTCTTTAAAGTGCTAACTTCTGACCCGGCGTTTAGAACGATGGTTTCCTTTTTCTTTAACTGCCACCAGTATTCACTATTTTAGTGACGTTAACTACGCCCTAAGTGCGATGGATACAGAGTGCTAACTTCTGACCCGGCGTTTAGAACGATGGTTTCCTTTTTCTTTAACTGCCACCAGTATTCACTATTTTAGTGACGTTAACCCTAAGTGCGATGGATACAGAGTGCTAACTTCTGACCCGGCGTTTGGAACGATGGTTTCCTTTTTCTTTAACTGCCACCAGTATTCACTATTTTAGTGACGTTAACCCTAAGTGCGATGGATACAGAGTGCTAACTTCTGACCCGGCGTTTGGAACGATGGTTTCCTTTTTCTTTAACTGCCACCAGTATTCACTATTTTAGTGACGTTAACCCTAAGTGCGATGGATACAGAGTGCTAACTTCTGACCGGCGTTTGGAACGATGGTTTCCTTTTTCTTTAACTGCCACCAGTATTCACTTTTCTAAAAGTGACCAATAGGTAGCGCTAAACATCTTTTGTTTTGTATTTTGCATTAAAAACACAAAAAAAACAGAAACGATTTCATATTAATAAAGGTATTTTGATAAAATAATATTAAAAAAAGAGTTGTAATACCAATGAAATTTTAAATGATTTTAAAATTTTTTATTTAAATGAATTATATAGGTTTGAAATATCACCTCTCAGTGATGGTAATAATCCATTTTGCATACAGTACCGGAAACTATCGCTGTATAATTACGATGCCGTGTCTGGTACAGCCAGTTGAACCCGTCCTGCGTTGTCTACTGTCGGTATCGCGTGCGGTATGTAAGAGTACATAAGCTGTTTACCAGAGTCGTGTGTCGTTACTGATTAGGTTAACAACTTACCTTTTTTGGAATAAACCACGCTGCGTCATAGCGCTGTAACGTCCGTGTGGTTTAAGTGTATGTGGTTGTACACAATGCTGTTTACCTGAATTGTGTGTCGTTGCTTAACGACATATCATTTTTTTGGATTTTTTACTTTATTTTGGTTAACGTGCAAGCACACAATAGCTACTATTGTGCACACTTGGGCTAATGCAGACGATGGGATGATTTATAGCGTATGCAAATGCCCAAGCCCTGGCCGGGAATCGAACCCGGGTCCTCGGGGTGAAAGCCTAGTACGCTATCCACTAGACCACCGAGGCGGCTTCATTTTTTTTTGTTTATACAGCCTGCGTAGTCCAAGTATGGACCCTGCCCCACGCGTCATACGCTATGTAACGCGTATGGGTTAATTCTTGTCGTGTACTTTGTACAGCGTATTAGTTCTGTTCATTCCGTGTACATATCTGCTGCCCGTCGGAAAATATCCAGTGTTTAAAAGAACGCTCCTTTATGTGAATTAATTAATGTGAAATTAATCGGTAAATCAGCCATTATTATATGAAAACAAGTATGCTGTGATTAATGTTTATATCACTCATTCAGATTTTTTTTAAGCGGGTTAAACGGTACAAAGAAGCGCGAGACGGTCCACAACGAACTTCGACGACAGCGATGGACGAGAACATTGCAAAAACCAGCAATTTAATCTGAAAAGGCTTTCGGTTGAGCATTCGCACTACCGCTGAGACCTCGGAATCGAAAAAGAATCACTTCGGTAGATTTTGCATGAAAAAAAGTCCGTTAAAAAAATGGTACTAAAAAATCTCGCTTTAACACGACTCTAGAATGAACATTTGTGCAAAAAAGAGTTCCAGTGTTATTACCGAGATGATTATTGAGTGTCTAACGATGCAAAATTAGGAACAATGGTAGAGGTGTTGGTGCACATGTCAGATGTTCTAGATTCCGGAGTCAAGTATTCTTTAACGATTAGTCGACTACGGAGGCAAAACCGTCACACTTTACTACGATTAACACAACTTATTCGTTATTCTTACTGAATAAACTAATTTAATTAATAAGAAATTATACGAATTAACAATAGCAACTTTTGTACGGAGTTAGAATTCGACGAACGCTTTTGTAAATTTACAACAACAAAAATTATAAACAAAGACTATTGTAACAATTATTAAATAGACTCCACTTATTACTTTAATAGTAAAACAAAAACTGGCTCGGTTATACCGGTTTACACTGATCTGTGACTACAATTATAACATAAAGAAAGATTAAGCGTGTAGCAACGTCGATTACCTGCAAAAAAATGTAAGGACTTTAACTTCGCGGCCCCGTCCTTTAATTTCTACACGGTATTTAACTTTGCATAACAGTCATTTACAATATGGCGGTACATCACATAACCGGCATCGCCATATTGCAAATGACTAATTCAATTAAACTCAACATTATTCAATTTAGCCTAACGCACATCTTAAATTAATAACGAACGTTTTAGTAAATACGCTTCCGTTTACGGTTCACACCTCTAGCGTATAAACGGTAAGTCGTTCATTATGTAACCGGCGACAGCATCCTCTTACCCAGCGACGGGTCAAGGTCCGAAATGTCCCCAACTCCGGCATTCACGCAGTATATTTTTTTTACATTAAGGTTATTTAAAATTCATTCATTAATTTCTTTATAAAACAGATGTATCTTAAAGTAGTTAAAAAAACATATTGATACACAAAATTTTAATTTCTGATAAAATCAAGTCTTGATGTATTCGATTAGATTCAATTTTAAAATCACCCACATCCATTCCTTCTAAATATTTTACTAAATAGTCTTTTATTTGATATATTGAAAGTAGTTATAGGCGGGTGACGATCTCGGAGAACACAAGTGAAAATATCTGGAGATGCAGCTCGACATCTGTAGTATCCCCTTCCATGTCGGCTCCTGTATAACCAACGTGTCTGGTAGGTAAAGGTGAGGCTGAATACAAAGTTCACGGATTAAAATAGATCTCTTGCCGTAAATCATTTGGAAAACAACTTGGTGTTTATCTAAATCGAAATTCTGTTTTTCTTCCTTCAAGAAAGTTGGAAATGTATTCATATTTCTGTAGCAAAGTGTTCCATTCGTTAATATTTAGAGATGTCCCACTGTTTGAGTCTGATGTTCGTATTTGCAACTGTATTCGATTTAGACTCTTATTTACCAAGTATTTAAAAGTAGAGGTAATTTGGTTCTTTTCTTTTCTACTGTATTCGTAGTTTCTAATTTGGCCGCTTCTTCCGCAAGTAAAGTTTTATTACACATACTTTTCTTGCTTCTTTCGTACGGTGTACGTCTTTTATGCGATTTGGTCTCCATTGTATTCGAAACTGAGAATGAGGCTCTATAGTAGAGATGGGTAAGAAAACTCCAAATTGTTTTTCTATAGGCTATACGAAAAACAAACTGCTTTTCCAAACGGAAACAAGCAGTTTGAATTGGACTGGATCGTAATTTGTTAAACAAGGAACAGCAGTTTCGACTTCCCCACCACCTACGTTCTATTCGAACGTTGCCGCAAGCGCTAAAACTAATTTTACTGCTATTTTCCTGCTAAACTGTTTTCCAGCAAACAGTGCAAACACCTTTTCTTTAACTTGCTATACTTTTTCCCTTTATTTCAAAGTTTCTTGTTTGCAACGTAGTGAAGTAAGAACTGTTTGGGCGTTGTCAAAGTTTATCTATATTTTGTTGCGAGTTGTTTGAAAGTTTTAAATGTAAAATTTGTTGTTCAAACATTTTTTAAACTGTAAAATCAGCCATAATTGTGTTATATATATTAGTTTTTCTCCGTAGTTTATTTTGTGTTTAGAAATTTAAAAATATTTAGTGGACAATTTTGAAAGTTTTCTTTTACTTTTTTTATGTTTTTAGAATTAAGTGCATAGTTTTTAATTATTTATTGGATGTGTGGACTTTTTAAAATTCACAATATCTACTCTTGTATATATCTTGAATAATTTTAGGTTAATAACCTATCATTAACCTATAATAACTTAATGTTAATAACCTATAATTTTGTAACTATATAGAGCCAATTTTATTTAAACATATTTGGCTTATGTTCTTATTACTATATTTTACTTATTAAGGTTACTTTTTTCAGTGTTGAAAAATGAAAACCTACTTTCTCCCAAATAAAAATATGACAGTAACATCTCACATTTTGTAAATACATAACCTAATTTTATTTAAACTTATTTTTTATATTTATTATCAATCATCAATATTTTTTAATCAACTAAAAATATTCTAAATTGTTTGCATTTCAGTAAATATGCAAAGGCTATTTAATTTTTAAGTAAAAAAAGAATGCTTCTATTAGAAATTCATTGCATTTTGTAAATATAAAATGGCATACATATATATTACGTTTTGAGAATGTAATTTAATTATTACTACACTTATAAGGATTATTTTTTTCTAAATGTTTTACACCCAAAAACAGTTAAGGACATGGTGGTAATGGGAATGAAAAAGTAGTCTTAGAAAACTGAACGTTTGTGCTTATGTTTTAGCTGCTAATACAACTTCGAGTTTCATTTTTCTAAACCTGTTTTTTTCAAACTGTGTTTCCAAACAGTTATTTTTTTCCAACAAACTGTTCGTTGATATTTTGTAAAAATAGCAGAAGTGTTCATCCCTACTCTATAGAACCTGTGTTTTATATACCGGTAAAATAACGACAACGCGCATGCGTGAACTCTTATCTTTGACTGCAACAATGCTGATTCATACTTGACCACATGTCGTTATTTCCAAAAGTATTATTAAATAAACAGCAAATTTTTAAATCGTTAACGTATGTACTGCATGAAAACAGAGATAAAAAATCTTCAAGCTGCGCGCGCGCACGCACACACACACACACACACACACACACACATTTAGGGAGGCGATAATAATAGCCTCAATGTGCTTTTCGCCTTAAAATAAAAAAAAAACCTTACAATACAATAATGATATAACAAATGCATACATCAGTAAATGAATACTACGCACGATGTTCAGTTTCCGCCTAGCAAGATAAGACTAGGAAATAGGCCAAAACGTAAATAGCTCTGTACATGACAAGACAAAAAGCATGTTATGTTCTCCTGCTAAAACCATAAAGTATTTGGTATCAAAACAATCAGAATAAAATTCTGATTAAAAATTAAAAATCTGAAAATCGAATTTGTTTACCAAAATGGTCACTCCGTTCCCTTTAATAAACTAAAATGTAGAAAACAATATTGATTAAATACTTCTTTAAAAAAACACTCATTTAAACAGGTTGAAAAGCAAAAAAACACATTTAAACAGGTTGAAGAGCAAAAACATTCATTTAAACAGGTTGAAAAGCAAAAAAACACTCATTTAAACAGGTTGAAAGGCAAAAAACACTCATTTAAACAGGTTGAAAAGCAAAAAAACACATTTAAACAGGTTGAAGAGCAAAAACATTCATTTAAACAGGTTGAAAAGCAAAAAACACTCATTTAAACAGGTTGAAAGGCAAAAAACACTCATTTAAACAGGTTGAAAGGTTAAACAGGTTGAAAAGCAAAAACATTCATTTAAACAGGTTGAAAAGCAAAAACATTCATTTAAACAGGTTGAAAGGCAAAAAACATTCATTTAAACAGGTTGAAAAGCAAAAAAACACTCATTTAAACAGGTTGAAAAGCAAAAAAACATTCATTTAAACAGGTTGAAAAGCAAAAAAACACTCATTTAAACCGGTTGAAAAGCAAAAAACAAATTAATGCACTAAAAGGTACTGAGATCAGAAAATATTTGTATCCACCCGGGACCTGAGGACCTTAATAATTAGGACTAAAAATAAAAGTGTAGGACGCTCACCATAATTCATTTCTCTAACATATATTCACTCATATAAAACACGCTTTCGTTTAAACAGACACGCGCTTTTATTTAATCGAGATGAAAAGTATGAAACAGGCCGATACTTTAAAAGATACTGAAATGAGGATTTGTTTCCACCCGGGACCTGAGGACCTGAGGACCTGAGGACCTTAGTAATATAAAATTATTAGTACTAAAAATAAAAGTGTAGGACGCTCACCATAATTCATTTCTCTACCTTAGAAAGTACTGAAATAGGAAATATTTGTTTCTAAAGATAAACCTTACTTACATGTACTTAGTTTTATTTCTGGTTTAACCGCTCAAGGATTTCCCTGAGTGCTTTTCTTAGTGTTTATTTTAACAGGCATAAGATTTGTGTTTTAGCAGTGAATGTTTAGGTTTTAAGTTAGACAGTCAATAATAGCAGAACGCAATATTTGTGTGTATTACAAGTGCTTGAAAATGTATGCTGGTATGTAGGAGAGACGCTTGAAAATCTGAGAGGTCGAAACCACTAAACATTATCAGAACAGTAGAGTAATTTCTTATTTATAATTATTGCGACCTTATCCTTACATTGAATAAAAAATTAACTTATTTACGTCTAGTACAACGAAAGTGTTAATAATTAGTTACTTCACCGTAAGCTAAATAAATGCAAGCCGATTCAACATATTAAAAACGACTGCTTTGATTTATAGTTATTTAAATACGTGTATACTATTTGTAGTTATAGTGTGTATACGCGAGTTGTAAAATTAGATTAGCATTATAATTGTAGGAAACATTAATTTCCTAAACTATGATATTTCACGTTATTAAATATTCATTTATTCTAGTTATTACGATTAAAATATTAAGCTGTCATGCTGATAAGATGGACACAAATTTCAAGAACATTGGGCGTTACGAAGGCCCTAAACGAAGCTCTCGTAACGTTGAATCGATACTCTCATAATGTTGTGATCAATACTGTCGTTACGTGGTGAACTCTTGTAACGTTGTAATCGATATTCTCGTAACGTTGGGATCGATATTCTCTTAACGTTTTGATCGATATTCTCGTAACCTTGTGATCGATACTCTCGTAACGCTGCGATTGATACTCTTGTAACGTTGTGGTCGATACTCTCCTTAAGTTGTTATTGATACTATTTTAACGTTGTGATCGATACTCTCTTAACGTTGTGATCGATACTGTCGAAACGTTGTGTTCGATAATCTCGAATCGTTGTGATCGATACTCTAGTAACGCTGCGATTGATACTCTTGTAACGTTGTGATCGCTACTCTCGTTAAGTTGTTATTGATACTATTGTAACGTTGTGATCGATATTCTCGTAACGTTGAGAATGATACTCTCTTAACGTTGTAGTCGATACTCTCTTAACGTTGTAGTCGATACTCTCTTAACGTTGTGAGCGATACTGTCGAAACGTTGTATTCGATAATCTCGAATCGTTGTGATCGATACTCTCGTAATGTTGCGATTGATACTCTCATAACGTTGTGATCGATATCTTGTTAAGTTGTTATTGATACTATTGTAACGTTGTGATCGATACTCTCTTAACGTTTTCATCGATATTCTCGTAATGTTGTGATCGGTACTCTCGTAACATTTTGATCGATACTCGTAACGTTTTGATCGATATTCTCGTAACGTTGTGATCGATACTCTCGTAACGTTTTGATCGATATTCTCGTAAAGTTGCGATTGATACTCTCGTAATGTTGTGATCGATATTCTTCTAACGTTTTGATCGATATTCTCGTAACGTTGTGATCGATACTCGTAACGTTTTGATCGATATTCTCGTAACGTTTTGATTGATACTCTTGTAACGTTTTGCTCGATATTTTTGTAACGTGCGATCGATACTCTCGTAACGTTTTAACGTTATTGATCGATGTTATTGATCGTAACGTTGTGTATCGATACTCCCGTAACATTTTGATCGATATTCTCGTAACGTTGTGATCGATACTCTCGTAACGTTTTGATCGATATTCTCGTGTCGTTTTGATCGATACTCGTAACGTTTTGATCGATATTCTTGTAACGTTGTGATCGATACTCTCGTAACGTTTTGATCGTTATTCTCGTAAAATTGTAATCGATATTCTCGTATCGTTTTCATCGATACTCGTAACGTTTTGATCGGTATTCTTGTAACGTTGTGATCGATACTCTAGTAACGTTTTTATCGATATTCTCGTAAAATTGTAATCGATATTCTCGTATCGTTTTCATCGATACTCGTAACGTTTTGATCGGTATTGTTGTAACGTTGTGATCGATACTCTCGTAACGTTTTTATCGATATTCTCGTAAAATTGTAATCGATATTCTCGTATCGTTTTGATCGATACTCGTAACGTTTTGATCGGTATTCTTGTAACGTTGTGATCGATACTCTCGTAACGTTTTGATCGTTATTCTCGTAAAATTGTAATCGATATTCTCGTATCGTTTTCATCGATACTCGTAACGTTTTGATCGGTATTCTTGTAACGTTGTGATCGATACTCTCGTAACGTTTTTATCGATATTCTCGTAAAATTGTAATCGATATTCTCGTATCGTTTTGATCGATACTCGTAACGTTTTGATCGGTATTCTTGTAACGTTGTGATCGATACTCTCGTAACGTTTTTATCGATATTCTCGTAAAATTGTAATCGATATTCTCGTATCGTTTTGATCGATACTCGTAACGTTTTGATCGGTATTCTTGTAACGTTGTGATCGATACTCTCGTAACGTTTTGATCGTTATTCTCGTAAAATTGTAATCGATATTCTCGTATCGTTTTCATCGATACTCGTAACGTTTTGATCGGTATTCTTGTAACGTGATCGATACTCTCGTAACGTTGCGTACTGCTTTATACACGTAAATTATAGCAGATTTCCATATAAACTGTAATAATAACATAACCTCGTTTAATCCAAATAATACAGGTTTATATCCGCATTGTTAATGAAATAAAACAAAATTAACATGCAGATTTATGCAGGTCTTTACACTGATTACAAATTGAAATCACAATTTCAAAACACCGCGAAATACAAACAGCATTTTTTTCTTTTAACTTGAACTGGATCAGAACTGAACACTGAACCAGGTTGAACTGAATTCCATTAATACGAAACTGATTAAAATATTTTCCTGGATAACGAGTTTCGTTTAGCGCCTTCGTAATGTCCGGCGTCCATCTTGTCAGCACGACAGCTTAATATTTTATTCGTAATATATAGAATAAATTGAATATTTAATAACTTAAAATACAGTTCGTGAAATCAGTGGTTTCTGCAGTATAATGCAAATCTAATTTTACAACTCGCGTATAAACATTGTTAAATAACTATAATTCAAAGCAGTCGTTTTTAATATGTTCAATCGGCTTGTGTTTGTTTAATTTATGGTTTAAACTAATTAATTATTAACAGATTCGTTCTACTAGATGTAAATGTGTGATTTTTTTATTGTATAATAAAGTTACAATAGTTACAAGTAAGAGATTACTTTATTGTTCTTGAAATTTTTAGTGGTTTCAACCTCTCTGTGTCATTTTCAATCGTCTGCCCTACATAAACACTTTCATACAACTTCTAACATACACACAGATGTTGCTTTCTGCTATTATTGACAACGTTTTGCTTTTGTCTGTGTGTCGTACGTATGGCTGAAATCTTGTAATCGGTTTTTCGACTACCGGGCTTAGCGAACTGAACTGAAGAATTGCATAAAGATGTATTCTCAATGACAGTGTAATTGGCCAAAACCGTATTTACCTGGGGGCGAAGCCGTTGATCGCCGGGGTCTCACCTCG
This sequence comes from Callitettix versicolor, assembly GCA_022606455.1. Lineage (NCBI taxonomy): Eukaryota > Metazoa > Arthropoda > Insecta > Hemiptera > Cercopidae > Callitettix > Callitettix versicolor. The sequence continues at coordinate 8,466,213 of CM040182.1, forward strand.
GGAAGGAAAATGACAACAAAAAAAATGAAAAATGAGAAATTGAAAAAGTTAAATGTTAGTGTAAGTTTTGTTTTTTTATGTAATAATTCTGCATTTTGCAAAATTTAATAAAAAAATAATCATACGAGATGTAATGTAAAATTTATAAAGCGCAAAAATTACTTCCCTTCAAATTAATAGGCATTGTAAACTGCTTTACAAAAAGATACTTAAGAAGGAATTCGCAAACTGCGGCAATATTTCAACGAAATTTTTAAGGTATTTTCATGATTTTTATTGACCGTATACGAGGTGTGTTCAGAAAGTAACGAGAATTTTAATTTTTTGAACAAAATGTTTATTTATTCTTCTACGTTGATGTTGTCGCCTTCAAAATAGTCCCCACTGGTGATTATGCACTTGTGCCAGCGCTTCTTCCAGTCCTCGAAACACTTCTCAAACTCGATCTTTGATATAGCCTTTAGTTCTTTCAGCGATGCGCTTTTAATGTCATCTACGGCTGTAAAATGACGGCCCTTTAAGGTTCTCTTTATTTTTGGAAATAGGAAAAAGTCACACGGAGCCATGTCTGGCGAATATGTAGGCTGGGGCATCGTTACAGTACTGTTTTTGGCCAAAAATGTTGGTGCAAAAGCAATGCATTGTTTTTCCACAGATCCGGGCGTTTTTTTCAGATTGCTTCGCGCAAACGGCGTTGAACTTATAGGTAGTACTCCTTATTGACCGTTTCACCTGGTGGCAGGAATTCATGATGCACTATGCCATTAATATCGAAGAACACAGTGAGCATACATAACCTTCACGTTCGGCCGTACTTGTCGAGAATTTTTGGGTCTTGGCGAGCCAGAATGCCTCCACTGGGATGATTGAGCCTTAGTTTCGACGTCATATCCGTAAACTCATGTTTCGTCACCTGTTATAATACGTTTCAGTAATTCTGCATCGTCGTTGACTTCATTTAGTGACTCCTGAGCAACTTCCATTCGCCGCTGTTTTTGTTCAAAAATCAACAATTTTGAAACGAATTTTGCAGCCACGCGTTTCATACACAAAACACTGGAAACAATGTCATGACATGATCCAATCGATATGCCAACATCATCAGCGACCTCTCTAATTGTGATTCGGCGATTGTTCATAACCATTTCTTTCACTTTTTCCACGTTTTCATCGGTTGTTGATGTGCTGGGGCGTCCAGGGCGTTCGTCTTCACGGTCTTCTTGTAAACGCTTATACCACTCGTAAACTCTTGCTTTACTCATAGCAGATTCACCATAGGCCTTTGTTAACATTTCACACATTATGTTACACTTTATTCCATTTTTTACGCAAAATTTGATACAAATTCTTTGATCCATTTCTTTTAGCAAACGAAAATCGCCGAGCTCATAAAAACACGTCTAACCTTAGTGGCTATCACAGACAAAGTCAACAATGAAAACAGCTGAAAGTTTTATCATACTTCAAGGGCATGTATACCAACATAATAAAGAAAATTTTTGACAGTCGGACTCTCCAAGCCCGCGAAATTTAAAAGTTCTCGTTACTTTCTGAACACACCTCGTATAATGTCCTAAAAACTAAATAATTAAAAATTGACAAACTATTATGACAAACTATTATGACAAACTATTATGACAAACTATTATGACAAACTATTATGACAAACTATTATGACAAACTATTATGACAAACTATTATGACAAACTATTATGACAAACTATTATGACAAACTATTATGACAAACTATTATGATGGTGTTTTGAAGAATTAGAACATTGCACAAACATAATTATATATTGAATAGTGACGAAATTTTTAATAAGTGAGATAATTAATTTACAAAAATAAAATTATTATTTTTGATTCAAAATTAAAACCCCATTTATCTTCGATCAGAGATAGAACCTCATGTTTGAATTCGCCTGAGGCCTCAGTAACAGTAATTGGCTATCATAGAAATAATACAATTACCAATGGACTCGAAACTGCGCGGGTAGAACCCAACTCCATCATGGTTGTTAATTTATTGATCCGTATAAATTTCACAAACACATTCGTGACCAACAAAATCAAGTTTTTGTTAGGTTCTAGGACATTAGTACTTAATGAGGAATGAAGATGCAGGTCGGTGTGCAAAAATGAGAGCCGACAGCTCTTTCATATACATGATTTTCTAGCGAAGCCTTGAGATAGACTGGAAGGCCTTGTACAATCAAAATGGATGACTGCAGGTTCAGCTTCCTTACTGTCGAGACCCTTAGGCTGAACGGGACGGATCTGCGGAGAGTGACGGATCACTGGACATACCTTAGTCACATACACAAAATGGATGACTGCAGGTTCAGCTTCCTTACAGGCGAGACCCATAGGCTGAACGGGACGGATCTGCGGAGAGTGACGGATCACTGGACATACCTTAGTCACATACACAAAATGGATGACTGCAGGTTCAGCTTCCTTACAGGCGAGACCCATAGGCTGAACGGGACGGATCTGCGGAGAGTGACGGATCACTGGACATACCTTAGTCACATACACAAAATGGATGACTGCAGGTTCAGCTTCCTTACAGGGGAGACCCTTAGGCTGAACGGGACGGATTTGCGGTCAGCATTCAGTTTTGGTTTTTCCAATATATTCTGAAAGTTTGAAGTGCTCGTATATGCAGACGTTAATGCTGATTATTGTATTGCAATCTGATTTCAAAAAGAGTAAGACAAAAAATTGCTTTTGAAAATTCGCTTCTATCACGTCAGCGAGACAGCTGTGTGCCACGATTATTTTTATATTATATTTTTCTCTTCTATTTGTGTTTTGTTATTCTGAGAACCATGATTTTGTTATTCTAAATGTTTTGTTATTCTGAGAACCATGATTTTGTTATTCTAAATGTTTTGTTATTCTGAGAACCATGATTTTGTTATTCTAAATGTTTTGTTATTCTGAGAACCATGATTTTGTTATTCTAAATGTGTGGCCCATGATAAAACTTAAACAATTTCTTGTTTGCCGGAGGTGGAACGAAAGTGTAGGGTTTAGGAATGTCGGAGGTTGAGCTCACGTTGCATTGCGGATTGTCATTTTTGACAACCAACATGTGACAACCAATATATATAGCTCTACTGTACTTGTCGTATGATGTATTGCCACACTGAAAAGATAAAACTAGAACCACGCGCCAATTTGTTGTGTTGGTAGTTGGTGGAATAGATTCTAAATTGTGTCATGTTTATCCATAGGCCCACCACAATACTATTCGTACAGGCATAAAATCTTTAGACAAATTGTCCAACCAGCTTGTGACATTGCAAAACGATTTTGCGCTGAAACTTCCATTACGTGAAAAATTTTAACAACATAAGCGATTTTTGTGTTTAACGTCCGACTATTGCGCACACTTGGGCTAATGCAGACGATGGGATGATTTATAGCGAATGAAAATGCCAAGCTCTGGCCGGGAATCGAACCCGGGTCCTCGGGGTGAAAGCCCAGTACGCTATCAACTAGGCCACCGAGGCGGCTACAACATAAGCGATTTTTTTTTAACGTCCGACTATTGCGCACACTTGGGCTAATGCACACGATGGGATGATTTATAGCGAATGAAAATGCCAAGCTTTGGCCGGGAATCGAACCCGGGTCCTCGGGGTGAAAGCCCAGTACGCTATCAACTAGGCCACCGAGGCGGCTACAACATAAGCGATTTTTTTTTAACGTCCGACTATTGCGCACACTTGGGCTAATGCAGACGATGGGATGATTTATAGCGAATGAAAATGCCAAGCCCTGGCCGGGAATCGAACCCGGGTCCTCGGGGTGAAAGCCCAGTACGCTATCAACTAGGCCACCGAGGCGGCTACAACATAAGCGATTTTTTTTTAACGTCCGACTATTGCGCACACTTGGGCTAATGCAGACGATGGGATGATTTATAGCGAATGAAAATGCCAAGCTCTGACCGGGAATCGAACCCGGGTCCTCGGGGTGAAAGCCCAGTACGCTATCAACTAGGCCACCGAGGCGGCTACAACATAAGCGATTTTTTTTTAACGTCCGACTATTGCGCACACTTGGGCTAATGCAGACGATGGGATGATTTATAGCGAATGAAAATGCCAAGCCCTGGCCGGGAATCGAACCCGGGTCCTCGGGGTGAAAGCCCAGTACGCTATCAACTAGGCCACCGAGGCGGCTACAACATAAGCGATTTTTTTAACGTCCGACTATTGCGCACACTTGGGCTAATGCAGACGATGGGATGATTTATAGCGAATGAAAATGCCAAGCCCTGGCCGGGAATCGAACCCGGGTCCTCGGGGTGAAAGCCCAGTACGCTATCAACTAGGCCACCGAGGCGGCTACAACATAAGCGATTTTTTTTTAACGTCCGACTATTGCGCACACTTGGGCTAATGCAGACGATGGGATGATTTATAGCGAATGAAAATGCCAAGCTCTGGCCGGGAATCGAACCCGGGTCCTCGGGGTGAAAGCCCAGTACGCTATCAACTAGGCCACCGAGGCGGCTACAACATAAGCGATTTTTTAACGTCCGACTATTGCGCACACTTGGGCTAATGCAGACGATGGGATGATTTATAGCGAATGAAAATGCCAAGCCCTGGCCGGGAATCGAACCCGGGTCCTCGGGGTGAACCCCGAGTACGTTATCAACTAGGCCACCGAGGCGGCTACAACATAAGCGAAACGGCATCATGAATGCGCATGCGCGGCAACACAAATCAGACAATATTTTGTATATTTTACGAAGCTAATTTATTAATCACGAATAGACAGTCCCATTACAAATGTCACTTTTTTGCATAACGTTCTTAGAACAATTTCAATATTTACTTAAAAGACATTAAACTTACAGGTTATATGGCGCTACTGACAGTCCCCTATCCCTGCCCAACGTACAAGACGGGACAAGCATTTCGTATATTAAACACGTTTTGGACACTGTTTTTACACAAATATATTTGTGATGTCTACTTCCATCTTGCATTTATCTATTGTTAATACGGACATCATAAAATACGAAGTACAAATAAAATGTTAAAATACAGTTAGAGGTTATTGTGGATTTTGTGAAGTACAGTTAGAGGTTATTGTGGAATTCTTTTTATTTTCTTCTTCTTTTCTGCTGGGATTATTATCACTATGTTCAGTATAATGATCTGCCTTCCCTAGCTTCATCAATTCTACTTTCGTTGACGCGTTTCGGAGAACCTCCATTTTCAAAAACTATATCTATACTGTAAAAAAAAGAGTATAGATATAGTTTTTGAAGATGGAGGTTCTCCGAAACGCGTCAGAGAAAATAGAATTGACGAAGCTAGGGAAGGCAGATCATTATACTGAACATAGTTATTGTGGACTTTGTGATACACCGGGTAAGAAGCAAACGTAATGTTCTAACATTTCTCGTTTATTTACTTATTTGTATTTGAATATTATGATTTCTCATTACACCTCTCTTTAACAACAGGTTAATGTAAATATTACGGTCGATGACGGTCACATTTTTGTGATTATTATTTCAAATCAACGCTTTTCGATTTACTTTTTAAACTTTTCCCCTTCCTTGCAACCACCGCCCTCACCCCAACAAAGGTGAGCCTCTTATTTAAACTTCTCCTCTTCCTTGCAACCACCGCCCTCACCCCAACAAAGGTGAGCCTCTTATTTAAACTTCTCCCCTTCCTTGCAACCACCGCCCTCACCCCAACAAAGGTGAGCCTCTTATTTAAACTTCTCCTCTTCCTTGCAACCACCGCCCTCACCCCAACAAAGGTGAGCCTCTTATTTAAACTTCTCCTCTTCCTTGCAACCACCGCCCTCACCCCAACAAAGGTGAGCCTCTTATTTAAACTTTTCCCCTTCCTTGCAACCACCGCCCTCACCCCAACAAAGGTGAGCCTCTTATTTAAACTTTTCCCCTTCCTTGCAACCACCGCCCTCACCCCAACAAAGGTGAGCCTCTTATTTAAACTTCTCCTCTTCCTTGCAACCACCGCCCTCACCCCAACAAAGGTGAGCCTCTTATTTAAACTTTCCCCTTCCTTGCAACCACTGCCCTCACCCCAACAAAGGTGAGCCTCTTATTTAAACTTCTCTCCTTCCTTGCAACCACCGCCCTCACCCCAACAAAGGTGAGCCTCTTATTTAAACTTCTCCTTCCTTGCAACCACCGCCCTCACCCCAACAAAGGTGAGCCTCTTATTTAAACTTCTCCCTTCCTTGCAACCACCGCCCTCACCCCAACAAAGGTGAGCCTCTTATTTAAACTTCTCCCCTTCCTTGCAACCACCGCCCTCACCCCAACAAAGGTGAGCCTCTTATTTAAACTTCTCCCCTTCCTTGCAACCACCGCCCTCACCCCAACAAAGGTGAGCCTCTTATTTAAACTTTTCCCCTTTCTTGCAACCACCGCCCTCACCCCAACAAAGGTGAGCCTCTTATTTAAACTTCTCCCCTTCCTTGCAACCACTGCCCTCACCCCAACAAAGGTGAGCCTCTTATTTAAACTTCTCCCTTCCTTGCAACCACTGCCCTCACCCCAACAAAGGTGAGCCTCTTATTTAAACTTCTCCTTCCTTGCAACCACCGCCCTCACCCCAACAAAGGTGAGCCTCTTATTTAAACTTCTCCTTCCTTGCAACCACCGCCCTCACCCCAACAAAGGTGAGCCTCTTATTTAAACTTCTCCTTCCTTGCAACCACCGCCCTCACCCCAACAAAGGTGAGCCTCTTATTTAAACTTCTCCTTCCTTGCAACCACCGCCCTCACCCCAACAAAGGTGAGCCTCTTATTTAAACTTCTCCTTCCTTGCAACCACCGCCCTCACCCCAACAAAGGTGAGCCTCTTATTTAAACTTTTCCCTTTCTTGCAACCACCGCCCTCACCCCAACAAAGGTGAGCCTCTTATTTAAACTTTTCCCCTTCCTTGCAACCACTGCCCTCACCCCAACAAAGGTGAGCCTCTTATTTAAACTTCTCCCCTTCCTTGCAACCACCGCCCTCACCCCAACAAAGGTAAGCCTCTTATTTAAACTTCTCCTTCCTTGCAACCACTGCCCTCACCCCAACAAAGGTGAGCCTCTTATTTAAACTTCTCCCCTTCCTTGCAACCACCGCCCTCACCCCAACAAAGGTAAGCCTCTTATTTAAACTTCTCCCTTCCTTGCAACCACCGCCCTCACCCCAACAAAGGTGAGCCTCTTATTTAAACTTCTCCTTTCTTGCAACCACCGCCCTCACCCCAACAAAGGTGAGCCTCTTATTTAAACTTCTCCCCTTCCTTGCAACCACCGCCCTCACCCCAACAAAGGTAAGCCTCTTATTTAAACTTCTCCTTCCTTGCAACCACCGCCCTCACCCCAACAAAGGTGAGCCTCTTATTTAAACTTCTCCCTTCCTTGCAACCACCGCCCTCACCCCAACAAAGGTGAGCCTCTTATTTAAACTTCTCCCCTTCCTTGCAACCACTGCCCTCACCCCAACAAAGGTGAGCCTCTTATTTAAACTTCTCCTTTCTTGCAACCACCGCCCTCACCCCAACAAAGGTGAGCCTCTTATTTAAACTTTTCCCCTTCCTTGCAACCACCGCCCTCACCCCAACAAAGGTGAGCCTCTTATTTAAACTTCTCCCCTTCCTTGCAACCACCGCCCTCACCCCAACAAAGGTAAGCCTCTTATTTAAACTTCTCCCCTTCCTTGCAACCACCGCCCTCACCCCAACAAAGGTAAGCCTCTTATTTAAACTTCTCCTTCCTTGCAACCACCGCCCTCACCCCAACAAAGGTGAGCCTCTTATTTAAACTTCTCCTTCCTTGCAACCACTGCCCTCACCCCAACAAAGGTGAGCCTCTTATTTAAACTTCTCCTTCCTTGCAACCACCTGCC
>CM040182.1:8479125-8516625 GCA_022606455.1 Callitettix versicolor
ATATGCGTACATTTTTCCCTATTTATTTCCGTGAAAAATGGCGGCCTCTGATTTAACGATGCCGTGTTCGCAATTCTAACCAAACTCATCGGCCGGTCGTTTTGAAATTTAGTACGATAATATCTCGTATGCAGCCCAAGTAACATATGCGTACATTTTTCCCTATTTATTTCCGTGAAAAATGGCGGCCTCTGATTTAACGATGCCGTGTTCGCAATTCTAACCAAACTCATCGGCCGGTCGTTTTGAAATTTAGTACGAAGATACCTTGTATAAATCCCGAAAGAATTGTGTAAGATTTTTTTCGTTCGTTTCCGTTTCAAAATGGCGGGCTATGATTAAACTTTAAGAGTGTACTTGCTGGTTATTTCTTGTAATACTGGCTGAACGGCAAAACCTATCATAACGGACGTCAACAAACGTCCGGTAAAGTTGTCCAGTAACATTTTTCGCGAATATTACGGCTACCGGTTAAATTGGCGGAAAAAGTGACGAGCGCTGTCGTCAGGCGATTGAAAATGTACAGCGATCTTGAACTACAAGTATACTTTTGTTTTTTATATGTGTATTTGTATCGCTATATTAAAGTAATATAGCCGCCTCGGTGGCCTAGTTGATAGCGTACTAGGCTTTCACCCCGAGGACCCGGGTTCGATTCCCGGCCAGGGCTTGGCATTTTCATACGCTATAAATCATCCAAAATCACGCAAAAAAACGTACGAAAAGGTGTTTTGTTAAAAAAAAAGTCACTTATTTTATTATTTTTTTTGTTTATCAAAAATGAAGTGTAAAGTAATTAAAAAATTTCAAAACATTTCTTCGTAACTACTGCATGCAAATGCAGAAATACGTTGTTCTTATGCGAAATACATTTAAGTATTTTTCTCCCTTGTTTCAAATGTATTATCACAGTACTTCCAATTGATGTAGTTTTTATTAGTTCATGCTGTAGTTTATTCTAAGTATAAAATAAAGTTTGTATTTTTATAATAGAGTTTACTTAATATTTTTAATATGTTTGCGGATTATCCGCGGATTGCATTATCGACGACGTTCACGCCACCCGGCGCCGCGGATAATCGAGTCTGCTGTATCAATATAAATAACGTTTAATGTGGGTCCATATTCGTCGATCGTTTGATGGACCAGTATAACTGTTCGTTGAACAGATTTTGTCTTTTTGTCGAAATAAATATCCGCCGAACGATGTTTGAATGCTTTTTTTTTGTGTTTAACGTCCGACTATTGTGCACACTTGGGCTAATGCAGACGATGGGATGATTTATAGCGTATGCAAATGCCAAGCCCCGGCCGGGAATCGAACCCGGGTCCTCGGGGTGAAAGCCCAGCACGCTATCAACTAGGCCACCGAGGCGGCTGTTTTGGATAACAGTTTTTTTTTGTGTTTAACGTCCGACTATTGTGCACACTTGGGCTAATGCAGACGATGGGATGATTTATAGCGTATGCAAATGCCAAGCCCCGGCCGGGAATCGAACCCGGGTCCTCGGGGTGAAAGCACAGCACGCTATCAACTAGGCCACCGAGGCGGCTGTTTTGGATAACAGTTTTTTTTTGTGTTTAACGTCCGACTATTGTGCACACTTGGGCTAATGCAGACGATGGGATGATTTATAGCGTATGCAAATGCCAAGCCCCGGCCGGGAATCGAACCCGGGTCCTCGGGGTGAAAGCACAGCACGCTATCAACTAGGCCACCGAGGCGGCTGTTTTGGATAACAGTTTTTTTTTTGTGTTTAACGTCCGACTATTGTGCACACTTGGGCTAATACAGACGATGGGATGATTTATAGCGTATGCAAATGCCAAGCCCCGGCCGGGAATCGAACCCGGGTCCTCGGGGTGAAAGCCCAGTACGCTATCAACTAGGCCACCGAGGCGGCTGTTTTGGATAACAGTTTTTTTTTTGTGTTTAACGTCCGACTATTGTGCACACTTGGGCTAATGCAGACGATGGGATGATTTATAGCGTATGAAAATGAAAAGCCCTCGCCGGGAATCGGCTTTGTTCGAATGCGGTGTAGTTTAGTGCAAAGCGCTTACGTCTCGCGCACTACCGCGGCGTACCTAGAGATCACCGAACCACATCCTGGTAGATGGTGGCAATGGCCATTGTTTATTGCGATTGGAATATGGTGAACAGTTCCCACTGGATCTAGGAGCCAAAAGTTTGTTTCAAAATTCACAAAGTTGTCCAATTCAGATTTTCGGTTGTTGGTCCACTGATAGCGACTTCAATTTCTAAATAGCTTACACATTTTCTTGAAACAATCAGTTTGAATTGTCGCCTAGCAGTTAGTTCAATATTTTTGGCGACGCGTCGACACTGACTTGACAAGTAACATTGTCCGACGAACATAAATTTAATTCGGCTAATATTTTATACAGTGTGGACGCAACTTTTGGAACGAAGCTTAAGAAATTCAACTTTCCAATGGCGAGAGGTTTAGTTGTGGATTCGAATAATTTAGTGTACACGATTGCGTTGCCACCAACTGTAAGATTATTGTCATTTACTGCAGCACCAGTACACACACACACACACACACACACACACACACACACACACACATATATATATATATATATATATATATATATATATGCACACACACACACCACGGGTATACACACACACCACGGGTATACACACACACCACGCACGCACGCGCACACACACACATATACACACGCACGCGCACGCACTCTCTCTCTCTCTCACACACACACACACACACACACATATATATATATATATATATATATATATATATATATATATACACACACACACGCGCGCACACACACACCACGTGTATACACACACCACACACGCACGCGCGCACACACATACACACGCGCGCACACTCTCTCTCTCTCTCACACACACACACACACACACACACACACACACACACACACACACACACATATATATATATATATGTATACGCACACGCGCGCAAACACACACACGCACGCACGCGCGCACACACATATACACACGCGCGCACACTCTCTCTCTCTCTCACACACACACACACACATATATATATATATATATATATATATATATATATATATATATATATATATACACACACACACCACGGGTATACACACACACCACGCACGCACGCGCACACACACATATATACACACGCACGCGCACGCTCTCTCTCTCTCTCACACACACACACACACATATATATATATATATATATATGTATGTACACACACGCGCGCACACACACACCACGTGTATACACACACCACGCACGCACGCGCACACACACACATATACACACGCGCGCACACTCTCTCTCTCTCTCACACACACACACACACACACACACACACATATATATATATATATATATATATATATATATATATATACACGCACACGCGCGCGCACACACACCACGTGCATACACACACCACGCACGCACGCGCACACACACATATACACACGCGCGCACACTCTCTCTCTCTCACACACACACACACACACACACACACATATATATATATATATATATATATATATATATATATATACACGCGCACACACACACACCACGCACGCACGCGCACACACACATATGCATGCGCGCGCACTCTCTCTCTCACACAGACACACACACACACACACAAACTTTATAATACGAATATACCACGTTACACGAAATTTGTGTCGATAAATGTGTTTTTATAAACAAACAAAGGGGAATTTGGAGTGTTTCAGCCTCTTCAAAATGAATAACAACTTGATAGGCTCGCAGTCCGTTGCCTGGGTAACGGCGCTGGGAATATTTTGGATGAAAAATAACACGCACACGCACACACGTACGCCTATCGGCACGCACACCCGCGCGCACACACATACTCACGCACACCCGCACGCACGTACAAAACCACACACATACGCGCGTACACGCGCACACACACACACATACGTACACGCACGCGCGTACACACGCACACGCACACAAGTGCAAAAACGCGCGCGTACGCACACGCACGTACGCGCTCACACACACACAAGAATTTATCTCGCATACACTCGAATTATTTTTTTATACGAAGTGTTTGTAGTACTTGTTCTTCAGTGCTGAAAAATGGTGAAAACACAATTTTACTTTAGCAGTTAATATGTGGAATATTTGTCTATAAATTTAGAAAATATTACAATAATTCTTCGTTTACCCTCTATGTACCGATAAAAAAAAAATTAAACAATTTCAGTGGCGTTCTGCATTAGGCCTACTTCCGTTTCAAATTTTCATTTTTTTTCAGTTACAGCTTTTAAACCGTAATTCTACGGGTAATCATACGTTTCAGCACTTTCAGCACGTTATTAAACGTTATCCCCTTTTAAGTAGTCTAGTGTAAATAAAGAAAGTGTGTGCGATATTTTCGAAATTGAATAAATGATTGGTAAGCCCCTAAAGTCTAGCCGTGCTGTTGCTTGGAAACGCCTCGCTTCTCTGCTCGCTTCCACGTCCCGCTTTACCGCTCGTGTTAAAATTGAAACTGCCAAATAATCCTCTTTACTTACGCTTCTCGGTAATACAGTGTAATCGAAAAATAATTCCCGGATTTTGATTAATTGTTATTTAAAAACTATTAATGTTTTTTTGTTTAAAAATGTACGGAAAATATCAAAGTTTGTTTTAACACCTTAGCAAGTTCCGTTGTGTGGACGCGACTTTTGGAACGAAGCTTCAGAAATTCAACTTTCCAATGGAGAGAGGTTTAGTTGTGGATTCGAATAATTTAGTGTACACGATTGCGTTGCCACCAACTGTAAGATTATTATCATTTACTGCAGCACCAGTACACACACACACACGCGCGCGCGCGCGCGCACGCACGCGCACTCGCACTCTATCTATCTATCTATCTCTCTCTCTCTCTCACACACTCTCACACCCGCACACATTCTGTCTCTCTCTCACACACTCAAACACACACACACTCTCTTTCTCTCTCTCTCTCTCTCTCACATACACACATTCTCTTTCTTTCTGTTACACACACACACACACACACACTCTCTTTCTCTCACTCACTCTCTCTCTCACACACACACACACATACATTCTCTTTCTTTCTCTTACACACACACACACTCCCCCTCTCACTCTCTCTCTCACACACACATTTTTCTTTCTTTTACACGCACACAAACACACACAAATACACACTCTCTTTCACACACACTCTCTCTCTCTCTCTCACACACACACACACACACACACACACACACACACACACACACACACACACACACACACACACACACACTCTCTCTCTCTCTCTCTCACACACACACACACCTGTCCGGCCTTAGGTATTTCTCTGTCGTTGTCCAGGTCTGTTATTAATAGGTGGATTAATAGACAAGATATGATAACCTTCATGGGCATTCCCATAGTAAGGGCTTCTTAAGCATGGTTTCATTTGGAAAACTTAAACGGGCAGCAAACCTCTTGGGCAGAGCAAAAGTCAGGGCTTATTACTGTGCACAGTGGTCTGAGGATGCCAGCGACCACAAGTATCCGCCTGTACGTGAAGTTTGCATTGTTCGAAGCGATAATGCCTTTTCTTTTCACTGTACGTCTTAACTAAATCCGACAACCATCTTCAACGTCTTCACGGCCTTCTTGGAAACGCTTATACCACTCATAAACTCTTGCTTTACTCATAGCAGACTCAACGTAGGCCTTTGTTAAAATTTCACACACTTTGTTACACTTTATTCTATTTTTTACGCAAAATTTGATACAAATTCTTTGATCCATTTCTTTTAACAAACGAAAATCGCCGAGCTCATAAAAACACGTCTAACCTTAGTGCCTGTCACAGACAAAGTCAACAAGGAAAATATATGTAAGTTTTATCATACTTTAAGGGCATGTATACCAACATAATAAAAAAAATATTTGACAATCGTTCTCTCCACCCCACGAAATGTAAAAATTCTCGTTACTTTCTGAACACACCTCGTATATGAATAAATGACTCGATTTGTTAGTTTAAGGGGATCAATGGTTTGAAAGCATATTCTTTAACTGTAAAATTACATTAATGATACGAATATGAAGGTTGGTTTTACACCAACGTCTATACTTTACATCAGTTAGGCTAATGAGTAAGTGTAACAGTAAGTGTAAATGAGACAGGTAAGGTCACTATTTAATTTGTGAAACGTATATTTTATAATGAGTTTGTAATACGGTAGCAGACAATTAATTAGTGAGTACACTCAAACATAAGTTTACCTCTCTGGGTACCAGGACACCCTGGGGTAAGGGGGGAAATTGGAAACAAGTGAGCTGGCAAAGAAGAGGCATCGATCCAACACCGTTTTGCAAACTTAGTCCCCGTAGGGGGGTGCAGACTAGCTGCACCTATTGAGAGGATTTAGACGTCCCTCGCGGTACCCGAGTCTATTACACACTTAACACTTTAGAGAGGCGATAATAGCCTCAATGTGCTTTTCGCCGTAAAATAACAAAAAAAGCAGACTTCGAGACATTACTTTAAGAAGAAACTTAAAGAGGCAGGAGGAGGGGTTTGACTAGAAGGTTCAGATTCTTGGAAGAGAAGAAAGTTTAAGACAGGCCAAGGAGCTCCTCGGAGACTTTGACAGGAGAAGAGCAAAGATGTATTTAGCTAGGATTAGAAGAGATACTGCGACTGAGTCTCGGGAGTATAGGAAGCGGACACAACACACAGTAGATCTACAAAGGCTGCAGTGTGTTTGTAACCCCTAATAAGTAATTCATTTATTCTTTTATTTCACCGTCTAACACTATGAAACAGATTTATTAGTTTTTACAAATACAGTACCATAAAACAATCATTTTTTTCTACATGCAAGAATCAAAATAAATGTCATTACACAATTTTATTACATTTAATGAAAATGTACTCAAAACATTTATAGCTTTATATATATATATATATATATATATATATATATATATATATATATATATATATATACACGAGTTGTGTTCAGAAAGTAACGAGAATTTCAATTTTTGAACAAAATATTTATTTATTCTTCTATATTGATGTTGTCGCCTTCAAAATAGTCCCCATTGGAGGTTATGCACTTGTGCCAGCGCTTCTTTGAATCCTCGAAACACTTCTCAAACTCGATCTTTGAAATAGCCTTTAGTTCTTTCAGCGATGCGCTTTTAATATCATCTACGGCTGTAAAATGACGGCCCTTTAAGGTTCTCTTTATTTTTGGAAATAGGAAAAAGTTACACGGAGCCATGTCCGGCGAATATGTAGGCTGGGGCATCGTTACAGTACTGTTTTTGGCCAAAAATGTTGGTGCAAAAGCCATGCATTGTTTTTCCACAGATCCGGGCGTTTTTTTCGGATTGCTTCACGCAAACGTTGAACTTGTAGGTAGTACTCCTTATTGACCGTTTCATCTGGTGGCAGGAATTCATGATGAACTATGCCATTAATATCGATGAACACAGTGAGCATAACCTTCACGTTCGACCGCACTTGTCGAGCTTTTTCGTCTTGGCGAACCAGAATACCTCAACTGGGATGATTGAGCCTTAGTTTCGACGTCATATCCGTAAACCCATGTTTCGTCACCTGTTATAATACGTTTCAGTAATTCTGCATCGTCGTTGACTTCATTTAGTGACTCCTGTGCAACTTCCATTCGTCGCTGTTTTTGTTCAAAATTCAACAATTTTTTAAACGAATTTTGCTGCCACGCGTTTCATACACAAAATATTGGAAACAATTCATGGACGTGATCCAATCGATATGCCAACATCATCAGCGACCTCTCTAATTGTGATTCGGCGATTGTTCATAACCATTTCTTTCACTTTTCCACGTTTTCATCGGTTGTTGATGTGCTGGGGCGTCCAGGGCGTTCGTCATCTTCAACGTCTTCACGGCATTCTTGGAAACGCTTATACCACTCTTAAACTCTTGCTTTACTCATAGCAGACTCACCATAGGCCTTTGTTAACATTTAACACACTTTGTTACACTTTATTTAATTTTTTACGTAAAATTTGATACAAATTCTTTGATCCATTTCTTTTAACAAACGAAAATCGCCGAGCTCATAAAAACACGTCTAACCTTAGTGGCTGTCACAGACAAAGTCAACAATGAAAACAGCTGAGAGTTTTATCATACTTCAAGAGCATGTATACCAACATAATAAAAAAAAATATTTGACAATCGGACTCTCCTAGCTCGCGAAATTAAAAAATTTTCGTTACTTTCTGAACACACTTCGTATAGGGCCTGTTTATACATAAGTGTGTTATAGTACCTAAAATTTTACTTTGTATTGCATAACTTTTAAAATTGTTAATTTTACATTATAATAGTGTGGCCTATTTCAAGTACTTTGTAAACTGAATTATTGTCTAAATAGATAAGGCGAAAAAAAATTGTTTTGGTTTTTTCTGCCACGCATATATTTATTTATGAAATTATTTGTATATCGAAAAATATAACATTTCTGACCCCTTAAAAAAATATGTAAGTCCAGGTCGACCAACATTTCAGAGTTCCAAGTCTAGATTTTACCATGATGGCTGATTTGCCAGTGGAAACTCGGAATAACGAATTTTATACATATTTTTAAATTTGTGTACTTCGATAATTTTGAACGTATTATTTTTTAACCATTTTTGATAGAATAAAGTGTCATCCTGGAATTTGGTAATTATTTGTAATAACCGAAACGAAATTATTTTTATAATATATGGTATCTATATATACATATATATATATATATATATATATATATATATATATATATATATATATATATTAACGTTCGATTATTGTGCACACTTGGGCTAATGCAGACGATGGAATGATTTATAGCGTATGAAGACGCCAAGCCCTGGCCAGGAATCGAACCCGGGTCCTCGGGGTGAATACTAACAAGTTCAAAGTTTGGTATATTTTTCTTATGCCAAATTTATTTTTGTACTGTCTTCCGTTACTACTATATTACTAATATTTGGAACCCTTTTCACTAGTAAAACATGGTCCGTGTTTACTTCAATTACCATATTATTAACGGATTTAAAATGGTTAAATAAAACTACTGAACAGATTTAGTTGAAACATTTTTTGCTTGTGAGAACGAGGGATCAGCCTTTAACGGTAAGGGAGTAACTGCGGCTAGAACTGAACTAAGAATCTTAAGTGGCGAAGTTCAGAGACGCAGCAGACTGACCGGTGATTTAGCCACATCGACACCAATTCCTCTATTTGTAACTGAATGAATGTACATGGAATGCCCGGTTCACAAAATTAAACAAAAAATATTGTGTTACTTAACACCAATCTTTTTAAAATATGCTGTTAAGTTTGTAATTTCTTTAAGTATTTTTTTTTTTGTTTTTAACGTCCGACTATTGTGCCTAATTGGGCTAATGCAGACGATGGGATGATTTAGAGCGTATGAATATACCAAGCCCTGGCCGGGAATCGAACCCGGGTCCTCGGGGTGAAAGCCCAGTACGCTATCAACTAGGCCACCGAGGCTTTTTCATTTTGTAGCAAAGGTGTTTCCTTTTACTATCACGCTCCACAGTGCTTTCTGTATATCCTATTTCGACTCAACGTTTAGACGCTACAGTCGACGACATAAACATAAATCAGGCCTAATTCGTATTTTCTCTTACACTGCATACCCTGTATATACTATTCGCGATACAATAAGTTCGTCCGACTATTATGCACACTTGGGCTAATGCAGACGATGTGATGATTTAGAGCGTATGAAAATGCCAAGCCCTGGCCGGGAATCGAACCTGGGTCCTCGGGGTGAAAGCCCAGTACGCTATCAACTAGGCCAACGAGGCTTTTTCATTTTGTAGCAAAGGTGTTTCCTTTTTCTATCACGCTCCACAGTGCTCTCTGTATATCCTATTTCGACTCAACGTTTAGACGCTACAGTCGACGACATAAACATAAATCAGGCCTAATTCGTATTTTCTCTTACACTGCATACCCTGTATATACTATTCGCGATACAATAAGTTCGTCCGACTATTATGCACACTTGGGCTAATGCAGACGATGTGATGATTTAGAGCGTATGAAAATGCCAAGCCCTGGCCGGGAATCGAACCCGGGTCCTCGGGGTGAAAGCCCAGTACGCTATCAACTAGGCCACCGAGGCTTTTTCATTTTGTAGCAAAGGTGTTTCCTTTTTCTATCACGCTCCACAGTGCTCTCTGTATATCCTATTTCGACTCAACGTTTAGACGCTACAGTCGACGACATAAACATAAATCAGGCCTAATTCGTATTTTCTCTTACACTGCATACCCTGTATATACTATTCGCGATACAATAAGTTCGTCCGACTATTATGCACACTTGGGCTAATGCAGACGATGTGATGATTTAGAGCGTATGAAAATGCCAAGCCCTGGCCGGGAATCGAACCCGGGTCCTCGGGGTGAAAGCCCAGTACGCTATCAACTAGGCCACCGAGGCTTTTTCATTTTGTAGCAAAGGTGTTTCCTTTTTCTATCACGCTCCACAGTGCTCTCTGTATATCCTATTTCGACTCAACGTTTAGACGCTACAGTCGACGACATGAACAGAAATCAGGCCTGCTTCATATTTTCTCTTACATTGCACACCCTGTATATACTATTCGCGACACAATAAGTTCGTTCGACTATTATGCACACTTGGGCTAATGCAGACGATGGGATGATTTAGAGCGTATGAATATGCCAAGCCCTGGCCGGGAATCGAACCCGGGTCCTCGGAGTGGAAGCCCAGTACGCTATCAACTAGGCCACAGAGGCGGCTAACTTCTGTAAATATAAATAAGAAATATATATGTAAACTAAAGAATATGAAATGTGTTTCTTTTTATATTTTCTTTTCTCAGAACGGATGTTAAGCCAGTGATAAAAAGAAAATTATGAAGTCTGTACGGTATTTTAAACTATTCCATTTTTATCGTTCAGTGGAGTCTTTTATTTGACGTGTTCGTGAACGTCGGCGTCAGAATCCATTTATTGTAACACCTTTTCAAGTCGGGATCGAATAAATAAAACGCATTTCACGATAAAACCCCATCAACAATATATCACACCAGACGTTGACACACTCGTGTTCCACACCGAGATCCCAAACGCGAGACCTGAGACTTCGCGGGACACGCTTCAAAGGAGATGTGCAAATAAATTATGTTAGGATGCGGCACATTGTGTTGGATTCAACACATAGTGTTCAGAGCGGTTTTTAAATTACCCTATAAATTTCGAACTTATTGTGTCGCGAATAGTATATACAGGGTGTGCAATGTAAGAGAAAATACGAAGCAGGCCTGATTTCTGTTCATGTCGTCGACTGTAGCGTCTAAACGTTGAGTCGAAATAGGATATACAGAGAGCACTGTGGAGCGTGATAGAAAAAGGAAACACCTTTGCTACAAAATGAAAAAGCCTCGGTGGCCTAGTTGATAGCGTACTGGGCTTTCACCCCGAGGACCCGGGTTCGATTCCCGGCCAGGGCTTGGCATTTTCATACGCTCTAAATCATCACATCGTCTGCATTAGCCCAAGTGTGCATAATAGTCGGACGAACTTATTGTGTCGCGAATAGTATATACAGGGTATGCAGTGTAAGAGAAAATACGAAGCAGGCCTGATTTCTGTTCATGTCGTCGACTGTAGCGTCTAAACGTTGAGTCGAAATAGGATATACAGAGAGCACTGTGGAGCGTGATAGTAAAAGGAAACACCTTTGCTACAAAATGAAAAAGCCTCGGTGGCCTAGTTGATAGCGTACTGGGCTTTCACCCCGAGGACCCGGGTTCGATTCCCGGCCAGGGCTTGGCATTTTCATACGCTCTAAATCATCACATCGTCTGCATTAGCCCAAGTGTGCATAATAGTCGGACGAACTTATTGTGTCGCGAATAGTATATACAGGGTATGCAGTGTAAGAGAAAATACGAAGCAGGCCTGATTTCTGTTCATGTCGTCGACTGTAGCGTCTAAACGTTGAGTCGAAATAGGATATACAGAGAGCACTGTGGAGCGTGATAGAAAAAGGAAACACCTTTGCTACAAAATGAAAAAGCCTCGGTGGCCTAGTTGATAGCTTACTGGGCTTTCACCCCGAGGACCCGGGTTCGAGTCCCGGCCAGGGCTTGGCATTTCATACGCTATAAATCATCCCATTGACTGCATTAGCCCAAGTGTGCACAATAGTCGGACGTTAAAAAAAAAAAACTAATTGACCACGGATACGTGGTCTTTGTTTCAACGTGTTTGTATCATTTAGTTCGTGTTAGATAAACACTTCTATGTCAGCTAATTCTCTTCTGGATAAATATTCTGAATAATTTATCCACAGTTGCAGTGTTCCTGCATTGGAAATTTCACTGCGCGAGACCGTACGGACTCGTTTGGAACTAGATAGCGTATGGGACTGCAACTACCCTCTCGTCTTTGAATATTCCATGTAGATTTGCAGTTCTCGATACCTTGTGAATAAGCAAACTATAAAATTGTTTCCAATGCTGGTCCCTAGGTAGCGGTAGTTTTTTCCTTACGTTGTTTCTTATGTATTAACGTATTTGTTGATTCCCCCCGCACTGACTGACCCATATAGTTTAAACTGACCTATTTAGGCTTAACTCTGAACGCAAACACACAATTTTGTGTCCTTGCGAATACTATCAACACTAGCGCGATGGAGGAAATTTGCTTCCATCACGTCAGCGAGTAGCGTGCTATAATTACAAATACAAGTTGGAATAGGCAAACTACAATATAAGTCAAAAAGTGACATTCTGTAATAACAGAAAAATATAACGCATGAATGTGAAGTTCTGTTTCGTAAATCGCATGGAAAGATGTCATAGCATATAGCCAGCCTTGAAATAAAAATGCTCAAGTAAGCACAAGGGCTGATAAAGCCTACAAACACCGAAGGAACCAAGAAAGTGTGGAGCGTGGAGGGGGTACCACGAAACACAAAGCGGCTGGAGGGGAAATGTTCGACTGGCAAAAATATCCCCTAGAGCGAGTGGCCTGCGATCTAGCGGACAAAGTTTGTCAGCGGACGTGATCGCACAACCTTAAACGAAGAAGTAAAAACCACTCTGCATTCAGGAGAAGACCAGAAATCGGATTTATAAAAACTTCCAGATTGTTTATCTCAACCTGTCCGGAATCGTTTTAAATCAGTTGGTAGAACAACGAGCATTTCGCTAAAATGCTGACCTTTAAGCAGTTCTGTTCTAGTTTTTACTGTTAGATCTTTATGCATTCCCTCAGGGGTTCGCAGTGATTACGGGTTTGGTAATCCCTACGCGCCTTATCTCAGATCAGACCGACGTTTGCGTCTGCACATGCGCAAATTTCCATCGTGATCGCTAAAACGCAAACTGAGAAAAGACGTGTTAGCCAAAGGGCTTGTGTTTTTTTTTTGTGTTTAACGTCCGACTATTGTGCACACTTGGGCTAATGCAGTCAATGGGATGATTTATAGCGTATGAAAATGCCAAGCCCTGGCCGGGAATCGAACCCGGGTCCTCGGGGTGAAAGCCCAGTACGCTATCAACTAGGCCACCGAGGCTTTTTCATTTTGTAGCAAAGGTGTTACCTTTTTCTATCACGCTCCACAGTGCTCTCTGTATATCCTATTTCGACTCAACGTTTAGACGTTACAGTCAACGATATGAACAGAAATCAGGCCTGCTTCGTATTTTCTCTTACGCTACACACCCTGTATATAATATTCGCGACACAATAAGTTCGTCCGACTATTGTGCACACTTGGGCTAATGCAGATGATTTATAGTGTATGAAAATGTCAAGCCCTGGCCGGGAATCGAACCAGGGTCCTCGGGATGAAAGCCCAGTACGCTATCAATTAGGCTACCGAGGCGGCTGATAAAGGTGGAAAAGTGACACAAGCGGAAAAGTGAAGCACACTCCGTCATCTCCTCTACCGACAAAATGTAGAATGAGCAAGTCTAATATTGAAACAATTCTGATTTGCTTTTTTCACAATAGAGGTTTCGTGCATAAAGAATTTGTTCTTCCAGGACAAACTGTCAACCAAGTATTCTATAAAGGTCGTCTTGAAATGCTGAGGAAAAGAGTCATTCATGTGAGACCAGACAAGTGGATGCTTCATCATGACAACGTCCCATGTCACGGAATTTTTGACGTCAAAACGCATCCCCAATACCCCTATTCTTTTGGTCCGATTCCATTGACTTTTTCTTTTTCCGAAGAATATCTTAAAAGGAGATCATTTTGGGATTCTGGAGAACATTCAAAAGAATGTCACAGACCAGTTATAGGCCTTCCTGCGTGCTACCTAGACTGGGAACAACTACTCCGCCGGTGTATAGCTGCCAAAGGGAACTACTTTGAAAGGGATAATATTGTTATTTGAAAAAATAAATAAATAAAAACTTTGGTAATCCATGTCACGGAATTTTTGGCGTCAAAACGCATCCCCAATACCCCTATTCTTTTGGTCCGATTCCATTGACTTTTTTTCCCCGAAGAATATCTTAAAAGGAGGTCATTTTGGGATTCTGGAGAACATTCAAAAGAATGTCACAGACCAGTTATAGGCCTTCCTTCGTGCTACCTAGACTGGGAACAACTACTCCGCCGGTGTATAGCTGCCAAAGGGAACTACTTTGAAAGGGATAATATTGTTATTTGAAAAAATAAATAAATAAAAACTTTGGTAATCCATGTCACGGAATTTTTGGCGTCAAAACGCATCCCCAATACCCTATTCTTTTGGTCCGATTCCATTGACTTTTTCCCCCCGAAGAATATCTTAAAAGGAGGTCATTTTGGGATTCTGGAGAACATTCAAAAGAATGTCACAGACCAGTTAAAGGCCTTCCTGCGTGCTACCTAGACTGGGAACAACTACTCCGCCGGTGTATAGCTGCCAAAGGGAACTACTTTGAAAGGGATAATATTGTTATTTGAAAAAATAAATAAATAAAAACTTTGGTAATCCATGTCACGGAATTTTTGGCGTCAAAACGCATCCCCAATACCCCTATTCTTTTGGTCCGATTCCATTGACTTTTTTTCCCCGAAGAATATCTTAAAAGGAGGTCATTTTGGGATTCTGGAGAACATTCAAAAGAATGTCACAGACCAGTTATAGGCCTTTCTGCGTGCTACCTAGACTGGGAACAACTACTCCGCCGGTGTATAGCTGCCAAAGGGAACTACTTTGAAGAAGATAACATTTAAAAAAAAATAAAATTTTGGTAATTAATAAATCAGTCATTAATTTTCTCACATTCCTCGTATTAATGTTTTCAGGATTGCTATTTATTGGTAATCGCGTTAGAGAAAAAAATAAATTATTTAATTTCATTTCAAAGTAAAATTTGAGCACACCTTTTGCTTTCCTATTCGAAAAAAACATTATACACTTAAATACAGTAAAATCCTCCTTGGTTTATCGATCCTCCCGTATGCATTTTAAACGACGCAACCTCTGGCAGCGCAAAAACAAAGGCTTCACCCACCAGTTTGGCTGTATCAGATTATAAAGTTTTAATTAAAATTTTTATTTCCGGTGAAACAGCAGAAGCTGATGCTAAGGGTGTACGTGTAGGGACAAACCGCGCGACCAATTTCCGTAATGTAACTCCTTTCTAATTAAACGCATTCCAAAACATCAGCGAGCTGGGCTCACTAGGCTAAATCGATACAAGGGTAAAATTCTGCCCTTAATTAATTAACGTGACTGCAAGATTATTACGTTACAACATTAATATTGCTTAAAAGCAATAAAATATAGTAATTATTCTGTTTGACGTAATTAGGCTATATGTCAGTGTAATGGATGAAAAATTATTGAAAATGAACATCTAAATCAATGCCTACTAGTCTTCTTTTCGTCCACGGAAGTTTGAGTAGATCTATATTTTCGGAATACTGTTTCTCATTAAACCGCCCCCCGTTCTTTCCTACTGAATTATATAGAAGAATTATAAATAGACAATACAATTTAATCATTCGTTTTTCTTACGTATTTGAGTTAACTAGAGGTGTAAATAGTTATTATTAATACCTTACAGATCAGCTGTATAAAATATGAAATTAAAGTTTAAATTTATTTTTATTTGTACCTTCCATTTTAAACAATATAATTTACGAGATATTTTTATATCTTATATTTTAATGACACAAATTTACAAAAAAAAGGGGTCGATGTGGTTAAGGTTGTGCGACCGAAAAAAAAACAGTTAAGGAACTTTCGGCTTAAAATAACTCATACACGTTTGGAGACATGTTATTTTCACATATAAATTTAAAAAAAATACTGTTTAAAGTGTTTTGGGGGGGTATTAAATGGCCTTTTTTGTGTTTTAGTCAATCCACACCCGCGTATAAACGGAAGAAGCAATTTAAACCAAACTTTGGGGTTATATGCTGCTAAACCAGCCCAATACCGCGATAACCCTCATTTTGTCGTATGTTCAAACTGTTTTTTTGAAAAAAAATATATTTTTTATTGAATCAAAATTTAAACTTCATAGCGAGGTGCAGATAGGTTTGGAGGTTATTTTCCAAAAAATGTCTGTTCTAGACGAAATCGTTTAGCCGTGGGGGTGTTTTAAAAAAACTGGCTTACTCCTGCAAATGAAACGATGCAACCCGCAATCTTCGTTCTCTGTCAGTCGCGCTCTCTCTTGCTCCCTCTCCTCCACCAGCTTGTCAATTCCCCCACTACTTGGTCACCCGCTGCATTCATCAGTCACTTCTTTTCCTAAAACCTACTGTAACTGTTCGATAGTCTCTTCGGCACTACAATTGGATTTTTCTCATTATAAACTCAAATTTTTATAGAAAGTATTGCGTAATAAATTTACAAATTTCACGGCGTTTCATTTTTGTATTTTTATTGTAGAACAAAAGTTTAATACGTTTAAATTTTAAACAAAAACAACATATTTAGGAAATTTGCTTCCATCAGGTCAGCGAGTAGCGTGCTATGATTACAAGTACAAGTTGAAATAGACAAACTACAATATAAGTCAAAAAGTGACATTCTGTAAAAACAGAAAAATACAACGCATGAATGTGAAGTTCTGTTTCGTAAATCGCATAGCATGTAGCTTGAAATAAAAATGCTCAAGTAAGCATAAGGGCTGGTAAAGCCCACAGTTACCGAAAAAAACAAGAAAAGTGTGGAGCGTGGAGGCCTTGGTCAGTGGCAGGAGAAATAATTCTCCCCATGTAGCGATTTTGTTTCTGTTGAAAAAACATTTACAAAGTATGTTGTGCAAGTGGCTTTATTGCGTCTTGTCTAGGTGAGAAATGAAGATGTGGGTTGGGCTTGGATTTTATTGAGAATGTATGTTTTGAAGAGAAGTGGCTATGTGAATGTCACATGAGTCGCTTCATGGAGGTTCGTAGACTAGATACAGAGGCCTTTTTCTGTATCGTAGTGGGGGAGCGGGATCTGTCACAATGGCGGACAGATGCGCGTGCGTGGAGCTTTCTGCTCGCGAAGCTAGATTTTTGGTAAGTGTGAGGGTATATTCCTCGAGTGTGAGGACTTTAAGGCCGTGGCGTATCAAAAACAGCCCCTAGAGCGAGTGGCCTGCGATCTAGCGGACAAAGTTTGTCAGCAGACGTGATCGCACAACCTTAAAGCACCGGTCAGTACTAGAGGTGGGCGTTTCTGCTATTTTTACAAAACGTCAACAAACTGTTTGTTGAGGAAGAAAAGCTGCTTTATAAAACAGTTGGAAAAAACAGGTTTAGAAAACTGAAACTCAAAGTTGTATTAGCAGCTAAAACATAAGCACAAACGTTCAGTTTTCTAAGATTACTTTTTCATTCCCACTGCCACCATGTCCTTAAATTGTTTTTTGGGCATAAAGCATTTAGAAAGGATAAAAATAATCCTTATAAGTGTAGTAATAATTAAATTACATTCTCAAAACGTAATAATTATGTATGCCATTTTATATTTACAAAATGCAATGAATTTCTAATAGAAGCATTCTTTTTTAAATAGTCCTTTGCATATTTACCAAAATGCAAACGATTTAGAATATTTTTAGTTGATTAAAAAATATTGATGATTGATAATAAATATAAAAATATGTTTAAATAAAATTAGGCTCTGTATCTACAAAATGTGAGAGGTTGTTACTACAACTCGCAACAAAATATAGATAAACGTTGACATTGACCAAACAGTTCTTACTTCACAACAAGCAACTTTGGAATAAAGGAAAAAAGCATAAAAGCAGGTAGAAGAAAAGCAGTTAGCAGGCAAACAGCAGGAAAACAGTTTTAGCGCTTGCGGCAAGGTTCGAATAGAACAGTCCGTTCCTTGTTTAACAAATCAAAACCAGTCCAAATCAAACTGATTGTTTTCGTTTGAAAAAGCAGTTTGTATGTCGTTTCAGAAAAGCAGGTTTTTTTTAAACAGTTTTGTGTTTTCTGCCCCACCACTAATATGCTGCGTCTCTGAACTGCGCACCTAAAGGTTCTTAGTTCTAGCCGCAGTTACTCCCGTTGTTTACTGTTCACGCTGATCACTCGTCACCATTAGTCTAACTGGCATAAAGTTGAAAATAAAACAGACAAAATATTTAGACAATAAGAAAGTTTCAGGTTTTCCGTATATATTTCAACGATACTGTTGAGTCTGAGTTTTGTAAAATGAAGTTGGATTGTTGAGAGATATACTCCTAAATTAGGCGCTGCATCAAGTTTGATACGTTGTTCTTAATGAAGACATACGATGTCTGTATACGTTGTGTGCTGTAGGCCTAAATGCAATTTAAACGTCATTGCCTTATCGCTGATTCCTGGGTGTTCATCTCTTTCAGCTGCTCAGAGAAGTAAAAGACATTTTTTTAAGAACTGTTTTGTTAATATCTATCAATCGAAAGATGAATATTTTTTTGTATTTATAGATTTTTGGAAAAAAGTTTTTGTATCTTAATTACTGCTGCGTTCATGAAGTATTTTTAAAATGTTCCTTCAAGTCTTGTAAAAGCTGAATTTTTAATTGGTCTTGTAATAGCTGAAATTGTTTTGTTGGTTAGGAAGTTTTTAAAAGTTTTTAAACATCTGTATGCTGTCATTTCTTAATACATGATGTCCTGTAATACAATTTATTTATCACAACATAAACTTAAACAGTGATATTTAATTACTTTGTAAGGTCAAATTCAGTATCACTGTGTTCAGTATAATGATCTGCCTTCCTTAGCTTCGTCAATTCTACTTTCGTCGACACGTTTCGGAGAACCTCCATCTTCAAAAACTATATCTATACTGGTCACCAATATTATGGCCCGTCCTATTTATAATTTTCTATCTCCACCTCGTGCCCCTCCTCTATTCAACACGTGTACATTAAACCTGACGTGCTCGCTTCTGATTGGTTCCTTTCAAACTTTCTCTTCAACGGTCGTCCCTCCTGTTAATTTTTGAAAATTTTTAGATTTTTAAACGTAATATCTGCTTGCGACGATATCTGTTCATTTATTATGTTTTCTCCCTTTAATTTAGATTTAAAAATTTCCAAGTTCTTTAAAATGTTCATACGTCTTCCTTTTTCTGCCATATGTAGTACCTAATAAGAGGGACATATACCCCGAGAAATAGAAAACTCAATGAAGGTACTACATATGGCAGAAAAAGGAAGACGTATGAACATTTTAAAGAACTTGGAAATTTTTAAATCTAAATTAAAGGGAGAAAACGTAATAAATGAACAGATATCGTCGCAAGCAGATATTACGTTTAAAAATCTAAAAATTTTCAAAAATTAACAGGAGGGACGACCGTTGAAGAGAGTTTGAAAGGAGCCAATCAGAAGCGAGCACGTCAGGTTTAATGTACACGTGTTGAATAGAGGAGGGGTACAAGGTGGAGATAGAAAATTATAAATAGGACGGGCCATAATATTGGTGACCAGTGATACAGTTTTTGATGATGGAGGTTATCCGAAACGCGTCAACGAAAGTAGAATTGACGAAGCTAGGGAAGGCAGATCATTATACTGAACACGGTGATAATAATCCTAGGAGAAAAGAAGAATATAAAAAGAATTTCAAATTCAGTATGTTTCCGAAAAAAATGAAAAGATCGGTTATGGGTATAAAAATTCTCTTGAATTAAAACCGAAACTTACTTTTCAAAAACTAGGTTGTGTAATGTAATTTCAGATTATAATTTAAAGTGTTGTGTTTGTTTTTAAATTAAACTGTTTTAAAAAAAGTAAAGTTCATTTCAGATGTAATTTTGTCGGTTTTTAGAAGCAACAATAACATAGCGTAAGTTTTCCTTGTGCGTTTACTTACGGGAAGTACAAGTGTATTTACTGGTGCTGTTTACTTTACTATCCTACCTAGCTAAATATAACACATCCATTTCTCTTTGTTTGTTTTGAATACAACTGCAAGTTTACAACATAACTCCTGTGTGCAGTTTGCATGCAATGTGTGCAGGCACCTACTATGTGGTGCTGTATACTAAAACACTGCATTGATTAGTCATGCTACATCAAAGCTACGCTTGATTTACCGACAATCTTCATACGTTTCAGTTACTAAACAAATGAAGGTATATTTTTCCAATTCAACTACAAAATTCAGTTTATGCTTTATGGTGACATTAAAACTCACTGAGATAGTTTTGACTTCCCTTCACAGTATTGTGTATGCATCGATGTATTATAAATGTATAACTTGAAAAATAATAAATAAAAAATGCATTAGTCAAAACAAGAAGTACTGTAAGACCTGACAATATTATTGTAACGCTATATTACGTTTCGCTTTAATGGCGAATAGCCGTCCGCATTCATAGGCTTCGTCCAGGGTTCAAATTTAGGTAAAGTTTTTGGCTCAGTTATAAATTGGGCTCATTGACAAAAATCAGTATTTCATGATTTTGCACATCCATGTTTAAGTCATCATCGCCAAAAGGGACTTTAAATTTGATTGACTTTAAAATTGATTAGCTGCGCAAATTTATGGGAGCAAGGATTCGGGTGCTCAATATTCCCAAGCGTAAGGAAGTTTTAGGTGCTCAATATTCTCGAGCGTAAGGAAGTTTTAGGTGCTCAATATTCTCGAGCGTAAGGAAGTTTTAGGTGCTCAATATTCTCGAGCGTAAGGAAGTTTTAGGTGCTCAATATTCTCGAGCGTAAGGAAGTTTTAGGTGCTCAATATTCTCGAGCGTAAGGAAGTTTTACGTGCTCAATATTCTCGAGCGTAAGGAAGTTTTAGGTGCTCAATATTCTCGAGCGTAAGGAAGTTTTTGGTGCTCAATATTCTCGAGCGTAAGGAAGATTTAGGTGCTCAATATTCTCGAGCGTAAGGAAGTTTTAGGTGCTCAATATTCTCGAGCGTAAGGAAGTTTTAGGTGCTCAATATTCTCGAGCGTAAGGAAGTTTTAGGTGCTCAATATTCTCGAGCGTAAGGAAGTTTTAGGTGCTCAATATTCTCGAGCGTAAGGAAGTTTTAGGTGCTCAATATTCTCGAGCGTAAGGAAGTTTTAGGTGCTCAATATTCTCGAGCGTAAGGAAGTTTTACGTGCTCAATATTCTCGAGCGTAAGGAAGTTTTAGGTGCTCAATATTCTCGAGCGTAAGGAAGTTTTTGGTGCTCAATATTCTCGAGCGTAAGGAAGATTTAGGTGCTCAATATTCTCGAGCGTAAGGAAGTTTTAGGTGCTCAATATTCTCGAGCGTAAGGAAGTTTTAGGTGCTCAATATTCTCGAGCATAAGGAAGTTTTAGGTGCTCAATATTCTCGAGCGTAAGGAAGTTTTACGTGCTCAATATTCTCGAGCGTAAGGAAGTTTTAGGTGCTCAATATTCTCGAGCGTAAGGAAGTTTTGGTGCTCAATATTCTCGAGCGTAAGGAAGTTTTAGGTGCTCAATATTCTCGAGCGTAAGGAAGTTTTAGGTGCTCAATATTCTCGAGCGTAAGGAAGTTTTAGGTGCTCAATATTCTCGAGCGTAAGGAAGTTTTAGGTGCTCAATATTCTCGAGCGTAAGGAAGTTTTAGGTGCTCAATATTCTCGAGCGTAAGGAAGTTTTAGGTGCTCAATATTCTCGAGCGTAAGGAAGTTTTAGGTGCTCAATATTCTCGAGCATAATGAAGTTTTAGGTTTCCAGGTGTTTGCTATACTCGAGCTCTCGGAATCCTACATACTCCCAAGGATTCGGAATGCCCAATTTCTACGCTATTCTCCAGCTCTCGTAATCCTACATACTCCAAGGATTCGGAATTCCCAATTTCTAAGATTTATAAATGCTTGTATGGTAATTCCTACCTCGGTATACGACACCTGTTTCCTGCCAGTATGCGTTTTCGTTCGACGATTTGTCGTAGACTGCCCAGAGTTATCGAGTGGTCGGCGAAAGACTGACCCAATGTTATCGTGGGCAGTCGGCGGAAGATTGACCCAGGTTATCGAGTGGTCGGCGAAAGACCACAGCGGCCTCCTTTTATACTGTTGAGCGCCGCGCATGCGCAGAAACTCTTTCTTAATCAGTCGGGTCCCAGAGCTCGGAGAGAGTGGTTCTTCCCAGCGTAGCTAATGGGAGCCCTCGCAAACTGACCTTTGCACCGGTTACTGTCTTGCCTTAGGCTACAATCGCCAACTGACCTTTGTATGGTTTGCTGCCTGAACTCAGGCTACGTAGGGCCAGCCGTGCATTTTAGTAACAGGGTTAATTTTTAACCCGTTACATTATAAAGGAGTTAAGTCCAAGATTTGGTAATACCGTAAGGATAAAGGTTCAAGGTAATAAAAACAACTAACGTTCCTTTATCAGGTTTAAATGTAATAATTATATAAATAAAACTTTTTTCTTTAAATAACGTTTTTAAAATGGACTAAAACTATAAAATAAATTCTCATAAATCCATCGAGATTTACAAACCAATGCAGTTTTATAATCACAGCCAGATTGTCTTAAAAATTTGTGACAGTGAATTTTTACAGACATGAAAGTACTTGTACAATTAAAAACGAAAAAACGAGGGGGCGCTTGTAATAGGTAATGGGAAGGACTGTATGGAGTAGCTGTCGATAGGAAAATTGATTCGCAGTGCATACTGGTCTTCGTTACTTCATGCATTAGTTATATAATTTCAAGCACCCCACGTTTTTTGTTTTTAATTGCACAAGTATTTTCATGTCTATAAAAATTCACTGTCACAAATTTTTTAAGACAATCTGTGTGTGATTATGAATCTGCATAGGTTTACGAATCTCGATGGATTTATGAGAATTTACTTTGTAGTTTTTAGTTCATTTTGAAAACGTGGTTAGCCCCGCAGGGGGTTGCAGACTAGCTGCACCTATTGAGAGGATTTAGACGTTCCTCGCGGTACCCGAGTCTAACACACACTTACACTTACAACACTACACTTACGACTTTATCACTTTACACTCACACTTACATTTAGGGAGGCGATAATAGCCTCAACGTGCTTTTCGCCTTAAAACAAAAAAAATATTGTTTACTAAATGATCGAGAACAATTCAGAAATCCAGTTTCACTTTTCGAAACGTCTGCCTAAAATATAGTGTTATGAAAATGTGTTGAACTCTGTATATTAATTTAGTCTTGATAGCGACTTTAAATAGAAAAATGAGCTATTGGTAAGGCTGAGACCAGGGACATTTAAACGAGCACCGATCCTAATAATTTTTAATGGGCCGTTAAAAGTGTGTGGGGGGAGCACGCGCGCGCTTTTGGTGGACTACTAGGTGGACTACGAAGTGGTGGACAGACAGTAGAACAGAGCATTATCCGAAGCAAGTCTAGATTCTGTAAGAACCTCAGGTTGGATAGATAAGGTTACGTTAGACAGATGTTAACGTGCGTGACAATAAACTGTATAGATGAGTGACAAAACCAGGTTTATGGTAGTCCTGAACTTCTGGTGGAAAATAGTAATACAATTCATCCGATCAAAATTATCGTCATTGTAAGTGTTTAAAAATCATAGCTTATTATTTTAAAAGTTTTCGAAAAAATAATTTTAGCATCAGAGATAAAATATGCAATTACTTTTTTATACTTTTTTAAAAAATTGACAAAAGATAATTTATGCAAATTTCAGTACTAATTAGGGCATACGTTGATTAAACCTGGTTTTCAAAAAAAAAAAATAGTTATAATTTGTTGATACCTACGAATTTAAAACTTTCAGAGATATTAATTAAATCAATACCGAGTATGAATCAAGTATGAATTTTGTACGTATGAATCATATGACAGAATTTTAGAAAGAAAATTAATAACTTACTTTTCAAGTGTGCACAATAGTCGGACGTTGAAAAAAAAAATTAGAACGCAAGTGGGCTAACCGCTCGATGATGTAGCACGCACACGCACACGTGCGCGCACACACAAACACGCACGCACGCGCCACACACACAGACACACACACGCACACACAAACACGTGCGCGCACAGAAACACAGACACGCGAGCGCACTCACACAGACACACACACGCGTGCGCGTACACACGCACACGCGCGCACACCACAAACTCGTGCGCGCACAGAAACACAGACACACACGCACATGCGCGCGCACACACGCGCGCGCACACACACACACACAAACTCGTGCGCGCACAGAAACACAGACACACACGCACATGCGCGCGCACACACGCACACACACACACACAAACACGTGCGCGCACAGGAACACAGACACGCGAGCGCACTCACACAGACACACACACGCGTGCGCGTACACACACACACGCACACGCGCGCACACACAAACTCGTGCGCGCACAGAAACACAGACACACACGCACATGCGCTCGCACACACACACACACACACACACACACACACAAACTCGTGCGCGCACAGAAACACAGACACACACGCACATGCGCGCTCACACACACGCACACACACACACACACACACACAAACACGTGCGCGCACAGAAACACAGACACGCGAGCGCACTCACACAGACACACACACACGCACACGCGCGCACACACAAACTCGTGCGCGCACAGAAACACAGACACACACGCACATGCGCGCGCACACACACGCACACACACACACACACAAACTCGTGCGCGCACAGAAACACAGGCACATGCGCGCTCACACACACAAACTCTTGCGCGCACAGAAACACAGACGCACATGCGCGCACGCACGCGCGCGCGCGCACACACACACACACACACACACACACATTTTAATCATTAGCGTATCGAATTAACCATTTGTAAATCCGTCAGACGAACACTACTACGCGAGGAGGGTTATTGGTAATCAAAAGACGAATAGGTTAGTCCTGCAAATAAGTGTGGATAAGCTGGTATTATTAACACTTCGGTTTTATGTACGATTGTCCGTAACAACCGTACCAGAAGGGTAACTGATAGTCGACGCAGCAGGCAAAAGTAGTCGAGGACTATAATGTACTCGAATTATAACATGGTCGTGTCCCCGCATGGAGGTGCAGACTAGCTGCACCTATTGAGAGAATTTAGACGTCCCTCGCGGTACCCCAGTCTAACACACGCTTACACTTACGACTTTACCATTTTACACTCACACTTACATTTAGGGTGGCGATAATAGCTTTAATGTGCTTTTCGCCTTAAAATAAAAATAATAAAAAATAAAAATATGGTCATGCAGTAAAAGTTGCCAATGTTACGAACCATTAGAATAGCTAGGGGTAGAACAAGTCTATGGGTAATTTTTTCGATAGATTTATTGAATATGTATTACCGTAATTAAAGTTGATTTATAAATAAAAGAACACACTTTAATTTGTTATCCGAATTTTTTGTTCAATAACCGTTTGGAACTTTATAACGTCATAAGCTCGTGCGATTACTTTCGCAGGCCAGACGGTTTTAACATGCCGTTAAAAAAATATAAAGTCTTTGGTAACGGTAAATAAAAATAATGAAATAACTCTTTTTGCATTCTATATATTCACCTGTTACGATACGGATAGCGTACTCGGTTTTGTTTATAAACGACAACACAAGGTTGAGTTAAACAACGAAGAAAGCCCGGGAGCTAGGCAACACAACTTTGTTCAGGATAATGTAATTCAATATTCACCTCGGTGTAACTCACCGCACACTTTCCGTGCAACCTGGCAACAATGTTGGCAGACTGAGCTGTAGCAGATGTCCCAAAAATTACTTATACTTTCCTGTTATTTATGAAAATTACCGAAAAACAATAAAAATTGTTCGTTCACGTGTTTTAAAAATGTTTCTCTTTGTTTCCCTTTTGAATTACTACGTACCGTTTAAGTAAAGAGTATTTTGTTTTTAAGTTACAAAGCTGACTGGAATGTATCGTCCAGTTTTAATATGGCGGCAACTGATTTCACGATGACGAAAAACAATTTATAGAAAAATTACTGATAAAAATTACCGAAAAACAATAAAAAGTATTCATTCACGTGTTTTAAAAATGTTTTTCTTAAACAACCCAGACCTGGGACCTTGAATTGAACACAAATCCTCACTTCAAGTGTGTGTGTGTGTGTGTGTGTGTGTGTGTGTGTGTGTGTGTGTGTGTGTGTGTTTGAACTAAAACATTCCTTAAAATGCCTTAAAAATGACTACTAAAACATTCCTTAAAATGCCTTAAAAATGACAACTAAAACATTCCTTAAATTGCCTTAAAACGACAACTAAAACATTCCTTAAAATGCCTTAAAATGACAACTAAAACATTCCTTAAAATGCCTTTAAAATGACTACTAAAACATTCCTTAAAATGCCTTAAAAATGACTACTAAAACATTCCTTAAAATGCCTTAAAAATGACAACTAAAACATTCCTTAAATTGCCTTAAAACGACAACTAAAACATTCCTTAAAATGCCTTAAAATGACAACTAAAACATTCCTTAAAATGCCTTAAAAACGACAACTAAAACATTCCTTAAAATGCCTTAAAAATGACAACTAAAACATTCCTTAAAATGCCTTAAAAATGACAACTAAAACATTCCTTTAAAAACCTTAAAAATTACAACTAAAACATTCCTTAAAATGTCTTAAAAATGACTAATAACATTATTTTAATGTGTATAAATTTTTTAAAATGACAATTTTTCACTTAAGCTATTTAAAACGCAATATTTAAGGTTGATAGCGTACTAGGCTTTCACCACGAGGACTCGGGTTCGATTCCCGGCGAGGGCTTGGCATTTTCATACGCTATAAATCATCCCATCGTCTGCATCAGCCCAAGCGTGCACAATAGTCGGACGTTAAAAAAAAAAAAAAAAAAAAAAAAAAAAAAAAAAAAAAATTAAAACAATATGTATGTAGGATTCTCTTGGCATAGTTTAAAGGATCTCGCCTAATTACATCATTACTTTACTGTCAGGATAACAATGTTCAGTACAACTTATTACACAAATTCCTAAAAACGACAGCTAAAAAATTCATAAACAATTTTTTATAAGTTAAACTTAAAATATTTTAATGTGTATAAAATTTAAAAAATGACAAAACAACGCGCGTTTTTCATTTACGGTATTTCAAACGCAAAGTTCAACGATATGTTAATTGCAGGTTGAAACTATCCTCGGCATAGTTTCAAGGATCTCGCATAATTACATCATTACTTTGCGAAAACAATATTCATTACAGCATATTACAAAATTCCAAACTTAATGCTCAGTATAAAAGGAATAACATAATCCGCTAATCTTATTACACAGAATAACATAATAATAAGATGTAGTGAAGACACCGTGATATGATACGCAAGTTATACGACACGGATATATTATTAGGTCGGAAAACATTACCGGGAATTTAATATCGCCGTTAATGCATAAAAAGGTAATTAAAATTAAGAAGAGTATAAAATGCAAGCTATAAATTGTCTGAATATTAAAGCCTGTGTAAATGTTGCCGTTCTTGACTTCAACTTTGTGGCTATAAAAGTAAGCTTTCCTATAAAATACATTATTTATTTCGTAATAAATACATCCGCAAAGAAAACAGATGAGACGTAACCGAGTTGAAAAGCGGACGTAGAGAAATCTTTAGGAAAAAAGATGAAACATAAAATTTGTCCACGTTAGATGTGCCACTGATAGAATCACAGAGCTGCTAAGATCTGATGTGTGTGTGTGTGTGTGTGTTTTGTGATGCCAAAAAAAGGTGGAAAAGATCTTTTATACTTCCTGGGGTAGGGTACCGTCACTACTCCAGAGTGTGGGTCTCAAATTAAGTTCAAACTTAAGTTAAGATGTATTGTTACCCACCAAAAGCATTCCTCTTCTGTATACACTCCCCCCCCCACGGAACCGCCGCCGGGCATTACTTCTTACAACGAATCCCGCAATGGTCCTCCAGTTGGCCTCTGAAGTATGGATGGGCATTTCTGCTATTTTTACAAAATATCAACGAACTGTTTGTTGAAAAAAAAACTGTTTTTAAAAACAGTTGGAAAAAACAGGTTTAGAATACTGAAACTCGAAGTTGTATTAGCAGCTGAAACATAAACACAAACGTTCAGTTTTATAATACTACTTTTTCATTCCCATTACCACCATGTCCTTAACTGTTTTTGGGTGTAAAGCATTTAGAAAAAATAATCCTTATAAGTGTAGTAATAATTAAATTATATTCTCAAAACGTATATATATATATATATATATATATATATATATATATATATATATATATATATATGTAGCCATTTTATATTTACAAAATGCAATGAATTTCTAATAAAAGCATTCCTTTTTTTAATTAAAAATTAAATAGTCCTTTGCATATTTACTGAAATGCAAACAATTTAGAATATTTTTAGTTGATTAAAAAATATTGATGATTGATAATAAATATAAAAAATACGTTTAAATAAAATTAGGCTATGTATTTACAAAATGTGAGATGTTACTGTCATATTTTTATTTGGGAGAAAGTAGGTTTTCACTTTTCAACACTGAAAAAAGTAACCTTAATAAAAGGCAACGTTCGAATAGAACGTAGATGGTGGGGAAGTCCAAACTGCTGTTCCTTGTTTAAAAAACACGAACCAGTCCAATTCAAACGGCTTGTTTCCGTTTGGAAAAGCAGTTTGTTTCTCGTATACAGAAAAACAGTTTTTTTTTAACAGTTTGGTGTTTTCTTACCCACCTCTACTCTGAAGCCATCATTGCAGCAACCAGACCTTCCGGTGTAATGCTGCCTCGCAGATTGTGTGTGTGCGGGGGGTGCGCGCGTATTTGCGTGTGGGGGGATGTGTATGGGTGGGTGTGAGTGTGTGTGTGTGTGGGTGGGTGCGCGCGTGCATGCGTGTGTGTGCGCGCGCGTGTAGATCTTAGGTACATGTTACACTATTAAAGAAACATCAAATTTCTTTGTTCAAAGATCTTTGATGAAATAATGTGTTATTCGTTAATCAAAGAAAACTCAAATTCATCTCATCAAAGATCTTTGATTAAATAAATTTGATGTTTCTTTGAGAGTGTAATATGCTAATATGCTCCTTAGAAAACACAACTTTAAATCCATTTACAAACCACACTTCGTTATCGGCAAACGTCTTGGCAACACTCGAAGACAAAATCAGGTTGCAGACCTTAGCGTTTATAGCATTTCGTGTTTTATTTAAAGAGTTGAATAGGGCGTACTAAAGGGCGCAACTCGGTCAGATTGGTGGAGCGTAAACATGAAATTAAAAATCAACAAGTGAACACAGCTTCAGAGAGAAGTCATCCACACCATAGATTTAAAACAAATAGACCGGTACCTAGTGTGGACAGGGGGCCCCTCGGTGGCTTAGTTGATAGCGTACTGGGCTTTCACCCCGAGGTCCCGGGTTCGATTCCCGGCGAGGGCTTGGCATTTTCATACGCTATAAATCATCCCATCGTCTGCATTAGCCCAAGTGTGCACAATAGTCGGACGTTAAACACAAAAAAAACCTAGCGTGGACAATTTCAAGACCAGGATTGTTAAAGAGGCCATCGAAATAGATAAACAGGGTGAGCTAAATAGTAGGGACGAATCCCGTAATTTACCTGAGGTTTAGAAGATTTCCTTCAATTGCGTTGGAATTGTGCTCAGTAGTGCTAGAGCCATTGCCAGTACCACTGGACTGGGCTAAGGTGAATGGCGGGTCGATCTACGTCAGCTAAAGCCAGTCCACTTTTTATTTGTGTTATACGCAGGTTATATAAAGAGCTAACAGGTGAAGTTTCCTTCAGTTCGACTTCGGACATGAAGCGAGAACCACCTTAAAAATGCCAGATACGTTTTTGGCGATACGTCAGAACAATATTTCTTTTGGAAACACGATTGTTTTGAACGGCTGTACACCGCTTTTCAATATATGTATATGTATATGTATATGTATATATATATATATATATATATATATATATATATATATATATATTACATTGTATTCCACGTACCACTTAACTCGGGTTAAATCATGTCTGTATCTCAAATTTAAGAACGACAATTTGTACAAAGGTGAAATTTTGTGTAGCACTGCCTTGAATTTTATTTCACGTTCAGTAAGAAAGGTTTTTTAAAACGTTAACGTGAAAGACTTCTACTTGTTTTGTTATCATCACTTTTTTTTTTTTTGTCAACGTCCGACTATTGTGCACACTTGTGCTAATGCAGACGATAGGATGATTT
This sequence comes from Callitettix versicolor, assembly GCA_022606455.1. Lineage (NCBI taxonomy): Eukaryota > Metazoa > Arthropoda > Insecta > Hemiptera > Cercopidae > Callitettix > Callitettix versicolor. Next base: position 8,509,883 of record CM040182.1, read on the forward strand.
ATAGCGTATGAAAATGCCAAGCCCTGGCCGGGAATCGAACCCGGGTCCTTGGGGTGAAAGGCCAGTACCTTATCAACTAGGCCACCGAGGCGGCTTATCATCATTTTTTTTTTTAACGTCCGGATATTTTGCACACTTGGGCTAATGCAGACGATGGGGTGATTTATAGCGTATGAAAATGCCAAGCCCTGGCCGGGAATCGAACCCGGATCCTCGGGGTGAAAGCCCAGTACGCTATCAACTAGACCACAAAGGCGGCTTATAATCACTATTAAGAAGAACCATTTTTCTACTGCAATAAGGCCAACTCTACCTACAAACGTTGTATTAACATAATACAAATTTATCAACAAACGATCAACATTGTTATCTCTATATAACAGATGTTAAAATATTGTTTATATTGTCATTATATTTTTTAAAAATAAAACCCAAAGAAAATGTAACGGAGAAACTTAAAAAAAGTACGGTAGCTTACTGAATTGCTAGCATTTCCAGAACTCCGAGCCTGAATAGTGGGACCGTTACGGTTCCATTTATATAGCGGGATATTTAGTTAATTTACTATATGCTTTGGCAAATATTTGAGGATCTGTTTTAACCTATCGTAACAGCTCCACACCGAACGTTTTGGAACTAGATCCAGTCAAATTCCATTTCTTCCCGCTATCTTTGTGGTCTTAGTCTACGTACTTTGTATTTGTTTAGGTTTTGTCAGAACTTCTTTTTATATTCTTCTTCTTTTATGCTAGGATTATTATCACTATGTTCAGTATAATGATCTGCCTTCACTAGCTTCGTCAATTCTACTTTCGTTGACGCGTTTCGGAGAACCTCCATCTTCAAAAAATATATTTATACTCTATACAGTTTGTCAGAACGTTTATACATGCTAGATGAAAAAAGTGCTTTTTTAAGTAGGCCAACTAATAAATATATTTCTTACAATAATAAGTGGATATTAACATAGCTTGTACAATATAATATATAAAATTATAATTCTTTTTATATTCTTCTTCTTTTCTGCTAGTATTATTATCACTATGTTCAGTATAATGATCTGCCTTCCCTAGCTTCGTCAATTCTACTTTCGTTGACGCGTTTCGGAGAACCTCCATCTTCAAGAACTATATCTATACTCTAAAGAGTACAGAATGCTTTATACTCTATACTCTATAGAGTATATCTATAGATATAGTATATCTATAGAATATATCTATATTCTATATAGTATACATATAGTTTTTGAATATGGAGGTTCTCCGAAACGCGTCAACGAAAGTAGAATTGACGAAGCTAGGGAAGGCAGATCATTATACTGAATATAATGTAAAATTAATATTACTTAAACTAATTTGTTATAAATATAAACATATTTTACTCGTTTTTTAAAAATAATGTAACATGATTTTACAGTAAATCACGTTTGTTATACCTCAAATCAATAACATGTGCGACTTGATTGCACCTATATGACGACAAGCCTGTTTAATGCATTTCTACCATATAGACCTACTTTCTTTAGGGTACAATTATTATTGACACACCTTCCTACAGGTTAGCATCTCTGTATTGTACACGATTGTTCCAGAAATTTTTTTTTATACTCTTAAAATCCTTGACCATGCCTGCTAATATTTTTATTCACTTTGAACAGTGTTTACGGAAATCGCATTCTGAAAATGCTTAACCTCATTTAAAAAATTTTACATTATATATTTGAAAGAACAATGGAAAATTAAAACTTTGGCAGGTATATCGAAAAATGTCTTCCAGTTTTCAGTACTTGAAAAATATACTGAAAAATTTGTATTAAAATTAACTAACGCTCCAATCATGTTTTTTTCCTTTTTGGGGATTAAGAGCGGCCTTGTGGCCCCCGTCACGTCAGCTTAACAGCTTTTTGTGTACCCTTATCACTTCACCTTAAACCAATTCCAGTGCCCTTAACGAGGTCCAGAGTCTTGTGTAAGGTGTCCTGGTTGAACTCCTGATCTGGTTGCTGAAGTACAAAGTCTCCTTTTGGCCTCCAGGACCGCGCAATCAAGGAGTGTGTGCTGCGGTTTCAACACCCTGCCCGCACAAATGACAGGCGAGATTTGTAACGATCCGACCTTATGTAGATGATTCCGGATGTAGCCGCCTCGGTGGCCTAGTTGATAGCGTACTATCACCCCGAGGACCCGGGTTCGATTCCCGGCCAGGGCTTGGCATTTTCATGCGCTATAAATCATCCCATCGTCTGCATTAGCCCAAGTGTGCACAATAGTCGGACGTTAAAAAATTGCCGCCTCGGTGGCCTAGTTGATAGCGTACTAGGCTTTCACTCCGAGGACCCGGGTTTGATTCCCGGCCAGGGCTTGGCATTTTCATAGACTATAAATCATCCCATCGTCTGCATTAGCTCAAGTGTGCACAATAGTCGGTCGTTAAAAAATTGCCGCCTCGGTGGCCTAGTTGATAGCGTACTAGGATTTCACTCCGAGGACCCGGGTTTGATTCCCGGCCAGGGCTTGGCATTTTCATGCGCTATAAATCATCCTATCGTCTGCATTAGCCCAAGTGTGCACAATAGTCGGACGTTAAAAAATTGCCGCCTCGGTTGCCTAGTTGATAGCGTACTAGGCTTTCACCCCGAGGACTCGGGTTCGATTCCCGGCCAGGGCTTGGCATTTCATACGCTATAAATCATCCATCGTCTGCATTAGCCCAAGTGTGCACAATAGTCGGACGTTAAAAAATTGCCGCCTCGGTGGCCTAGTTGATAGCGTACTAGGCTTTCACCCCGAGGACTCGGGTTCGATTCCCGGCCAGGGCTTGGCATTTCATACGCTATAAATCATCCTATCGTCTGCATTAGCCCAAGTGTGCACAATAGTCGGACGTTAAACAAAAACAAACAAAAAAAAACAAAAAAACGGACTTTAAAAAAAAGATTCCGGATGTGGCCGTGTCCGGTGTTCATGGCGACGACCTGCCTCAGCGACTTCCTGTTAAACTGAATAAATTGCTTTGTCAGTACAGGGTCTGGTTCCGAGAGAATCCAATCATGTTAAAAGATATTAAGAAAATTTTTACAATATGTCAGTAGTGCAAACGATTAAATATTCTGTTTATATATAATGCACGCAAACAACATTAAATTTTGTTTTGTTTTGTTTTTTTGGTGTGTAGGCAGCGCGTAAGTCTCATAAACAACATTAAAATAAATAAGTACTAGGAAATAATAAAACATGTTTGTATACTAAAGTCGGAACACTTTATCAGTTCCTAATATCTGCAGGGAACAAATATTAAAAACATATTTGCTTGAGTGTATAGCTTAAGGTTATAGAACATATTAAATGTTACACAATGGAAAACGTGTTTTATAATCGGAACATTTTATAACCTTTCAGTAACAGCTTTGTATTAATATTAGTACATGTTTTAAAGGTTTATTTAACAGGGGATCGTCTATGAAAGTTCCCATATTTTAAGGCAACAGGTAATAACAATTAATTCCACTATTAATTTTCTTAATAGCATTTGAAACACTGTAAAATACAAATACTCGAGTGGCTAAAGTATCAAAATATAAAATATTGCGAAATAGTAGACTAATTAACACATTAGAACAGTTAAATTATTTTAAAAAAATACGTAATGATTATGTAATTATGATTACCAGACGAAATAAGCTGTACTCGAACGTTATCAAACTTTCTCAAATACCTGTTTTAAGCTATCGACAAGAATATTTGCTTAATTACTCAGTTCTTCTTCTTCTCTTCGTTTCACCCTCTTTGGGGTACGCTGAATCAATCATTTCTTGCGCGCTGTACTTTTCTTTGTTCCCAGTAGCTCTTCATTCTTTCCGATCTTCTTTTCCTCTCATCTTCCGAAATGACAGGTTTAGGTCTTATTTTGGTTTTATCTTGGAATCTTATTCTTTCGTCCTTGGTACTTATCTTAGCAGTTTGGTCAAGCAGTGAATTTTCTGTAATTTTTAATTCTATTAGGTCTTTTTCAATTTCTTTAAACCAGTTCGGTTTTGTTTTACGATTATGGAAAAAATCAAACACCCGTTTCGTCAATCTATTGGAGTTCATTCTAAGAAGATGGCCGTAAAAATTTATTCTCCTTTTTCTCATAGTATCTGACAGTTTTTCAATTTTCTTATAGAGAGCTTCATTTCTTATATATACAACCTTATTATCCTGAAATTTTGTTCCTATAATTTTTCTAAAGATTTTCCTTTCCGTTATTTCCAGCTTTTCTATCTGGCCTATGCGATTCATGGTTAATGTTTCTGCTGCGTACAGTGCTTCCGGCTTGATCACTGTTTTATAATGTTTAATTTTGGACCCCCATGAAAGGGATTTCTTATTGTATGTTTTTTCGTCAATTGGAAGGCCAATTCAGGTTTGTTTTTCTCAGTTCATTATATCATCAATTTTAAGAATAATAATTTACCTTGGTAAATGCAATGCAATACAATTCAAGTATTGCAACCATAAGGTTCCATATTATCCTAAGTCAAAGGAGACCCGTATACCAAAGGTTGTGTGGCTAAGAGAGCATAAATAAGCGGACTCTGGATACCACGTGACCTCTAGATGTAAGGTTGTGCGGTCAAAAAAACAATCATGGATATTTTGGCCTAAAATAACTCGCACGTGTTTGGAGACAGGTTATTTTCGCGTAGAAATTTAAAAAAAATATTTTTTAAAGCGTTTTGGGGGCGTATTAAATGGCCTTTTTTGTGTTTTAGTCAATCCACACCCACGTGTAAACTGAAGAAGCAATTTAAACCAAACTTTGGGGTTGTGTGCTACTACACATGCCCAATACCTCAATGACCCTCATTTTGTCATATCGGACATTTAAAAAAAAGTTTTTTTGAAAAAAATATATTTTTATTTAATAAAAATTTAACCTTCATAGCGAGGTGTTCTGAAGGCCTCAGGTCCTACATTTTTTTTTTTTTTTTTTTTTTTTGTGTTTAACGTCCGACTATTGTGCACACTTGGGCTAATGCAGGCGGCCTACATATTATAATTATATAGTGTTACGGTAACAGAAGATATATTGAGCCGCCTCGGTGGCCTAGTTGATAGCGTACTGGGCTTCACCCCGAGGACCCAGGTTCGATTCCCGGCCAGGGCTTGGCATTTGCATACGCTATAAATCATTCCATCGTCTGCATTAGCCCAAGTGTGCACAATAGTCGGACGTTAAACACAAAAAAAACCACTGAATTAACAGTACAGTGACTAAGTTCAAGTTTACGTTTTTGTCTTTGTTTTTGAATTTGGTAAATCAACTGTCCCAACGAAAAAAAAAAATTGATTTCTTTTTTTGTTAATTTGGTAATAAATAATGTTAGGTAGATTTTGTGGACCCAGGAAATTTTCCCCGAGTTTTAAATTGCCTAGAATTTTATATTGCTAGTTGAGCAAAATATTCTGTAAAAAATAAAATTTCCTTTAAAATTGCATTTAATCCATTTCGAAGGTAATTAATTCGGTCGTTACAGGTTATGTGTGAGTTTTAATATAATCTCCGGTTATTTAAAATTTTTAACATTTTGTGTTATTATACAGTAACAGCTGTTTGATCTTTTATTAGGTCATGACCAATAGTGGACAGTAAGAATACGCATTAGCCGCCTCGGTGGCCTATTTGATAGCGTACTAGGCTTTCACCCCGAGGACCCGGGTTCGATGCCCGGCCAGGGCTTAGCATTTTCATACGCTATAAATCACCCCATCGTCTGCATTAGCCCAAGTGTACACAATAGTCGGACGTTAAAAAAAAAAAAAAACACGGTGATATCGACGTTTTAAAAGGAAAATCTATACCAATTGTTTTTGTTCATTCATAAGCATATGAACCAAAATGGCAGAAATTTAAGGCATTCATTAAATTTTTAACCTCAAAATCTGACTCCATTTTGTTGAAAAATGCCGTGCTGTTTGAGTATTTAAATTATTTGATATTGCAATTTATTACAGTCCAATTTATAACTTTTACGTTGTTTTGTACGAAAAAAGGCTTCAATTAATTTGACTATTGATTTAAAAACAAAAGGTGCAAAACGCGTCACATTTTGTGAAAAAAGCATGATTCGATTAGTCCAACATGATGCGCGCGCAGATCGATAAACACCCGAGTATAAAAAATACTATTTTGAACTCAGTGAACCGAAAAGCGATTGTATCATTTCAAAATCGATTTTTTTACCAACAGGATAAGCCGTAATTTCTAAATAGGCTTGCTTTTGTATTATTATTGAGAGAACGAAACAACGTTGACTATTGTATTTTATTACATAGGCCTACAATATAAACAAGTAGACAATTACCCACTCCTTCCTCCATTACAAAAACAAATAAATCGTAGTACTTACCTAAACAATGGGACTAATGGAATGTTTTAATTGTACAATAAATGTGTGCTTTGTGTTGCCGTATTAAAGAGTATTTAATTGGTGTTTACAACTTAATAAACCTTGTATCGAACTTGGAAATTCATAATAATTTACTTTAATATTATACGTACTTTAGTGACAAGTAACAATATATTTATTATTAACTTATCTACATTTACAGTGTCAACAACCAAAAATTAAAAAAACTCAGGCAATGCGGGACTGCCCGACAGAAGTGACTAATTGTGTGTGTGTGTGTGTGTGTGTGTGTGTGTGTGTGTGTGTGTGTGTGTGTGCGCGTGCGTGCGTGCGTGCGTGCGTGCGTGTGCGT
>CM040182.1:8519125-8531625 GCA_022606455.1 Callitettix versicolor
AAACACGCATACACGCGCACACATGCACGCGCGCACACATACATGCGCGCACACACACACACATGCGCGCGCACTCTCTCTCATTCTTTCTCTCACACACACACGAACTATATATATATATATATATATATATATATATATATATATATATATATATATATATAGAGAGAGAGAGAGAGAGAGAGAGAGAGAGAGAGAGAGAGGAGGAGGAGGGATTGTCTTATATTGTAGCTATTGAGTGAAATGATACAGTTTGGTTATACACATTAAAACATTTATCACCATTTGTGTTTAAGTAACATTAGGTATATTTTCAACTACTTGCGACGAACTCTCATTCTCAAATGTCGAACCTAAAACGTATATTGTAGAACACAATCCTTGGTGTCTAGGCCCAAGTTAGTTCTAGAAACTAGAAACAAGCTAATGCCCTAAACTGTCAAAATTTATAAGAATGAAAAAAATTTGATGTTGGGTTTACAACGGCGTAATTGAAAACCGGTGAATGAATGTTAAACTACAAATAAGAAAAAACCGCTAATCCAAAAAAAAATATTAATTTAATTTATTTTAAATAATGAAATCAATTATATATCGGTTAAATCAAGTTTTCAATGGAGCGATATAAAAACGTAATGACGTTTTAAAAATTTGAGAGTCGCCTCGGTGGTCTAGTTGATAGCGGGTTCGATTCCCGGCTAGGACTTGGCAATTTCATACGTCATACGTCATTTTATAAATCATTCCATCGTCTGCATTAGCCCAAGTGTGCACAATAGTCGGACGTTAAAAAAAAAAATAAAGATTCTGAATGGCAGCCATTTTGAAACTGGCGGACGTATTTCGCTGGGTAACTAACTTGCCCAAACTACTTATACAGTCGATTTTTGAGCCAAGTATCAATGGAATCGGCATTAATTACTATGCTAAATTTCCGAATTAGATTAAAAATATGGAAACGAACCATGATCGCCATCAAATTCGTTTTTCGGGATTTCAAAAAGTTTTTGAAAAATTTTGTAAACTGCTGATTGTGTTAGTAATAATAAATTTTCAAAAAAGTGTAATTTTAGATATATATTTTATTAAACTGCAATACCCGCCATTTCGAAACTGTTTTACTGATTTTACTGGGAACGAACCTGTCAGAGCTGTTGTCAAGGTCGATTTTTGTACCAAGTTTGCAGTCAATCGTTTCGAAATTGCGAACATGAGAATGCTAACACACGTTAACCTTTAGAATTTCTTCTTTAAAAAAAACTACCAAGTAGTCTCTTCACGATCGGAGCTCATTACAAGTCCCGGGTTTGGATCTTACCACGATGGCTGCTCCAACAGCTCATTTTCCAATAATTCGCTAACATGACTGGAGGAATAACTATTTCAAATTCGACAAAATAAATGGCTCGCCCAACCCCATTAGGCTACAGTGTTCTGTCCTTACGGCTACTCGTGGAACAAAGAAACCCTGTTCGCAGTGTAACCAGCAAAGCTCAAGCTCAAATTAACATTTAAATCGTTTAATAAAATCTTTTTGTCTCTTAAAACTCAAGAGAGTAACGTTTAATCTCACGTCCTCTTTTTAACAAAGCATCTCATATTTACTTTGTTTCTGTATTACGTCCAATTATGTAACCCTTATATTGTGATGGTTTAATCGTCCGAGGCTCTGTGCCTCTGTACTGTGCATATTTAAACCTTAATTTTTGTAAATAAAACATTCTTTGGCTATATTCGTGAGAATTAATTCCCATTATGTGCTGTTTAATAATCTCAAAAGAAGAAGCTACAGGTGATTCAATAAGAAAATCGATTTTAAATTGCAAAGAAGCTACAGAGTGATTCAATAAGAACGTCGATTTTAAATTACAAAGAAGCTACAGAGTGATTCAATAAAAAAATCGATTTTAAATTGCAAAGAAGCTACATATGATTCAATAAGAAAATCGATTTTAAATTGCAAAGAAGCTACAGAGTGATTCAGTAAGAAAATCGATTTTAAATTGCAAAAAAGCTACAAGTGATTCAATAAGAAAATCGATTTTAAATTGCAAAGAAGCTACAGAGTGATTCAATAAGAAAATCGATTTTAAATTACAAAGAAGCTACAGAGTGATTCAATAAGAAAATCGATTTTAAATTGCAAAGAAGCTACAGAGTGATTCAATAAGAAAATCGATTTTAAATTGCAAAGAAGCTACAAGTGATTCAATAAGAAAATCGATTTTAAATTGCAAAGAAGCTACAGAGTGATTCAATAAGAACGTCAATTTTAAATTGCAAAGAAGCTACAGAGTGATTCAATAAGAACGTCAATTTTAAATTGCAAAGAAGCTACAGAGTGATTCAATAAGAACGTCAATTTTAAATTGCAAAGAAGCTACAAGTGATTCAATAAGAAAATCGTTTTTAAATTGCAAAGAAGCTACAAGTGATTCAATAAGAAAATCGATTTTAAATTGCAAAGAAGCTACAAGTGATTCAATAAGAAAATCGATTTTAAATTGCAAAGAAGCTACAAGTGATTCAATAAGAACGTCAATTTTAAATTGCAAAGAAGCTACAGAGTGATTCAATAAGAACGTCAATTTTAAATTGCAAAGAAGCTACAGAGTGATTCAATAAGAACGTCAATTTTAAATTGCAAAGAAGCTACAGAGTGATTCAATAAGAACGTCAATTTTAAATTGCAAAGAAGCTACAGAGTGATTCAATAAGAACGTCAATTTTAAATTGCAAAGAAGCTACAAGTGATTCAATAAGAACGTCAATTTTAAATTGCAAAGAAGCTACAGAGTGATTCAATAAGAACGTCAATTTTAAATTGCAAAGAAGCTACAAGTGATTCAATAAGAAAATCGTTTTTAAATTGCAAAGAAGCTACAAGTGATTCAATAAGAAAATCGATTTTAAATTGCAAAGAAGCTACAAGTGATTCAATAAGAAAATCGATTTTAAATTGCAAAGAAGCTACAAGTGATTCAATAAGAAAATCGATTTTAAATTGCAAAGAAGCTACAAGTGATTCAATAAGAACGTCAATTTTAAATTGCAAAGAAGCTACAGAGTGATTCAATAAGAACGTCAATTTTAAATTGCAAAGAAGCTACAGAGTGATTCAATAAGAACGTCAATTTTAAATTGCAAAGAAGCTACAGAGTGATTCAATAAGAACGTCAATTTTAAATTGCAAAGAAGCTACAGAGTGATTCAATAAGAACGTCAATTTTAAATTGCAAAGAAGCTACAAGTGATTCAATAAGAAAATCGTTTTTAAATTGCAAAGAAGCTACAAGTGATTCAATAAGAAAATCGATTTTAAATTGCAAAGAAGCTACAAGTGATTCAATAAGAAAATCGATTTTAAATTGCAAAGAAGCTACAAGTGATTCAATAAGAACGTCAATTTTAAATTGCAAAGAAGCTACAAGTGATTCAATAAGAACGTCAATTTTAAATTGCAAAGAAGCTACAGAGTGATTCAATAAGAACGTCAATTTTAAATTGCAAAGAAGCTACAGAGTGATTCAATAAGAACGTCAATTTTAAATTGCAAAGAAGCTACAGAGTGATTCAATAAGAACGTCAATTTTAAATTGCAAAGAAGCTACAAGTGATTCAATAAGAACGTCAATTTTAAATTGCAAAGAAGCTACAGAGTGATTCAATAAGAACGTCAATTTTAAATTGCAAAGAAGCTACAAGTGATTCAATAAGAAAATCGTTTTTAAATTGCAAAGAAGCTACAAGTGATTCAATAAGAAAATCGATTTTAAATTGCAAAGAAGCTACAAGTGATTCAATAAGAAAATCGATTTTAAATTGCAAAGAAGCTACAAGTGATTCAATAAGAAAATCGATTTTAAATTGCAAAGAAGCTACAAGTGATTCAATAAGAACGTCAATTTTAAATTGCAAAGAAGCTACAGAGTGATTCAATAAGAACGTCAATTTTAAATTGCAAAGAAGCTACAGAGTGATTCAATAAGAACGTCAATTTTAAATTGCAAAAAGAAGCTACAAGTGATTCAATAAGAACGTCAATTTTAAATTGCAAAGAAGCTACAGAGTGATTCAATAAGAACGTCAATTTTAAATTGCAAAGAAGCTACAGAGTGATTCAATAAGAACGTCAATTTTAAATTGCAAAGAAGCTACAGAGTGATTCAATAAGAACGTCAATTTTAAATTGCAAAGAAGCTACAAGTGATTCAATAAGAAAATCGTTTTTAAATTGCAAAGAAGCTACAAGTGATTCAATAAGAAAATCGATTTTAAATTGCAAAGAAGCTACAAGTGATTCAATAAGAAAATCGATTTTAAATTGCAAAGAAGCTACAAGTGATTCAATAAGAAAATCGATTTTAAATTGCAAAGAAGCTACAGAGTGATTCAATAAGAAAATCGATTTTAAATTGCAAAGAAGCTACAGAGTGATTCAATAAGAACGTCAATTTTAAATTGCAAAGAAGCTACAGAGTGATTCAATAAGAAAATCGATTTTAAATTGCAAAGAAGCTACAGAGTGATTCAATAAGAAAATCGATTTTAAATTGCAAATAAGCTACAGAGTGATTCAATAAGAAAATCGATTTTAACTTGCAAAGAAGCTACAGAGTGATTCAATAAGAAAATCGATTTTAAATTACAAAGAAGCTACAGAGTGATTCAATAAGAAAATCGATTTTAAATTGCAAAGAAGCTACAGAGTGATTCAATAAGAAAATCGATTTTAAATTGCAAAGAAGCTACAGAGTGATTCAATAAGAAAATCGATTTTAACTTGCAAAGAAGCTACAGAGTGATTCAATAAGAAAATCGATTTTAAATTACAAAGAAGCTACAGAGTGATTCAATAAGAAAATCGATTTTAAATTGCAAAGAAGCTACAGAGTGATTCAATAAGAAAATCGATTTTAACTTGCAAAGAAGCTACAGAGTGATTCAGTAAGAAAATCGATTTTAAATTGCAAAGAAGCTACAAGTGATTCAATAAGAAAATCGATTTTAAATTGCAAAGAAGCTACAAGTGATTCAATAAGAACGTCAATTTTAAATTGCAAAGAAGCTACAGAGTGATTCAATAAGAACGTCAATTTTAAATTGCAAAGAAGCTACAGAGTGATTCAATAAGAACGTCAATTTTAAATTGCAAAGAAGCTACAGAGTGATTCAATAAGAACGTCAATTTTAAATTGCAAAGAAGCTACAGAGTGATTCAATAAGAACGTCAATTTTAAATTGCAAAGAAGCTACAAGTGATTCAATAAGAAAATCGTTTTTAAATTGCAAAGAAGCTACAAGTGATTCAATAAGAAAATCGATTTTAAATTGCAAAGAAGCTACAAGTGATTCAATAAGAAAATCGATTTTAAATTGCAAAGAAGCTACAAGTGATTCAATAAGAACGTCAATTTTAAATTGCAAAGAAGCTACAGAGTGATTCAATAAGAACGTCAATTTTAAATTGCAAAGAAGCTACAGAGTGATTCAATAAGAACGTCAATTTTAAATTGCAAAAAGCTACAGAGTGATTCAATAAGAACGTCAATTTTAAATTGCAAAGAAGCTACAGAGTGATTCAATAAGAACGTCAATTTTAAATTGCAAAGAAGCTACAAGTGATTCAATAAGAACGTCAATTTTAAATTGCAAAGAAGCTACAGAGTGATTCAATAAGAACGTCAATTTTAAATTGCAAAGAAGCTACAAGTGATTCAATAAGAAAATCGTTTTTAAATTGCAAAGAAGCTACAAGTGATTCAATAAGAAAATCGATTTTAAATTGCAAAGAAGCTACAAGTGATTCAATAAGAAAATCGATTTTAAATTGCAAAGAAGCTACAAGTGATTCAATAAGAAAATCGATTTTAAATTGCAAAGAAGCTACAAGTGATTCAATAAGAACGTCAATTTTAAATTGCAAAGAAGCTACAGAGTGATTCAATAAGAACGTCAATTTTAAATTGCAAAGAAGCTACAGAGTGATTCAATAAGAACGTCAATTTTAAATTGCAAAGAAGCTACAAGTGATTCAATAAGAACGTCAATTTTAAATTGCAAAGAAGCTACAGAGTGATTCAATAAGAACGTCAATTTTAAATTGCAAAGAAGCTACAGAGTGATTCAATAAGAACGTCAATTTTAAATTGCAAAGAAGCTACAGAGTGATTCAATAAGAACGTCAATTTTAAATTGCAAAGAAGCTACAAGTGATTCAATAAGAAAATCGTTTTTAAATTGCAAAGAAGCTACAAGTGATTCAATAAGAAAATCGATTTTAAATTGCAAAGAAGCTACAAGTGATTCAATAAGAAAATCGATTTTAAATTGCAAAGAAGCTACAAGTGATTCAATAAGAAAATCGATTTTAAATTGCAAAGAAGCTACAGAGTGATTCAATAAGAACGTCAATTTTAAATTGCAAAGAAGCTACAGAGTGATTCAATAAGAACGTCAATTTTAAATTGCAAAGAAGCTACAGAGTGATTCAATAAGAAAATCGATTTTAAATTGCAAAGAAGCTACAGAGTGATTCAATAAGAAAATCGATTTTAAATTGCAAAGAAGCTACAGAGTGATTCAATAAGAACGTCAATTTTAAATTGCAAAGAAGCTACAGAGTGATTCAATAAGAAAATCGATTTTAAATTGCAAAGAAGCTACAGAGTGATTCAATAAGAAAATCGATTTTAAATTGCAAATAAGCTACAGAGTGATTCAATAAGAAAATCGATTTTAACTTGCAAAGAAGCTACAGAGTGATTCAATAAGAAAATCGATTTTAAATTACAAAGAAGCTACAGAGTGATTCAATAAGAAAATCGATTTTAAATTGCAAAGAAGCTACAGAGTGATTCAATAAGAAAATCGATTTTAAATTGCAAAGAAGCTACAGAGTGATTCAATAAGAAAATCGATTTTAACTTGCAAAGAAGCTACAGAGTGATTCAATAAGAAAATCGATTTTAAATTACAAAGAAGCTACAGAGTGATTCAATAAGAAAATCGATTTTAAATTGCAAAGAAGCTACAGAGTGATTCAATAAGAAAATCGATTTTAACTTGCAAAGAAGCTACAGAGTGATTCAGTAAGAAAATCGATTTTAAATTGCAAAGAAGCTACAAGTGATTCAATAAGAAAATCGATTTTAAATTGCAAAGAAGCTACAGAGTGATTCAATAAGAAAATCGATTTTAAATTGCAAAGAAGCTACAGAGTGATTCAGTAAGAAAATCGATTTTAAATTGCAAAAAAACTACAAGTGATTCAATAAGAAAATCGATTTTAAATTGCAAAGAAGCTACAGAGTGATTCAATAAGAAAATCGATTTTAAATTGCAAAGAAGCTACATATGATTCAATAAGAAAATCGATTTTAAATTGCAAAGAAGCTACATATGATTCAATAAGAAAATCGATTTTAAATTGCAAAGAAGCTACAGAGTGCTTCAGTAAGAAAATCGATTTTAAATTGCAAAAAAACTACAAGTGATTCAATAAGAAAATCGATTTTAAATTGCAAAGAAGCTACAGAGTGATTCAATAAGAAAATCGATTTTAAATTGCAAAGAAGCTACAGAGGGATTCAATAAGAAAATCGATTTTAAATTGCAAAGAAGCTACAGAGTGATTCAATAAGAAAATCGATTTTAAATTGCAAAGAAGCTACAGAGTGATTCAATAAGAAATTCGATTTTAAATTGCAAAGAAGCTACAAGTGATTCAATAAGAAAATCGATTTTAAATTGCAAAGAAGCTACAAGTGATTCAATAAGAAAATCGATTTTAAATTGCAAAGAAGCTACAAGTGATTCAATAAGAAAATCGATTTTAAATTGCAAAGAAGCTACAGAGTGATTCAATAAGAAAATCGATTTTAAATTGCAAAGAAGCTACAAGTGATTCAATAAGAAAATCGATTTTAAATTGCAAAGAAGCTACAAGTGATTCAATAAGAAAATCGATTTTAAATTGCAAAAGAAGCTACAGAGTGATTCAATAAGAAATTCGATTTTAAATTGCAAAGAAGCTACAAGTGATTCAATAAGAAAATCGATTTTAAATTGCAAAGAGGCTACAAGTGATTCAATAAGAAAATCGATTTTAAATTGCAAAGAAGCTACAAGTGATTCAATAAGAAAATCGATTTTAAATTGCAAAGAAGCTACAGAGTGATTCAATAAGAAAATCGATTTTAAATTGCAAAGAAGCTACAAGTGATTCAATAAGAAAATCGATTTTAAATTGCAAAGAAGCTACAAGTGATTCAATAAGAAAATCGATTTTAAATTGCAAAGAAGCTACAAGTGATTCAATAAGAAAATCGATTTTAAATTGCAAAAGAAGCTACAGAGTGATTCAATAAGAAAATCGATTTTAAATTGCAAAGAAGCTACAAGTGATTCAATAAGAAAATCGATTTTAAATTGCAAAGAAGCTACAAGTGATTCAATAAGAAAATCGATTTTAAATTGCAAAGAAGCTACAGAGTGATTCAATAAGAAAATCGATTTTAAATTGCAAAGAAGCTACAAGTGATTCAATAAGAAAATCGATTTTAAATTGCAAAGAAGCTACAAGTGATTCAATAAGAAAATCGATTTTAAATTGCAAAGAAGCTACAAGTGATTCAATAAGAAAATCGATTTTAAATTGCAAAGAAGCTACAGAGTGATTCAATAAGAAAATCGATTTTAAATTGCAAAAAGCTACAAGTGATTCAATAAGAAAATCGATTTTAAATTGCAAAGAAGCTACAAGTGATTCAATAAGAAAATCGATTTTAAATTACAAAGAAGCTACAGAGTGATTCAATAAGAAAATCGATTTTAAATTGCAAAGAAGCTACAAGTGATTCAATAAGAAAATCGATTTTAAATTGCAAAGAAGCTACAGAGTGATTCAATAAGAAAATCGATTTTAAATTGCAAAGAAGCTACAAGTGATTCAATAAGAAAATCGATTTTAAATTGCAAAGAAGCTACAAGTGATTCAATAAGAAAATCGATTTTAAATTGCAAAGAAGCTACAAGTGATTCAATAAGAAAATCGATTTTAAATTGCAAAGAAGCTACAAGTGATTCAATAAGAAAATCGATTTTAAATTGCAAAGAAGCTACAGAGTGATTCAATAAGAAAATCGATTTTAAATTGCAAAGAAGCTACAAGTGATTCAATAAGAAAATCGATTTTAACTTGCAAAGAAGCTACAGAGTGATTCAATAAGAAAATCGATTTTAAATTACAAAGAAACTACAGAGTGATTCAATAAGAAAATCGATTTTAAATTACAAAGAAACTACAGAGTGATTCAATAAGAAAATCGATTTTAAATTGCAAAGAAGCTACAAGTGATTCAATAAGAAAATCGATTTTAAATTACAAAGAAACTACAGAGTGATTCAATAAGAAAATCGATTTTAAATTGCAAAGAAGCTACAAGTGATTCAATAAGAAAATCGATTTTAAATTACAAAGAAGCTACAGAGTGATTCAATAAGAAAATCGATTTTAAATTGCAAAGAAGCTACAGAGTGATTCAATAAGAAAATCGATTTTAAATTGCAAAGAAGCTACAGAGTGATTCAATAAGAAAATCGATTTTAAATTACAAAGAAACTACAGAGTGATTCAATAAGAAAATCGATTTTAAATTGCAAAGAAGCTACAAGTGATTCAATAAGAAAATCGATTTTAAATTGCAAAGAAGCTACAGAGTGATTCAATAAGAAAATCGATTTTAAATTACAAAGAAACTACAGAGTGATTCAATAAGAACGTCAATTTTAAATTGCAAAGAAGCTACATGGTGATTCAATAAGAACGTCAATTTTAAATTGCAAAGAAGCTACAGAGTGATTCAATAAGAACGTCAATTTTAAATTGCAAAGAAGCTACATGGTGATTCAATAAGAACGTCAATTTTAAATTGCAAAGAAGCTACAGAGTGATTCAATAAGAACGTCAATTTTAAATTGCAAAGAAGCTACAGGTGATTCAATAAGAACGTCGATTTTAAATTGCAAAGAAGCTACAGAGTGATTCAATAAGAACGTCAATTTTAAATTGCAAAGAAGCTACATGGTGATTCAATAAGAACGTCAATTTTAAATTGCAAAGAAGCTACAGAGTGATTCAATAAGAACGTCAATTTTAAATTGCAAAGAAGCTACATGGTGATTCAATAAGAACGTCAATTTTAAATTGCAAAGAACTACAGGTGATTCCATAAGAACGTCGATTTTAAAGTGAAAAGAAACTAAAAAGTGATTCAGTTAGAACGTCACTTGAAAAAAACCGAGATTAAAAATTCACTCATTCTTAAAGATCTTCTACATGAATCATGATTTTCGAAATTCAATGCTTTAATAATACTGTAATACTGAAAATTACCTAGTGGCATTTTCTCTTTTGTATCCATGTTCGAACCGAAACTCGTTGCAAGATTAGCGTTTAATACAGCAGTCAACATTATTCGATCCATTACAGCTACTGCACTTGAGTAAACACAACCCAAAATATATTTAGTTAATGACCCAGCTGATCAATGAAATTTTACGAATGCAACATGTTTCCTTTGATTCAGCTTTGACAAATATTTGAACATGTATGGTCAGAGTTTCATCAAATATTTGACGAATAACTTTGATAGTGCAATATGCCCCTAAGTAACAATAGGAACCCAGGGACATGTTAGACCGGTGTTATTCACTCCGTCAGTCCGGATCCTTTATGCTTTAGAGTTAGCCCATGTAGAGTACTGAATGTGTGCATCGAGTAGATCAGTGAGAGTAGAATGAACTAGAGATGGGATAGCTAAACCAATCAGCTGCTCTTCTCATCTGCCCCCTCCACATATTTATGTTACTTGAATAAAGTTTATACATTCAAAATTATTATACGAGGGTTGATCAAATATAAACGAGACTGACTTTCTAAAAACTTTTCCGTTGGACATTGAACTCTAAAGGGTGGGGTTTCAGGTAGCCTGGGAGGTTTGGGACGGTCGTAGACGGGCAACATTTCCGTTCGGACCCTTCAGTATAAAACTATACAATGAGTGAGCGTGAAGTGCACGTTTCCGTGGAGCAGAGAATTATTATTAAGTTTTTGGCCAAGGAGGAGGTCAATCCGACTGAAATCTTTCGTAGATTGACGGCTCAATACGGGGACAGGACCCTGTCAAGAGCTCGCGTTTTTGCTTGGCACAAGGAATTCGCCGAAGGACGGGAAGCAGTAGAAAACCTGAAGGCCAAATCACGATCGTCGGCCGGGAAGGTAATGGCCACTGTATTTTTCGACAATCAAGGCGCCTTTCACGTCGATTTCCTCCATCAACGACGCACAATAAATGCACAATATTATTGCGATGTTTTAGAGGCCGCAAAACAGTCTTTTCGTAGGAAAAGGAAATCTAAACCGGCGAGAAACATCATTCTTCTTCACGATAATGCCCGACCACATTCGGCGAACGCTACGAGGCTTAAACTCGATCAAATTGGCTGGGAACCAATGGAACATCCCCCATACAGTCCAGACTTATCACCCTGCGACTATCACCTGTTTGGGCCACTCAAAGAGGCGCTTGGAGGCCAGCGTTTCGAAGACGATTCTGCGGTGGAGACCTTCGTGCTCCAAGGGCTCAATGAACGCCTGAGAACTTTTACGAAGATGGAATTAAAAACTTCCAATCCGGTGGGAAAAATGTGTTACTCGTGCGGGAGACTATGTAGAAAAATAAGTTGTATCAAGAATAATTTGTAAGTAAGCAATAAATTTTTTAAAAAATCTGTCTCGTTTATATTTGATCAACCCTCGTACTAATTAGTCTGCCTATTATGCGATAGATAACTAGACCTAATTGGTTTAATGCAGCCAATAGATACTGTACGTTGTATAAAATGTACGTAGAATATAAGTGTACATGGTATTAAAACAATTAACCCTGATTCCGTGACCTACTTCACGTCAAGTCCATCACCGCACAGAACTATCAAGCAATATCATGTTTTTAACTCAAGCAATGTATGTTTACTCACTGTATTATAAAGCTCTTAGAATGACCTTACTAATTAATTTCAACCTTCTAGTTACTTAAAAAATAAATGTATTGACATTTTCCTTGTAAATTAACTTCATGTTTATATTGCTTTTAATTTGATTTAGTGTTTATCGTCCGTGAGAAATGTAATTAGTGTTGGCCTAATAATTACCTGGCCTATTTTACTACTTGAATTGTCTATTTTGCTACTTAAAGGGCCTATTTTACCATTTGAAAGGTCGATTTTGCTATTTGAATTGTCTATTTTACTGTTTGAATTGTCTATTTTACTATTTAAAGGGCCTATTTTACTACTTGAATTGACTATTTTACTATTTGAATTGCCTGTTTTATTTTTTGAAGGACCTATTTTACTATTTGAATTGTCTATTTTACTATTTTCATGACCCATTTTACTAATTGAAGGGCCTATTTTACTATTAAAGGTCCTATATT
>CM040182.1:8536625-8539125 GCA_022606455.1 Callitettix versicolor
AACGCTTATACCACTCGTAAACTCTTGCTTTCCTCATAACAGACTCACCATGGGCCTTTGTTAACATTTCACACACTTTGTTACACTTTATTCCATTTTTTACGCAAAATTTTTTACAAATTCTTTGATCCATTTCTTTTAACAAACGAAAATCACAGAGCTCATAAAAACACGTCTAACCTTAGTGGCTGTTACAGATAAAGTCAACAATGAAAACAGCTGAAAGTTTTGTCATACTTCAAGGGCATGTATACCAACATAATAAAAAAAATGTTTGACAATCGGATTCTCCATGCCCGCGAAATTTAAAAATTCTCTTTACTTTCTGAACATACCTCGTGCTAGTAATCCAGTGGGATTGCCATAAATGGTTACATTAATTGTGGTGGTCCAATTTTTTGATATGTTGTGTTGGTACACTGTTGAAAAATCCAAGTTTTCCAATTACCGCTAAACCGTGGTCACCGCCGTCTTAAAAAAGGGCTAAATTTTCAGATTTTACCGTATTTTTTTCAAAAAGTCTGCTAAAGAATTTGTCTGACAAAAAATATATTAAACTGGAGCACATCACCCACAATTTGAGACCAAAACGACATTTCCACATCTCGTATTTCTCGAGATTTTCAGAATTTTTCTCAAAACTGTGAAAAATACATATTTTGTTCGCTAGCAAATCGCGAATGGGAAAAATTCACGCTATATTTTGACACAGTATTTCTTAGAACAGTAGAGCTCGCAGTATATTGTTAATTAATTGACCCGCAGGGATGCGGACTAGCTGCACCAATTGAGAGGATTTAGACGTCCCTCGTGGTACCCGAGTCTAACACACACACTTGCAACACTACACTTACGACTTCAACACTTTACACTCACACTAACGTTTAGGAAGGCGATAACCTCAGTGTGCTTTTCGCCTTAAAATAACAACAAAAATCTTATATATTTGCCTGAACGACAACGCTGTGACGCTTTCGCGCCCTTTTTCTCCAATTTAACCGTTAACCTTACTGTTAATTAAAAATGTTACTGGACCAACATTGTTGGGAATTTTGTGCTTCTAAGAAGCGGCCAACATTGTGATTGGAGTAGCGGTCCAGCCAGTATTAGAGGAAATAGCCATACTACACTCGTCATAGTTAAATCGGATGCCGCCATCTTGAAACGGTAGTGAATGGAAAAAATCTTAACGTTCAACGTTCGGGCTTTATACGTAGTACCTCGGTACCAAATTTGAAAACAATGGGACAAACCAAATGCCGAAATGTAGAGTTTAAATTCACACATAGAATACGAATAAGGCTTTTAAACAATAAATAACCAATGAAATTGTTACTTTTTATTGTAAGGAAACATCAGGCTTATAGAACTGAACTAGAAGAACGCGAAAGTTAATTGAGCAGTAACTGTTGGATATTGAGGCTATTCAACGACCATTGAATTATGAAGTGGTTTAGCAAATGCATAAACAACTAATTAACATTCAATTGGTGTTAAATTTATAACATGTCATTATGAAAACGTAATAACGCATAAGAGCATGCGAGTCAATTAGTGTAACAAGTTAATTATTATTTTCGTTTGGACGTTTACACACATTGTTAAGTGCAAAAATCTGTATTTAAAATGAATATTTTAACTTACGAAAATTGAATAATATTTGTCCGTTTTTTCCGCCTCGGTGGCCTAGTTGGTAGCGTACTGGGCTTTCACCCCGATTACCCGGGTTCGATTCCCGGCCAGGGCTTGGCATTTTCATGCGCTATAAATCATCCCATCGTCTGCATTAGCCCAAATGTGCACAATAGTCGGACGATAAACACAAAAAAAATTTGTCCGTTTTTAATCCATTAACTTACACAGTAGATTCGCGTGAAATCTTATTATGATAAATAATATATATTATTTTTAATTTATTCTGGGAAATACAAAAAAAAAATCAGTTTTATTTTCTATGTGTAAACATATTTCAAAGCTAATTTTGAATCACCTTCATCCATTTACCACAATTTCAATACGAATAGGTTCCTGCACCTATTGAGAGGATTTAGATCACGTGACTGTGCAGGCCCAAAAATGGATTTCCTCTTAGAATCAAGCCTCTTACGCTCTGGATGACATGCTTAGGATGACCACTCTTGATGATCCTGAGAGTTTTTAAATGTTTCCTGAAGTGGCAATGTCCAGTAAGCCAAAAATGTGCTCCAGATAACCTCTACTCAACTTGTTAACCAGTTGGTGAGTGTTTTGTTCGTGTGTCTTGTTTTTCCGAGCTTTTCCTCAGTGTAGTCCTGCCAACGTTGGTAACGGTCTTTGGGCCATTTTCTAATGGAGTAGGACAGTGGATTTCGTGACCACGCCAGATCGTTTTGGACACGAGAATGACAGTTTTTGTCGGCATACTCATTACCGGCAACTATTCATTATTGTATGTCTCTAACATACAAGCAGCTTTGTCCTGATTGACAAAGAATCAACTCAGAACAAAAACGACCAGTGA
>CM040182.1:8544125-8546625 GCA_022606455.1 Callitettix versicolor
ACATTAATGCAATTCTAAGATTAATTAACAAATAATTTTAATTAAAAACTGTCTGGAAGGGATAAAAAAATAATGCGAGTGCTGAAGTCAAGTTTGCAAGGTGAACTGGTGAGATGCCTCCCTCGCTCCCCGGAGCTCATCAATCAAGTTGCCCGATGGTCCTTGCCCCCTCACCACCACTCGTTGCCTAGCGCCAATTTTACTGTTACATAATTTGTAATAGAATATGCGTGTAGTAATTACCCTCTTGTAAGTTTATAGTAAGATGTTACCTTTAGAGCTGTTTCGTGATTGTTTCATATACGTCCAAGTTGTAGTTCTCACAAGTTAACGATACAAATATTGTCGAATATTTCTCAGGAAATATATTTTTACAATTGTTTGTCTGTAATATATGCGTCTGTTGTTAATTGAATTATTCTAGGTAATATATGCGTGTATGTGTATATACTTTGTTCTTCGACGACTTTCAGCGCTGACCTTCACGCGTCTAAATCCTCTCAATAGGAGCAGGTAGTCTGCATATACTCGTATGAAACAGTCTTGGTCAAAGTACGTCTTGGGCAAAGTATAGTAACTAAGATATATTTAACTTTGTGATCAGTTATGTAGGATAATGGTGTTATTTGTAATTTTAATATTAATGTATT
Source organism: Callitettix versicolor (assembly GCA_022606455.1). Lineage (NCBI taxonomy): Eukaryota > Metazoa > Arthropoda > Insecta > Hemiptera > Cercopidae > Callitettix > Callitettix versicolor. The sequence goes on from CM040182.1 coordinate 8,544,776, forward strand.
GTTTAAATTATTAATGTACCGTGCATATTATTAAAGAATAGTCTAGTACTTAGCATGTGAAAGGTATATGGATTGGGTATGTAGTACAATGGCGTTATTTAATATTTATGTACTAAACTTATTTATACACATAACCTTAACACAAGTAAATATTAAAATGTAATAACATACATGCTGTAGACTTTCACTCGTGCTTCAACGCTATGTAGGCCTAATATACGTAATGTATAAAACAGGAGTTTATTTATTAATTATTATTATTATTATTATTATTATTATTATTATTATTTTTATTTTTTTTTTTGTGTTTAACGTCCGACTATTGTGCACACTTGGGCTAATGCAGACGATGGGATGATTTATAGCGTATGAAAATGCCAAACCCTGGCCGGGAATCGAACCCGGGTCTTCGGGGTAAAAGCCCAGTACGATATCAACGAGGCCACCGAGGCGGCTCCAAAAAAGAGTTTAACTCTTTACACATGTTTTATGCTCTCGTGAGTTTCTCTATCCAGCCTCATGGTAAAATTTGGTTGCCAGTTGTCACTTCAAAAAAGTATGGGTCAGATTCATGAACTCATTGACAAACACAAAGGAAAAAAATCGGCGAAAATTCTAAAATATTTTTATCGCATTTTACTAAAACTTCGGCCGTGCATGAAGTAACCAAGTTGTAGAAAATTTAAATAGAAATTTACTAACTGTGAATAAGTTTAAATCGTAATTATTTTCTTACATTAAAAAATAAGGAACATTGACTTTAATTATAAATAAGAGACTGTGGCGTATTCAACTAAATGAAACAAAATCAAAGCATGTAAATTTCACCAATCGGAAGATTAAGCAACATTTGCCTGTGATAATCAATTCAGTTCCGATCCCACGTGCAAACACCGCTAAGTACTCGGGAATGACTCTAGATGTTAGACTCAAGTGGAAGGAACATATTAAAAAGAAAAAACAAGAATTAAATATCAAATTAGGAAAAATGTATTGGCTGCTGGGGAGAAATTCCCAGTTATTAATTCATAACAAACCATTATACCGTGCTGAAACCGGTTTGGACATACGGGATTCAACTTCGGGGATGTGCAAAGAAGACCAATATTAATATAATAGACATTCCAGAACAAAGTGCTTCGGTTAGTTAATGCTCCGTGATATGTGAGGATAACCTACACAGAAATCTCAAAGTGGAAGTAGTCAACGAAGAAGTGAAGAAGCACGCAGTGAGGCATGGACGACGCATCTCTAGACATTTACATCCTGAGATGTGCACTTTGCTGGACACCGGTACGGGAGGTAGACGACTGCGCAGAACAAAGTCACTGGACTTAATTGTTAATTGAGAGTAACCAATGGGTTATATCTCTTAAAGTGTTTTTCATAGTAAAACTAAATTACTAAATGAGTAAATCCTCAGTTGTAATGTATATATAAAAAAATAATAAAAATAAGAGACCGAAAAGTGAGTAAAATCTGGATTATTTTTGAGAAATTATGTAGTCTCTCGGGGTTATTTTTGTCGAGTGTTTCGGGTCCTGATGCTTTAGAAACGGTTGTGCAGTTTTGCATTATTTTTTTATTACTGCATACATAAACCACAAAGCGCTTCTGTGTTTCCAAACTTTTAAAAGTTTATTCAATATGTCGGTTGATTCTATAATCTCTACTAGTGTCTAGTGGTTGGTGTTGTAGATTTTGTCAGTAGGTCAACGACCTCAATAGGCGCATCTTGTCGACTCCCTCTCCGGTGGGGGGAGGGAAGATAGATTTAGAGAGAGAGAGAGAGAGAGAGAGAGAGAGAGAGAGAGAGAGAGAGAGAGAGAGATTAGTTTCGTGACAAAATC
>CM040182.1:8551625-8569125 GCA_022606455.1 Callitettix versicolor
TTACTTTAATAATATTCTTCAAATTTTCCTCCGAATATCTTTAGATATAAGAATTACCCTCATACTTATTCCCAAATGTTTTCAAATAGATCATCTAATTATTACTTTAATAATATTCTTGAAATTTTCCTCCGAATATCTTTAGATATAAGAATTACCCTCATACTTATTCCCAAATGTTTTCAAATAGATCATCTAATTATTACTTTAATAATATTCTTCAAATTTTCCTCCGAATAACTTTAGGTATAAGAATTAACCTCATACTTATTCCCAAATGTTTTCAAGTAGATCATGTATTTACTTTAATAATGTTCTTCAAATTTTCCTCCAAATGTCTTTAGATATAAGAATTACCCTCATACTTATTCCCAAATGTTTTCAAGTAGATCATGTATTTACTTTAATAAAGTTCTTCAAATTTTCCTCCGAATATCTTTAGGTATAAGAATTACCCTCATACTTATTCCCAAATATTTTCAAGTAGATCATGTATTTACTTTAATAATGTTTCTCAAATTTTCCTCCAAATGTCTTTAAGTGTAAGAATTACCCTCATACTTATTCCCGAATGTTTTCAAGTAGATCATCTATTTACTTTAATAATGTTCTCAAATTTTCCTCCAAGTGTCTTTAGATATAAGAATTACCCTCATACTTATTCCCAAATATTTTCAAGTAGATCATCTATTTACTTTAATAATGTTCTTCAAATTTTCCTCCAAATGTCTTTAGATATAATAATTACCCTCATACTTATTCCCAAATGTTTTCAAGTTGATCATCTATTTACTTTAATAATGTTCTTCAAATTTTCCTCCAAATGTCTTTAGATATACGAATTACCCTTTCCCCCCGAATGTTTTCAAATAAAAGTTTAATAATGTCCGAATGTTGTCGGACATGTGCCTCTAATCATACATTAAATGGACAAATTTAATAACGTCCCTCATATTTTCCTTCGAATATTTTTAGAAAATGTTTAACCAAAAGTCTTCAGGGGAGAGTTTTAGATGATCCCTCATACTTCTTCCCACATGTATTCAGATGTTTAGTAATGTTCCTAGTATTTCCGCCAAATGAGGACCTCCATTATTCCTTGCAGGTGTTTTCGGATATGAGTTTAAGAGTGTACCTAATACTTCTTTCTACATTTCTTCAGATATCGCTTCATAATCAGCGCCAATGTTAGTAGTCAATATTTTAAGATAGTAGTAGTATTTTTGAAATTTACTTGAAACTTAAAATTAAGTAACTTATTATTTTGAAATACGAATATACTATAATATTTGAACTTAAAATTAAATAACTTAAATAGTTAAATAATTAAATAATACTTAAAATTAAATAACTTAAATACTTAAATAATTAAATAATACTTAAAATTAAATAACTTAAATAATTAAATAATACTTAAAATTAAATAACTTAAATAATTAAATAATGCTTAAAATTAAATAACTTAAATACTTAAATAATTAAATAATACTTAAAATTAAAAATTAAATAATTAAATAATACTTAAATAATTAAATAATTAAATAATGCTTAAAATTAAATAACTTAAATACTTAAATAATTAAATAATATTAAAAATAAATAACTTAAATAATTAAATAATGCTTAAATAAATAACTTAAATAATTAAATAATACTTAAAATTAAATAACTTAAATAATTAAATAATACTTAAAATTAAATAACTTAAATAATTAAATAATGCTTAAAATTAAATAACTTAAATACTTAAATAATTAAATAATACTTAAAATTAAATAACTTAAATAATTAAATAATACTTAAAATTAAATAACTTAAATACTTAAATAATTAAATAATACTTAAAATTAAATAACTTATTAATTTGAAATACGAATATACTATAACATTTGAACTTAAAATTAAATAACTTAAATACTTAAAATTAAATAATACTTAAAATTAAATAACTTATTATTATGAAATACGAATTATTTATAAAAGCACAATATACTTGCTAGCGTTCTCGAACTGCACAATATCGTGAGCCGTTAAAAAAATCTTCATACGTTGTGAAATGGGTAGTTTTTAAATTTTTAATAACGAATGAGTTTTGTCTTCTGTCTAATTTTTCGTATTTTATTTGATTATCAGTTGAAACCACTTAAGGTCATCGCTGATTGGACAGTATTTGATTTGACAAATAATAGTGTTAAGGATCTTCAATCCGCTATTTTAAAATTATGTTTGTTACACCTCTGTATTGGGACACTTGACATAATTTGTCTGTATAAAAACAATCCACGACGTTTCGATTGTGTAGATCAATTCTCGTTTTCAAGTGCCCTACTTGAAACCTAAACATGTGACCAGAACCTAAGGCCATATGCCTAGGCCTATTTTAAGGTACTTAAAAACTAAGAGGAAACAAACACAGGATAAATCCCTGGGTAGGTTGAAACAGAAACAAAACTAAGTCGTACATGTTATCAGGAAACCATAAGTCACAAAAAAAGTACACACAATAGCCGGAAAAAACATACAGGGCAAGTCCCTGAATAGGTTGAAACAGAACAAAACTGTCTTACGCGCTATAAGAAACCTTACAAAAAAAAGATACACAATGTTATCAAACCCTTAGTAGGTTGAAACAGGAACAAAACTAAGTCTTACGCGCTATCAGGAAACCATAACTCACAAAAAAAGATACAACATAGCCGGAAAAAACATACAGGGCAAGTCCCTGAGTAAGATGAAACGAACAAAACTGCCTTACGTGTTATCAGGAAACCATAAGTCACAAAAAAGATACACAATAGCCGACAAAAAACACACAGTGCAAATCCCTGAGTAGGTTGAAACAGGAACAAAACTGTCTTACGCGCTATCAGGAAACCATGTTACAAAAAAAAAAAAACGATACACAATAGCCGACAAAAAACATATAGGGCAAACCCCTTAGTAGGTTGAAACAGGAACAAAACTAAGTCTTACGTGTTATCAGGAAACCATAACTCACAAAAAAAAGATACACAATAGCCGACGAATACCGTATAAGTGCAAGGGTGTTTTCAAGGCAACAGTCAGATTTTTTAAAATATTTTAACGTATACCTAGGCATATAGGCTTATAGTTTTTTTCATATGTAAGATATCTAGGCTCTCGAAACATATTGTTTTTATATACACAAATGATGGCAAATGACGGAATAAACACTAATAATAACAAATATTTCATCATAAACAAATTCAAAAACACAATTGTTAAAAATGTAAATGAGGTGTTATTAGGACAAGCGATTTTTAAACCACATTTTCATGGTAAAGTTACCATTTTATTTTAATCGTTCACCGTTAAACTTCCTTACGTCCGGACGCTCATTTTGTAAACGGTATTAATCAGTGTACCAAGAGCCTAAGAGCGCGGTCGTTTCCCCGGAATATATTTACATTTATTACCATTTTAATGAGCGGTAATCATTAAATGGCTCATACATACAATGTGAATGTATTAATATCATTCAAAATATTAATATATTTTCATTAATCATATATGCTAGTGGGACCGTACGGACCTTCGCAGTTACTGTGACAGGAAAAAAGAAAGAATAATATACAACAATATACCGTAAGAAGTTGAACAGTGTTATAACACTTCTTTATAAACTATGAAATATAGTTGAAATATATATAGCGTATGAAATATGTGGCACTCATAACTTTCATTGTTGGTACGTGAATGAAAAAAACGAATTTTTTTATGAAATCGAGCTATCCGTAGTTGAACGTAAAAAAAGCATGAATTCTGTGAATAAAATAATTCAAATAATACAATTTAATAGTATTTAGTTACTGTAATACACTAATATTTAATTAAATAATTGTATTTTTACATATTTTCTCGAGTAAAAACCAAATAGGAATACTGTTTCTTGTCGGTATGAATAGTTAAAATAGATTTTACAGTTATATTTAATATTTGCATGACCTCTTAATAAAGCAATGTTACGAGGGTGGTCTGAAAAGTTTCCGACCTAACAAAGATACAAGACATTTTTTCAGAATTTTTTTTTTTATTTTTCAACATAGTCTCCTTGTACCTCTACACACTTCTCCCAGCGATGCTCCCATCTCTGTAACCCGTCCAAATATTACTCGGCGTTTTTCTCTGCAAAATAATTGTTCACGAAGGTGATTGCCTCTTCAATTGACGAAAATCTCTGTCCTCCGAGCGCAATTTTTAGATGAGGGAACAAAAAGAAGTCGCTTGGGGCTAGATCTGGTAAGGCGGATGGTCAAGCAGTTCAAACCGTAATTCGTGGATTTTCGCCATGGCAACTGCTGAGGTGTGAGACGGTGCGTTGTCTTGGTGAAACAGGATTTTCTTTTTCTGCAAATGTGGCCGTTTTTCCGCAAGTTCTGACTTCAGCTTGTCAAGTAATGATGCTCCTGTAATGGTTTTTACTTTTTGAAGATAGTCGATTAAAATAACTCCATGACTATCCTAAAAAACAGTCGCTATCACTTTCCCAGCCGAAAAAACAGTTTTTACTTTTTTTGGAGCCGGTTCCCCCTTTGCAGTCCACTGTCTGGACTGTATTTTTGTTTCGGGCGTATAATGGTGTATCCAGGTTTCATCTACAGTAATTAATCGGCGCCAAAACTGGGGTTTATTGCGCCTAAACTGAGCCAACAGAGCATTGGAAATGTTCATTCGAACACGTTTTTGGTCTAACGTGAGCAAACGCGGCACCCAACGCGCGGACAGCTTTCTGATGTCTAAATGTTGATTTAATATGTGACAAACACGTTCTTTTGACATGTTCATAACGTCTGCTATCTCTCTCACTTTAATTCGGCGGTCATCTAGCACTATTTGGTGAACTTTGGCGATGTTTTCGTCGGTAGTTGCAGTTTTTGGACGTCCCGAACGTTCATCGTCTCCCAAGCTCTTACAGCCACGTTTAAATTCAGCTGCCCAAAATTTCACTGTGGTAAATGATGGTGCAGAGTCCCCATATACAGAATCCAACTCATCTTTGATTCGCGTTGGCGTATTGCCTTTCAAAAACAAATATTTAATGACAGTTACTATTAAATTAAGTACAATAAATTGCTAAAGGAAATGGTGTCACTACCACGAGGGTTTACCACCATCCCCACTTAACAGAAGAAGATCAAAGAAGAAGACAGACATCTACTATCCAACACCACCACTACCCCCACGAATCCTACACCTTTTCGTGCACCCAGGGATGACCCTAGGGGTCCCCCGGGGGGCCTGAGCACTTAATGACAGCTCGATACTCGATTTTGTCCATTTTCATAAAAATACTCACATCAACTCAAACGACTGTTACGTAACAACTGCTCGTCCAAAATGGCTGAAATTTTGGTGAGTAACTGTCAACAGATGAACAACGAAATTCGAGTGCTGCCACCGACGAGTGCTGCTGTCTTCATGTTGAGGTCGGAAACTTTTCAGACCACCCTCGTATTTATTATATTTAGGTTATTTAAGACAATACTTTGTTCTACGCTCGTATTAAAAACTATAATCTACAAAATTAATGACTGAATTATAATATTTAAATGTTTACAAATAAAACCTACTATAACCGGATTTTACATTACATATTTGCATTAAGCTGCAAATTAATTAAACTGTAGTATTTACCGTTTACTAAATGCGATCTTTGTTTAATAACATTAATACATTAGAACTTAGCTATTCTACTTTCAATATTGAGTTGTTGAGTAATTAAGGGATACATAAATAACTTAAATATTACTTACAAAATTTCTTCTAGCAATCAGCTGTTTTGGTACACACACAATTCCTACATTGTGCTGCACTCTTAACAATTAAAATTTGCAATTTAACGCAACGAGGGCTGTTTAGTGCAAATATATTGAGGTGCAATCTACGAATGCATTTAAATTGTTAATCGAAGATAAACATTTTCCAAACGATACACGATACATCGTGCACTGTTCAAATTGCCTGGAAAGTTTGTGAAGAATATACTGCATTGATAATATAATAAAAGATTTGCACTGTTCTATAAACTCAAGATGTAAATTTCCATTCATTAACTAAATACTCGGAAAATATATTTCAGCATTTATTCGAATACCTTGTTTGCAGATCTTATCATGAATTCAAGTGAAAAGCAAGTTGCTCTATTCTTCTCAGAATACTGTTGTTCCCAATCTTCTAGGTCACTCTGTACACAAACTTATAACGTCACTCGGTGATGGATTCTCTATTGCATGACTTACTCGTTCCATTGCAAGTGGCCTAATAATTTATAAAAACAATGTTTCACGCTTTCTTGACAGTGAGTCATAGAGACATAAAAACCAAAATTTTACTATCATAATCAGCATTAAAATCTGCATATATTAGCATTATAAATTTTCAAATTACTTCGAAAATAAGAAAATTAACCTTTAGGTCCGTCGGAATTTTTTTTTAATTTTAAAGGGTTTTGAAACTTCAAAGTGCTAATTTATGCGGATTTTTACGCTAGTTACTATGGGGAAATCGGATTTTCAAACAAATTTAAGAAAAAAATTAATGAATTTTTAACGAGTTGAAGTGACCGCTATTTTGAAACTGTTGAACTCATTTTTCTCTTTAAAGAAACTGTAGCAGCTAAGAACATATTGATTTTTGCGCCAAGTTTGAATTAAATCAGCACACACACACAAACACACCACACACACACACACACACACACACACACACACACACACACACACACACACACACAAACAAACACACACACACTCACAAACACACACAAAAACATACACACAAACACAAACACACACACAAACACAAACACACACACAAAACAACAAACACACACACAAACAACACACAAAAAAACACACAACACACACAACACAACACACACACACACACACACACACACAGACACACACACACACACACACACACACACACAACACACACACAACAAACACACACACACACACAAGCACAACACACACACACACACACACACACACACACACACACACACACACACACAAACACAACGCACACACACACACACACACACACACACACACACACACACACACACACACACACACACAACACACACACACACACACACACACACACACACACACACACACACACACACACACACACACACACACACACACACACACACACACACACACACACACACACACACACACACACACACACACACACACACACAAACACACACACACACACACACACACACACACACACACACACACACACACACACACACACACACACACACACACACACACACACACACACACACACACACACACACACACTATTCCTTCAATTGTTAAAACTAGAGAAAGAGCGCACCAATTAGAATAAACTATTGTGTACGGAAGATACGATTAGATGCGCCTTCAGTAAAGCCTGGGCAGAAATGTATTAGTCTAACGTAGTGTTAGAGCCCGAGATACGCGTGCACTGCTAACCAATCGGAAGTGAGCATTGGTTGATGGGAGTGAATTAGATTTCGCAGGCTTAAGCTGTTTCCAAGCCGATACCCCGCAGGGGGTGCATACTAGCTGCACCTATTGAGAGGATTTAGACGTCCCTCGCGGTACCCGAGTCTACATATACTTACACTTGCAACACTACACTTATTACTTTAACACTTTACACTCACACTTACATTTAGGGAGGCGATAAATAGCCTCAATGTGATTTTCGCCTTAAAATAACAACAAAAACAACAAAATCCAAGCCGGTAGAGAAGTTCGAGGATTTTTATCGTGGTTGTTTAGTTGTCAGAAAGCGGAACTAGGTTGTGTAACTTAGTTCCTATGTTGTTTAGGCGATTACATCCATAATCATTTATAATTTCCAGTAAACTCTTGTGACCGATCATATCAAAAGTTTTAACAATGTCTAAAAAAATTCCACTCTTGTTTTCTCTCATTTAAACCGTCAGTAACTCCTAAATAAAATGTGAGAACAGTCTACCTTTCATACATTAAATATATTTAATATACATTAATTAAATTAATCATATACATTAAATTAATCATACATTAATTTTATTTGAAATATGAAATGCCCTGGATATATAACGATTGTTGATAGCAAACAACTTGTATAAAATTACCAATACAAACAGTATGCACTTTTCTGCAGCAGCTTCTATTTACCTTTCTCAACACCAAACTTCATAAATTTATTTTCTGTTATACACTTTACGAAACCACTCAGTCGAACAAATTGTTTTCCCCATAATTTATAGATTTTATGCTTAGCGGAAACTTGAATTTCACGTGCAAACTTGCCTTTCTACACTAAAAGGTATTAAAGTAAATATATAATGTAAATGGAATATAAAGTGGTGTTTAACAAGGATTATTTAAGTTTGCTAATTGCTTCGTCAATGAAAATACAAACAGTACTGAAGTAAGTGAATTATTAAATTGAAACGTTTTATTAGCTCAATGATTAATTATGTACGAGGTGAGTTCAGAAAGTAACGAGAATTTTTTAATTTCGCGGGCTTGGAGAGTCCGATTGTCAAACATTTGTTTTATTGTGTTGTTATACATGCCCTTGAAGTATGATAAAACTTTCGGCTGTTTTCATTGTTGGCTTTGTCTTTGACAGCCACTAAGGTTAGACGTGTTTTTATGAGCTCAGAGATTTTCGTTTGTTTAAAGAAATGGATCAAAGAATTTGTATCAAATTTTACGTAAAAAATTAAATAAAGTGTAACAAAGTGGGTGAAGTATTAACAAAGGCCTATGGTGAGTCTGCTATGAGTAAAGCAAGAGTTTACGGGTGGTATAAGCGTTTCCAAGAAGGCCGTGAAGACGTTGAAGATGACGAACGCCCTGGACACCCCAGTACATCAACAACCGATGAAAACGTGGAAAAAGTGAAAGAAATGGTTATGAACAATCGCCGAATCACAATTAGAGAGGTCGCTGATGATGTTGGAATATCGATTAGATCATTTCACGACATTGTTTCCAATGTTTTGTGTATGAAACGCGTGGCAGCAAAATTCCTTCCAAAATTGTTGAATTTTGAACAAAACAGCGGTGAATGGAAGTTGCTCAGGAGTCACTAAATGAAGTTAACGACGATGCAGAATTACTGAAATGTATTATAATAGGTGACGAAACATGGGTTTACGGACATGACGTCGAAACTAAGGCTGAATCAACCCAGTGGAGGCATTCTGGCTCGCCAAAACCGAAAAAGGATCGACAAGTGCGGTCGAACGTGAAGGTTATGTTCGTTATTAATGGCATAGTGCATCATGAATTCCTGCCACCAGGTGAAACGGTCAATAAGGAGTACTACCTACAAGTTCAACGCCGTTTGCGTGAAGCAATCAAAAAAAAAAAAAAACGCCAGGATCTGACGAAAAACAATTCATGGCTTTTGCACCACGATAATGCACCAGCTCATACTTCATTGCTTGTTCGTGAATTTTTGGCGAAAAACAGTACTGTAACGATTCCCCAGCCTCCATATTCGCCAGACATGGATCCGTGTGACTTTCTCCTATTTCCAAAAATAAAGAGAACCTTAAAGGGCAGTCGTTTTACAGCTGTAGATGACATTAAAAGCGCATCGCTGAAAGAACTAAAGGCTATCTCAAAGATCGAGTTTGAGAAGTGTTTCGAGGATTGGAAGAAGCGCTGGCAAAAGTGCATAATCTCCAGTGGGGACTATTTTGAAGGCGACAACAACAATGTAGAAGAATAAATAAATATTTTGTTCAAAAAATTAAAATTCTCGTTACTTTCTGAACACACCTCTATTTTAATTTTCCCACTTATTCTTGTTACAAGCGATTTAAGCAGAAATTAAATAATGTCTAATCTTACTTTGTAATAATAAATAATTTTTAAACTTCGTTTTTAGGACAAAATTTGTTATATTATTAAAATTAAAATTTTACGGAAGATACGTCTGTAGTTTCACAAAACTAGTAATTTGTTGTGAATTTGGATAGGAAGTTAATAACTTAATAGTGTGGGATATGCGAGTCGAGTCTGAAAGACAAGAACTTTTAACAATATCCAGCCATTGTTAAAGATTGTTAAAGCCATTGTTAAAACATTGTGAAAATTTTATTCGACAGTTAAAAACTAAAATTAAAATACACCGTTAAGTGATACGCGAATAAAACAAAAGTATTTGAGAATATTAAATTTTAACTTGGTATTATTTACAAGCGGCATCATAAGGAGCTCTTAACCTTATCAAGCAACTCCCCTCTATTCCTCGTATTGATTGAGCCGTCAAAATGCACTCAAGTATGTCCACAATTCTCACGCAACATTGCAATAAAACTAATTTTCAAAGAAAAACATTTATCTTTGTTACTTCATCTTCTTTTAATATCCCAAAATAGCCCGTGAAGATATCGTATCGTTATCTTCCGGTAGACTATATTGCTTCATTTCGGTATTAAAGGTTCGCTGTTGTTTATTTGGACAGGAAGTTATTAACCTAATAAAATCTATTTTGAAATAGTTGTGTTACGACAAAACAGCAGATTATAACCCTCTTTCCGGACGACCAATCTGTAATGGTACATTCAGAGATCTAGCTGGCAAGATGGCCGCTCTGTCCACGCGAACTGTACAGTCGCGGCGGTCACTGCAGTCAGGAAGGTCACTGCCCACTAAATCTACAGATTTGACTGTATCACTCTGAAATATACAGGAAAAGTGTTTTAGCTTTGGAAGTTCCGGATTGATTGGTTTAGTTGAAAGAGTCTCTCTAGGCTCTGCAGTGGAGACTGGTGGCGCCAGTTCGGAAAAAAAGCACTAACGCGGCGAAACTGCGCGGACTCGCACTCTTCACTGTTGGACACTTGTGGTCGCTTGCTGCACTAGTTGAAAAGTGAGGCAGACAGTCCGTATAGGCCGGTTAGACCCCGACCTGGCTGCATTTTATTTGTTTAAACAAGTGATTGATGATAATTTTAATCTTGAATGGTTTTAAAAAGCAGAGTTGAGTAACATACGTTAAATAATTAATTTCATAATGCCTACGTTTTATACGTCATTTGTTGAAAAACAAAGTATAAGAGTAATAGTAGTTCAAAGAACATTAGTCCTCGCAGTGTATTCTTAGTTAATTGCCTGGCCACCGCATCGCGACAGCGCTGTTTCCCGCTCGAAACATTTCCCGCCATTTTAACAGGTAACCGTAAAGTATAAGAACAATTTTACTATGCCAACTTTATTAGTAACTTCACGCTCTATGTTCGTGAAAAGGTCAACATTTTGAAAGGATGAGCCATTCAACTGATATTACAGGAAATAACCAGCAATTATTTTAATATTCTTCTTCTTTTCTGCTAGGATAATGGTTCTTTATCACTGTGTTCAGTATAATGGTCTGTCTTCCCTAGCTTCGTCAATTCTACTTTCGTTGACGCGTTTCGGAAAACCTCCATCTTCAGACTATTATACTGTACACAGAAATAACCAGCACACTATTCACCTTTAAATGAATGGTCGCCACCTTTAAACTGAAGTGAATGATGAAAGGAAAGCTCGCATTTGGCCTTTGTACAAACAAATCTCAAAACAACTGGTCAATGCGTTTGGTCAAAACTGCGCAACAAACACACGAACCTGGTTATATGCGCTTATACATCCAGAGCGTATTTAAATAGATTACAAAAAATTGTAATACACGACCACTTTTGGTCGCTTGCTGCGCTAGTTGAAAAGTGAGCCAGAAGGTCGGTACATTCAGACTCAGGCCCTTAGGATCGATTTTTTTGCATTTACTTGTTTAAACAAGTGATTGCTGATCATTTTAATTTTGGATGATTTTAGAAAGTAGATTAGAGTAATTTCACGTACGACATTATTAGTCGTTTCCCATTTACTTGGCGAATTTGGTTCAGCCTTTTTGGTAAGATCCAGAGCCGGAATTGAAATGAGAAATGATCTATAAAATAGGCGTCAAATGCTTTATTTTTGAGGCGTAGTTAAATTTGAATCTACGCTAAAACGTATCACGCTCGCTTACAAAATTTCAGTCACTTGATTCTAACTCGACTTTAGTAACAGCTTAAACAAGAAAGATCGTAATTTTTTTCTTCGTGATTTTAAAAATCCGATTTTCCACTCGTAATCAGCGTTCAAAACTGTATAAATTAGCATTTTGAATTTTCAAAAACAGTGGAATTTAGTAAATGTTTTCACGACTGTCAGCGTTTTTTCGTATTTACAATGTAATTTGAAAGTTTAAAATGCAAATATACGAAGATATGGTAAAATCATAATTTCAAAAAATCGTAAGCGAATTTATGCATATTCGCTATTTCATGGTTCAGATATTTTTCGCTCCCTGTATTTATATCTATAAATCGGTTACTGTTACTACTTAGTCATTGAAGGAAAAAGGAACAAAGCTTGGTTCCTGTAAAGGCTTCTTGTTCGGGGGATATGGGTATATTACTAAGCCGCCTCGGTGGCCTTTCACCCCGAGGACCCGGGTTCGATTCCCGGCGAGGGCTTGGCATTTTCATACGTTATAAATCATCCCATCGTCTGCATTAGCCCAAGTGTGCACAATAGTCGGACGTTAAAAAAAAAAAAAAAAAAAAAAAAAAATTGTGTTTACGGAAATCTGATTATAAACTCTCTGAACAGATTTACAGAGAAAAATTTAAAAGCAGATAGTGCAGAAGATTTAGCTCATGGTGCAAAAAATACAGGGGAGCACGAAATTATCCAAATTTTGATTCGGTATTAAGTTTTTGGCGTGACAACATACGCGTATCATGAATGTTTGGCCGCCTCGGTGGCCTAGTTCATAGCATACTAGGCTTTCACCCCGAGGACCCTGGTTCTATTCCCGGCGAGGGCTTGGCATTTTCATACGCTATAAATCATCCCATCGTCTGCATTAGCCCAAGTGTGCACAATAGTCGGACGTTAAAAAAAAAAAAAAAAAAAAAAAAAAAAAAAAAAAAAATATATATATATATATATATATATATATATATATTAAATACCCGTATTACTTTTAACCAACTATTAAATACACTTTACATTTAGAAATTCATAAAACCACTATTGCTTCTTTGTTCATTGTTAGCAAGTAAATATACAAACAACGAAAGTAGTGACAAAAGCGCAGTTAACATTTCAATTTAAAAATTTTTTTCTACAATGCACAAATATCGGCGTGCATTCTACACAAAGTTAACACATTTTTTACCAAACGAGAAAAATTATCTAACAGGTATATTTAACAAATGCTCAACGTCCTCCTGTTTGAAGAGCCACCCCTCACCTCTCTCATAAATAATGTCAGTGGCGCTGCGCATTTCGTATGTTCACGCAGAATATTAAACAATTTCACCCGAGGAAACAAAAGCTTGTTATAAATAAAAATATGTTTTATGTTGTTTACAACGTTTTTTCTAAGTGACTACTTCTTATCGCGGGGTATGGGTGTATATTTTGCACGGGGAAAATTCAGCTTTCCGTCATGGAACGCTCTAATTTTTGTTTAGTTAATAATAAAATATTTTTGAAGTGAAAAGTTTGTATGGTTGACAAAACATGGTTATAAACATTTGCTTTCGCGTCACGCTTGAATCCGTAATTCATACCTCACAGCATATATTGTTCTTGTGTACTGTATATCTAGACTGGAAGTGACTGCTTCTAAACAGCTGATTTCGCACAATAGCTTCAATATAATTTTAATTGAGGTTATGTTTA
Organism: Callitettix versicolor; assembly: GCA_022606455.1. NCBI lineage: Eukaryota > Metazoa > Arthropoda > Insecta > Hemiptera > Cercopidae > Callitettix > Callitettix versicolor. The sequence continues at coordinate 8,565,389 of CM040182.1, forward strand.
TTGTTTTTGTTAATTTTAAAAATGTGTATTTTCTAAATTTATGTAGTTAAATTATTTAATGACATCAATTTTTGAATGCCATAAATCACAAATATTATATCATTGTACTTGACAGTATAACTTGTCAAAAGTAGTGTTATAAACTGATTAATTATAAAAGTCCCTTATATAGCCAAAAACGCTCAAATTTATAGTCTGTGATAGTTTCAGTTAATATTTAAGTTGTGTACCTACACACACGCGAAATATAATACGAAAATAATTTTCAAGAGTTGCCCTTTCCTGCATGCATCTATATTTTTATAAAATAATTAAATCATAATAGTGAAAAAGTACACAGTCAGGCGTGCCGAAAGTAGTCACTTCTGTCGGCCCGTCCTGCACTGCCTAAGTTTTTTATTTCACAAATAGAATAAGACAGAATCCGTCGCAGTAAAATTTATGACTTTTAATGTATCACTTAAAAACAATTCGTTCCCGCAGGGGGTACAGACTAGCTGCACCTATTGAAAGGATTTAGACGTCCCTCGCGGTACCCGAGTCTAACACTTACACTATACTTACAACTTTAACACTACACTCACACTTACATTTAGGGAGGCGATAATAGCCTCAATGTGCTTTTCGCCTTAAAATAAAATAAAAAAAAAAACAAAAAACATTTCGCGCAAGTACACTTTTATGGTAGCGGTAGTTCAAACTTTCCAAACATGAATACATAAAAAATTACAATTACAAAATTACAATAATTGTATTTTTTACATATATTGTATTTCCATGTTGTAAACTCATGGAAAACTGTAAAAATAGTTTTTATAAAAAAAAACTATAAAAAATAGCCGCCTCGGTGGCCTAGTTGATACCAACCGCCTCGGTGGTACTAGGCTTTCACCCCGAGGACCCGGGTTCGATTCCCGGCCAGGGCTTGGCATTTTCATACGCTATAAATCATTCCATCGTCTGCATTAGCCCAAGTGTACACAATAGTCGGACGTTAAAAAAAAAATCTATGTTGTAAAATAAAAAAAGTGTTAGTTTATGGGTGCTAATAAAATTTGTTAGTTATTAGAATTTCGTTTTAATTATGAAGAACTCTACAGCTTTATTTCATAAAAAAAACCATTATTTTTCTAAAATAAGGGTACAAAAAGAAGAGTATAGATATATTTTTTGAAGATGGAGGTTCTCCGAAACGCGTCAACAAAAGCAGAATCGACGAAGCTAGGGAAGGCAGATCATTATACTCAACGTAATGACAATAATCCTAGCAGAAAAGAAGAAGAATATAAAAAGAAGTACAAAAAGAACTGATAGCGAACTACAGTCTTTCTAATATCAATATAAACAGGTAAAAGTTCTGGGAAAATATAACTTTGTTGGTTTTCACATCTCCCGTATGCACAACGTCTCTTAAGGAAATCGAAAATACTTTGTACCTGCATCAAAGTGTAACGAAACGTTTAAGACTTAACCAACAGCAAACGTCTTCCTTTAGCCTTTAGCCTTTAGCCAAGCAAATACTTTGCATCGTTAACATTTTCCACATGTTCTAATTTATAAACTATTTTTTAGGAAACTGTTATACCCTTAGCAGAATTAAAGCAAATAGCAAACTTTGTGCAGAATAATGCAATTTGTAAGTGTAAAACATACAACTAGTAGATCGTATGCAGAAAATTTATGCAACTGGAATACTTTGTGCGTAATAGAAGATCGTATGTATAATAAGTGGAATTAATAAAATCTGTTCGCTGTATGTGTAGAGAATTGACCCTATGCAGAATATACAACTAATTGATCATGTGCAGAATATATAAAAATAATTGACCGTGTGCAGAATATGTATAACTAACTAACCCTGTGCAAAATATACAACTAATTGACCAGAATATATATCAAACTAACTAACCCTGTGCAGAATATATAAAAATAATTGACCGTGTGCAGAATACACAACTAATTGACCCTATGCAGAATATATAAAAGTAATAGACCATGTGCAGAATATATAAAACTAACTAACCCTGTGCAAAATATACATCTAATTGACCAGAATGTATATATAAAACTAACTAACCTTGTGTGCAGAATATACAAAAATAATTGACCGTTTGCAGAATATACAATTAATTGACCCTGTGCAGAATATATACAAATAATGGACCATGTGCAGAATATATAAAACTAACTAACCCTGTGCAAAATATACAACTAATTGACTAGAATATGTATAAAACTAACTAACCCTGTGCAGAATATATAAAAATAATTAACCTTGTTCAGAATATACAACTAATTAACCCTGTGCAGAATATACAAGTAATTGACCATGTATATAATATATAAAACTAACTAACTCTGTGCAGAATATATAAAAATAATTGACCGTGTGCAGAATATACAACTAATTGACCATGTGCAGAATATATAAAACTAACTAACCCTGTGCAAAATATACATCTAATTGACCAGAATGTATATATAAAACTAACTAACCTTGTGTGCAGAATATACAAAAATAATTGACCGTTTGCAGAATATACAATTAATTGACCCTGTGCAGAATATATACAAATAATGGACCATGTGCAGAATATATAAAACTAACTAACCCTGTGCAAAATATACAACTAATTGACCAGAATATATATAAAACTAACTACTCCTATGCAGAATATATAATAATAATTGACCGTGTGCAGAATATACAACTAATTGACCATGTCCAGAATATACAACTAATTGATCATGTGCAGAATATATAAAACTAAGTAACCCTTTGCAGAATATACAACTAATTGACCATGTGCAGAATATATAAAACTAACTAACCCTGTGCAGAATATATACAAATAATTGACCATGTGCAGAATATATAAAAATAATTGACCGTGTGCAGAATATACAATTAATTAACCCTGTGCAGAATATATAAAACTAACTAAACCTGTACAAAATATACAACTAATTGACCATGTGCAGAATATATAAAACTTACTAACCCTGTGCAGAATATATATATTAATAATTGACCATGTGCAGAATATATAAAAATAATTGACCGTGTGCAGCATATACATCTAATTGACCATGTGTATAATATATAAAACTAACTAACCCTGTGCAGAATATATACAAATAATTGACCATGTGCAGAATATATACAAATAATTGACCGTGTGCAGCATATACAACTAATTGACCATGTGTATAATATATAAAACTAACTAACCCTGTGCAGAATATATACAAATAATTGACCATGTGCAGAATATATAAAAATAATTGACCGTGTGCAGCATATACATCTAATTGACCATGTGTATAATATATAAAACTAACTAACCCTGTGCAGAATATATACAAATAATTGACCATGTGCAGAATATATAAAAATAATTGACCGTGTGCAGCATATACAACTAATTGACCCTGTGCAGAATACATAAAACTAACTAACCCTGTGCAGAATATACTCTGTAAAGATATTAATAAAAGCTTTGTTTCTCGATAACACTGAGTTCCACAGGTTTTTTGTTTTGCTTTTTTTAAAATACATATGACGTTTCACTAACAGATTATATTTTTTTACAGGTCGGTGCTTCTCTGATAGCAGTCAAGTAAGTTAAAATCTGCTCTACTTTCTGTTTGCTTTCGTTTTGCCAGTTCTATACGTGGCAAAGGGTACATTCAGCCACTCGCCTGTTTTCGTATTTGCTTCTCTGCGAAACATGTGT
>CM040182.1:8579125-8601625 GCA_022606455.1 Callitettix versicolor
ATTGTTATTACACATTTATTTTATATTTTACTATTAGTAATTTTCTTTTTAGTTTCCATCAGTCTGTTGATAAAACGGAAGAACAGCTTTTTCATATATTTATATTGTTATTAAACATTTATTTTATATTTAATTTCCGCTTGAGTGTCCATCAGTCTGTTGATAAAACAGAAGAACAGAATTTTCATAATTTATATTATTATTAAACATTTATTTCACGATTTGTAATTTCCGCTTGAGTGTCCATATGTATAAAAACTATAATAAAACTATGGATAAGCTATGTATCCATAAAAACTATGGATAAGCTTGAGTGTCCTCAAGCTTATCCATATGCTTGAGTGTCTGTTGATAAAACAGAAGAGCAGCATTTTCATACATTTATATTGTTATTAAACATTTATTTTATATTTTACTATTAGTAATTTTCTTTTGAGTTTCCATCAGTCTGTTGATAAAACGGTAGAACAGTGTTTTTCATAATTTATATTATTATTAAACATTTATTTCACGATTTGTAATTTCCGCTTGAGTGTCCATCAGTCTTTTGATAAAACGGAAGAACAGCGTTTTTCATACATTTATATTGTTATTAAACATTTATTTCACGATATTTAATTTCCGCTTGAGTGTCCATCAGTCTTTTGATAAAACGGAAGAACAGAATTTTCATACATTTATATTGTTATTACACATTTATTTTATATTTTACTATTAGTAATTTTCTTTTTAGTTTCCATCAGTCTGTTGATAAAATGGAAGAACAGCGTTTTTCATCATTTGTAATATTATTAAATATTTATTTCACGATTTGTAATTTCCGCTTGAGTGTCCATCAGTCTTTTGATAATATTTATTTCACGATTTGTAATTTCCTTGAGTGTCCATCAGTCTTTTGATCAGAAGAACAGAATTTTCATACATTTATAGTTATTAAACATTTATTTTATATTTTACTATTTGTAATTTTTTAAAGTTTCCATCAGTCTGTTGATAAAACGGAAGAACAGCGTTTTTCATACATTTATATTGTTATTAAACATTTATTTCATGATATTTATCCATCCGTCTGTTGATAAAACAGAAGAACAGAATTTTCATACATTTATATTGTTATTACACATTTATTTTATATTTTACTATTAGTAATTTTCTTTAGTTTCCATCAGTCTGTTGATAAAACGGAAGAACAGCTTTTTCATATATTTATATTGTTATTAAACATTTATTTTTATTTAATTTCCGCTTGAGTGTCCATCAGTCTGTTGATAAAACAGAAGAACAGAATTTTCATAATTTATATTGAGATTTGTAATTTCCGCTTGAGTGTCCATAAAACAGCTATGTATCCATAAAAACTATGGATAAGTTGAGTGTCCTCAAGCTTATCCATACAGTGTCTGTTGAAGAAGAGCAGCATTTTCATACATTTATATTGTTATTAAACATTTATTTTATATTTTACTATTAGTAATTTTCTTTTGAGTTTCCATCAGTCTGTTGATAAAACGGTAGAACAGCGTTTTTCATAATTTATATTATTATTAAACATTTATTTCACGATTTGTAATTTCCGCTTGAGTGTCCATCAGTCTTTTGATAAAACGGAAGAACAGCGTTTTTCATACATTTATATTGTTATTAAACATTTATTTCACGATATTTAATTTCCGCTTGAGTGTCCATCAGTCTTTTGATAAAACGGAAGAACAGCGTTTTTCATACATTTATATTGTTATTAAACATTTACTTTATATTTTACTATTAGTAATTTTTTTAGAGTTTCCATCAGTCTGTTGATAAAACAGAAGAACAGCGTTTTTCATAATTTATATTATTATTAAACATTTATTTCACGATTTGTAATTTCCGCTTGAGTGTCCATCAGTCTTTTGATAAAACGGAAGAACAGCGTTTTCATACATTTATATTGTTATTAAACATTTATTTTATATTTTACTGTTAGTAATTTTTTTAGAGTTTCCATCAGTCTGTTGATAAAACAGAAGAACAGCGTTTTTCATACATTTATATTGTTATTAAACATTTATTTTATATTTTACTATTATTAATTTTCTTTTGAGTTTCCATCAGTCTGTTGATAAAATGGAAGAACAGCGTTTTTCATACATTTATATTGTTATTAAACATTTATTTTATATTTTACTATTATTAATTTTCTTTTGAGTTTCCATCAGTCTGTTGATAAAATAGAAGAACAGCGTTTTTCATACATTTATATTGTTATTAAACATTTATTTTATATTTTACTATTATTAATTTTCTTTTGAGTTTCCATCAGTCTGTTGATAAAATGGAAGAACAGCGTTTTTCATACATTTATATTGTTATTAAACATTTATTTTATATTTTACTATTATTAATTTTCTTTTGAGTTTCCATCAGTCTGTTGATAAAATGGAAGAACAGCGTTTTTCATACATTTATATTGTTATTAAACATTTACTTTATATTTTACTATTAGTAATTTTTTTAGAGTTTCCATCAGTCTGTTGATAAAACAGAAGAACAGCGTTTTTCATACATTTATATTATTATTAAACATTTACTTTATATTTTACTATTAGTAATTTTTTTAGAGTTTCCATCAGTCTGTTGATAAAACAGAAGAACAGCGTTTTTCATACATTTATATTGTTATTAAACATTTATTTCACGATTTGTAATTTCCGCTTGAGTGTCCATCAGTCTTTTGATAAAACGGAAGAACAGCGTTTTTCATACATTTATATTGTTATTAAACATTTACTTTATATTTTACTATTAGTAATTTTTTTAGAGTTTCCATCAGTCTGTTGATAAAACAGAAGAACAGCGTTTTTCATACATTTATATTATTATTAAACATTTATTTCACGATTTGTAATTTCGCTTGAGTGTCCATCAGTCTTTTGATAAAACGGAAGAACAGCGTTTTTCATACATTTATATTGTTATTAAACATTTACTTTATATTTTACTATTAGTAATTTTTTTAGAGTTTCCATCAGTCTGTTGATAAAACAGAAGAACATCGTTTTTCATAATTTATATTATTATTAAACATTTATTTCACGATTTGTAATTTCCGCTTGAGTGTCCATCAGTCTTTTGATAAAACGGAAGAACAGCGTTTTCATACATTTATATTGTTATTAAACATTTATTTTATATTTTACTGTTAGTAATTTTTTAGAGTTTCCATCAGTCTGTTGATAAAACAGAAGAACAGCGTTTTTCATACATTTATATTGTTATTAAACATTTATTTTATATTTTACTATTATTAATTTTCTTTTGAGTTTCCATCAGTCTGTTGATAAAATGGAAGAACAGCGTTTTTCATAATTTATATTGTTATTAAACATTTATTTTATATTTTACTATTATTAATTTTCTTTGAGTTTCCATCAGTCTGTTGATAAAATAGAAGAACAGCGTTTTTCATACATTTATATTGTTATTAAACATTTATTTTATATTTTACTATTATTAATTTTCTTTTGAGTTTCCATCAGTCTGTTGATAAAATGGAAGAACAGCGTTTTTCATACATTTATATTGTTATTAAACATTTATTTTATATTTTACTATTATTAATTTTCTTTTGAGTTTCCATCAGTCTGTTGATAAAATAGAAGAACAGTGTTTTCATACATTTATATTGTTATTAAACATTTATTTTATATTTTACTATTATTAATTTTCTTTTGAGTTTCCATCAGTCTGTTGATAAAATAAAAGAACATTGTTTTTCATACATTTATATTGTTATTAAACATTTATTTTATATTTTACTATTATTAATTTTCTTTTGAGTTTCCATCAGTCTGTTGATAAAATGGAAGAACAGCGTTTTCCATAATTTATATTGTTATTAAACATTTATTTCACGATTTGTAATTTCCGCTTGAGTCCTCTGTCGATAAAACGTTTTGTACCTCTGTCGATAAAACGTAAAGCCTCTTCAACAGATCATATTTTGTGCGAGGAAACGGGAAAAGAAAATTGTAAACGCACATTGTTCTATCCTGCCAGTATTTAATGCAGCCCTTTATCCTCTATCCTCCCTTGAAAGCAATGCAGGCATTATCGACACGTACCTAATAGTATATACAGTAAAGCCTATTTAGCTGCCACTTCAGAGTTAATACAATTACCTGTGTTTAACTCTTCCGTCTAATTTACTGGGATAGGCCTATCGCTAAGTTTGTCTGGCGTAATTATTTCTTAACGGCTTAGCTAGTTCCAGCGTTTAACGATTTTACGATGTAATTATTCGTGCTTAAAATAAGTGCTTCGGTAATAGTTTTGTGAATTTTTGTTAGCGAACTTCCATTGGAAAATGAGGTATTGCAGCGTCGTTATGTTAAGACCCAGACCCGAGACCTTAGATGAGCGGCAATTCTGATCTCTAAATGACGTTTTGACTGGTTGTTAAAATTTATATTTAATGAATATACGATATATATATATATATATATATATATATATATATATATATATATATATATATATATATATATATATATATATATATATATATATATATATATATATATGTATAGGTGTGTGTATATATATATATATATATATATATATATATATATATATATATATATATATGATATGTATGTGTGTGTGTGTATGTGCGTGTGAGTGTGCGCACACCTGTGTATGTACGCGCGTGCGTGTGTGCGCACACCTGTGTGTACGCGCGCGAGTGTTTATGTGTGTGTGTGTGTGTGTGTGTGTATGCGCGCGCGCGCGCGCGTGTGTTCGCACACCTGTGTGTATGTGCGTGCTTGTGTGTGCGCACACCTCTGTGTATGTGCGCGCGCGTGAGTATGTGTGTGTGTGTGTGTGTGTGTGTGTGTGTGTGTGTGTGTGTGTGTGTGTGTGTGTGTGTGTGTGCGTGCGTGCCCGCGCGTGTATGTGCGCGCGCGTTTGTGCGCATGCACGTGCGCGTACGTATGTATATGTATGAGCGCGCGCTTGTATGCGCGCGCGTGTGTGTGCGTGTGTTTATGTGTGCGTGTGTGTGCGCGTGTGCGCTCGCTCGCTTGTGTGTATGTGTGTGTGCGCGCGCGCGTGTGTGTGTGTGCTCGAGCGCGCTTGTGTGCGTGTGCATGTGCGTGTGTGTGTGTGTGTGTGTGTGTGTGTGTGTGTGCATGTGCGTGTGCGCGCGCGTGTGTGCGTGTGCGTGTTTTAGTTCCTAAATATATTTGTTATATCATAATATCATATATTGTCGATATACACATCGGCAATTGTTGCGTTTGTTTATATTTGTGTGTGTGTGTGTGTGTGTGTGTGTGTGTGTGTGTGTGTGTTATAGCATATGCTTATTTGCTTATATTGTTATACTGTTAATTATTGACCGAGCCAAGCGAGGTCTTTGTTTTTCGGCATGTGGTTTACTCTTGTTTGTTACGCAATTTTGGTCAGACGCGTTAAACGATTGTTTTTAAATTTAATACAAAAGTACCTTATTCACTTCTGTTTCAAAATGGCGACCTTTGATTACATGTCGTGTGTAGGTGTTGGCTACTCGCTGTAGTACTGGCTCAACGGTTCGTCCTATAACAATTCTGACCGCTTCAGGGAGAAATACGAGTATTAACATTTCAATAAAGCTGTTTACCGTTTGAATTGCCGGAAAATGTCGCGCCGCGTCAGAGCTCTGTCGTGAAGCGGTAGCCGGACAGTTAGAAATACTGTGAGGAGAAGTGATTTCATCAAGCAACGCTGAACTAAACATCTATTTGAATGTTTATATCTAAACATGTTTGAAATATATTCAGTGCATTAATGTAGGCCCACGCTTCCATTTTGTTGAACAATGTCCGATTCTTCCCCTCTCAGTTTCATGAAATCTGAATATTCTATTCACAGAAATGTGATATCCAGTTAAACGTGAGTGCAGAGTGATGTGGGGGGGTAGGGTTGTCATGTAAACATTAATTAAATAATAATCTCCCACAGCGACCACTTCGCTACCGGTTTTAAATTAATTATTAAATGACAACGCACCGTCATTTTCATTCTTACATGGATTCCAATCAGTTATTGTTTTACGGATTATTGAATACATCATTGATTATTGTTTTAAGCTACATAAGTATCCAAGCGTTTAGGAACTGTCATGGTAACTGTATTGTTTTATTTATTTATTTTTTATTTTAAGGCGAAAAGCACATTGAGGCTGTTATCGCCTCCCTAAATGTAAGTGTGAGTGTTAAGTGTTAGTCGTAAGTGTAGTGTTGTAAGTGTAAGTGTGTAAGACTTGGGTACCGCGAGGGACGTCTAAATCCTCTCAATAGATGCAGACTGAGTGTCAAGTGTTAAATTCGTAAATGCAGTGTTGTAAGTGTAAGTGTGTAAGAATTGGGTACCGCGAGGGACGTCTAAATCCTCTCAATAGGTGCAGACTGAGTGTTAAGTGTTAAAGTCGTAAATGTAGTGTTGTAAGTGTAAGTGTGTAGACTCGGGTACCGCGAGGGATGTCTAAATCTTCTCAAATAGTGCAGACTGAGTGTTTAGTGTTAAAGTCGTAAATGCAGTGTTGTAAGTGTAAGTGTGTGTTAAGACTCGGGTACCGCGAGGGACGTCTAAATCCTCTCAATAGGTGCAGACTGAGTGTTTAGTGTTAAAGTCGTAAATGCAGTGTTGTAAGTGTAAGTGTGTGTTAAGACTCGGATACCGCGATGGACGTCGAAATCCTCTCAATAGGTGCAGACTGAGTGTTTAGTGTTAAAGTCGTAAATGCAGTGTTGTAAGTGTAAGTGTGTGTTAAGACTCGGGTACCGCGATGGACGTCGAAATCCTCTCAATAGGTGCAGACTGAGTGTTTAGTGTTAAAGTCGTAAATGTAGTGTTGTAAGTGTAAGTGTGTAAGACTTGAGTACGGCGAGGGACGTCTAAATCCTCTCAATAGGTGCAGACTGAGTGTTAAGTGTTAAAGTCGTAAATGCAGTGTTGTAAGTGTAAGTGTGTAAGACTCGGGTACCGCGAAAGAAGTCTAAATCCTCTCAATAGGTGCAGACTGGTGTTAAGTGTTAAAGTCGTAAATGTAGTGTTGTAAGTGTAAGTAAGACTCGGGTACCGCGAGGGATGTCTAAATCCTCTCAATAGGTGCAGCTTGTCAGCACCTCCCTGCGGGTCTGTATTGTTATATGAAAACCGTGTCAAGCATGTATTAAAACCACTTATCAAATCTAGAGGAATAAATTAATGAAATAATAAGGTTTTTTGTTTCCACGACTTTTTTTGTTTGAGTCTTGCCAACCAAGGTCTTACTCGTGAGAGCATTGTCAATACCACTTAACAGACTAAAGTTAAAACAACTAGTATTTTTGTTCTGGCAAAACGGTTGAACTGTACAGGCCTATGAACTAGGAGGAAGGGGAACCTAGACAGTGGTTTTAAAAGAGGTGATTCTAGAGGACAATGTTCTAACGAGTGAGACCGTAGTTGGCAAGACTCAAATAAAACATTTGTGGAAATATACAAACGTAATATTATTTCACTAACTGCTATTATTAAAATATATATATATATATATATATATATATATATAATCGCATTCAGGTAACTAAGTATACAAAGTGTAAGTTGTTATACTAAATTTTACAAAAAACTGTTAAAATCAATTTCAATTTCGTCTAAAATCTATCTCAGACGCACGCAAATAAAACCATCCATTTTAAAACACCACGAAAAAAAAATAATACAATGAAAAATCGGCAATAATAAGAGCTTAGCTTCACAAATCCTATTGTCCATAAATAATGATCATCCAAATCAATACCTGGACTTTTGTCAATAAAATTAAGTTTGTAAAATTTTAAAAATAACGGAATAAACGATGATTCCATTTGTTTTCCTTTTTTGTCTGGAACAATGATTGGTTTATTTTCAAGTCCAATGTTTTAGCGAAATATGTTCAGAGGATTTTGGAGAAAAGAGCTTTTTTTTGAAGCTTGTTGGGTAATACGTTACTATGTTCAGTATAATAATCTGCCTTCCCTAGCTTCGTCAATTCTACACTCGTTGACGCGTTTCGGAGAACCACCATCTTCAAAAACTACATACTGGTCACCAATATAATGGCTCGTCCTATTTATAATTTCTAGCTCCACCTCGTTACCCCTCCTCACGTGTTGAATAGAGGAGGGGTACGAGGTGGAGCTTGAAAATTATAAATAGGACGAGCCATAATATTGGTGATCAGTATAGATATAGTCTTTGAAGATGGAGGTTCTCCGAAACACGTCAACGAGTGTAGAATTGACGAAGCTAGGGAAGGCAGATTATTATACTGAACATAGTGGCAATAATCCTAGCAGAGAAGAGGAATATAAAAAGAATAATAATACGTTGCTAGTTTCTTTCGTTTTGTTATTGTAGTCAGCGAACGAGAATAATGTTTGTGCAACAGAAACACATATTTTGTTTGCAAATCAAAATTTGTGTAACTATTTTCAGTAACGTTTGTAGTGTTTTTAGTTATGGTTATGTGAATCTGTTTAGATTATTAGTTAAGTGAATCTTTATTAGGCATCGTTTCTTTAATTTTTTTTTTTGTAATGTTTATTTTATTTTGAATACATGATTCAATTTCTAGGTTTGCCTAACCTAACTTTTTTTTGCGAACGACAAACATAATTAGGAAAACAAAGAGAAATGTGCAACAAAAAAAAGCACATAAATGCGGGTGTGTCAATATTATACGCAAGGGCAACCAGGCTCAACCCTGCCATTAGCATGTAGTCTGATTTCGTTTCATGGAATTTTGTCTAGTTTAACATTGAATTTGTATTTTATTTTCGTATTATTATAATAAATGAACAATTATTGTGATTATTTAACATTTCTTTTACACACTTTCCTTAATAGCATTGCAAAGTTAATATAAGTAGTAATTTGATATTATTTTTTCTTACTGGTTCCGTTGAGAAATTAAGGGGGTACGGCGCCTCAAAATAGTTTGAAGAACACTGAATCAGACGAAAAAAACATATAGCATAATTGCAAAAACTAATGTTAAGGAATTATTTTTATATTCTTCTTTTCTGCTAGGGTTATTGTCACTATGTTCAGTATAATGATCTGCCTTCCCTAGCTTCATTGAATACATCAATGCATGTGTATTGATGCATATGTGTAATACATCGGGTGCATGTGTGCGCCCGTGTGTGTGTGTGTGTGTGTGTGTGTGTGTGTGTGTGTGTGTGTGTGTGTGTGTGTGTGTGTGTGTGTGTGTGTGTGTGTGTGTGTGTGTGTGTGTGTGTGTGTGTGTGTGTGTGTGTGTGTGTGTGTGTGTGTGTGTGTGTGTGTGTAGAAATTTATTCTACTTTCGTTGACGCGTTTCGGAGAACCTCCATCTTCAAAAACTATATCTGCACTGCTTGAGTACAGTAGAATTGACGAAGCTAGGGGAAACAGATTATTATACTGAACGTAGTAATTTTACGGACTTTTTAAGGATATTTACTAAAAATTGAAATAATTTTTTATTGTAAAATAAAACATTCCATATACTGAAGACGTTTACAGTGAAATTAGAACGTTATATATTTTTAAAATATTAATTATTATAAAAAGCTGTATTTATAAAGCGGTAAATCATGGTTGTTTTTGTTTCCGTTTATTTGTGACCATAAACTGCCCAAATATCCCAAATACATTCTTCGGTGGGTAGGTTGGAGACCGTATTGGTCCCTGTTGTCCAGTTTCTCACCCACCTAACGTGAAGTGTGGGTCTCGAGGGCTTTAGAGGAAAAACTCTTGTTTAATGCAGAATACGCAAACGTCGGCACGAAGATAGTAACTGACTTGACTTCGTGTGGAACAGATGAGCCTCACGGGCGATTTATTGGCCTTTAGAGCTTTTTAAATTTAGTAAGCCTGTTTTTGTGAAAAAGCTTCAAACACAATGAGTGTACTATAATTACCGCGCTGATAATTTGATAATTTTTATTGGTCGATTGGTGTGATGCCTATCTTATGGATATTGACTTTTATGCCTTCTTCTTGGAATGACCTTCAGGGATCGCAGAATATCCTACGTGGATTACAGGTAGGAATCCTACCTTGGCCAGGAATCCAAACCTGTTACCATAGGATATTAATGGAATATCCTACATCTGTAAGCGCGCGAGTGCGTGTGTGAGTGTGTGTTTATGAGTGAGTGTGTGTGTGTGTGTGTGTGTGTGTGTGTGTGTGTGTGTGGGTGTGGGCGTGTGTGTGTGTGTGCGCGTGTGTGTGTGTGTGCGTGTGTGCGCGCGCGTGCGTGATTGTGCGCGCGTGCGTGATGATTGTGCGCGCGTGCGTGTTTGTGCGCGCGTGTGTCTGTGTGTGTGCGCGCGCGTGTGTTGGCGCTTGTGCGTGTGCGCGCGTGCGCGTGTGAGAGTGTGCGTGCGTGCGTGCGTGTGAGAGAGAGAGAGTGCGCGCGCGTGTGTCGGTGTGTGCGCGCGTGAGAGTGCGTGCATCCGTGTGTGTGTGTGTGTGTGTGTGTGTGTGTGCGTGTGCGTGTGTGTGTGTGCGCGTTCGCGTGCGTGTTTGCATCCGTGTGTGAGTGCGTGCATCCGTGTGTGTGTGTGTGTGTGTGTGTGTGTGTGTGTGTGTGTGTGTGTGTGTGTGTGTGTGTGTGTGTGTGTGTGTGTGTGTGTGTGTGTGGGGCGCTCGTGTGCATGCGTGCGTGTTGTTAGTTCAAGCTGCAGTAACGCCCGTTCTTTCACCCTTAACCGTTAACGCTGATCCCTCATCCTCATTAGTCTAAATGGCATAAAAGAAGATAAGTAAAGATACAGAAAAAGTTTTAAGGTGATATTATTTAACACAATATAGCTTTCGTTAAATGATTTTAGTCTGACAAACGGAATGACTAAGCTAGTGTTTTACTAGGACAGTGCGTGACTTCGAACCCAGAACTTCTGGACATTTAAATTTATCGTGGTGCTCAGATCCTGTATTTCGTATAGGCGCATCTTTGTTTTATTTACCTAGGAACACGGTAATACTTAGCCTTGCCAGTTACTTTCTTTCCACCCAATGTATACAAAATGTATTAGCTGCGTACCCTTCCGTCTCTGGTACTTTTCAGAAAACAAATTTTAAAGTGTTTCCATTTGAATTTTTTACTTAAACAAGAGTAATTTGTTCGGCAAAAACAATTGTTAATTCGTCACAGATTGTTGGACCAAAGCCCAAAAAATAAATTGAGATATTTTAACCAGACGTTGGTAATTTGCACGAAGAAATCATACACCAGTAGTTAGCCAACTAGATTATCTGTTTGCGTTCTTGAAAATGTCCCATTTTATAGAAACTCGGGCATTTTGAGCGCTCGCTATTTGTACGAAATTTTGAAGTAGTCTAAAACCTACTAAATGTATTTAACAGAAGTAAATGTTTATTTTTTTGTTCTGTCAAGTCGTTTCGCAGTAGACAAAATTGGCATTTTAACGTAACAGACAGAAATTCTTTTTATATTCTTCTTCTTTTCTGCTAGGATTATTGTCACTATGTTGAGTATAATGATCTGCCTTCCCTAGCATCGTCAATTCTACTTTTGTTGACGCGTTTCGGAAAACCTCCATCTTCAAAAACTATATCTATACTTTTTGAGTATAGATTATAGTCAACATAGTGACAGACAGAAATTTGACGCCTGTTTTCAATTAAACTAAGGACATGAGCAATACGTTTAACTTCTAGGGCTAGTAAAAACGCACTTATAAATAACTTGTGTTTCCGTCATTTTGTTTAAAATAAGTGTATGGCAGTTTATTGTAGTCTAAAACACGATAACAATTGTACTTAACGAAGAAAAAGGTTTCCATCTGTCAAGCCACGCTCGGTGAAAAGCGGACATAATAGGTCTTTTAACGTAACAGACAAGGCGATGTGAGTGCCCGCCATTTGCTTTCAAGAAGGTGCAAGACAATTTTAAATTGACTGAAATTTTGTCATAGCTACGAGTAAGAAACAAGTTTCATCGAAATACTTAAAGTAGTTTCAGTGAATAGCGTTGAAAGTTAGCATTTTAACCTGACAGACAAGGCGATGTGAGTGCCCGCCATTTGCTTTCAAGAAGGTGCAAGACAATTTTAAATTGACTGAAATTTTGTCACAGCTACGCGTAAGAAACAAGTTTCATCGAAATACTTAAAGTAGTTTCAGTGAATAGCGTTGAAAGTTATCATTTTAACGTGACAGACAAGGCGATGTGAGTGCCCGCCATTTGCTTTCAAGAAGGTGCAAGACAATTTTAAATTGACTGAAATTTTGTCACAGCTACGCGTAAGAAACAAGTTTCATCGAAATACTTAAAGTAGTTTCAGTGAAAAGCGTTGAAAGTTATCATTTTAACGTGACAGACAAGGCGATGTGAGTGCCCGCCATTTGCTTTCAAGAAGGTGCAAGACAATTTTAAATTGACTGAAATTTTGTCACAGCTACGCGTAAGAAACAAGTTTCATCGAAATACTTAAAGTAGTTTCAGTGAAAAGCGTTGAAAGTTATCATTTTAACGTGACAGACAAGGCGATGTGAGTGCCCGCCATTTGCTTTCAAGAAGGTGCAAGACAATTTTAAATTGACTGAAATTTTGTCATAGCTACGCGTAAGAAACAAGTTTCATCGAAATACTTAAAGTAGTTTCAGTGAAAAGCGTTGAAAGTTATCATTTTAACGTAATCGGACAAGGCGATGTGAGTGCCCGCCATTTGCTTTCAAGAAGGTGCAAGACAATTTTAAATTGACTGAAATTTTGTCATAGCTCTTACGCAGAAACAAGTTTCATCGAAATACTTAAAGTAGTTTCATTGAATAGCGTTGAAAGTTATCATTTTAACGTAATCGGACAAGGCGATGTGAGTGCCCGCCATTTGCTTTCAAGAAGGTGCAAGACAATTTTAAATTGACTGAAATTTTAGTCATAGCTCTTACGCAGAAACAAGTTTCATCGAAATACTTAAAGTAGTTTCAGTGAAAAGCGTTGAAAGTTATAATTTTAACGTGACAGACAAGGCGATGTGAGTGCCCGCCATTTGCTTTCAAGAAGGTGCAAGACAATATTAAATTGACTGAAATTTTGTCATAGCTACGCGTAAGAAACAAGTTTCATCGAAATACTTAAAGTAGTTTCAGTGAAAGCGTTGAAAGTTATCATTTTAACGTGACAGACAAGGCGATGTGAGTGCCCGCCATTTGCTTTCAAGAAGGTGCAAGACAATATTAAATTGACTGAAATTTTGTCATAGCTACGCGTAAGAAACAAGTTTCATCGAAATACTTAAAGTAGTTTCAGTGAAAAGCGTTGAAAGTTATCATTTTAACGTGACAGACAAGGCGATGTGAGTGTCCGCCATTTGCTTTCAAGAAGGTGCAAGACAATTTTAAATTGACTGAAATTTTGTCATAGCTACGAGTAAGAAAGAAACTAGTTTCATCGAAATACTTGAAGTAGTTTCAGTGAAAAGCGTTGAAAGTTAGCATTTTAACGTGACAGACAAGGCGATGTGAGTGCCCGCCATTTGCTTTCAAGAAGGTGCAAGACAATTTTAAATTGACTGAAATTTTGTCATAGCTACGAGTAAGAAAGAAACTAGTTTCATCGAAATACTTAAAGTAGTTTCAGTGAAAAGCGTTGAAAGTTAGCATTTTAACGTGACAGACAAGGCGATGTGAGTGCCCGCCATTTGCTTTCAAGAAGGTGCAAGACAATTTTAAATTGACTGAAATTTTGTCACAGCTACGAGTAAGAAAGAAACTAGTTTCATCGAAATACTTGAAGTAGTTTCAGTGAAAAGCGTTGAAAGTTAGCATTTTAACGTGACAAATACGACTAAATCACGTTGAGTCGCGACAGGATTTGCTCGTTTATAAGCTAAGATAAAGGAGAAAACAAAACCTTTAATTGAAGCGGTTTATCGGATCAAACTGCCTTTCTGAAACATCGCTTTTCACAAGTTACACTTTGTTTATTATTTCAGCAAAAGTTGTCAAGTTAATTTGGTCATAATTACTCGCCATCAATAAATCTTTTAACACATTCCAGTCTTCGTACACAAATCGGGATCTTTGAATGTGTAGGCGCAATAAAAGCCAATGACGAAGGAAATCGTTTTAAAGCACTCTTCTCCCAGAGAAAATTGCCGAAAAACGAGTTTCGGAAGTACCATTCAATCAGAAGTTATAGCTGGTCAAAGTGTTCTGGGATTTAGAACTGAACAACGCATTGGGCATTGTGCAGGAAATTGAGCTATTTTTTTGAGACTCGCTAACCAATGCTGAACTAGCTTCCTGCAGTGGGATTTCCTTTGTAAAAGTAAAACTTTTGGAAGTTTTTTTCATTTTGGAAAAAGTATTATTTTAATATTTCAACCAATGAACGGTAAATTAATATAAAGAATCATTTTTCCTTTTTTATCATTAAGCAAGCTGATTTTCTTCTCAATGTTTTGGTTATGTTTTTCATTGAAGTGAATACTTCGTATGTCTGGGTGTGGATGTATGTTTTGCACGGGAAAAAAATTCAATTTGCCGTCACGCATCACGCTCTTATATATATAGCATATACTTATATAGTACTTCTTATGACGGGGTATTGAAGTATGTTTTGCACGGGAAAAAATTCAGTTTGCCGTCACACATCACGCTCTCATATATATATATATATATATATATATATATATATATATATATATATATATATATATATAGCATATACTTATATACTACTACTTATGGCGGGGTATGGATGTATGTTTTGCACGGGAAACAAATTCAGTTTGCCGTCACGCATCACGCTCTCATATATATATAGCATATACTTATATATTACTTCTTATGGGGGTATGGATATATGTTTTGCACAGGAAACAAATTCAGTGTGCCGTCACGCATCACGCTCTCATATATATATATATATATATATATATATATATATATAGGCTATATATATAGCATATACTTATATATTACTTCTTATGGGGGGTATGGATGTATGTTTTGCACGGAAAAAAAATTCAGTTTGCTGTCACGCATCACGCTCATATATATATATATATATATATATATATATATATATATATATATATAGCATATACTTATATGTATACTACTTCTTATGACGGGGGGTATCGAAGTATGTTTTGCATGGAAAAAATTCATTTGCCGTCACACATCATACTCTCATATATATATATATATATATATATATATAGTATATACTTTTATACTACTACTTATGGCGGGGTATGGATGTATGTTTTGCACGAGAAACAAATTCAGTTTGCTGTCACGCATCACGCTCTCATATGTATATTCTTATATACATAGCATATACTAGCATATACTCTTATATATATAGTATATACTTATATACTACTTCTTATGACGGGGTATCGAAGTATGTTTTACAAGGAAAAAATGCAGTTTGCCGTCACACATCACGCTCTCATATATATATATATATATATATATATATATATATATATATATATATATATATATATATATATATCATACTTATATATACTACTACTTATGGCGGGGTATGGATTATGTTTTGCACGGGAAACAAATTCAGTTTGCCGTCACGCATCACGCTCTTATATATAGGTTATAGCATATACTTATATACTACTTCTTATGACGGGGTATCGAAGTATTTTTTGCACGGGAAAAAATTCACTTTGCCATCACGCATCACGCTCTTATATATATTCTTGTTTAAAAATGTACTCTTGAAGTTAAAACGTGTATGTTCGCGCCATTATATTACTTACCCAGTCCAACTTAATTATTTAGTTTTGTGTCAAGTGTTAACTATGTAACAGTGACGTTTTATACGTTTATTATATATTGGTAGGTGTGAATAATAAATATTTAAATTATTTTAAACGCCATTATACTACTTACCCAGTCCAACTTTATTTAGTATTTAGTTTCATGACAAGTGTTAACTGTGTAACAATTTTTAATTCCAAACAGTATTATAATTCCAAACAACCTGCCTTTCTAAATTAAAATATTGCAGTTTCCATTGAAGTTGACATTTACAAGGAAGTCACAGGGTCAGATATTAGGAGTAGCAGGAATAGATTTGGGACTCCGTGATTCCCCCATGGTCGGTTATAGCCTATTCTAGTGTCGAGTAGCAAAAATCTATGTCTTGGAAAAAAACCATAACATCATATAATATTGTATTTAGAAATATATTAAACTGAAATGAACGTACTCATGATTTTGAAAATCGAATACATATTTTATTTTATTGTGTGAAATATATAGCCATATAAGAAGTAGTCACTTCTGTCGGCAGTCATGCCACTGCCACCTTTTTTTGTAATGCTTTTACAGTTTAGACATTTAATTAAATTAAAGGTTTATTATAAAAAAAATATTGCTTAACAACATTTGTTGAGCACTTATAAACGTTTAAGAACTGTAAAACTGTATAATTTTTACATTTAGAAACGCTAAATGTATATTTCGCCGATTATATCAGTTAAAATAAAAAAATAATACGCAATACGCCATTTCGTTGACAATTTTGTAGATAAACTTAACGATCCTCAAGAGAAAGTATTTTCTTTTATTTTATTGCGAGAACAAAACTTATCACAAAACATTTAATTACAAAAAAAGAAAAACCTGTTAGTCTGGCCGATAAAAGTGGAAGTTTAAAAAATACAAGTAATTAGTTTCGCCTGCTTGTTTGTATTGATCTATAATTCTGACCTTATTGCTGAATTGAAACTACACACATAATAAAGTAAAATGGACAATTATCTACACACACATACGAATATTATAAAACATAAATATTGTGAAATAAGTGAAATTGTTAAAGTTCTAATAATTGTGACAGCTGAGATGAGAATGTAGTATAAAGTATATTGTATAAAGAATATAGTATAAAGAATATTGAATAAAGAATATGTAGTATAAAGAATATTGTATAAAGAATATAGTATAAAGAATATTGAATAAATAATACGTAGTATAACGAATATTGTATAAAGAATATGCAGTATAAAGAATATTGTATAAAGAATATGTAGTATAAAGAATATTGTATAAAGAATATAATATAAGGAATATGTAGTATAAAGAATATTGTATAAAGAATATAGTATAAAGAATATTGAATAAAGAATATGTAGTATAAAGTATATTGTATAAAGAATATAGTATAAAGAATATGTAGTATAAAGAATATTGTATAAAGAATATAGTATAAAGAATATTGAATAAAGAATATGTAGTATAAAGAATATTGTATAAAGAATATAGTATAAAGAATATTGAATAAATAATACGTAGTATAACGAATATTGTATAAAGAATATGCAGTATAAAGAATATTGTATAAAGAATATGTAGTATAAAGAATATTGTATAAAGAATATAATATAAAGAATATGTAGTATAACGAATATTGTATAAAGAACATGTAGTATAAAGAATATTGTATAAAGAATATTGTATAAAGAATATAATATAAAGAATATGTAGTATAACGAATATTGTATAAAGAACATGTAGTATAAAGAATATTGTATAAAGAATATGTAGTATAAAGAATATTGTATAAAGAATATAATATAAAGAATATAATATAAAGAATATGTAGTATAACGAATATTGTATAAAGAACATGTAGTATAAAGAATATTGTATAAAGAATATGTAGTATAAAGAATATTGTATAAAGAATATAATATAAAGAATATGTAGTATAACGAATATTGTATAAAGAACATGTAGTATAAAGAATATTGTATAAAGAATATGTAGTATAAAGAATATTGTATAAAGAATATAGTATAAAAAATATGTAGTATAAAGAATATTGTATAAAGAATATAGTATAAAGAATATGAAGAATATGTAGTATAAAGAATTCATTCAATAATAAATATTTCTAAATGAAGTTATTTTTACAAAATGTGCAACATATATTTAACTGTAAAAGCTGTAAGCAATTTTGTACTACAT
Organism: Callitettix versicolor; assembly: GCA_022606455.1. Classification (NCBI taxonomy): domain Eukaryota; kingdom Metazoa; phylum Arthropoda; class Insecta; order Hemiptera; family Cercopidae; genus Callitettix; species Callitettix versicolor. The sequence continues at coordinate 8,597,138 of CM040182.1, forward strand.
GGGTTAAAAAAAATAATGGTGTTATTTATAATCGAAATATTTATTTAAATTATATTTTATTATATACATAATTTTAAACAAATTAATATTAAATGTAAAACAAATTTAGGTCAGCAACAGGTTTTGAAGTTACATCTTTTAGTTTCATCAGCAGAAATCATAGCGTCCAGCCACTAATTCGCAAAAAATTATTAGCTCATTGGTAGGCTTAAATTCAGTTTGGGAATGCTAATAATTTGAATACGCACGCACATACCCACGCGCACAAACACACGTACACACGCACACACAGTGCGCACGCACACACCCACGTGCACAGACACACACACACACACACACACACACACACACACACACACACACACACACACACACACACACACACACACACACACACACACACACACACACACACACACACACACACACACACACACACACACACACACACACACACACACACACACACACACACACGTATGTACGTGCGCGCGCCCGTACGCACAAAACTAAGTTTACGAACCTGTACAAACTTGTAATTTATAACAATAACAGGAGAAGTCAAATCGTCTCTCTGATAGCAGTTAACACTTGCATTTTTACGTTTAAAGAAAAGTCGCTTTGTAATTTAACTCCCAAAAACACCCCAAGTTCCCCAAATAGGCGGTGATGGCAAGAGCGATGTTTCCGGTTACATCAGGTGCATTTCAATTTATGTCATGCTATTCACCTTGTAGGTATATAAGTAATTAATTGCAGAATAAAAAGTGATAAATTGCTATTATTTGACATTTGAAATAACTTGGCCGAACGTCATTTGTTCGGTAACTAAAATTAAATTGTAGGTTAGCATGTAAAATTCGTGACTTTTGGTCCCGGGGGGGGGGGCTCACTTATTGGCGGGGAAAGTCACACTGGTCCCACAGTCCCGTGTCGCTCGACTTTCTGCTCAGTAGCACATTTTTCCTCCCACAGTCCCGTGTCGCTCGACTTTCTGCTCAGTAGCACATTTTCCTGTTTTCATTCGTTTAAAAGTTATGCTGAGTTCTGTGAATGTCTGTATTAAGGCGAATAATTATATTAGAATTGCATATGCTAAGCAATTGTCAAGATACTATAAAGGAAGATGTAAAATATTTTACAGTTGATCAATAAATTTGTATTTTTTTGCACGCTTTTTCTTAACTCGTTTCCTCTACATGTTTCATGGTTCAAAAAGGCCGCCTCGGTGGCCTAGTTGGTAGCGTACTGGGCTTTCACCCCGAGGACCCGGGTTCGATTCCCGGCCAGGGCTTGGCATTTTCATGCGCTATAAGTCATCCCATCGTCTGCATTAGCCCAAATGTGCAAAATAGTCGGACGTTAAACACACAAAAAAAAATCATTGTTCAAATCTTGTAATCGATTTTTAACCCACTTTACATCATCCAATCGACTTGAAATTTTGCACGCTTGCTTGCTTCCGATGACAATGCAATATTCAATAATTAGGCGCTACAAATTTTGTTTCATTGTGCTGTAATTAATTAAGTAAAATTGCACGTGGAAAAATAGTTTTAGCTTTGCTCAATAGATGGCGGTAGTTTCTTCTAATACTTTTCACATTGAAAGTTGTCGGAAGAAGCGACTTCAAGCCGATTACGAGATTCATCATTAAAAAGTAGAAAATAAAATAAAAAAGATTTAATAAACACGCGTTTTCAGTTCAAGTATAAAATACGAGGGTGGTTCAAATATAAACCGGAATTTTGCTACAAAAAATTTTATTAATGTTACAGAGCTGACATTTTTTACAGTTTTTCTAGATAGTCTTCGTCACACTCTACACACTTTTGCCACCTCTCCGGAAGCTTTCGGATGCCTTTTCGTAAAACTCTCTCGGCTTGCCAGGTAACCATTCGCGCACGAAGGATTCTACCTCCGCATTGCTCTCGAATCGCAGTCTTTTTCGAATTACCAAGTGCCTCTTTCAATGGACCAAATAAATAGTAATCGCATGGCGACGAATTAGGACTATAAGGTGGGTGTTCCAGTGTTTCCCAACCCAATTTGTTCAATGTTTCCATCGTAAGCCGAAAATTCAGAAGTCTTGGCACCCATCTGGCTGAAATTTTGCGGTAACCGAGCCTTTCATGAATTATTTGCTCAATACTACCTACGCTGATCCCAATTTTTCAGCCATACCGCGTACAGTACTTCTTTGGTCTTCCAAAATGAGTTTTTCTACAGCGCTGACGTTCTCATCGGTAACACTTGTTTTGGGGCGCCGCGCATGTGGCAAGTTTGCCACCACTTCTCGGCCTTTTCGGAAAGCGGAACACCATTCATACACTTGAGTCTTGGAGAGGCACTCATCCCCGAACTGCTCGAGTAATTTTCGATAAATTCCCGCGGATTTTACATTATCTTTGACCAAAAAACGAATAATGATGCGTTGCGCAACAGACACTGGTACATCCTTCTCGCTCATGGCTATAACTACACTAACAAGCGAGGTTACGCGCTCCCGGCTGTTCTCTACGCTTCGTAACAGACCAGTCTAACATCCAGTGCAGCCACTTTTACGACACTAAATTTTTCGCGCGTTTATTCAAAAATTCCGGTTTATATTTGAACCACCCTCGTATACTAAAAAATTAAATGATCATCAGTCCTAGGATAAGCGTGGGCGCCCATCAATACTCACAGGGATCTTCTTCAATAATTAATTAATCTGCACTCACGATTTACTGTCCGACTGACGAAAAATTATTTTTTTACTTTTTAGTGCATTTTATACTTAAACTGAAAAAGCGTGTTTTTCAAAAAAAAATTAATTTTAAGTGCGTTGATGTCTCTCCTGTCCAGAAATCTTTACTTTCAGGTGGTTGATATAATGCACTAAGGTACTCTTTGACATTTCCCCCTCCTCCTATTACCAAAGCTTTAAGTTTAATGTACAAGGCACTTAATTACGTGTAATGGTGTTGAGTTACTCTAGTTGTTCCTATCAAGTGACCGTTAAATTGAGGCATTGCAACCACGACCTAGCACAATTTAATGTTGTTCCTCTCCTGTTAGTAATTTTACCATACCAGTTCATCTTTTATTTTATTTTTTTTTTTTGCATTTAACGTCCGACTATTGTGCACACTTGGGCTAATGCAGACGATGTGATGATTTATAGCGTATGAAAATGCCAAGCCCTGGCCGGGAATCGAACCTGGGTCCTCGGGGTGAAAACCCAGTACGCTGTCAACTAGGCCACCGAGGCGGCTTCTTTTATTTTAAATGGTGTACCCACGGTGCTCTTCAATTTTGTTCTTTTTCTTCGGTGAAGCTTACTTGGAGGTGGTGGGCGAATGCATGAGGGAAAGACTTGAGATTACAGCCGTTTAAGGAGTAAAAGTTGTAAAATTATAATTCAAACAAATTTGTAAAATTCCACCCACTTTGTTCGGGTGGGTATTCCATTAAATTGAACTTAAATCGTGGAAGTACGAAAAAGTTTAGCGAGTAATTTTAAGGCTAGGAGTTTTTTATAGCCGACATTTTATTCGGAAGTATATTTTATATTAAACCACGTGACCTGGAAGTCATAAAGCTGCACTTGAGCTGGAAAAGTTTAATATTCCAATTTCGTATTTTAATACTTCGTATTTGATCAATGATATCAGTAATTAAAAGTAAACAGTTCGAGAAAATTAAAGACGCTTTTTAGAATTAAGACCTTAAAAACTAAAAATGAATCGTTTTGTTTGCGTGCGTCTGACAGATTTGATAAAAATAGAAAACGATTTGAACAGTTTTTAATAAAATTTAATATAACAGCTTACACTTTGTATACTTAGTTATAAATTTGTTTTGCTTTTAAATTAATAGTATCAGTTGATGAAATAATATAACGTTTGTTTATTTCCACAGCTTTTTTTATTTGAGTCTTGCCAACCAAGGTTTCACTCGTTAGAGCATAATTATTCACCTCTTAATAAAATTGTCTACGCCATTATTCTTTCCTTCTAGAACTTAGGACTATACGGTGGGTTTTTTCCAAAAAAATACTAGTTTTAATTTCAGTTTGTTAAGCGGCCTTGACAATGCCCTAACTAGCGACACCTTGTTTGGCAAGACTCAAATAATAAAGCTGAGGAAATATACAAAAGTATTAATATCTCCTTAATATAATTGATTTCGAACAAGTGCCAACGGTCTTAAGTACTCGTATAAATAATTAATAGCAGCTTAACTTTTGAAATTAGAGCACGATTTGTACAAGCATTATACAAATCGTACAAATCATTTGTATAGCGAGCACTTTAAGCGACTTCTGGTTATAACGACTTAGACACTTGAGCCTGCGAATAAATACAATCAATCAATACAGGACGCTTTTTGATATTAATCAATCAAGTTGCTGTCGTCACAGGAACGGCTAAAGGCGGGCGTTGATGTTCGTAATCTTTACTCTTCAGTAAACTTTTAACAGCGGAAAGGCGTACCAAGTACAGC
>CM040182.1:8606625-8616625 GCA_022606455.1 Callitettix versicolor
TTCTCTCTCGCCCTCTCTCTCTGCCCTCTCCCGTCTCTCTTCCTCTCTCTCTCTCCTTTCTCCTCTCTCTCCTCTCCTCCTCCTCTCTCCCATTTCTCCCTCTCTCCCCTCTTTCTCTCCAATCTCCCCCTTTCTCTTTCCCTTTTCTCTCGTTCCCTCTCCCTCCCTCCCCCCTCTCTCTTCATATCTCTTTCTCTCTCCTCTCTCCCCTCTTTCTCTCCAATCTCCCCCTCTTCCTTTCTCTCTCTCCTTTCTCTCTCTCCTCTATCTCTCTCCCTCTTCCCTATCTTTTCTCTCTCCTCTCCTCTCTCTTCCTCTCTCCCCCTCTCCTCTCTCTCCCTCTCGCCGTCTCTCCCTCCCTTTCCCTCTCTCTTTCTCTATCCCTCTCTCCCTACCTCTCTCTCCCCTCTCTCTACCCCCCTCTTTCTCTTTTTTTCTCAGCACATACTATTCGTACAGGCATAAATGGTGTATCTATAGAAAGATTTTTAACAGGCTTCTGATATTACTAAACATTTTGCGCTACAACTTTCTGATCGTGGAAAATTTTAACATAAAAGACACTGTCATAGCCAAAACGGCATCATGGATGCGCATGCGCGGTATCACAAATCAGACAATATTTTCTATATTTTACGAAGTTAACTTATTAATCACGAATAGACAATCCCATTACGAATAACACTTTTTTGCATAACATACTTACAGCAATTTCAGTATTTACTTAAAAGTCATTAAGCTTATAGGTTACGTGGCCGTACTAACAGTTCCCATTCCTGCCCGTCGTACAAACCAGGGCATTTCGAATACCAAACACATACAAATACACTAGTGATTTCAAAGAGCAGGATTGTGTTTACCAAATGCTGCCTTTATACTCACGGACAACTGAATGTAGCCTTTTCAAGAGTAAATAAATCAACTGACATGTTTGTATCCATTAAAGTAAATGAAATACAAAAAGCACAAGGAGGCATTTTTACATCAAATATCGTTTACAACGAGTAATTGTGATGTCATGTAAAAATATCTTTTAAAAACAATTATCAGTAATTAAGTGTATACACTACAATAACTCTTTAATTTGTGATTTTTATTTCAAACCGATCGCTTTCCGATTTATTTTTTAAACACGTTTTCCCTTTCTTCTAACTACCGCCCTCACCCCAACGACTACTCTTATTCAAAAGGCTGTGTTTACTTACAAATTTCATTGTGCGAAATTTCGCAGGGGTCCCCTGGTATATCTCTCGTTTCAGTTTTTTTTTCTTTTTCTTCCCGCAGTTTTACTTTTACTTGTTTCTATAATCTTTCTAATAATTTTAAAATAGCCTCGAGATAGGGCAGAATATGTTATGTTTTGTTTTGAAATATATGTAATGTTTATAGCTACATATATATATTTATTATTATTTGCGTATAGACCCTGTTGGATCACGCAAAGCACTCCGACTCATGTCTTGTTCCTTCTAATCCTCCACACCTCCCTCATCCTGTCCCCATGGATCCTCTTCCGCTCCTCCTCCGTTCATTTTACCCCTGCTCTCTTTGGGATTTCATTCTCTGGGATCTTCCAACCGAACATCTTTCTCCTGTATGCGTTCCTGTCTTCAATGTCTGTCTTCAATGTCTGTTGAGTCTGTAGGTCTATTTTATCTATATATCTATATATAGATCTATATTATATATATATATATATATATATATATATATATATATATATATATATATATATGTATAAGTCAAGCACTTCAAATAGCTGGGAGAAATTCTTGAACCCACAGGTGGCGAGAAGGCTGCGCAAAAGTTCGGCTACTGAGAATGAAGAGGGCTCTTGGTATAACGCGTGATATCTACAATAAGAAATGTATGTCGACGCACACAAAAATCAGACACTACAACACAGTCATAAAACCGGATTCATTATACGCAAGCGAGACGCTAGCACTCCACACAAAAGGTACCACGGAAAACATTTTGAAGAAAGAACGCAAAATCTTGAGGAGGATCCTTGGCCCAAGATTAACAGACGGATACCGGTTGCACTCGCGGAAGACCACAGAGAAGATATCGAATCTGGCAGCAGATATCAGAAGGAGGCTTCAATTCTATGGACACATCAGTAGACTCCCGACAACGAGACTTGCCAACAGAATCCTTAAGTATATACAAAGAGACGCATCCTTAAGTATCAACAACGTCGTGGATAGACCTACATGACGCAGAAATAAACTGAACAAACATTGAAGACAGGAACGCATACAGGAGAAAGATGCTCGGTTGGAAAATCCCAGAGAATTAAATCCCAAAGAGTGCAGGGGTACAATGGACGCAGGAGCGGAGGAGGATCTATGGGGACAGGATGAGGGAGGTGTGGAGGATTAGAAGGAACAAGACATGAGTCGGAGTGTTTTGCGTGATCCAACAGGGTCTATACGCAAATAATATATATATATATATATATATATATATATATATATATATATATATATATATATATATATATATATATATATATATGTGTGTGTGTGTGTGTGTGTGTGTGTGTGTGTGTGTGTGTGTGTGTGCCGGCGCGTGTGTGCGTGCGTGTGTGTGCGCGTGTGTGCGCGTGCGTGTGTGCCGGTGCGTGTGTGTGTATCCACATTTACGTCAAATATGTGATCAAAATCGTTAAAACTGTGTAACTTTTTCAGGGTTATAACAAATTTTTTTATTAATTTTAAAATGATATTACAATTTTTTTGTAATCTATTTAAATACGCTCTTTACACAAAGACGTATAAGCGCATATAACCATTACTTTTTTTGAAACACAACTTACCATATTTGTGTATGGAGGTGCTACCTTCTTTTGTTTACATAAAAACGTTTTTCGTAAACAGTGCAAGTTATCCGTACGGACATGCAGTGTAGTTACCAAATTATTGACCGAGCTAAGCGAGCTCTCTGGTTCAATTCGACCGTTCGGCGTTTGGTTCGTGTGTTTGTTGCGCAGTTTTGACCAAACGCATTGACCAGTTGTTTTGAGATTTGCTTGTACAAAGCCCAAGTGCGAGGCTTTCCTTTCATCATTCACTTCAGTTTAAAGGTGGCGACCATTCATTTAACGGTGAATAGTGTGCTGGTTATTTCTGTGTACAGTATAATAGTCTGAAGATGGAGGTTTTCCGAAACGCGTCAACGAAAGTAGAATTGACGAAGCTAGGGAAGGCAGACCATTATACTGGACACAGTGATAATAAACCTAGCAGAAAGAAGAAGAATATAAAAATAATTACTGGTTATTTCCTGTAATATCAGTTGAATGGCTCATCCTTTCAAAATGTTGACCTTTTCACGAACATAGAGCGTGAAGTTACTAATAAAGTTGGCATAGTAAAATTGTTCTTATACTTTACGGTTACCTGTTAAAATGGCGGGAAATGTTTCGAGCGGGAAACAGCGCTGTCGCGGTGCGGTGGCCAGGCAATTAACTAAGAATACACTGCCTTTTGTTCTTTGAACTACTATTACTCTTATACTTTGTTTTTCAACAAATGACGTATAAAACGTAGGCATTATGAAATTAATTATTTAACGTATGTTACTCAACTCTGCTTTTTAAAACCATTCAAGATTAAAATTATCATCAATCACTTGTTTAAACAAATAAAATGCAGCCAGGTCGGGGTCTAACCGGCCTATACGGACTGCCTCACTTTTCAACTAGTGCAGCAAGCGACCACAAGTGTCCAACAGTGAAGAGTGAGAGTCCGCGCAGTTTCGCCGCGTTAGTGCTTTTTTTCCGAACTGGCGCCACCAGTCTCCACTGCAGAGCCTAGAGAGATTCTTTCAACTAAACCAATCAATCCGGAACTTCCAAAGCTAAAACACTTTTCCTGTATATTTCAGAGTGATACAGTCAAATCTGTAGATTTAGTGGGCAGTGACCTTCCTGACTGCAGTGACCGCCGCGACTGTACAGTTCGCGTGGACAGAGCGGCCATCTTGCCAGCTAGATTGGTCGTCCGGAAAGAGGGTTATAATCTGCTGTTTTGTCGTAACACAACTATTTCAAAATAGATTTTATTTTAATAACTTCTACTAGCATTACCTGTCGCTGCTTCGCCCACAAAACTTAAACTTTTTCAGTAATATAATAATTTAGAAACATAAAAAAAATATAATAATAAAAGCGTGATTATCTAAACTCATGATTATTTTACAGTGAATATGAAAAAATATTATAACCTGAATATGTTGTTTTATTGTCTTCAAACGTGTTCCATTTGAATTTAAGAAAATCTGATAAAAAATATTTTTCTCCAATACAAACATTTATACCTCTTTTATAATTTTGTCCTTTTAGAGGATGACTTCGGTGGGGGGGATGCTGAATTATTTGTATTATAATTTGTGTTTTAGAATATTTTGTTTACTTTTAAGAAAAGCCGATAAAAAATATTTTTCTCCAATGAAAACACTCTTTTTCTCCAACTATACCTCTTTTTTACATTTTAATTCTTTTAGGGGATGAATTCAGAAAAATGTTGAAATATGTGTTTCATTATTTGTGTTTCATAGCATATTTCTAGAATATACGATCCAAAACAAATATTTTTTCAATGCGAAATTGTATACCACTTTCTACATTTTCTACTACCTTTCAATCTCTTTACGGGATGAATTTTGGGAAATGGTGAAAAATATATTTAATTACTTATATTTAAGAGTGACTATGTTACGTTTTAAGGTCAGACGAAAAACATATTTTTCCAATAAAAATTGTTGTACGTCATTTTTATCTGTTTAGGGGGTGAATACTGAAAAATCGTTTTTCAGTGCACCGCTACATGTGGTGGTAACCCTAAAAATTTCAAATCTTTAGCTATTATAGTCTCGGCTATACTTTGATTATTAAAGTTGGACTGAGTAAGTAGTTTAATGACGTAAAAATCAAATTTTTGCAAAATCCTTTCTTAGTGTACCTTGACATTGTTGTAAGAAGGTACCCTGAAAATTTCAAGTCTGAAGCTATAATAGTATTAGCTGTACATTGCTTATTAAATTTGGACTGGGTAAGCAGTTTAATGGCGTCAAAATAAAAATTTTACAAAATCCTTTCTTAGTACGCGCTTACATATTAAAACGAAGGTATCCTCAAAATTTCAAGTCTCTAGGTTTTATAGTTTGGGCTGTACGTTGATCAGTTGTGAATTTAACTCTCCAGAACACTATATCTAAAGTGAGGTTCCGAGGAGAAGTCTCAGAACCTTTTGAGATGAAAACGGGATTACGGCAGGGAGATGGTCTTTCCCCCCTCTTATTTAACTGTGTTTTGGAAAAAGTTATTGGAGAGTGGAACAAGGTTAATGGGCAAATCAAAATTGGAACAAAGATAGGGTTAAATTGTTTAGCCTTTGCGGACGACTTGGCACACTTATCGAACAGCTGGGAAGACACAACACACCAAATTGAATCATTAAGAGACATCGCAGGAAAAGTCGGCCTCCAAATATCCTTCAGGAAAACAGAGATAATGCCAATAAGAAAGACAGAACAAAAGTTCGTAAAAATCGGTAACGACCGGTTGAAGATTACCGATAAATTTAAGTACTTGGGAGAAACTATTACCAGAGACCTCAGAGAAAAACCAGTAATACTTAACAGAGTAGCTAAATTAAGATCTGCCTTCTGTTTGACCCAGAACACCTACAAAACAAAGTCGCGTTCTATAACATCTAAACTTAGGCATTATAACACGGTCATAAGTTACGGCAAACGTAACTTACGCCTCGGAGACCCTATTTAATCTAAAGAGCCAAAATAGAACGGAGGAGCTCCAGATAATGGAAAGGAGAGTACTTCGAACAATTATTAATAAGAAACATTTGGTGGTGGGACAGTACAGACTATTGCCGAATGCGGTCTTGTATCGGAACAACGAGCAGCTCACTAACATTTTTAGGAAAAGAAGATTGGCCTTCTTTGGACACCTGACTCGATTAACGGAGAGTAGACTTACGAAGAGATTATTGGACTTCCAACTGAAGTGTAAAGTTAAGAACAACTGGTTGAAGGAGGTGGAACAGGACTTGGAGGAACTAGGAATAACCAAGGAGCAATTGGCAGGAAGAAGGGAAAAAGCGATCTTAAAAAGTCAGGAAACACAATTACAGTTTAGGGAAAAACGTCCACGAAACGTAGTATATTCGGAAGAACTCAGACTTCAGAGATCAATAAGATTAAAAAAATACTGGGAAGAACAAAGAAAAACCAAAAGACTTAATTAAATTGACTGTGTGTGCTCCAATGTGGGCTTAAAAAAAACGAAATTAAAATCAGAATTATAATTGATTTGAAAATATGAAAAACAAGGTGTGATAATAAATGCTTATGGGTATTTTCCGGGTATTTAGTTAATAAGTTATGAATGTACTCGTTAAGTTCTTACAATAAATGCAGTCGGGGATGCATTTAAATATATTTGCACTGAACAATTCCCGACTTTTATTCTAATACCTTTTAGCATTTTTTTAAATCAATTATTTCAGATTTTCATTTCTTTATTTAATAAATATATAATTTTTGTGTATTTTTTTGTATTTTGTCTTTCTTTTTTGTTTTTTTAAGTAATTATTATTACTTATACTGCTTTCCGTAGTTGAATCTGAGTGATTCCTATTGTATAGTCCCTAGTAATTATCTTTTACGCCTGTGCATAAGTTACTTCAGAATGTATGAGTACATTACTTATTTAAGAATGTACGATTCATCCTAGCAAATTATGTATCCTATCTGAAATTGCTTATAATTTATTCTAAGTTTATTATAAACTTTATAATAATTATAAATTATAATTTATTATAATTGATTATTATTATTACTTTATAATTTATTATAAAGTTTATTCTATTTCCTTTTATATTCTTCTTCTTTTCTGCTAGGATTATTGTCACTATGTTGAGTATAATGATCTGCCTTCCCTAGCTTCGTCAATTCTACTTTCGTTGACGCGTTTCGGAGAACCTCCATCTTCAAAAACTTCAAAAAAATAGTATAGATATAGTTTTCGAAGATGGAGATTCTCCGAAACGCGTCGACGAAAGTAGAATTGACGAAGGTAGGGAAGGCAGATCATTATACTAAACATAGTTTATTCTATTTATTTATTTCACCGCAATTTTATCCCATTGGGGGTGGTTTGGATGAAAGTTATGTAGCCTATGTATCTTCTGGTGAAGTGAGGAATCCAAAGAGCTAAAGTAGGCCTAAAGAAAATCGGAGGAGCCTTTAGAAGTTACGATGGAACATACATTACATACTTACAGACACGAAAAACATAATACTCCTTTTTTGACAGTCGTATAAAAAGGGTGATTGTGATTAAGAAAAATATGGTACATTTTTCCTGATTTTAATTGTTGGGTTATATAGTGGGAGTTTTGTTTTACAAAAAAAAGTTTGTAAAGTATTATTTTTTTTATACTAGAGCTATTATGAAGTAGTTTCGTCGTAATAGTTTTAAGCTCATATAGAAGCGTAATTTCATATAATTCCAGAACATTTAGTTATCCACACATAAGCAGATTTGTTTCTCGATTATAAAAAACGTTTTCCGGAATGAACGCGACAAGGATTTTTAAGGGATTCAGATCTGTTTGTGTTTACAACGAGTCTAAAAAAAATAGGCGACGTTATGACGTACTGCAGCTGTTAATATGGGGTGAATGGCGACACAGCGAGGTGTAATGGGGATTTCACTAAGCTGCTTTTGTGCATGCAGTTTATAAAGAAAACGGTGTACACTGTAGTAGATTGAAAGAAAACTTGAAGTGTTTCATAGGCCTAATTGTAAACGCGATGCTTGTGGACACCAACCAACACCTAAACAGCTAAAACAGTTAGGAATATCAGAAAGAAAGTAGGTTAAACACCAATAAAGAGCTAAACAGTTGATCATTTACCAGAAATATAGTGGGTTGAATACCAACAGCTAAATAGTGAAACAGAAATACCATAAGATTTTTTGTTGTTATTTTAAAGCACATTGAGGCTATTATCGACGCCCTAAATGTAAGTGTTAGACTCGGGTACCACGAGGGACATCTAAATCCTCAATAAGTGCTGATGGTCTGCACCCCCTGCGCGGTATACCATAAGAAAACGGCATACTAAGAACACCAGTGGGATAGGGAGAAAAAATGTGCGAGTGAGAGGTCGAGTTTCACAGTTCCATCCTTTTCCTTCACTATCGCTGCCCCGCACGGGGTGCAGACTAGCTGCACCTATTGAGAGGATTTAGACGTTCTTCGCGGTACCGAAGTCTAACACTTACACTTACAAGACTACACTTATGACGTTAACACTACACTCACATTTACATTTAGGGAAGCGATAATAGATAGCCTCAATGTGCTTTTAAGGTTAAAATAATTTAAAAAATCACTATCTCTGAGTAGTTACAGTTTGTACACCCAGATTGACAGACTGTCATTGGACTGTTTGAGGAAGCCTGAGGGGAATTCTAAATGTGCGAAAAATTCTCGTGCAGGTGTTTTACTGATTGGCTGAACTGTTCTCTTAAACTGTGATTAAATCACTGCTACAGTTCACTGTTGATTTACTTAACTGCTCAGAACATTGACTGCTAACAGGAAAACGCTCTTAAGCTCACCACTAATTAATGGATGACGCAATCTCAAAAGGTGCTTGTGAAACACCTGTCCGTATTTATTTCATGCATTTTATTTAACGCGGGATTATCCCATTGCGTTTACTTTATTCACACATTTCCCTGAGCAAAAAAACGTGGTTTCCAGTGCATTAGATTTTGTTCCGCTGTTGTTTATACAATATACCCGAGTCTAACTTACACTTACACTTAAAACTTTAACACTTTATACACTCACACTTACATTTAGGGAGGCGATAATAGCCTCAATGTGCTTTTCGCCTTAAAATAACAACAACAACAACAAAATCTATCAATTTTATTAAACGTATAAAAACTAAGACCTAATTTCTCTAAATCGGGTCTATAAATCTTGCTAATATTTTACTATGAGATTCAAAACAATGAAATAAATAATTTTGTCGTCATCCAGTTTTCTAAAAGAAATATACTACGCGGGTCTTCACATTGATACTTTTTAATTAGTTTTAATATCAATATTTTTGCAGGCCTCGTAAGAGACTTTCAGAGAATAATTCCCGAGATTGATCACCTGAGATTGAGGTGTGTGTGGGGGATAACAGAGTCAATTCATACATACTGAGTTATATAAAATATAAATGTCGGGGAAAATATGCAAAGTGTGTCTACAAAAAAGATATTGTTTCAGCCGTTTGCTATCTCAAGTTATTGTACCGGCAGGCTTGCGTCATTTCAAAAACTACTTTTCTCGAATTGAGCGTAATTAAATACCAACTTTAAATCTATATAGTTTATTTGGTTCAAATAAATAATTGTTTTTAAATAGTATTTTAAAGAACAGTAGATCTCGTAGCACATTCTTTGTTTGCCTGAACACAGCTCTACAACAACACTCCAAAGCGCACGTACATTTTCCCGCCAATTTAACGAATCACTGTAGTATTTACGTAATAGAATTACTGTAATATTTACGTAGTACAATTACTGTAGTATTTACGTAGTAGAATTACTGTAATATTTACGTAGTAGAATTACTGTAGTATTTACGTAGTAGAATTACTGTAGTGTTTACGTATTAAAATTACTGTAGTGTTTACGTATTAAAATTATTGTAGTGTTTACGTAGTAGAATTACTGCAGTATTTAAACGTAGTATAATAACTGTAGAATTTACGTAGTAAAATTACTGTAATATTTACGTAGTAGAATTACTGTAATATTTACGTAGTAGAATTACTGTAGTATTTACGTAGTAGAATTACTGTAGTGTTTACGTAGTAGAATTACTGTAATATTTACGTAGTAGAATTACTGTAGTATTTACGTAGTAGAATTACTGTAATATTTACGTAGTAGAATTACTGT
>CM040182.1:8621625-8624125 GCA_022606455.1 Callitettix versicolor
CAGCCAAACGGTTTGACCAACCGACAACGCTTGCTGATATATTTCCAAGAGTTCTAACAGCCAAACGGTTTGACCAACCGACAACGCTTACTGATATATTTCCAAGAGTTCTAACAGCCAAACAGTTTGACCAACCGACAACGCTTACTGATATATTTCCAAGAGTTCTAACAGCCAAACGGTTTGACCAAACTGCAATGCTTACTGATATATTTCCAAGAGTTCTAACAGCCAAAAGGTTTGACCAACCTGCAATGCTTACTGATATATTTCCAGGAGTTCTAACAGCCAAACGGTTTGACCAACCTGCAGTGCTTACTGATATATTTCCAAGAGTTCTAACAGCCAAACGGTTTGACCAACCTGCAGTGCTTACTGATATATTTCCAGGAGTTCTAACAGCCCAACGGTTTGAACAACCGACAACGCTTACTGATATATTTCCAAGAGTTCTAACAGCCAAACGGTTTGACCAACCTGCAGTGCTTACTGATATATTTCCAGGAGTTCTAACAACCAAACGGTTTGACCAACTGACAACGCTTACTGATATATTTCCAAGAGTTCTAACAGCCAAACGGTTTGACCAACTTGCAGTGCTTACTGATATATTTCCAAGAGTTCTAACAGCCAAACGGTTTGACCAACTTGCAGTGCTTACTGATATATTTCCAGGAGTTCTAACAGCCAAACGGTTTGACCAACCGACAACGTTTACTGATATATTTCCAAGAGTTCTAGCAGCCAAACGCTTTGACCAACCTGCAGTGCTTACTGATATATTTCCAGGAGTTCTACCAGCCAAACGGTTTGACCAACCTGCAGTGCTTACTGATATATTTCCAAGAGTTCTAACAGCCAAACTGTTTGACCAACCTGCAGTGCTTACTGATATATTTCCAGGAGTTCTAACAGCCCAACGGTTTGAACAACCGACAACGCTTACTGATATATTTCCAAGAGTTCTAACAGCCAAACGGTTTGACCAACCTGCAGTGCTTACTGATATATTTCCAGGAGTTCTAACAGCCAAACGGTTTGACCAACCGACAACGCTTACTGATATATTTCCAAGAGTTCTAACAGCCAAACGGTTTGACCAACCTGCAGTGCTTACTGATATATTTCCAGGAGTTCTAACAGCCAAACGGTTTGACCAACCGACAACGCTTACTGATATATTTCCAAGAGTTCTAACAGCCAAACGGATTGACCAACCGACATCGCTTACTGATATATTTCCAAGAGTTCTAGCAGGCAAACGGTTTGACCAACCGACAACGCTTACTGATGTATTTCCAAGAGTTCTAACAGCCAAACGGTTTGACCAACCGACAACGCTTACTGATATATTTCCAAGAGTTCTAGCAGCCAAACGGTTTGACCAACCGACAACGCTTACTGATATATTTCCAAGAGTTCTAGCAGCCAAACGGTTTGACCAAACTGCAATGCTTACTGATATATTTCCAAGAGTTCTAACAGCCAAACGGTTTGACCAAACTGCAATGCTTACTGATATATTTCCAAGAGTTCTAACAGCCAAACGGTTTGACCAACCGACAACGCTTACTGATATATTTCCAAGAGTTCTAACAGCCAAACGGTTTGACCAACCGACAACGCTTACTGATATATTTCCAAGAGTTCTAGCAGCCAAACGGTTTGACCAAACTGCAATGCTTACTGATATATTTCCAAGAGTTCTAACAGCCAAACGGTTTGACCAAACTGCAATGCTTACTGATATATTTCCAAGAGTTCTAACAGCCAAACGGTTTGACCAACCGACAACGCTTACTGATATATTTCCAAGAGTTCTAACAGCCAAACGGTTTGACCAACCGACAACGCTTACTGATATATTTCCAAGAGTTCTAACAGCCAAACGATTTGACCAACGGACAATGCTTACTGACTCAATGAAGTCCATTAAGCCAGCAAGATTTCGTGCTATGGTTCGTCGGAAGTTGGTAATAAATGTTTAACTTGAAATTACAAAATATTTGTCTCCAACTTTCTCTACAATTTGTGTAATTTCTCGGTTGCCACAACAAAAACAAAACACCCATCTAGCACTCGTCTAACGTGGACGATTTTGATGTCATTATCACGAGTACAAAGTGAAGATGTTGGATTAAGTCTACCATGTTATATATGGTGAATATGTCAACCGTAATGCTCATCCTTCAAAAGAAAAAAAAGAAAGAAAAACAGTTTACCCTTCCCCGCTTCTGTACTTAAGGAAACACCTCAAGTTTATTGAAATATTCTTCATGCCTGCTTGACTTCGCGAGACTCCCTAATATTTGCATACACTTGCAAGACACGTTGTTTACCGTTAAAATTAAGTCTCTGCAAATATCAGAATTGTTGAATTATTCACGTTTTGCTAATCCCTTCTCCTTCCGTAGAGACTAACGTTTGTCTGAATAGTGCTATCGGCTATAAACTATGTTAAACAATGTTCGTATATCCTAGTATTGCTTGGGTTAAATTT
>CM040182.1:8626625-8639125 GCA_022606455.1 Callitettix versicolor
AATTCTTCTTATTTTAAACAATACGTAATTAAAGCACTACTGATGATTACAAAGTTTAATTCACGAGATGCTAAATCAAAATGTTTCCTACTTACGTCATCTAAATTAAAGATTAACATTATTAAACGTTATGTTTAGAAAATTCTTCTTATTTTAAACAATACGTAATTAAAGCGCTACTGATGATTACAAAGTTTAATTCACTAGATCCTAAATCAAAATGTTTCCTACTTACGTCATCTAAATTAAAGATTAACATTATTAAACGTAATGTTTAGAAAATTCTTCTTATTTTAAACAATACGTAATTAAAGCGCTACTGATGATTACAAAGTTTAATTCACGAGATGCTAAATCAAAATGTTTCCTACTTACGTCATCTAAATTAAAGATTAACATTATTAAACGTTATGTTTAGAAAATTCTTCTTATTTTAAACAATACGTAATTAAAGCGCTACTGATGATTACAAAGTTTAATTCACGAGATGCTAAATCAAAATGTTTCCTACTTACGTCATCTAAATTAAAGATTAACATTATTAAACGTTATGTTTAGAAAATTCTTCTTATTTTAAACAATACGTAATTAAAGCACTACTGATGATTACAAAGTTTAATTCACGAGATGCTAAATCAAAATGTTTCCTACTTACGTCATCTAAATTAAAGATTAACATTATTAAACGTAATGTTTAGAAAATTCTTCTTATTTTAAACAATACGTAATTAAAGCGCTACTGATGATTACAAAGTTTAATTCACGAGATGCTAAATCAAAATGTTTCCTACTTACGTCATCTAAATTAAAGATTAACATTATTAAACGTTATGTTTAGAAAATTCTTCTTATTTTAAACAATACGTAATTAAAGCACTACTGATGATTACAAAATTTAATTCACGAGATGCTAAATCAAAATGTTTCCTACTTACGTCATCTAAATTAAAGATTAACATTATTAAACGTAATGTTTAGAAAATTCTTCTTATTTTAAACAATACGTAATTAAAGCACTACTGATGATTACAAAGTTTAATTCACGAGATGCTAAATCAAAATGTTTCCTACTTACGTCATCTAAATTAAAGATTAACATTATTAAACGTTATGTTTAGAAAATTCTTCTTATTTTAAACAATACGTAATTAAAGCACTACTGACGATTACAAAGTTTAATTCACGAAATGCTAAATCAAAATGTTTCCTACTTCCGTCATCTAAATTAAAGATTAACGTTATTAGAAGTAATGTTTAGAAAATTCTTTTTATTTTAAACAATACTTAATCGAAGTACTACCTACTATTACGAAGTTTAATTCACGAAATGCTTTTCACGAGATGCTAAATCAAAATGTTTCCTACTTCCGTCATCTAAATTAAAGATTAATATTATTAAACGTAATGCTTAGAAAATTCTTCTTATTATAAACAATACGTAATCGAAGCACTACCGACTATTACGAAGTTTAATTCACGAAGTGCTTTTCACGAGTGCTAATCAATTCGTTTCTACTTCCGTTATCCGAATTAAAGCTTAACATTATTAAACTTAGTGTTCAGGGAATTCTCCTTATTTTAAACAATAAGGAATTAACGCCAATGTATACACAGTAAAAAAAGTGTTTATTTCAATAGCGTGAATAATTATTAAAGAACAACAAATTTTAATTAACTGTTTGGACTATTTCCCTTTCTTCAAACAATAACTAATTAATGACAACACTGTGAACGTTTACAAAGGTGCCATTATTCTTACGAAATGCTAATAAATAATTTGTCTACCTCCATTACCTGTTGTAAAGAGTAGAAAAATTACTTATTGCTTGCGAAATTTCTCTTAGGAAAAAACTTGTTCAAAAGTTAAGCAAAACATAACGTTCATCTCGCAAGTATAAGTGAAATCTTCAACCTTTATTTGTTTTGCTAATAATTTAACTTATTTTATTGCATAATTTTTCTTCGAATTATTTTTTATGATAACACTGACCACGTACAAAACATAACATGACATAATTTTTTATAGTGTTCATCAGTTTTTTTTACCTTCATTGTAGCCGCCCGGTGGCCTAGTAGCGTACTGGGCTTTCACCCCGAGGACCCGGGTTCGATTCCCGGCCAGGGCTTGGCATTTTCATACGCTATAAATCATCCCATCGTCTGCATTAGCCCAAGTGTGCACAATAGTCGGACGTTAAACACCAAAAAAAACCTTCATTGTGTCACTAAAAATTAATGTTTATATAATTCCACTCACAACAATGAGTGACTACAACAATACGTCCAGCATTCTCAATATGTCCCGTAATGTTTCTCACGCAAAGGGTTAATTCTTTTTACATACAAACCTGAATTTAAAATAACTGTTAACTTTTTCTTTCTAAAATTTTTCGTTTTTTAACGGTTATTGACAGTACTTCCACCGTTAATTACGAGGTATTAATGGTTATCTTACAAACTAACAGTTAAAACGTCTGCTATCATTATAACCTCGGGTGAAAATAAAAAAAAAATATATTTTTGTATAATTCTTCTTTCTTTAAACAATGACTAATGGCAGCACTTATAGCCTTCACAAAGTGTGTCATAATTCTTCTCAGAAACTGCCAATCAATTCATAACAATATTTAATTTGTATTATTTTAAACTAGTCATAACACTTACAGCAATCATAACGTTCGTATTATTCCTACGTATACTTCCACAAGTACTAATCAATACATTTTCTACTTTTATTATCAAAAATAAAGAGAAAAAATATTTAAATTATACTACATAACTTGTCATACTTGAGACAATACTTCCAGCATACACAAAGTGGGTCATATCACTTCTTTCACACGTTGCTAATCAATACTTCTGCTTCCATTATTTGAGTTAAGGTGTAACAATACTTAACTTTGAGTTTGCATAATCCCCTGTCTTTAAACAATGACTAATGACAGCACCGTACACACATTGTGCCCATAACGTCTCTCTCAGGAAGTACTAATCAATACTTCTTCTAACTTCAGCGTCTGACTCACACGTAAAGTAACAATACTGAACTTTGTGTTTCAATGGTTCCCTTTACTTTAAACATTGACTAATGACTACACTTTCAACGTTCAGCCAGGTACTAATCAATACTTCTACCTTCAGCGTCTGACTCACACGTAAGAATAACAATACTAAGAATAACAATACTGAATGTTGTGTTTCAATAGTTTCCTTTACTTTAAGCATTGACAGATGACTAAAGTTTCAAAGTCACCCGGACCTATCAAAACGTCGTCTATATTCATTGTCAGATATACAAAAAAATTACAAATACAGAACGAAGTGTTTTAATGCTTTCCTTTATTTTAAGTATTGACAGATGACTACACTTTCAACGTTCAGGCAGGTACTAATCAATACTTCTTCTAACTTCCGTGTCTGAATCACACGTAAAGTAACAATACTGACCTTTGCGTTTCAATAGTTTCCTTTACTTCAAACGTTGATTAATGACTGCACTTTCAACGTTCAGCCAGGTACTAATCAATACTTCTTCTAACTTCCGTGTCTGAATCACACGTAAAGTAACAATACTGACCTTTGTGTTTCAATAGTTTCCTTTACTTTAAACGTTGATTAATGACTGCACTTTCAACGTTCAGCCAGGTACTAATCAATACTTCTTCTAACTTCCGTCATTCACCCCGAGGACCTGGGTTCGATTCCCGAAGAGGGCTTGGCATTTTCATACGCTATAAATCATCCCATCGTCTGCATTAGCCCAAGTGTGCACTATAGTCGGACGTTAAACACAAAAAAAATCTAACTTCAGCGTCAGACTCACACGTAAAGTAACAATACTGAACTTTGTGTTTCAATAGTTTCCTTTACTTTAAACATTGACTAATGACTACATTTCCAACGTTCAATCAGGTACTAATCAATACTTCTTCTAACTTCAGCGTATGACTCACACGTAAAGTAGCAATACTGAACTTTGTGTTTCAATTGTTTCCTTTAATTTAAACATTGACTAATGACTACACTTCCAACGTTCAATCAGGTACTAATCAATACTTCTTCTAACTTCATCGTCTGACTCACACGTAAAGTAACATTACTGAACTTTGTGTTTCACAAGTTTCCTTTACTTTAAACATTGACTAATGACTACACTTCTAACGTTCAGCCAGGTACTAATCAATACTTCTTCTAACTTCAGCGTCTGACTCACACGTAAAGTAACAATACTGAACTTTGTGTTTCACAAGTTTCCTTTACTTTAAACATTGACTAATGACTACACTTCCAACGTTCAGCCAGGTACTAATCAATACTTCTTCTAACTTCGGCGTCTGACTCGCACGTAAAGTAACAATACTGACCTTTGTGTTCCACAAGTTTCCTTTACTTTAAACATTGACTAATGACTACACTTCTAACGTTCAGCCAGGTACTAATCAATACTTCTTCTAACTTCAGCGTCTGACTCACACGTAAAGTAACAATACTGACCTTTGTGTTTCACAAGTTTCCTTTACTTTAAACATTGACTAATGACTACACTTCCAACGTTCAGCCAGGTACTAATCAATACTTCTTCTAACTTCGGCGTCTGACTCACACGTAAAGTAACAATACTGAACTTTGTGTTTCACAAGTTTCTTTACTTTAAACATTGACTAATGACTACACTTCCAACGTTCAGCCAGGTACTAATCAATACTTCTTCTAACTTCGGCGTCTGACTCTCACACGTAAAGTAACAATACTGACCTTTGTGTTTCACAAGTTTCCTTTACTTTAAACATTGACTAATGACTACACTTACTTCTAACGTTCAGCCAGGTACTAATCAATACTTTAAACATTGACTAATTACACTAACGTTTCTAACTCGGCGTCTGACACGTAAAGTAACAATACTGAACTTTGTGTTTCACAAGTTTCCTTTACTTTAAACATTGACTAATGACTACACTTCCAACGTTCAGCCAGGTACTAATCAATACTTCTTCTAACTTCGGCGTCTGACTCACACGTAAAGTAACAATACTGAACTTTGTGTTTCACAAGTTTCCTTTACTTTAAACATTGACTAATGACTACACTTCCAACGTTCAGCCAGGTACTAATCAATACTTCTTCTAACTTCGGCGTCTGACTCGCACGTAAAGTAACAATACTGAACTTTGTGTTTCACAAGTTTCCTTTACTTTAAACATTGACTACACTTAACATAAACTACACTTCCAACGTTCAGCCAGGTACTAATCAAGACTTCTTTTAACTTCAGCGTCTGACTCACACGTAAAGTAACAATACTGAACTTTGTGTTTCACAAGTTTCCTTTACTTTAAACATTGACTACACTAAACATAAACTACACTTCCAACGTTCAGCCAGGTACTAATCAAGACTTCTTCTAACTTCAGCGACTGACTCGCACGTAAAGTAACAATACTGAACATTGTGTTTCAGTAGTTTCCTTTACTTTAAACATTGACTACACTAAACATAAACTACACTTCCAACGTTCAGCCAGGTACTAATCAAGACTTCTTCTAACTTCAGCGACTGACTCACACGTAAAGTAACGATACTGAACTTTGTGTTTCAGTAGTTTCCTTTAATTTAAACAATGATTTTACTTTAAACGTCTCGTATATTGTTAAGAAAATGTCGCATTAACTCTCTAAAACTATTTGCCTTAAGGAATAACATTATTTAAGTAAATATTTACATAGAATTCCTTACTTGACGATTTTGGTTTTTTTTTATATCCTTCCGAAGGAGATGCTGTAATATTTCCTTCACAAATTCTGGCCAGTAGTTTTTTAACTGTATTTTTTAGATCTGTAAGAAAAAAAATATTTACTATGTTGAGTATAATGATCTGCCTTCCCTAGCTTCGTCTATTCTACTTTTGTTGACGCGGTTCGGAGAACCTCCATATTCAAAAACTATATCTATACTCCTGAATACAGTAGAATTGATGAAGTAGTCTCTATATATATATAGTCTATATATATATATATATATATATATATATATATAGAATATGATATATAGTCTATATAGTTCTATATATATATTCTTTCTTCGATATATATATATATATTATTATTATTATTATTATTATTATTATTATTATTATTATCATTATCTGCGCATAGACCCTGTTGGATCACGCAAAGCACTCCGACTCATGTCTTGATCCTTATCCTTCTAATCCTCCACACCTCCCTCATCCTGTCCCCATGGATCCTCTTCCGCTCCTCCGTCCATTTTACCCCTACTCTCTTTGGGATTTCATTCTCTGGGACCTTCCAACCGAGCATCATTCTCCTGTATGCGTGTCTATCTTCAACATCTGTTGAGTCTATTCCTGCGTCATGTAGGTCTATTCTGACTGACTTATATATATATATATATATATATATATATATATATATATATATGTATACTATACATGTATACTTTTATTCTTCTTATTTTCTTATTTTCTGCTAGGTTTATTGTCACTATGTTGAGTATAATGATCTGCCTTCCTTAGCTTCGTCAATTCTACTTTTGTTGACGCGTTTCGGAGAACCTCCATCTTCAAAAACTATACTTTTTGACTATAGATATAGTTTTTGAAGATGGAGGTTCTCCGAAACGCGTCAACAAAAGTAGAATTGATGAAGCTAGTGAAGGCAGATCATTATACTCAACATAGTGACAATAATCCTAGCAGAAATGAAGAAGAATATGAAAAGAAAATATATTTACGTTAATTTAGATTATACGTACTAATAACAACATATCGAATTTTCACAAAATAATGTATATGTTGCCTTAACGAGTTAAGCTCTGTTTCTGCCACTATTTTCTTGATTCTAAGAAATATTATTATTGACCATAATGATTGCACAATTCCCCTAACTGCAGTAAATGTTGTAACGAATGATAAGATTTCTGATAATAAAATGTTGGTGAATTTTTAAATATCCGATAAGGCGGACAAAACGCTTCCTTCACAAAATTGCTGATCACTGTTATTAGAGTCACGGAATAACAGCATTTGCATAACTTTGCGTTCTTAAAACATAACAAGTGGCAATATAACCAACCAAGGCAAAGTGCACTAATGCTTTTCTAACAAGTTCCCTATCTAATCTTTTGCAATGTTAAATAATTTTATTTTTAAAGTATAAATTAGTTAACTTATTGTGTCCATAATTGCTTATTACTCCAAACAGCCGACTTTAAGTAAATGTATTATAATGTATCTTAAATGTTGTTTACTTATAAATGTTTTATATATGGCATTATATAACTGGAGCTAACTAACGTATAGTTAAAGTTTGAATATTTGTTGATTTTTTTCCCTTTACATCCATATTTTATGCCAGTTGGACTAGTGAGGACGAGGGATCAGCGTTAACGGTACGGGAAAAGCAACTGGAGTAACTCCGGCTCGAACTGCGAACGTTTAGGTGCGCAGTTCAGAGACGCAACAGACTGACCTGTACTTTAGCCACATCGACCACCGACCACGAACGTCTGTTGTAATAATACTAAACGTTGTACAGAATATCGACAAAACACACACACACACACACACACACACACACACACACACACACACAGAATATCGCACACGCACGCACGCACGCACACACGCGCACACTCACACACACACACACACACACACACACACACACACACACACACACACACACACACACACACACCCATCGTCTGCATTAGCCCAAGTGTGCACAATAGTCGGACGTTAAACACACTTGATTAAAAAATTCAATTAAAAGCATAGTTTCATAGAAAAAGATTTATTCCATGTGCTTATAACTCTAAAATACAAGTTATAATGGCCTCAAAAAATGTAAGAAAATCAAAATCAAAAAATTTTACAACTGTCCCCAGTCTTCCCTAATAAAGAAAATATTGAATTTCTTACATTGTACTGGTATTTTTAATCTAAACCAATTTTATTTAAGATTTTTATTATTGTTCACCTACCGTCAATACTTGATGCCACCTGAGTAATTAGGACGAGAGATCGACGTTAACGGATCTCGAACGTACGACCTTGAGGCGAACTTATCCGTACAACTCCTCCTGATTATTACTGAAATCAATGGTGTCGTTATTGATTCAAAACGTCAAATGTAGTACAATGTTGGTAACTAAAAAAAAAAAACTACGACAAATAACATCCTTCGGAAATATTTTCCTTTTAAATGTAATTGTCCAGTTCATGTGTCGCTTTATGTGTATCATATTTTGTTCAGTTTAAAATTGGCTTACGTCTTAAGGGTTCTTAGACGATGAGCGATACTTAAGGACAGTACTTTCATCGCAATTATTCCACGTATCAGTATTGTCCAACGTTACAAGGTCAGTAATACCGACATTATTTTTCTTAAGTAGCCACTAACATTTCGTGCTGACCATAACTCTTTACTAAAGAACTTAACGGCGTTAAGTATTTATGAAATTCTGTGGACGTCTGAGCGAGTGTGTTCCTTGAATTCTAGCCTCAAATATATATAAAATTCAAGATATATATATATATATATATATATATATATATATATATATATATATTTATTTATTTATTTATATATATATATATATATATATATATATTTATTTATTATTTGCGTATAGACCCTGTTGGATCACGCAAAGCACTCGACTCATGTCTTGCTCCTTCTAATCCTCCACACCTCCCTCATCCTGTCCCCATGGATCCTCTTCCGCTCCTCCGTCCATTTTACCCCTTCTCTCTTTGGGATTTCATTCTCTGGGATCTTCCAACCGAGCATCTTTCTCCTGTATGCATTCCTGTCTTCAATGTCTGTTGAGTCTATGTCTGCGTCATGTAGGTCTATTCTGACTTGTGTGATCCACGACGTTGTTGATTTGACTCCTTGTATATACTTAAGGATTCTGTTGGCAAATCTCGTTGTTGGGAGTCTACTGATGTGTCCATAGAACTGAAGCCTCTTTCTTCTGATATCTGCTGCCACGTTCGATATTTCTCTGTGGTCTTCCGGGAGTGCAACCTGTATCCGTCTTCTGTTAATCTCGGGCCAAGGATCTTCCTCAAGATTTTGCGTTCTTCCTTCAAAATGTCTTCCATGGTAGCTTTTGTGTGGAGTGCTAGCGTCTCGCTTGCGTATAATGTATATATATATATATATATATATATATATATATATATATATATGATTGATTGATTGACTGACTGACTGATTAATAAGCAACCTACATTCAAAACTATTATAGCTAGAGACTTGAAATTTTCGGGGTACCATAGTACCACAGTATAGGGATGCAATAAAAGGATTTTCCAAAATTCAACCATTCAAGGAATACAATGGGATACGACAGTTTTTATTGGAAAAAATATATTTTTGTTTGGATCTCCTTAAAACTTTATATAAGTAATTTTTTTTTTTGCTTAACTTCCCAGTCAGACTAATGAGAACGAGGGATTAGCGATAACGAAAAACAACGGGAGTAACTGCGGCTAGAACTAAGAACCTTAAAGAGATGCTGCAGCTGACAGCTAAATATTAATTCACATCGACCACGCGTCCACACATAAATACTCTGAAACACAAGTAATGAAATACTGTGTCTAACATTTTTCCAACAATCATCTCTTAAGGAGATTAAAATGGGGCTAGCGAAATGTAAAAGGGGTAGAAAAGTTTTTATTTATATTTATATAAATATGTTTATTTATATATATATATTTATATTTATAAACAAAATATATTTATTTTTATATTGTAAAAATAAAAAATTCCAGTGAAAATCGTAATTTTGCACTGGAAAAATATTTTTTGAATCGTATATTCTTGATGTACATATAATGAAACACAAATAACGAAGCAAGTGTTTCAGAATTTTTCCGAATTCATACTCGAAAAGAATAAAAATATAGCCTAAGAGTTGTAAATGGAGAAAAATATTTTTAATCAGATTTTCTAAAAATTAAAAAGTTTTTTTTTTTGTTATTTTATTGGCGAAAAGCTTATTTAGGGTATTATCGCCTTACTAAATGTAAATGTGCGTGTAAAGTGTTAGTGGTAAGTGCAGTATTGTAAGTGTAAGTGTGTTAGACTCGGGTGCCGCGAGGGAGATCTAAATCCTCTCATTAGGTGCAGATAGTCTGCACCCACCTGCGGGGAGAAACAAAAGTTCTAAAACACAAATTACGAAACAAGTAATTCAGCATTTTCCGGAATTCATCCCCTAAAAGAACAAAAATAAGTATAAATATTTGCTCGCATTTGAGAAAGATATTTTGTATCGGATTTTCTAAAAACTAAACATAAATTTTCTAAAACACAAATATTGAAATACGTATTTCCGCATTTATCATCTAAACGAATTAAATGTATAAAATAAATGTTGGCATATACATAAAATAAATGTTGAAATTCCAACTGCCCTCAATGTTTAAAGCACGATTTCAGTGGAACTGATCAGCCGAGCTAAAGTGCGTTACTGGCGGATCGATATACGTCAACATAATATTCATATTGACACGTGACTGTAGATTTTAAAATGAGTTCGTTGCATTTATCATATTTAATTATCTAAAATTTCAAATAACGGTAAACTTCGCAGTATATTCTTCATTAATATGCAGAAAAAATTAGTGCTTAATTGGAATTTTTAAGCACTAAGCGGTCAAATTTATGATAGGTCTTGCCGTGCAGCCAGTATTACATGAAATAACCAGCAACGACAATCTCAACTTTCAGTCGCTCGTAGTGTTTCCGCCAATCTAAAGGGTAATAATATTTACGAAAAAATCTTACGGGACCAATTTTATTGGAATTTTTAAGCACTAAGCGGTCAAATGTATGATAGGTCTTGCTGTCCAGCCAGTATTACATGAAATAACCAGCAACGACAATCTCAACTTTCAGTCGCTCGTAGTGTTTCCGCCAATCTAAGGGGTAATAATATTTACGAAAAAATCTTACGGGACCAACTTTATTGGAATTTTTAAGCACTAAGCGGTCAAATGTATGATAGGTCTTGCCGTGCAGCCAGTATTACATGAAATAACCAGCAACGACAATCTCAACTTTCAGTCGCTCGTAGTGTTTCCGCCAATATAAGGGGTAATAATATTTACGAAAAAATCTTACGGGACCAATTTTATTGGAATTTTTAAGCACTAAGCGGTCAAATGTATGATAGGTCTTGCTGTCCAGCCAGTATTACATGAAATAACCAGCAACGACAATCTCAACTTTCAGTCGCTCGTAGTGTTTCCGCCAATATAAGGGGTAATAATATTTACGAAAAATCTTACAGGACCAACTTTATTGGAATTTTTAAGCACTAAGCGGTCAAATTTATGATAGGTCTTGCCGTCCAGCCAGTATTACATGAAATAACCAGCAACGACAATCTCAACTTTCAGTCGCTCGTAGTGTTTCCGCCAATATAAGGGGTAATAATATTTACGAAAAAATCTTACGGGACCAACTTTATTGGAATTTTTAAGCACTAAGCGGTCAAATGTATGATAGGTCTTGCCGTGCAGCCAGTATTACATGAAATAACCAGCAACGACAATCTCAACTTTCAGTCGCTCGTAGTGTTTCCGCCAATCTAAGGGGTAATAATATTTACGAAAAAATCTTACGGGACCAACTTTATTGGAATTTTTAAGCACTAAGCGGTCAAATGTATGATAGGTCTTGCCGTCCAGCCAGTATTACATGAAATAACCAGCAACGACAATCTCAACTTTCAGTCGCTCGTAGTGTTTCCGCCAATATAAGGGGTAATAATATTTACGAAAAATCGAAAAATCTTACGGGACCAACTTTATTGGAATTTTTAAGCACTAAGCGGTCAAATGTATGATAGGTCTTGCCGTCCAGCCAGTATTACATGAAATAACCAGCAACGACAATCTCAACTTTCAGTCGCTCGTAGTGTTTCCGCCAATCTAAGGGGTAATAATATTTACGAAAAATCTTACGGGACCAATTTTATTGGAAATTTTAAGCACTAAGCGGTCAAATGTATGATAGGTCTTGCCGTCCAGCCAGTATTACATGAAATAACCAGCAACGACAATCTCAACTTTCAGTCGCTCGTAGTGTTTCCGCCAATATAAGGGGTAATAATATTTACGAAAAATCTTACGGGACCAATTTTATTGGAATTTTTAAGCACTAAGCGGTCAAATGTATGATAGGTCTTGCCGTGCAGCCAGTATTACATGAAATAACCAGCAACGACAATCTCAACTTTCAGTCGCTCGTAGTGTTTCCGCCAATCTAAAGGGTAATAATATTTACGAAAAATCTTACGGGACCAACTTTATTGGAATTTTTAAGCACTAAGCGGTCAAATGTATGATTGGTCTTGCCGTGCAGCTAGTATTACATGAAATAACCAGCAACGACAATCTCAACTGTCAGTCGCTCGTAGTGTTTCCGCCAATATAAGGGGTAATAATATTTACGAAAAAA
>CM040182.1:8641625-8649125 GCA_022606455.1 Callitettix versicolor
AATAACAAGAATTTCGGCGATGTACGATTATGTCGGAACAATGTTGTTTTTCTCGGAACTGTTGTGACCAGTGGATTTACGATGGATTTGAATAAATTCACGTTTCATCCTTTGAGGTACGTACGACACACTACTATAATCCATAACTATAATAAGTACAAGTTGAACTTTGCTACGTCTTGACTTCTAGGTACCCGCTGAGAATTTTTTTTTTTTTTTTTAACGTCCGATTATTGTGCACACTTGGGCTAATGCAGACGATGGGATGATTTATAGCGTATGAAAATGCCAAGCCCTGGCCGGGAATCGAACCCGGGTCCTCGGGGTGAAAGCCTAGTACGCTACCAACTAGGCCACCGAGGCATTTATTAATTCTACAGTTTAAAATTATTACAAGTAAAAAAGTTTACATTAAGCTTTAAAGCTGCACAAAGAAACGGTTTAAAAATTCCATTCTTAAAAAGTTTTAAAAACTTTACATTTTACCACTGTACCTTCGGATCCAAAAACCTAGAGGGCTCACATTTAGCACGAAAGTTTACGTTAAGTTTTAAAGATACACACAGAAACGGGTTCTCAGAATTCCACTCCGAAGGGTTGAAATGGAGTATTTTTTTATTTTTTCCTTCTGTCCTAGTTGCGTCCTGAGAGATCGTCTTCGAAAATTTTAATCCTTTTGTAAAAGCAAAAATACAATTTATCTGACCTTGAGGATTTTGAAGCTGGATATTTACGTGAAAGTGTTGACTGATATTTGTATGGTTAGAAGGAGAAAGATCAAAAAATTGAAAGCTATGGTGTAAAAATGCAAAAAGAAAAACTGACTAGCCAACAGACGTGACCACTTCTTTCGGCATGCCTGACTGTATACTTTTTCACCATTATGATTTAATTATTTTTATAAATTTTAAATCCATGCAGGAAAGGGCAACTTTTGAAAATTATTTTCGTATTAAATTTAGCGTGCGTGTGTGTGTGTGTACACAACTTAAAAATTAACTGAAATTGTCACATATTATGAATTTGAGTATCTTAGGCTATATAAAGGATTTTAATAATTAATCAGTTTATAACCCTACTTTTGACAGTCATACATGACATTTATACTGTGTAAGTATAATAATAAATATAATATTTGTGATTTTGGCATTCAAAAATTGCTATAGGTCATACACATTAAATAATTTTACTACGCAAATTTAGAAAATACACATTTTTAAAATTAACAAGAACGATAAACATAACCTCAATTGAAGTTATATTGAAGATATTGTGAGAAATCAGCTGTTTAGAAGTATCCACGTCCAGTCTGGATATATACAAGAACAATATACGCTGTGAGATGCATTACGGATTCAAGCGTGACGCGAAAGCAGAATGTTTATACCCGTTTTGTCAACCGCGACCGTAAAAGTTTTCACTTCAAAAATACATTTTATTATTCATTAAGCAAAAAAAAGGTAATGTTTGTAAGAATAATGTTTGGAATAATAATGTTCACTAGAGTGCGCGTATGGATTGTTAAAACGTTCCGTGACGGCTAACGCAATGTTTATCCCCGTGCAAAACACACCCATACCCTGCGATAAGACGTAGTCGCTTCAGAAAGGAATTAGTCATATTAAAAACTAAAAATGAGTTTATAGGGAGGTCCTGAGCATTTAACCAATACAAGTTTGTGTACAAAAACGTTTTTTTCAAAATTACTCGCCGAATGGTTAAATTATTGGAGTAAATTAGAAAAATAAATGGCGGTAGAAACCGTGGTTTTAGAATACGAGGTAAATACGTATAAAGTAAGTAAAAAAATATGATTACATAAGGAGAACGTGATTAAAGCCGCATTGTTCTGAACAGTAAAGTAGTAGTGTGTACTCGTACTAGTGGTGGGGCAGAAAACACCAAACTATTAAACTGATTTTCTATAAACGACAGACTATTTTTTCAAACGGAAACAAGCAGTTGGATTTGGACTGGTTTATGATTTGTTAAACAAGGAACGGCTTTCCGCACTACCACACTTAACGTTGCCGCAAGCGCTAAAACTGTTTTCCTGCTGTTTGCCTGCTAACTGCTTTCCTGCTAACTGCTTTTCTTCTACCTGCTTTTATGCTTTGTCCCTTTAGTTCAAAGTTGCTTGTTGCTTGTAGTGAAGTAAGAACTGTTTGGTCAATGTCAACGTTTATCTCTATTTTGTTGCGAGTTGTAGTAACAACCTCTCACATTTTGTAGATACAGAGCCTGATTTTATTTAAACATATTTTTTATATTTATTATCGATCATCAATATTTTTTAATCGACTAAAAATATTCTAAATAGTTTGCATTTCGGTAAATATGCAAAGTACTATTTAATTTTTAAGTAAAAAAAGAATGCTTCTATTAGAAATTCATCGCATTTTGTACATAAAGTGGCTTACATAATTATTACGTTTTGATAATGTAATTTAATTATTGCTATACTTGTAAGGATTATTCTTATCCTTTCTAAATGCTTTATACCCAAAAACAGTTAAGGACATGGTGGTAATGGAATGAAAAAGTAGTCTTAGAAAACTGAACTTAAGTGCTTTATGTTTTAGCTGCTAAAACAACTTCGAGTTTCAGTTTTCTAAACCTGTTTTTTTCCAACTGTTTTTCCAAACAGTTTTTTTCTCAACAAACAGTTAGTTGATATTTTGTAAAAATAGCAGAAACGCCCACCTCTAAGTGTATACCAGTTAAAATAAAATAAATAACAGACGTACAGTACAAGTTATGGGTAGAAATGTATTACGAATTACAAGTTATACAAACAAAATCTTACATCTGGTCCAATTATGGGTTTCTGAGAGCAGATAACTTCTCTCTAATTTGGGAAATAGCCGTTAGGCTTAAGAATGGAACGAGTGCTTTACTGGATCCGAGTTTTGCAGATAGGATGCAGAGTTAATGGGCAAGTTGTTAATGAGGCGGCCATTTCACCACCCAGCACACCAGACTCGCAGCAAGTTTTGTTTTAATCCCGACTGAGTAATAGGCCTACAGTTACTCTTTTTGCTTTTTACTGTTTTCTTTAAGATTTTCCCCTATTCACTGCCGTTTCAAGATGGCTGCCTCCGATTTAACGATGACGATTATATGCAGTTTTAATCAAACACATGGTTAAAATTTTGTACTAAAAGACCTTGTTATAAAGCCCGAACGAAGTGTGTGTAATATTCTGCCTCTTTCAGTGCCGTTTCAAGATGGCTGCCTCCGATTTAACGATGACGATTATATGCAGTTTTAATCAAACACATGGTTAAAATTTTGTACTAAAAGACCATGTTATAAAGCCCGAACGAAGTGTGTGTAATATTCTGCCTGCCCTTTCAGTGCCGTTTCAAGATGGCTGCCTCCGATTTAACGATGACGATTATATGCAGTTTTAATCAAACACATGGTTAAAATTTTGTACTAAAAGACCTTGTTATAAAGCCCGAACGAAGTGTGTGTAATATTCTGCCCCTTTCAGTGCCGTTTCAAGATGGCTGCCTCCGATTTAACGATGACGATTATATGCAGTTTTAATCAAACACATGGTTAAAATTTTGTACTAAAAGACCTTGTTATAAAGCCCGAACGAAGTGTGTGTAATATTCTGCCCCTTTCACTGCCGTTTCAAGATGGCTGCCTCCGATTTAACGATGACGATTATATGCAGTTTTAATCAAACACATGGTTAAAATTTTGTACTAAAAGACCATGTTATAAAGCCCGAACGAAGTGTGTGTAATATTCTGCCCCTTTCAGTGCCGTTTCAAGATGGCTGCCTCCGATTTAACGATGACGATTATATGCAGTTTTAATCAAACACATGGTTAAAATTTTGTACTAAAAGACCATGTTATAAAGCCCCGAACGAAGTGTGTGTAATATTCTGCCCCTTTCAGTGCCGTTTCAAGATGGCTGCCTCCGATTTAACGATGACGATTATATGCAGTTTTAATCAAACACATGGTTAAAATTTTGTACTAAAAGACCATGTTATAAAGCCCGAACGAAGTGTGTGTAATATTCTGCCCCTTTCAGTGCCGTTTCAAGATGGCTGCCTCCGATTTAACGATGACGATTATATGCAGTTTTAATCAAACACATGGATTTTGTTAAAAGACCATGTTATAAAGCCCGAACGATTAATATGCCCCTTTCAGTGCCGTTTCAAGATGGCTGCCTCTGATTTAACGATGACGATTATATGCAGTTTTAATCAAACACATGGTAAAATTTTTTGTACTAAAAGACCATGTTATAAAGCCCGAACGAAGTGTGTGTAATATTCTGCCCCTTTCAGTGCCGTTTCAAGATGGCTGCCTCCGATTTAACGATGACGATTATATGCAGTTTTAATCAAACACATGGTTAAAATTTTGTACTAAAAGACCTTGTTATAAAGCCCGAACGAAGTGTGTGTAATATTCTGCCCCTTTCAGTGCCGTTTCAAGATGGCTGCCTCCGATTTAACGATGACGATTATATGCAGTTTCAAGATTTAATCAAACACATGGTAAACATTTTGTACTAAAAGACCTTGTTATAAAGCCCGAACGAAGTGTGTGTAATATTCTGCCCCTTTCAGTGCCGTTTCAAGATGGCTGCCTCCGATTTAACGATGACGATTATATGCAGTTTTAATCAAACACATGGTTAAAATTTTGTACTAAAAGACCTTGTTATAAAGCCCGAACGAAGTGTGTGTAATATTCTGCCCCTTTCACTGCCGTTTCAAGATGGCTGCCTCCGATTTAACGATGACGATTATATGCAGTTTTAATCAAACACATGGTTAAAATTTTGTACTAAAAGACCTTGTTATAAAGCCCGAACGAAGTGTGTGTAATATTCTGCCCCTTTCACTGCCGTTTCAAGATGGCTGCCTCCGATTTAACGATGACGATTATATGCAGTTTTAATCAAACACATGGTTAAAAATTTTGTACTAAAAGACCATGTTATAAAGCCCGAACGAAGTGTGTGTAATATTCTGCCCCTTTCAGTGCCGTTTCAAGATGGCTGCCTCCGATTTAACGATGACGATTATATGCAGTTTTAATCAAACACATGGTTAAAATTTTGTACTAAAAGACCATGTTATAAAGCCCGAACGAAGTGTGTGTAATATTCTGCCCCTTTCAGTGCCGTTTCAAGATGGCTGCCTCCGATTTAACGATGACGATTATATGCAGTTTTAATCAAACACATGGTTAAAATTTTGTACTAAAAGACCATGTTATAAAGCCCGAACGAAGTGTGTGTAATATTCTGCCCCTTTCACTGCCGTTTCAAGATGGCTGCCTCCGATTTAACGATGACGATTATATGCAGTTTTAATCAAACACATGGTTAAAATTTTGTACTAAAAGACCATGTTATAAAGCCCGAACGAAGTGTGTGTAATATTCTGCCCCTTTCAGTGCCGTTTCAAGATGGCTGCCTCCGATTTAACGATGACGATTATATGCAGTTTTAATCAAACACATGGTTAAAATTTTGTACTAAAAGACCTTGTTATAAAGCCCGAACGAAGTGTGTGTAATATTCTGCCCCTTTCAGTGCCGTTTCAAGATGGCTGCCTCCGATTTAACGATGATGATTATATGCAGTTTTAATCAAACACATGGTTAAAATTTTGTACTTAAAGATCATGTTAAAAAGCCCGAACGAAGTGTGTGTAATATTCTGCCCCTTTCAGTGCCGTTTCAAGATGGCTGCCTCCGATTTAACGATGATGATTATATGCAGTTTTAATCAAACACATGGTAAACATTTTGTACTAAAAGACCTTGTTATAAAGCCCGAACGAAGTGTGTGTAATATTTTGCTCCTTTCACTGCCGTTTCAAGATGGTTGACTCTGATTTAACGATAACGGTTGTATGAAGTTCTGGTCAAACGCGATGACCGATTGTTTTGATATTATGTACAAAAGTACCTTGCATAAAGCTCGAATTACGTACGCGTAAGATTTTTCCCATTCACTTCCGTTTTAAGATGGCGGCCTCTGAATTATCGACGACAGAAGTAATTGCTGGTTATTTTCTGTAGTATTGGATGAACGGCAAGACCTATCATAAATTTGACTGTGGAGAAGTAGTATTTCCAATAATGTGAGTCTGGTAACATTTTTCTTAGGCATTACCGTAAACGTAATCAATTGACGGAAAAGAATACAAGCGAATCAGAGCGCTGTCGTGGAGAATTGGCCAATTAGGTGAAAATATACTGCTAGTTCTACTGTTCTTTCAGCTATTAGTTAAATTACTATAACAATTTTAAGAATAAATTCTGAATAGACATTACATATACATTTAAGAGAAGCATTTGTTCTCTTAAACCTCCTATTGAGAGGATTTAGACGTCCCTCGCGGTACCCGAGTCTAACATACACTTACACTTACAACGCACTTACGACTTTAACGCTTTACACTCACACTTACATTTAGGGCCCCGCAGGGGTTGCAGACTAGCTGCACCTATTGAAAGGATTTAGACGTCCCTCGCGGTAGCGGAGTCTAACAAACACGTACACTTACAATACTACACTTACGACTTTAACGCTTTATACTCACACTTACATTTAGGGAGGCGATAATAGCCTCAATGTGCTTTTTGCCTTAAAATAACAAAAAATAAAAACAAAAAAAAAACAACAATTTGTAAAGTGTTCTCAGCTAAGCACACAATAAAAAACCTATTTTCCATTTTCAAATTGAATAGAGATTATTAAAATAAACTAATTTCTCTTATTGAACAAAAAGTAAAAATCATGTTTTCTCTTCCTTTTTATTTTAATTACGATAATTTGTTCAAAAACACAACAAATAAACATAGCTAGTTTTTTTTACAACATAACCTGAAAATAGCCTATCAGTTGATCGTAAGTAATTAATATAAAACAACACACACACACACACACACACACACACACACACACACACACACACACACACACACACACACACACACACACACACACACACACACACACACACACACACACACACACACACACACACACACACACACACACACACACACACACACACACACACACACACACACACACACACACACACACACACACACACACACACACACACACACACACACACACACACACACACACACAGTTTTGAACCCCGCAGGGGTGCAGACTAGCTGCACCTATTGAGATGATTTAGACATCCCTCGCGATACCCGAGTCAAACACACTTATACTTACAACACTATACTTACGACTTTAACACTTTACACTCACACTTACATTTAGGGAGGCGATAATAGCCTCAAAGTGCTTTTCGCCTTAAAATAAATTTAAAAAAAAACATTTATAGGGAATAGATTTAATATGGCCTACAGGGATTCAGTGAAACCATTTTCTTATGAAAGTGGGTAGGAACGCTTCTGCGTTCATTAATTTTACACTGAATATAAAAGAATGATTTTGTTTTTCGTGTATTTACAGTAGTAATTTCTTGCC
>CM040182.1:8661625-8671625 GCA_022606455.1 Callitettix versicolor
GTGTGCGTGCGTGAGTGACGTGTGTGTGTGTGTGTGTGTGTGTGTGTGTGTGTGTGTGTGTGTGTTGTGTTGTCTGTGTATTGTGTTTAATAAATTCAGGTTAATAAACAGTCTTTATTGTTGTTAATAATAATTTAAAAAAAATTATTATTGTAAAAAGTTTTTTAATAACTAACTTTTCATTGATTACACTGGTGAATAAAAACACGTTCAGGCATTCAACATAGTTTTATGGTATTGGAGCAGAAGAAATAAATAGAACCTCGAGCAAAGATTGAATATAAAAAGGAACATAAAACACAAGTTATACAAGTTTTAAGACGCATTCTAGTTTCAATAATTCATCCCTCGAACTCGTTGAATATTTCAAAGAAATTCTTCCTCCGTCATGAGCTGATCTCTTAGTATTGAGTACAATTAAATTAGTATTATTTCTAACACTACGTTTGAAAAATTCAATTAAAAATTTGTTTAAATAATGTTACATTTTTTTTAATTACAAAATCTACGAATTCCATTCATTTTTTTTCTGCTTAGAAACTTTATACAAGTAAGTAATTCGTGAATCAAGCAAACGGTGACGAATGTTAAAGGGTTTGCAGGTGTATTTGTAGGATTCCTTTGTTTTTTAAAGATCGTCCATGTGTTGAATTGAGGAACACCTCTATCGTCAAAACGGTTAGTAGGAAAGAATTTTGAGCCTGAGCCTAAACTAAAAAATGGTAGTGATTTAAACTGAATTTAATTTAAGGATTACATATGCACATTTTACACACACACACGCACGCGCACGCACACGCACAGTACACACACACACACACACACACACACACAGACATACACACACGCGTGCACGCGCGCACACACACACACACACACGTCACTCACGCACGCACACGCGCGCGCTCTCGCACAAACGCGCGCGTACACACGTGAGCTCGCGCGCACATATACACACACAGACAGACATACACGACACACACGCGCGCGCACACACACGTCGCACGCGCGCTCGCACACACACGCGCGCGCTCACACGTGAGCGTCGCGCACACTGCGCTCGCACACACACACACACACACACACACACACACACACACACGTTCCCGCGCGCACACATACACACACACGCACACACAGAGACATACACAAACTTGCGCGCGCGCGCACACACAGACAGACATACACGCACGCACGCACGCACGTACGTCACTCACGCACGTACATGCGCGCGCACACGTGAGCTCGCACACACACAGACGCACACACGTGTGTATTAACAATTTCACGTTCGCAATTTCGGTCTGATTTAATTCAAACTTGGCTCAAAAATCGATTGTGGTATTTACTGTACTTTAGACAAATTCGTTAACCAGCAAAATTTGTTTAACAGTTTAAAAATGGCAACCTTTTCAACTTTTTGAAAATTCTTAATTTCTTGTCGAATTGTAATTTTAATCCGATTTTAAGGTGATAACAGCGTTAGTAACTGCATAAATTGAACATTTTGAATTCCAAAATCCGCTGAAATTGAATTTTTGACGGCGGTCAGAATATTCTTTTTATCAAAGTAATGAGTAAAACGAGCATATTTTATTACATAATTTCTAAAAGATAAGGTAAAAGTAGTACTTTGGAAAGTCGCTTTTTTACGTCAGCAGTGCAGCTTCGTGTTGTGATATTGGTTTTATTGAATTTTAAAACAATTAAAGTATTTTATCTTCCAATGACTAGATCCATAACTTAACGTTAGCTCGCATTTTATGACGAATGATGTTAATTAAACGACTTCGTTTGTTTCAGGTTGTGAAGTGGCCGGTGCTGTCAGTTACACAGGCTCAATGAAAGTAAGTGAAATAAGGTAAATGTTTTATGTTTATTTGTAGATTAACTTTCATTTCAAAACTAGCATTAGTAACAGACAGGAATAATTTTATAGCTATTTGAAAACGAGCTAATTGGGCAGCCATCATGGTAAGACCTAAAGCTGAAACCTTGAAATTATTGCCGATTCTGAGTTCTGATCACTTTTTGAGAGGCCGTAAAAAAGATTTCGTTTGTGTGTGTGTGTGTGTGTGTGTGTGTGTGTGTGTGTGTGTGTGTGTGTGTGTGTGTGTGTGTGTGTGTATGTTTATGTGGGTGTGTTTGTGTGTGTGTGTGTGTGTGTGTGTGTGTGTTTGTGCATGTGTGTTTGTATGTAATTGTGTTTGTGTGCGTGTGTGTGTGCGCGCGCGCGCGCGTGCGTTTTCCCAAAATTGATTTTGGTAATAGTTTGGACAAGATCGATAACCAAAAAAATAGCATTTTTTTGTGTTTAACGTCTGACTATTGTGCACACTTGGGCCAATAATGCAGACGATGGTATGATTTATAGCGTATGAAAATGCCAAGACCTGGCCGGGAATCGAACCCGGGTCCTCGGGGTGAAAGCCTAATACGCTATCAACAAGGCCACCGAGGCTGCCCTCGTAAGCGATGTTTAAAGAAAGTCTTACAAACGGGTAAACATCCAAGTCAAACAATAAATCTATTGGGAACTAGACAATGAGAAGAAATATAACAAACAGAAACAATACATTTTTTCCACAAGTATGTTTAGTATTTCTCAGAAGCGATCACGACGCTTCGTCTACTGTAAACTCACTGAAGATAAAGACATGGTCGTTGAAACGCGTTTGTGATGTAATAAAATATTTTCGAGGAAAAGTATTTTTATTTATCCAAGTCAAAACCATTTTTTTACTCAGGGAGAATTTACCAAAATGGTAAAATTGATATTTTTGTGCATATTGAAACTTGTATTAAGAAAATAAACAAATGAAAAAACTACAACTGTTTCAGTCAAATTAAACTGAGCTTAGTTCAGTTATTACACGTTTAATAATATAATAATAAAAAAAAAAGTTGACATTAATCGCATGTTTATTAACAAGAATTAATCACCCCTTGAGGGTAATATTGTAATCTATAGGGTTAATAAACACTAGTGGTGGGGCAGAAAACACCAAACTGTTAAAAAAACTGCTTTTCTATAAACGACAAACAAACTGATTTTTCAAACGGAAACAAGCAGTTGGATTTGGACTGGTTTATGATTTGTTAAACAAGGAACGGCTTTCCGCACTACCACACTTAACGTTGCCGCAAGCGCTAAAACTGTTTTCCTGCTGTTTGCCTGCTAACTGCTTTTCTGCTAACTGCTTTTCTTCTACCTGCTTTTATGCTTTTTCCCTTTATTCCAAAGTTGCTTGTAGTGAAGTGAGAACTGTTTGGTCAATCTCAACGTTTATCTCTATTTTGTTGCGAGTTGTAGTAACAACCTCTCACATTTTGTAGATACAGAGCCTAATTTTATTTAAACATATTTTTTATATTTATTATCAATCATCAATATTTTTTAATAAACTAAAAAGATTCCAAATCGTTTGCATTTCAGTAAATATGCAAATTACTATTTAATTTCTAAGTAAAAAAAAGAATGCTTCTATTAGAAATCCATTGCATTTTGTACATAAAATGACTTATATAATTATTACGTTTTGATAATGTAATTTAATTATTACTACACTTGTAAGGATTATTTTTATCCTTTCTAAATGCTTTATACCCAAAACAATTTAAGGACATGGTGGCATTGGGAATGAAAAAGTAGTCTTAGAAAACTGAACTTATGTGCTTTATGTTTTATCTGCTAATACAACTTTGAGTTTCATTTTCTATACCTGTTTTTTTCCGACTGTTTTAAGAGCAGCTTTTTTTCTTCAACAAACAGTTTGTTGACGTTTTGTAAAAATAACCGAAACGCCCACCTCTAGTACACACTGACAACGCTGTAGTAAACGCGAAACTTCAGAATAACAATTTTATTGGTATATTCTCTGAAAAAAGTACACCCATTTCAAACTCAGCCCTTGAGGGTAATATTGTAATCTATAGGGTTAATAAACACTAGTGGTGGGGCAGAAAACACCAAACTGTTAAAAAAACTGCTTTTCTATAAACGACAAACAAACTGATTTTTCAAACGGAAACAAGCAGTTGGATTTGGACTGGTTTATGATTTGTTAAACAAGGAACGGCTTTCCGCACTACCACACTTAACGTTGCCGCAAGCGCTAAAACTGTTTTCCTGCTGTTTGCCTGCTAACTGCTTTTCTGATAACTGCTTTTCTTCTACCTGCTTTTATGCTTTTTCCCTTTATTCCAAAGTTGCTTGTAGTGAAGTGAGAACTGTTTGGTCAATCTCAACGTTTATCTCTATTTTGTTGCGAGTTGTAGTAACAACCTCTCACATTTTGTAGATACAGAGCCTAATTTTATTTAAACATATTTTTTATATTTATTATCAATCATCAATATTTTTTAATAAACTAAAAAGATTCCAAATCGTTTGCATTTCAGTAAATATGCAAATTACTATTTAATTTCTAAGTAAAAAAAAGAATGCTTCTATTAGAAATCCATTGCATTTTGTACATAAAATGACTTATATAATTATTACGTTTTGATAATGTAATTTAATTATTACTACACTTGTAAGGATTATTTTTATCCTTTCTAAATGCTTTATACCCAAAAACAATTTAAGGACATGGTGGCATTGGGAATGAAAAAGTAGTCTTAGAAAACTGAACTTATGTGCTTTATGTTTTATCTGCTAATACAACTTTGAGTTTCATTTTCTATACCTGTTTTTTTCCGACTGTTTTAAGAGCAGCTTTTTTTCTTCAACAAACAGTTTGTTGACGTTTTGTAAAAATAACCGAAACGCCCACCTCTAGTACACACTGACAACGCTGTAGTAAACGCGAAACTTCAGAATAACAATTTTATTGGTATATTCTCTGAAAAAAGTACACCCATTTCAAACTCAGCCGAACGCACGCGAATATATTGGTATCTTACAGTTTTATTATGTAATAAAACTGCAGAAGTGTAATAAAAGCTTATTTTTTATCAACAAATGAAAACTGCCAAGAAGTTTTTTTAATCTAAAAATATTTTCTAGCCGCAAAACATTTCGAACGTACAATTTCGTAATGATGCAAAGCTACAGAACAAGGACGTTTGACGTACGTAATTCTTTTTATATTCTTCTTTTCTGCTAGGATTATTGTCAGTATGTTCAGTATAATGATCTGATGTTCAGTATAATGATAACCAGGTAACTCTTCACCGGGTTCCGGGGCATAGGGGAGTTGAGGGTAATGAGGAGGCAGACCGACTGGCTGGACTTGGATCTGCATCTGAGTTTATCGGATCTGACCCGGCTTTAGGGATTTCTCTATCGTTGGGGAGGTCCGCTATTAATGGGTGGATTACATGCCAACACCAGGTAAGATGGGACAACCTTCATGGGCATTCCCATAGTAAACGTCTCTTAAGCAAAGTTCCTTCTGGAGGAATCAAAGGGCCAGCAGATGTCCTGGGCAGAGCACAACTCAAGAGGATCACGAAGCTCATAACAGGGCACTGTG
This sequence comes from Callitettix versicolor, assembly GCA_022606455.1. NCBI lineage: Eukaryota > Metazoa > Arthropoda > Insecta > Hemiptera > Cercopidae > Callitettix > Callitettix versicolor. The sequence goes on from CM040182.1 coordinate 8,667,103, forward strand.
GTCTGAGGGTGCACATGAACAGGATAGGTGTGTACCACGGAGAAACCGTTTGTAGATTGTGCAGGAAGGAGGAGGAAACTGCAGTCACATAATTTATGATTGTGAGGCTCTTGCTAGTAGGAGGCTGGGGGTTTTGGTTTCCAACACCCTAGGGATCTTCAGCAGAATGAGATAGTAAGTGGGTTGTTGGAACTTATTAGGGGCACCGATCTGCTGAACTACGTATTTTAAGAGGTAAGTTGCACAATAGGTCAGTTGATCGCAGTGCTTGGGGTTGAACAAATCCCTTCCTCTAGAATATAATCTAATCTAATCTAATAATGATCTGCCTTTCCTAGCTTCGTCAGTTCCACTTTCGTTGACGCGTTTCGGAGAACCTCCATCTTCAAAAACTATATAGAGTATCTATGGAGTATTGATATAGTTTTTGAAGATGGAGGTTCTTAGAAACGCGTCAACGAAAGTAAAATTAACGAAGCTAGGGAAGACAGATCATTATACTAAACATAGCGTTTCACGTAATTTTGTAAATTTTAATGGTTTTTTTAGCAAATTTAAAAGTTCTAATGAAGTTCCTTTTTCTTACTATAAAAGCTAAAATTTTTAAATCCTTTAACTTTACTTCCATATAATACTTTACAGTAAGAGAGGTTGTCAAACTATCCATTAAGTATGACTGAAGTACTTTCTGTTCTAGTGTAAAAACACCCTTAACGAATTCTTTGTGGTGGTTCCAGGGAGGAAAAGAGGGGTGACGTTGCTAACTTTGTCAACTGTACTTAAATGTTGGCGTTATTTTTAAACGTTAATGACAGTTGCGGGCAGCGGAAAGTTACCGCGGTTTCCCCAACTTTTAATGGACTTAAATACCTGCTTTTAGATCCGTTTTGGTAAGCTTTTTAGGACTAAAAACGTTGTTTCAAATTTATTTCTACTTACCTCGAAATGTTTTTACCTCGAAAATAAAACAAGCAAATAAATACAGTGAAAAAGAGGGTTTTCCGACATTTCCCGCCTTTACTGGTGTAGTCATTACGTAATATTTTCTTTTTTTAACGTCCGACTATTGTGCACACTTAGGGTAATGCAGACGATGGGATGATTTATAGCGTATGAAAATGCCAAGCCCTGGCCGGGAATCGAACCCGGGTCCTCGGAGTGAAAGCCCAGTACGCTATCAACTAGGCCACCGAGGCTTTTTTTTTACGTAAATGTAGGTTAGGATGGACGTTAGGTTAGATTCAGGGATTCTCAACGGGGTCCTGGGGGTCTATTTAACTTCGAAATGGGTCGATTGAATTTAGGGGTCTTGTGGGGGGGGTCGATGAAAGAATTTCCTTTTTTAAACCCGTAAGATATCAGAACGTGGTGATATACGATTAATGCCGCCTCGGTGGCCTAGTTGATAGCGTACTGGATTTTCACCCCGAGGACCCGGGTTCGATTCCCGGCCAGGGCTTGGCATTTTCATACGCTATAAATCATCCCATCGTCTGCATTAACCCAAGTGTGCACAATAGTCGGACGTTAAAAAGAAAAATAAATATTTCCGCAGATATAAGTAAGATAATCGAAGGTCATCTCATTAAAAATGTATGCATTTATGTGATTTTTATTTTACTTAAGTTTTTGCTTCTATAAATATAATTGTATCCTTAATGTATATCTAATTATACAAAATAAAAATTATTTTAAAAAATTGTGTTACTGAATTGCTCCTATAAAAAGCTTCATTTGTGGTGATATTTGTACAACATATTGTAAATATACGGGGGAAGGGTCTAAAGAATAAAAAAAAAAAAAAATAGGAGTCGAAGTAGAAAAAAGGTAAGTAACCCCTGGGTTAGATTAATATGTGGTTATTGGTTTTTTCCGGCACCAAAATCAAGGGTTGCATTTTTACAACGTCAAAGTCAGAGGAGATTTCATGTGTTTGAGTCTGGGTTTTACCGTGATGGCGCATCCGTTAGCTCATTTCCAACAGATACTTGCAAGACCGTGGATAACAAAGTTGTGAGTTGAAAGCGAAACATTATCAGCAAAGAAACGAATGTTTGTCCCATTGAAAGACGGTAGAAAATTAGTAGCTTACAGATTGCTGGACGGTTTTTCTGCCCGTCTTCCACTGATGGGAAGCCCGTCTTCACCGCCACTGGGAAGCAATCAAGTAATTGTTAAAGGCGATTTTTTCTGTTGCCTTTTTTGGCGCTAAACTTTAGCGGATAGGAACATTTAATTTTCAATGAATAGCGTACAAATACAGGGATAAAAAAGTTTGGCAGCTCCGCGATAAGTGATAAATTTAAAAATATGATACAATACGGGAGACAAATGAAACACTTAAACACCAAAACTTAACTAATGTAATGCAATTTTGCCAAACAAATATAATCTGCGAGACTTTTTTTAAGGAAAGATTACATACATTAATTCTCTGATTTGGTCATGATAACTCAAGTCACTGTAGATATTTAAAATAAAAGGTATTTTATGTTCGTAATTTATCTTTTTGTATATTAGGAAAATCATTTCCTTTACTGTCACATAAAACAAAATATTAGACGTAAATATATTGCGTAGGTTATAATGTTACGCCTTTTTGTTATTTTTTTTTTTTTTTTTAATAATGAAACATTTTAACATAAACTGATTGCACTAAACGTAATTACAACTTCATGGGTAACAAAAACAACGATAAGTAAAACTAAATGTTCCCAATAAATCAAATGAAATTTGGTGTTTAAATAAACAATAGTAATTATAAATCACCTTACACGCACGCACGCGCCCACCCACGCGCGCGCGCACACACATACACACGCGCACGCGCACATACACGCACACGCACACATGCACAGGCACACACACGCGCTCGCGAGCGCGCACACACATTCACGCGCGCACACACACATACGCACGCGCGTGCGCACATACATACGCACACGCACACATGCGCGCGCGCACATACATACGCACACGCGCGCGAGCGAGCGCGCACACACACACACACATATACACACATACGCACGCGCACGCGCACATACATACGCACACGCACACATGCGCGCGCACACACACACACACACAGGCACACACACGCGCGCGCGCACACGCACACACAGGCAGACACGCGCGCGCGCACACAAACACACGCACACGCGCACATACATACGCACACGCACACACGCGCGCGCGCACATACGAACACACACACACAGACACGCGCGCGCGCACACACATACAGGCACACGCGCGCGCGCACACACATACAACGCGCTTTTACAATTAAAAATAATAAGTGCAGAAGAATATCTTAAACAGCTTTATTAAATCTCACGTAGCTGGCAGGAACCCATATAATCCACTTGAGATACAAGATGAGATTTTGAATTTTCATAAACTGGACACAAATGTTAAAAGTTTTTAACAGGCAGGGAATTCCGTAACCAGCAAGTTTACAGGGTGAAATGATTGTTACATTGTTTATGGGTGTGACTGTACAAGAAATGTAGTAGGGCTTTTTCTAGTGCTATTAGCTCAGTAAATAAATGTTGACGCTAGATAGGGTGGCATTCTAGTCTGTAAAACCGAAATTGGCAAAATCAATTGTAGAAATGTGTGGAGAGAGAGAGAGAGAGAGAGAGAGAGAGAGAGAGAGAGAGAGAGAGAGAGAGAGAGAGAGAGAGAAAGAGTACACTTAATAAAGATCAGCGTATTACATATTAATAATTCCTAACAGCCTCATGATTGAAATGCAGCAAATAGGTGCTGCAAGCTACATTTCCCAATCCTAAACCCAAACCAAGTTTGAACACGTTGTGTGGTGTATAACTCCGTAGCCAACATGGCAATCTTCACACCCAAAGTTAAATGACCCAAACATAAAGTTTAAAGTCGCTAAACTGTGGGAATAATCCCAGTCGTGTCACTGGTCGCTTAGTTCAGTTCCAGTGAATTTGTAATCGCTACGCCCTTGTACAACAATGTGATAATAATGTTCAAGGAGTTGTTACTTTAATTTAAGCTATTTTAATACAACATTTGATTTTTTTAATTTATTTTCTTGTTTTAACATATTTACATATTATCAGTCTGACTAGCGTGTGACGCGGGTTTATATCTTGTATTTTTTTTTTTTTTTAACGTTCGACTATTGTGCACACTTGGACTAATGCAGACGATGGGATGATTTATAGCGTATGAAAATGCCAAGCCCTGGCCGGGAATCGAACCCGGGTCCTCGGGGTGAAAGCCTAGTACGCTATACACTAGGCCACCACTATCCACTAGGCTTTTATATCTTGTAAACCCGTGTTGCTAAACAGTACTGTAACCTCCGATTGTCAGGGCCATTTACTGTTATTTACATGTAGAGTGATAAACTTTCTTATATCGCAAGCCAATGTGGAACAGCGTAACCCAAAGGCTGCCTGGCTAAGAGAGAAGTTAACAGACATACCAGGCGACTTCCAGATTTAATATAACCTTACCTATGCACGTGTGGATCTGTATGGGCGGACATT
>CM040182.1:8676625-8696625 GCA_022606455.1 Callitettix versicolor
TGCAACAACTAGTAGAGGTGGGCGTTTCTGCTATTTTTACAAAACGTTAACAAACTGTTTGTTGAGGAAAAAGCTGTTTTTTAAAACAGTTGGAAAAAACAGGTTTAGAAAACTGAAACTCGAAGTTGTATTAGCAGCTAAAACATAAAGCACATACGTTCAGTTTTCTAAGATTACTTTTTCATTCCCACTGCCACCAACCCTTAACTGTTTTGGGGTGTAAAGCATTTAGAAAGGATAAAAATAATCCTTACAAGTGTAGTAATAATTAAATTACATTATCAAAACGTTATAATTATGTATGCTATTTTATATTTACAAAATGTAATGAATTTCTAATAGAAGCATTCTTTTTTTTACTTAAAAGTTAAATAGTCCTTTGCATATTTACCAAAATGCAAGCGATTTAGAATATTTTTAGTTGATTAAAAAATATTGATGATTGATAATAAATATAAAAAATATGTTTAAATAAAATTAGACTCTGTATTTAAAAAATGTGAGAGGTTGTTACTACAACTTGCAACAAAATAGAGATAAACGTTGACATTGACCAAACAGTTCTTACTTCACTACAAGCAACTCTGAAATAAAGGAAAAAAGCATAAAAGCAGGTAGAAGAAAAGCAGTTAGCGGGCAAACAGTTTTAGCGCTTGCGGCAACGTGGGTGTGGTAGTGGGGAAAGTCCGTTCCTTTTTTAACAAATCATAAACCAGTCCAAATCCAACCGCTTGTTTCCGTTTGAAAAAGCAGTTTGTTTGTCGTTTACAGAAAAGCAGTTTTTTAACAGTTTGGTGTTTTCTGCCCCACCACTAGCAACTAGTATCGGTCCGCACTTTCAGTGGAACGGAGGGGAAAAGAGGGGTACCAATCGGAATGCTTATCGTAACAATATATGAAAGATAGTCGGAGAACACCCGACTAACTAAACAGATCTTCACAATATTAAACAAGCACAGGAACAAGATAACCTGGTTCACAGAGATAGACAAGGACCTGGCAAACAACGCAATAGACTCAGAAATTATAGGAAACAGAGCAATATTCAGAAGTACAATACGGCAACTTGAGTTGCGGGAGAATAAAAGACCCACGTGCAGGAGAGGAAGAGAGTGGACGCAAGAGGACAGAGAAAACCACTCAAGGAAAATGAAGGAAGCATGAGCTAAGAAGTTGATTAAGTGTGCCATCTAAATGGGCTATTGGAAAAAAAAATATGAAAGATATTATAAGTCCACATTTTTTTTTTAGTGATTAATAAAATTTATTACTATACTCAGACAGTATAACTGTAAAAGTAGGCTTATAAACTGATTAGTTATTATATAGCTTAAGCTAATTCATAGTCCGTGACAGTTTCAGTTAATTTTTAAGTTGTGTACCCACACACACGCGAAATTTAATACGAAAATAATTTTCCAGAGTTGCCCTTTCCTGCACGCATCTAAATTTATATAAAAATATTTATATCACAATAGTGAAAAAGTATAGTCAGTCATGCCAAAAGTAGTCACTTCTGTCGGCCCGTCCCGCATTGCCTAAGTTTTTTTAAAAATAATTATAACGATATAATGCAGTATTAAATTAATAAAAGCCCTTGTGCGACGAAAATCGAAGCCGTAGTCCTGAAGTGAGCGAAGCGAGTCAATTTATGTATCCTCAGAGTATAGTAATATAACCCTGTATAAGTAAAGTAAATGGTTACAAAGATGGCCGAGTAAATACAGTTTATAGTTTAGACTTGAGACCTGATATCAAAGTTTACTCCAGAGAGCAGAGGGTGGAGGGGATGTTGTAAAACCCTTCCGTTACAACATTTAATAGATACCCCTTCCCCCCTCTACTACCCCTCGCCCTGTAAACATACTGGATAATATTGAGCATTTACTTCCTGATATGCATCTCCCCAGTTATACCTCTTCCTGTGCCCGAATGTTCGTAATTCCACTATGCGATGGTGTGTTTTGATTTCGTGTCTGCGTGTTTTGTAATAGTGCAGAAATGCTTCACATAATTGCTCACGTTTAGCTAATCAGGTAATATTATAGAGTGAAGGTTTGTTTATCGTGAATAATTAAACTTATCTGGATAATACTTTCACGGTTGGAAAGGACAAAATTTCCCAAAAAAAGCTTACACAGTTTTAATTATTCGTCTAGTATAAATATTTGTTTACTTACCGGTAAGGAAAAAATAACTTTTACAATTCATTCGGAATACATTTTTTTAAATTATTATTTTAAGGCGAAAAGCACTTTTTTTTTTGTTAACGTCCGACTATTGTGCACACTTGGGCTAATACAGACGATGGGATGATTTATAGCGTATGAAAATGCCAAGCCTTGACCGGGAATCGAACCCGGGTCCTCGGGGTGAAAGCCTAGTACGCTATCAACTAGGCCACCGAGGCGGCTACACATTGAGGCTTGTTTTAAAGGTTTCACGGATTGTTTTAAAGGTTTAAAATAAAACAATTGCAGGAAAGTCTTTTAAGGTAATGAAGGATCTACTTTTAAAAATATCCTCCAACCCACCTCTTTGAAGCGGTCTTTAAAAGTTTTATCCTTAAAAAAGGAGCTACTCATAACTTAGAAATATAAACATGAGTTGCACATCATTATTTCGTCTTAAAAAGGCGACATTTTGCGTAAAGAAAAGTGACTAAAATAAAAATTCTGTCGAAAGTAAAGGTCGTCATTTTGCATTAATTATAAAATATTGTAACTCTCTTGTACAGTTTATAATAAAAAAATGAAACATTAGATTTTTTTGGGTTTAACGACCGACTGTTGTGCACACTTGGGCTAATGCAGACGATGGGATGATTTATAGCGTATGAAAATGCTAAACCCTGGCAGGAATCGAACCCGGGTTCTCGGGGTGAAAGCCCAGTACGCTATCGGCTAGGCTACCGAGGCAGCTTCGAAACATTAGAAATGTTTTAGCTTACATATACATATATATATATATATATATATATATATATATATATATATATATATATATATATACATACATACATACATACATACATACATACATACATACATACATACATACATACATACATACATACATACATACATACGGTACGGTACGGTACGGTACGGTACGTACGTACATACGTACGTACGTACGTACATACGTACATACGTACATACATACATACGACATAAATAAACAAATAAATAAATATATATACCGCAATCTCAAAATCGTGGGTTCTAAACGCAGTTACTGCCATGGCTGTATCATTCCATTAATACCCATAAGGCATTACACCTAAACCTTATCGCAACATAATGATTATTTTTATTATTCGCTGTACTTAATTTTTACTTGTATTAATTTATATTTTTCATATTGTTAATTGGTTATTTAAGTGACTAATCTTGTGCCAGCATTCGCGGTTAAACAACTAATTATTTATTTTAAAGTTTTTATCTTTTAGTAGTTTTGTTAATTAATTACTTGAAATTATTTTTTATTGTTTTCGCTTGTAGGACTGCGTTACAAGGCGTTATCGTTGGTTTAAATACATTAACTACCGAGTACATTTTTCTTTCACTCTCCCTCTTCAATTACTATAAAATGAACGACAAGAGAAGTCAATATCACTGTGTTCAGTATAATGATCTGTCTTCCCTAGCTTCGTCAATTCTACTTTCGTTGACGCGTTTCGGAGAACCTCCATCTTCAAAAACTATATCTACTGGTCACCAATATTATGGTCCGTCCTATTTATAATTTTTTTTCTCCTCCTCGTACCCCTCCTCTATTCAACACGTGTACATTAAACCTGACGTGCTCGCTTCTGATTGGCTCTTCAAAATCATACGTTTTCGTGATTTTGTTTCGCACGTCAGGTTTAATGTACACGTGTTGAATAGAGGAGGGGTACGAGCTGGAGATAGAAAATTATAAATAGGACGGGCCATAATATTGGTGACCAGTATAGATATAGTTTTTGAAGGTGGAGGTTCTCCGAAACGCGTCAACGAAAGTAGAATTGACGAAGCTAGGGAAGGCAGATCATTATACTGAACACAGTGATAATAATCCTAGCAGAAAAGAATTCAATATTTTTGAATTTTTTTTTTTTTTTATTTATTGTATTTGTTGTTACAAATAAAATTACAAATAACAAACAAAACAAATTAATCATCTTGACCAATCCCAATAAGATCGACTAAAGATTTATCTCTCTTTTGAATCACATTTGTAGGGTTGACACTAGTATCTAGTCCCTTCACTTTTAAACACCGGATCTCTATAGCATCAAATCATGAGGTTTGATTCTCTTGAGGCGGCGTATCTCGTTATTAAATGTGCCAGTCATGTCCTTCATGTCCTGATTAGCATGAACTAGGAGACGTTGTTTATGCCTCAAAGGAGACGTTGTTTATGCCTTCCTCACTTCTTCTTTTACTGAATTCACTTTTAAATCCCGGTGTAAATCGCTATTACGAATATACCATGGAGCTTGAACTAATCCTCGAAGGACTTTATTTTGAAACTTCTGAATAACAATCATGTTAGTTTCTTTCGTACAGCCCCAGATTTGGATGCCATAGGTCCATACAGGCTTCAGCACCTGCTTGTAAATTAATAGCTTGTTATGAATGGACAACTCAGAGTTTCGTCCAAGCAACCAGTAAAGTTGCCTGTATTTTATATTGAGTTCTTCTTTCTTTTTCTTTACATTCTCCTTCCACTTCAGCTTTGTATCAAGTGTCATGCCAAGATACTTGGCTGTATTCCCATGAGACAATGTTTTGGCGTTTATTGTCAAGGGTATTGGTACTAACTTTTTATTTGTAAAATGAATATAGGTAGATTTTCCTTCATTTATTTTAATGCGCCAACATTTAGTCCATTCAATTACTTTGTCTACAGCTCTCTGCAGTTTGGTAGTAGCAACGACCGCATCTTTTCCAACAGCTAAAATAGCGGTATCGTCGGCAAAGGTAGCAATGGTGGTATTATTTTCCTGAGGTATATCACGGGTAAACAGTAAATAAAGGGTTGGGCCAAGAACGCTCCCCTGTGGAACTCCTGCCGCTATTTTATGAAGTTCTGAAAACTTGTTATCATGTCTAACACGAAAGTGTCTATCTGAAATATATGAGTTTATTATTTGAAAGTAATGTCGAGGAAGGTCTCGCCTAAGTTTACATAATAATCCCTCATGCCAAACTTTGTCAAAGGCCTGCGCAACATCAAGAAAGACAGCCGCGCAGACCTTCTTTTCCTCAAGTGTTTTCTCAATTATGTCTGTGATGCGATGAACTTGATCAATTGTTGAATGTTTTGCTCTAAAACCAAATTGGTGCGGTGGAATTAGTTTTCTATCTTCTACAACTTTCATTAATCTGTTCAAAATTAATTTTTCCATTATTTTTGACAAAGAAGGTAACAAAGAAATAGGTCGATATGACGCAACTTCATATGGCGATTTTCCTGGTTTAGGTACAACAATTACTTCAGCAATTTTCCAATGTTTAGGAAAATATGTCAGATATTTTTGAATAAGATACGTTTCTGGGCGCTATTTATAAATAAATCATCCGACGTTACTTGTTTCTGTCTCAAAACTTAAAAAATATTTCTGTTTGAAATTTCCGAACGTTACATTGAAGAATCCAATAATTTCGGAAGATCTTGTAAATGCCTCAACGATTTTAGTACTTATCTTATCCTAATTGATAAAAGTGTCTGACGAAATTCATTGCTATTACTAATTCGTTACTATTTATTATAAATGACATTATATTTGTATTTTTAAGAAATACCACTAAAGCAAGTTAGCTCAGACTTAGGAAAATAAAATGAAAAAAAGGATTAATTTAACAGGTATAGCATTCAAATTGGAAAATGAAAATAATTTAAGGTTATAAGGTTTATATTCTTAATTCGATATCAATATTCTGTAATATGGATCCTTTGATGCCCCATAGGTGCATGATATCAATCTACTCCCCCTCTCCCTAGGGATGTCTTGTTCTAGGCACTCGAATGGTTATCTGTTGTCCCTTTACGACGGCTTTAAAGGGATATTTCGGTAACAGAACATGATCTGTTTAATAAACAATAAAATTAAATCCAAGGTACTTAAAGTAATCTCAAAACAAAAGCCCTTTGTTAGGTTATGTTGCTACGGTGAAAAAAGAGGTAATTTATGTCTATGGAGTAGGCCTACAGTGTAAGCAAGTAGTCGCTGTATTACGCAGTTCATTAGCAAAGGTTATGCTATAAATTCCGCATCTGATACCTTATATTTGTTTAAGATAAAAATCTTCACAAGGGCAGAATCTTTCTCACTTTCTTTTTCTCTCATTTTCTCTCACTTTCTCTCTCTCTTTTATTCTCTCTCTTTCTCTCATTATCTCTCTCCCTCTCTTAATCTCCCTTTCTCTCTTTCTCTCTCTCTCTCTCTCTCTCTCTCTCTTTCTATCGTTCTCATTCTCTCTCACGCACTTATTCTCTTTCTCTCACTCTCTTTCAGTCTCCCTTTCTCTCTCATTTTCTGGTTCTCCTTCTCATTCTCTCTCATTTTCACTCTTTTTCTTTCTTTCATTCTCTCTCTCACACACTTATTCTCTTCTCTCACTCTGTCTTTCTCTCACTCTCTCTCTTTTATTCTTTCTCACTCTCTCTTTCTCCTTCTCTCTCTCCCTCTCCTAATCTCCCTTTCTTTCTTTCACTCTCTCTATCTCTCTCTTTCTATCGTTCTCATTCTCTCTCTCACGCACTTATTCTCTTGCCTCTTTCTCTCACTCTCTTTCATTCTCCCTCTCTCTTTTTTTATTCTCTCTCACTCTCATTCTCTCTCTCTCTCTCTCTCCCTCTTTCAATCTCCCTTCCTCTCTCATTTTCTGGTTCTTCTTATTTTCTCTCTCATTTTCACTCTTTTTTTTCTTTCATTCTCTCTCTCACGCACTTATTCTCTTCTCTCTCTCTCTCTCTCTCTCTCTCTCTCTCTCTCGACAGACTTAATATATACCTTTTAATTGTTTTATTTAAAACGTGATGCTTACGTCACAATTTGTTTCATTGTTTTAGAAAACGTAATATTTTTAAACCTAATTATTTGCGTTCCTACTATGTTTTGATTGTTAAATCCTGTCTTGCAAACCGCAGGTTCGGATTATCTGGTAAAAAAGTTTGTTTGTACTTCTGATGTAAGTGCAACCACCACAAGATCGACTCGGTGGTCGATGTACCGAAAGCACTGGTCAGTCTACTGCGTCTGTGAACTCGGCATATTAATGTTCTCAGTTCTAGTTGCAGTTACTCCTGTTGCTTTCCTTTACCGTTAACGCTAATCTCTCGTACTCATTAGTCTAACTGGCAAAAAGTATGGACGTTAACCAAAAAAAACCTTATTGAAGAATTATGTCCAATAAATCTTTCACTGTCTCCGCTTGTCGTTTGCGGAATTCACTTCCGGAAACAATTGATAAACATTTTTCAAAATTGATAAAATAATACTTGATGAATGAAATGTCCCCGCTTTGTGTTGTAGAGTTGTCTATTGCGTGTGGGAGGAATGTGAATATGAATGAATTATTACTGAATTTTTATTGGAAGAATGAGCTATTGTAGGGGGTAAGACTCAGATCCGAGACCTTGAACTAAGCACCAGTCTCCGGATGATTGGCATGACCTCTAGTTTCGAAATAATTTTCTGAGGGATATATATATATATATATATATATATATATATATATATATATATATATATAAAACCCTCTGTCTGTCTGTCTGTCTCTCTCTCTCTCTCTCTCTCTCTCTCTCTCTCTCTCTCTCTAGACGTCTCTGTCTGTCTCTCTCTCTTACGACTTTAACACTTTACAGTGCAGACTAGCTGCACCTATTGAGAGGATTTAGACGTCCCTCTGTCTGGTCTCTCCCTGAGTCTAACACACACTTACACTTACAACACTACACTTACGACTTTAACACTTTACACTCATACTTACAGTAAGGGAGGCGATAATAGCCTTAATGTGCTTTTCGCCTTAAAGTAAAAAAAACTTTACCCCTCTCTTTCCCCTCTCTCTCTCTCTCTTTCTTTGTCTGTCTGTCTGTCTCTCTCTCTCTCTCTTTCTCTGTCTGTCTATCTCTTCCCCACAGGGGGGTGCAGACTAGCTGCACCTATTGAGAGGATTTAGACGTCCCTCTCGGTACCCGAGTCTAACACACACTTACACTTACAACACTACACTTACGACTTTAACACTTTACACTCATACTTACAGTAAGGGAGGCGGTAATAGCCTTAATGTGCTTTTCGCCTTAAAGTAAAAAAAACTTTACCCGTCTCCCCCTCTCTCCCTCCCCCCTCTCTCTCTCTCTCTCTCTGTCCACACACACACACACACACACACACACACACACACACACACACACACACACACACACACACAGTTTTTATATAAAAAATTGTGTGTCCGCGCCCCCCCCACGAGTGTGTATGTCGGGAGTGTCGCGTTCTAAGTTTTGGTCCTATTTTATTACAAATTGATTTCAGTAGTAGCTTGTACAGGTTCGTTAATCACGAAAATTCTTTCAACTCTTTTACAACGCCGGCTATTCCAAATATTTGAAAAACTGTCACTTTTTTATCGTAAATGTTTTTATTGGAAATATGATTTCATAAACATAATCATCGTTAAAAAGTACATGTATTTGTGTATTGATTTTTTAGAATTTTTTAAATTATGAAATTCTTTAACCTATCATACACAATAAGAAAAAGGAGAATTGATTTTTATTGGCACATCCTCCGAATGGGCAAAAATAGACTAACCAAAAAAATATTTGACTACTTTCGCAATAAAAGAGTCAAACCACTTTGGTTAGAGAAAAGGAGGGAGACGTAACAGAACTACAAATCACTGACACTATGCTCATGGACAGCCAAAACAATAACCAAGGACAAGAAGCAACGGTTCCAAGGCAAAGTCAAATCCAAGCGTACGATCCAAATCTCTGACGGAGAAAGAAAAGCAAGATCACAACGAATGAAGCAATACTGGGCTACGAGGAAGGCACAGAAGATTGAAAAGTGATTGAAATTAGTGTACCCCAAAGTTTGGTGAAACAAATAAAGAGAGAAATTCTTGGATTGTGACGATTTTTTAAAATGTATTTTATCTTTAAGTTACTTAAAACTTAATGTAACTAACTATAAATTCTAAAGCGACCCGTGCTGATGGAGTGGACGACAACGGCCATTAGGAGGAGCCTTGGAATACCTGGCGATCTCGTAGTAAGATTGCACAAGCAAGGCCTCTGTATGGGCGGACTTAATTTTCCTAGTATGAAAATATGATTTCATAAACATAATCAGCGTTAAAAACTACATGTATTTGTGTATTGATTTTTTAAAATTTTTTTAAATATGAAATTCTCTAACGTAGATCGGGGTTAATTTTTGTATTTTCAAAGTAATTTGAAATTTTGTAAGCCTGATATACGCAGATTTTAATGCTGATTATAATAGTGAAATGAGAAGTTCAATGTAAGATGAAGAAAAATTATTTTTGGAAATTCGCTTCTATCTCATTAGCGAGAGGTCTGCGTTATGCGATTGTTTTTGGGTTGTGACGATTTAAAAAAATGTATTTTATCTTTAAGTTACTTAAAACGTAAGATAAATATAAATTCTAAAGCGGCCCGTGCTGATGTAGTGAATGACAACGGCCTAATGGCGTATCAAAAGGAGCGCCATCTCGTAGTACACCTCAACATTACTCAAGCAAGCGGGGCCTCTGTATTAATTTTCCTGGGACCAATATATATAACAATGTAAGTAGAATGAACTCATCGCACGACACAAAACTACACGTGTTAAATAGACAATAAAGGTATAAATTAAAAACATAAAATTCAGAAATCACTATTTGAAAAAAACAACCTAAACTGCATAATACCCATTGTGCTGTGCTATATTTTTTTTTATTTTAAGGCGAAAAGCACATTGAAGTTATTCTCGCCTCTCTAAATGTAAGTGTGAGTGTAAAGTGTTAAAGTCGTAAGTGTGTGTTAAGACTCGGGTACCGCGAGGGACGTCTAAATCCTCAATAGGTGCAGCTAGTCTGCACCCCCTGCGGTGCTGTGCCACAGAAATAAACATTGTGCTAACACAAACAGGCCTTTGATCGATGTGTTTGGTTTTTGTAGGACAATAACTTCCATGATATTTCTTATCTCTTCTCAGAGTCAACTCGTTTACTGTGTTTCATTTGTTAGGACGTTGGAACATTTAAACAGTTGTTTTAATTTTTAAATTTGAACAGACGTTAAGTGCCTTTGTGTGCGAGTTTCAAAGTGTTGTTTAAATCATGTTTTTGAACAAATTAAAATGTTTTCTATAAGTATTGTAAACGCTGACTAGCACAGCAGTCTGCTCACATAACGGTCTTAATTCGTAAGAAAATGGCCGCCTCGGTGGCCTAGTGGATAGCGTACTAGGCTTTCACCCCGAGGACCCGGGTTCCTTCATCGTGTAACAGGTTCAACAGTTGGCAGTAGACGTTAGCAGTTAGCAGGTCCGAAACAGTGTGCTATGACACTGCTATTCAACAGTTAGATTAGCAGCTTCAACGTTTAACAGAATCAACAGTTAGTAATAGAGGTTAGCAGCTGCAGTTACGTTAGCAGTTAGTACCGTAGCAGGTCGGAAGCAGTGTGCTCTAACCCTGTTATTTAACAGTTTGTTTATTATCTGTTATTTTTAAGTGTGATTAGCAGTCTGCTAATGCTAAAACCATTTAGCAGTTAAAAATAACAGATTGTTAAATAGCAACCCATCACTAGTCAAAACACTGTATGAAGTGATGTTACACTAATTCCCCTACCTCCTATACTGCTTGGTAGGGGTGGGCGTTTCTGCTATTTTTACAAAACGTCAACAAACTGTTTGTTGAGGAAAAAAGCTGCTTTTTAAAACAGTTGGGAAAAAACAGGTTTAGAAAACTGAAACTCGAAGTTGTATTAACAGCTAAAACATAAAGCACATACGTTCAGTTTTCTAAGACTACTTTTTCATTCCCACTGCCACCAACCCTTAACTGTTTTGGGGTGTAAAGCATTTAGAAAAAAATAATCCTTATAAGTGTAGTAATAATTAAATTACATTCTCAAAACATAATATATATGTAGCCATTTTATATTTACAAAATGCAATGAATTTCTAATAGAAGCATTTTTTTTTACTTAAAAATTAAATAGTCCTTTGCATATTTACTGAAATATAAACAATTTAGAATATTTTTAGTTGATTAAAAAATATTGATGATTGATAATAAATATAAAATTTAGGTTTAAATAAAATTAGGTTATGTATTTACAAAATGTGAGATGTTACTGTCATATTTTTATTCGGGAGAAAGTAGGTTTTCACTTTTCAACACTGAAAAGAGTAACCTTAATAAGTACAATATAGTAATAAGAACATAGTAATAAAAAAAGTAAAAGAAAACGTTCAAAATTGTCCACTAAATATTTTTAAGTTTCTAAACACAAAGTAAACTACGGAGAAAAACTAATATAAAACACAATTATGGCTGATTTTACAGTTAAAAAAATGTTTGAACAACAAATTTTACATTTAAAACTTTCAAACAACTCGCAACAAAATAGAGATAAACGTTGACAACGCTCAAACAGTTCTTACTTCCTATGTTGCAGCAAGTAACTTTGAAATAAAGGGAAAAAGCATAAAAGCAGGTTGAAGCATTTGGCAGGAAAACAGTTTAAGCGCTTGCGGCAACGTTCGAATAGAACGTGGGTGGTGGGGAAGTCCCAACAGCTGTTCCTTGTTTAACAAATCACGAACCTGTCCAAATCAAACTGCTTGTTTCCGTTTGAAAAAGCAGTTTGTTTGTCGTTTATAGAAAAGCAGTTTTTTTAACAGTTTGGTGTTTTCTTACCCACCACTACTGCTTGGGAAAGAAGTTTTTAATTTTGTAGGTTTAAACTATCGATGGCAGTAAATATAAATAGACATGCATTAGTAACTTATACGCGAGATAACACGTCCTATCGGTGACTTCCTTATCAACAGATTGATTATCTATGTACCTACACACACAAACACAGAGACTGTAACCGACAATCAGTAGTGCTTAAGAGGTTGCTTTGATAGCGAAAGAAGCAATATAACTTTTAACTGCCGTTTTTGAAATATTTAATTTTGTACGTTATTTTTTTCTTGAAATATTCGTCAACTTCACGACAAAACCCCGCGTGTACTGGCGTTCAACTCATGCGGTTCAACTATTCCACGTGGTCATGTAAGCGATACAATAACGTTCGATTACTGGGTCGTGTTTAATTCAAATATAGTGAAACACTAATCAATTGGAAATACCGACAAAACTGTGTTGCAGGCGCGATTCAAGTCAAACGTTTCAGTAAGTAATTAATTTACAGTGCTTTGCACGTGAAATTTGTTTAGCTCAGTGTTAAACTGTGTGTTACATGTCAACCTTGTTTTTGTGTCAGGTTAAAGTTGAACTCTGCAGTGAATTATCGGCGGACGTGCAGTTTTACTTATAATGTGCGCTGTAAAAACTTAATTGGTGCAGTGATAAGTACATTATAGCGGTTTTCAAGCAACATTATTTAAAAAGTGTTATGTCAGATATAAAATAGATATTTATTGGCTGCTTCCTGAACTTCTAAGATCAAGGTACAGTAAATGACATGCATTTTGCAATTGTAACTAAAAAAAATGTAAACTGTAACTTCTTAAGGTACAACAAAGGAACTGAAGATCCTTAAAGGAAGTTGCGTGGGACTTTCTAACACTAAAAAAACGGGCCGCATTCCGGGAGTGCGGACAGAAGTGAAACTTGACCAATAACGTTGTGCATTTTCGAATGTTTTGGAATGTTTAGGGAATAATTTCGCACGAATTGTTTTATTTATCAGCAGAAAGTGCTGTCATTTATATGGTAAAATACAATATTCATTTGTTGCGCAATCGTACACAATTATTACAATTATTTTACGTAAAAAAGTTTACACTTCAGTAAAAATCAACTTTTTTCCATAATTTCAACAAATCTTTCATTATATATATGGTATATGCGCGTGGCGTGCGTAATATACTATTATATATATATATATATATATATATATATATATATATATATATATACATTATATATCTCATGATAGCGGTGACAGTGTCGCTATAAAATCTGACGCGAGTTCAATGGTTTTTGCCCACCCTAAAAGTGCAAAACGATATATAGTATATAAGCGTGCATCCTATACTATTTTATATACTATACACAGTACACATGATATATCTCATGGTAGCGGTGACGGTGTTGCTATATCTGACGCGAGTTCAATGGTTTTTTCACATCCAAAAATTGCCCAACGATATATAGTATATACGCGTGGCGTGCATCCTATACTATTTTATATACTATACACAGTATACATTATATACCTCATGGTAGCGGTGACGGTGTCGCTATAAAATCTGACCCGAGTTCAATGGTTTTTTGCACATCCAAAAATTGCCCAACGATATACGTAGTATATACGCGTGGCGTGCATCCTATACTATTTTATATACTATACACAGTATACATTATATACCTCATGGTAGCGGTGACGGTGTCGCTATAAAATCTGACGCGAGTTCAATGGTATTTGCCCATCCAAAAAGTGCCCAACGATATATAGTGTATACGCGTGGCGTGCATCCTATACTATTTTATATACTATACACAGTATACATTATATACCTCATGGTAGCGGTGACGGTGTCGCTATAAAATCTGACGCGAGTTCAATGGTATTTGCACATCCAAAAAGTGCCCAACGATATATAGTGTATACGCGTGGCGTGCATCCTATACTATTTTATATACTATACACAGTATACATTATATACCTCATGGTAGCGGTGACGGTGTCGCTATAAAATCTGACGCGAGTTCAGTGGTTTTTGCCCATCCAAAAAGTGCCCAACGATATATATTATATACGAGTGGCTTGCATCCTATACTATTTTATATACTATACACAGTATACATTATATACCTCATGGTAGCGGTGACGGTGTCGCTATAAAATCTGACCCGAGTTCAATGGTTTTTGCCCATCCAAAAAGTGCCCAACGATATATATTATATACGCGTGGCGTGCATCCTATACTATTTTATATACTATACACAGTATACATTATATACCTCATGGTAGCGGTGACGGTGTCGCTATAAAATCTGACGCGAGTTCAATGGTTTTTGCCCATCCAAAAAGTGCCCAACGATATATATTATATACGAGTGGCTTGCATCCTATACTATTTTATATACTATACACAGTATACATTATATATCTCATGGTAGCGGTGACGGTGTCGCTATAAAATCTGACCCGAGTTCAATGGTTTTTGCCCATCCAAAAAGTGCCCAACGATATATATTATATATGAGTGGCTTGCATCCTATACTATTTTATATACTATACACAGTATACATTATATACCTCATGGTAGCGGTGACGGTGTCGCTATAAAATCTGACCCGAGTTCAATGGTTTTTGCCCATCCAAAAAGTGCCCAACGATATATATTATATACGCGTGGCGTGCATCCTATACTATTTTATATACTATACACAGTATACATTATATACCTCATGGTAGCGGTGACGGTGTCGCTATAAAATCTGACCCGAGTTCAATGGTTTTTGCCCATCCAAAAAGTGCCCAACGATATATAGTATATATGAGTGGCTTGCATCCTATACTATTTTATATACTATACACAGTATACATTATATACCTCATGGTAGCGGTGACGGTGTCGCTATAAAATCTGACCCGAGTTCAATGGTTTTGCCCATCAAAAAGTGCCCAACGATATATATTATATACGAGTGGCTTGCATCCTATACTATTTTATATACTATACACAGTATACATTATATACCTCATGGTAGCGGTGACGGTGTCGCTATAAAATCTGACCCGAGTTCAATGGTTTTTGCCCATCCAAAAAGTGCCCAACGATATATATTATATACGAGTGGCTTGCATCCTATACTATTTTATATACTATACACAGTATACATTATATACCTCATGGTAGCGGTGACGGTGTCGCTATAAAATCTGACCCGAGTTCAATGGTTTTTGCCCATCCAAAAAGTGCCCAACGATATATATTATATACGCGTGGCGTGCATCCTATACTATTTTATATACTATACACAGTATACATTATATACCTCATGGTAGCGGTGACGGTGTCGCTATAAAATCTGACGCGAGTTCAATGGTTTTTGCACATCCAAAAATTGCCCAACGATATACGAGTATATATGCGTGGCGTGCATCCTATACTATTTTATATACTATACACAGTATACATTATATACCTCATGGTAGCGGTGACGGTGTCGCTATAAAATCTGACCCGAGTTCAATGGTTTTTGCACATCCAAAAATTGCCCAACGATATACGAGTATATATGCGTGGCGTGCATCCTATACTATTTTATATACTATACACAGTATACATTATATACCTCATGGTAGCGGTGACGGTGTCGCTATAAAATCTGACCCGAGTTCAATGGTTTTTGCACATCCAAAAATTGCCCAACGATATACGAGTATATATGCGTGGCGTGCATCCTATACTATTTTATATACTATACACAGTATACATTATATACCTCATGGTAGCGGTGACGGTGTCGCTATAAAATCTGACCCGAGTTCAATGGTTTTTGCACATCCAAAAATTGCCCAACGATATACGAGTATATATGCGTGGCGTGCATCCTATACTATTTTATATACTATACACAGTATACATTATATACCTCATGGTAGCGGTGACGGTGTCGCTATAAAATCTGACCCGAGTTCAATGGTTTTTGCCCATCCAAAAAGTGCCCAACGATATATATTATATACGCGTGGAGTGCATCCTATACTATTTTATATACTATACACAGTATACATTATATACCTCATGGTAGCGATGACGGTGTCGCTATAAAATCTGACGCGAGTTCAATGGTATTTGCCCATCCAAAAAGTGCCCAACGATATATATTATATACGCGTGGCGTGCATCCTATACTATTTTATATACTATACACAGTATACATTATATACCTCATGGTAGCGGTGACGGTGTCGCTATAAAATCTGACCCGAGTTCAATGGTTTTGCACATCCAAAAATTGCCCAACGATATACGAGTATATATGCGTGGCGTGCATCCTATACTATTTTATATACTATACACAGTATACATTATATACCTCATGGTAGCGGTGACGGTGTCGCTATAAAATCTGACCCGAGTTCAATGGTTTTTGCACATCCAAAAATTGCCCAACGATATACGAGTATATATGCGTGGCGTGCATCCTATACTATTTTATATACTATACACAGTATACATTATATACCTCATGGTAGCGGTGACGGTGTCGCTATAAAATCTGACCGAGTTCAATGGTTTTTCACATCCAAAAAGTGCCCAACGATATATTGTATATACGCATGGCGTGCATCCTATACTATTTTATATACTATACACAGTACACATTATATATCTCGTGGTAGCGGTGACGGTGTCGCTATTTAATCTGACGCGAGTTCAATGGTTTTTGCCCATCCAAAAAGTGCCCAACGATATATATTATATACGCGTGCATCCTATACTATTTTATATACTATACACAGTATACATTATATACCTCATGGTAGCGGTGACGGTGTCGCTATAAAATCTGACGCGAGTTCAATGGTATTTGCCCATCCAAAAAGTGCCCAACGATATATAGTATATACGCGTGGCGTGCATCCTATACTATTTTATATATTATACATAGTATACATTATATATCTCATGGTAGCGGTTTCGCTGTCGCTATAATATCTGACGCGAGTTCAATGGTTTTTTCCCTTCCAAAAGGTGCCCAACGATATATAGTATATATGAGTTGTGCATCCTATACTATTTTATATATTATACACATTATACATTATATACCTCATGGTAGCGGTTTCGCTGTCGCTATAATATCTGACGCGAGTTCAATGGTTTTTCCCTTCAAAAGGTGCCCAACGATATATAGTATATATGAGTTGTGCATCCTATACTATTTTATATATTATACACAGTATACATTATATACCTCATGGTAGCGGTTTCGCTGTCGCTATAATATCTGACGCGAGTTCAATGGTTTTTTCCCTTCCAAAAGGTGCCCAACGATATATAGTATATATGAGTTGTGCATCCTATACTATTTTATATATTATACACAGTATACATTATATACCTCATGGTAGCGGTTTCGCTGTCGCTATAATATCTGACGCGAGTTCAATGGTTTTTTCCCTTCCAAAAGGTGCCCAACGATATATAGTATATATGAGTTGTGCATACTATACTATTTTATATATTATACACAGTATACATTATATACCTCATGGTAGCGGTTTCGCTGTCGCTATAATATCTGACGCGAGTTCAATGGTTTTTTCCCTTCCAAAAGGTGCCCAACGATATATAGTATATATGAGTTGTGCATCCTATACTATTTTATATATTATACACAGTATACATTATATATCTCATGGTAGCGGTGACGGTGTCGCTATAAAATCTGACGCGAGTTCAATGGTTTTTTCACATCCAAAAATTGCCCAACGATATATAGTATATATGAGTTGTGCATCCTATACTATTTTATATATTATACACAGTATACATTATATACCTCATGGTAGCGGTGACGCTGTCGCTATAATATCTGACGCGAGTTCAATGGTTTTTTCCCTTCCAAAAGGTGCCCAACGATATATAGTATATATGAGTTGTGCATCCTATACTATTTTATATACTATACACAGTATACATTATATATCTCATGGTAGCGGTGACGGTGTCGCTATAATATCTGACGCGAGTTCAATGGTTTTTTCCCTTCCAAAAGGTGCCCAACGATATATAGTATATATGAGTTGTGCATCCTATACTATTTTATATATTATACACAGTATACATTATATACCTCATGGTAGCGGTGACGCTGTCGCTATAATATCTGACGCGAGTTCAATGGTTTTTTCCCTTCCAAAAGGTGCCCAACGATATATAGTATATATGAGTTGTGCATCCTATACTATTTTATATATTATACACAGTATACATTATATACCTCATGGTAGCGGTGACGGTGTCGCTATAATATCTGACGCGAGTTCAATGGTTTTTTCCTTCCAAAAGGTGCCCAACGATATATAGTATATATGAGTTGTGCATCCTATACTATTTTATATATTATACACAGTATACATTATATACCTCATGGTAGCGGTGACGGTGTCGCTATAATATCTGACGCGAGTTCAATGGTTTTTTCCTTCCAAAAGGTGCCCAACGATATATAGTATATATGAGTTGTGCATCCTATACTATTTTATACATTATACACAGTATACATTATATATCTCATGGTAGCGGTGACGGTGTCGCTATAATATCTGACGCGAGTTCAATGGTTTTTTCCCTTCCAAAAGGTGCCCAACGATATATAGTATATATGAGTTGTGCATACTATACTATTTTATACATTATACACAGTATACATTATATATCTCATGGTAGCGGTGACGGTGTCGCTATAATATCTGACGCGAATTCAATGGTTTTTTCCCTTCCAAAGGTGCCCAACGATATATAGTATATACGCGTGGCGTGCATCCTATACTATTTTATACATTATACACAGTATACATTATATATCTCATGGTAGCGGTGACGGTGTCGCTATAATATCTGACGCGAGTTCAATGGTTTTTTCCCTTCCAAAAGGTGCCCAACGATATATAGTATATATGAGTTGTGCATCCTATACTATTTTATATATTATACACAGTACACATTATATATCTCATGGTAGCGGTGACGGTGTCGCTATAATATCTGACGCGAGTTCAATGGTTTTTTCCCTTCCAAAAGGTGCCCAACGATATATAGTATATATGAGTTGTGCATCCTATACTATTTTATATATTATACACAGTATACATTATATATCTCATGGTAGCGGTGACGGTGTCGCTATAATATCTGACGCGAGTTCAATGGTTTTTTCCCTTCCAAAAGGTGCCCAACGATATATAGTATATATGAGTTGTGCATACTATACTATTTTATACATTATACACAGTATACATTATATATCTCATGGTAGCGGTGACGGTGTCGCTATAATATCTGACGCGAATTCAATGGTTTTTTCCCTTCCAAAAGGTGCCCAACGATATATAGTATATATGAGTTGTGCATACTATACTATTTTATACATTATACACAGTATACATTATATATCTCATGGTAGCGGTGACGGTGTCGCTATAATATCTGACGCGAATTCAATGGTTTTTTCCCTTCCAAAAGGTGCCCAACGATATATAGTATATATGAGTTGTGCATACTATACTATTTTATACATTATACACATTATACATTATATATCTCATGGTAGCGGTTTCGGTGTCGCTATAATATCTGACGCGAATTCAATGGTTTTTTCCTTCCAAAAGGTGCCCAACGATATATAGTATATATGAGTTGTGCATCCTATACTATTTTATATATTATACACAGTATACATTATATATCTCATGGTAGCGGTGACGGTGTCGCTATAATATCTGACGCGAATTCAATGGTTTTTTCCTTCCAAAAGGTGCCCAACGATATATAGTATATATGAGTTGTGCATCCTATACTATTTTATACATTATACACAGTATACATTATATATCTCATGGTAGCGGTGACGGTGTCGCTATAATATCTGACGCGAATTCAATGGTTTTTTCCTTCCAAAAGGTGCCCAACGATATATAGTATATATGAGTTGTGCATACTATACTATTTTATATATTATACACAGTATACATTATATATCTCATGGTAGCGGTGAC
The DNA here is from genome assembly GCA_022606455.1 of Callitettix versicolor. Taxonomy (NCBI): domain Eukaryota; kingdom Metazoa; phylum Arthropoda; class Insecta; order Hemiptera; family Cercopidae; genus Callitettix; species Callitettix versicolor. The sequence continues at coordinate 8,696,621 of CM040182.1, forward strand.
GGTGT
>CM040182.1:8701625-8709125 GCA_022606455.1 Callitettix versicolor
TAGACATACGATATATAGCAATATTTAGTGTCTAGAGATTTACATAAATCCGAGAGTGACTGAACAGATAGGCCAGCCAATCCCAGATACGTGGTGTAGGCTGAGGAAGCACTTTATTAAGTGCCTAGAACAAATCTAAGCGTCCAAGTAAACACTAAGGAAACATGATTTAATTTAGAAACTTAGAATGTGTCTACAGACCGCGAAAAGCATTGCCACTTCGAGAAATGCTGTAAACACTTTACCAAATCTTAATTACATAGACGTATGATATATAGCAATATTTAGTGTCTAGAGATTTGCATAAATCCGAGGGACTCTGAACAGATAGGCCAGCCAATCCCAGATACGTGATGTAGGCTGCGGAAGCACTTTATTAAGTTCCTAGAACAAATCTAAGCGTCTAAGTAAACACTAAGGAAACATGATTTAATTTAGAAACTTAGAATGTGTCTACAGACCGCGAAAAGCATTGCCACTTCGAGAAATGCTGTAAACACTTTACCAAATCTTAATTACATAGACGTATGATATATAGCAATATTTAGTGTCTAGAGATTTGCATAAATCCGAGGGACTCTGAACAGATAGGCCAGCCAATCCCAGATACGTGATGTAGGCTGCGGAAGCACTTTATTAAGTTCCTAGAACAAATCTAAGCGTCCAAGTAAACACTAAGGAAACATGATTTAATTTAGAAACTTAGAATGTGTCTAGAGACCATGAAAAGCATTGCCACTTCGAGAAATGCTGTAAACACTTTACCAAATCTTAATTACATAGACGTATGATATATAGCAATATTTAGTGTCTAGAGATTTGCATAAATCTGAGGGACTCTGAACAGATAGGCCAGCCAATCCCAGATACGTGATGTAGGGCTGCGGAAGCACTTTATTAAGTTCCTAGAACAAATCTAAGCGTCTAAGTAAACACTAAGGAAACATGATTTAATTTAGAAACTTAGATTGTGTCTACAGACCGCGAAAAGCCTTGCCACTTCGAGAAATGCTGTAAACACTTTACCAAATCTTAATTACATAGACGTATGATATATAGCAATATTTAGTGTCTAGAGATTTGCATAAATCCGAGGGACTCTGAACAGATAGGCCAGCCAATCCCAGATACGTGATGTAGGCTGCGGAAGCACTTTATTAAGTTCCTAGAACAAATCTAAGCGTCTAAGTAAACACTAAGGAAACATGATTTAATTTAGAAACTTAGAATGTGTCTAGAGACCGCGAAAAGCATTGCCACTTCGAGAAATGCTGTAAACACTTTACCAAATCTTAATTACATAGACGTATGATATATAGCAATATTTAGTGTCTAGAGATTTGCATAAATCCGAGGGACTCTGAACAGATAGGCCAGCCAATCCCAGATACGTGATGTAGGCTGCGGAAGCACTTTATTAAGTTCCTAGAACAAATCTAAGCGTCCAAGTAAACACTAAGGAAACATGATTTAATTTAGAAACTTAGAATGTGTCTAGAGACCGCGAAAAGCATTGCCACTTCGAGAAATGCTGTAAACACTATGAAATGTTTATTAATATAACTAACTTGGATGTATAACATGTTGGATATTTATTATTTTTTTAACGTCCGACTATCGTGCACACTTGGGCTAATGCAGACGATGGGATGATTTATAGCGTATGAAAATGCCAAGCCCTGGCCGGGAATCGAACCCGGGTCCTCGGGGTGAAAGCCCAGTACGCTTTCAACTAGGCCACCGAGGCGACTACATGTTGGATATATAACAATTATAACATATTCACGTCCTAACCCAAGATTATACAGCGTTCGCCACAGGCTTAGTGGCTAAGGAAAAGTCTTTAAATATGCGGATTATTAGGTATCAGGCAACTACCAGATTTAACCTACGCTTGCAGGGGCTCTATTTGGGTGGAGGTTTCATTCCTTAGCTACTTGTATGATCTTGATGGCCAAAAAGAAACCGCCAAAACCCACAAAACCTGGGAAACTAGCAAAAGTGAATCTGGGGAGAGAAAAAAAGCAGGAAAACGGAGGAAGCTCTTACTGTTTTTAACCCTGTGAATCCCGCAAGCAGAGGGATGGGGCTAGGCAGACGTACCCAATTCAACTGAAGAAGTAAGAGATGCTATCGAACATCTTAAAGTCAGTAAGGACACAACCCGATCGGAAGAGCAAAAGCGCAAAATGACATATCAGAAATCAAACCTCGCGCAGGGGAGAGAAACACCCTTGTAGCTGAAAACTAGAGGGTCAGTGACAATTCAGCAAGTTCTTTAAATATCAAGAGACTAAGATTTGATTAGAGTATCCCGAAGGTAAAGACAAAGAAAAACTTTGTTGCGATAACAGAGCTGATGGTATATCGTGCAGGTTTCAGTGCTGTTAGCCAGGAACGTGTATTAAAAGATGTTCTTTTTGTGGAGAAGTAGCTGGCGACTGTGTAGATGGCAAATCAGAAGAACCACGCGACTCTACGGGAAACTGCGATTCAAGGACTCGTCTGAACTGGATAGGAGATACTATGCAAGCTAAGAGGAATTATTTAGGAAACTGTTTGTTAAAGAATCTATGATTGTGAGGTTCTTGCCAGTAAGAGCCGAAGGGTGGCAACTTAATCCATCGTGCTGAACGAGTTAGTCAGTAAACTGTGTAAACTCTTGGAGGGAACCAATTTTGTGAAAAATTAGAGTATCTCTATTCATATTCATCCATTAGGCACATTCCTGTTTCGTCCATTTGAAACCTCCCGAAATGAAATATCATTTATTTGTAGCCTTTTTTATTTCGACCGTTTGGAATCTCCATACCGTTTATTTGGAACTATTTCGTCCATTTGAAACCTCCCTGAAATGAAATATCATTTATTTGTAGCCTTTTTTATTTCGACCGTTTGGAATCTCCATACCGTTTATTTGGAACTATTTCGTCCATTTGAAACCTCCCGAAATGAAATATCATTTATTTGTAGCCTTTTTTATTTCGACCGTTTGGAATCTCCATACCGTTTATTTGGAACTATTTCGTCCATTTGAAACCTCCCGAAATGAAATATCATTTATTTGTAGCCTTTTATTTCGACCGTTTGGAATCTCCATACCGTTTATTTGGAACTATTTCGTCCATTTGAAACCTTCCGAAATGAAATATCATTTATTTGTAGCCTTTTTTATTTCGACCGTTTGGAATCTCCATACCGTTTATTTGGAACTATTTCGTCCATTTGAAACCTCCGAAATGAAATATCATTTATTTGTAGCCTTTTTTTATTTCGACCGTTTGGAATCTCCATACCGTTTATTTGGAACTATTTCGTCCATTTGAAACCTCCGAAATGAAATATCATTTATTTGTAGCCTTTTATTTCGACCGTTTGGAATCTCCATACCGATTATTTGGAACTATTTCGTCCATTTGAAACCTCCCGAAATGAAATATCATTTATTTGTAGCCTTTTTATTTCGACCGTTTGGAATCTCCATACCTGTTTATTTGGAACTATTTCGTCCATTTGAAACCTCCCGAAATGAAATATCATTTATTTGTAGCCTTTTTATTTCGACCGTTTGGAATCTCCATACCTGTTTATTTGGAACTATTTCGTCCATTTGAAACCTCCCGAAATGAAATATCATTTATTTGTAGCCTTTTATTTCGACCGTTTGGAATCTCCATACCGTTTATTTGGAACTATTTCGTCCATTTGAAACCTCCGAAATGAAATATCATTTATTTGTAGCCTTTTTATTTCGACCGTTTGGAATCTCCATACCGTTTATTTGGAACTATTTCGTCCATTTGAAACCTTCCGAAATGAAATATCATTTATTTGTAGCCTTTTTTATTTCGACCGTTTGGAATCTCCATACCGTTTATTTGGAACTATTTCGTCCATTTGAAACCTCCCGAAATGAAATATCATTTATTTGTAGCCTTTTTTATTTCGACCGTTTGGAATCTCCATACCGTTTATTTGGAACTATTTCGTCCATTTGAAACCTCCCGAAATGAAATATCATTTATTTGTAGCCTTTTTTATTTCGACCGTTTGGAATCTCCATACCGATTATTTGGAACTATTTCGTCCATTTGAAACCTCCCGAAATGAAATATCATTTATTTGTAGCCTTTTTATTTCGACCGTTTGGAATCTCCATACCGTTTATTTGGAACTATTTCGTCCATTTGAAACCTCCCGAAATGAAACATCATTTATTTGTAGCCTTTTTTATTTCGACCGTTTGGAATCTCCATACCGTTTATTTGGAACTATTTCGTCCATTTGAAACCTCCCGAAATGAAATATCATTTATTTGTAGCCTTTTTTATTTCGACCGTTTGGAATCTCCATACCGTTTATTTGGAACTATTTCGTCCATTTGAAACCTTCCGAAATGAAATATCATTTATTTGTAGCCTTTTTTATTTCGACCGTTTGGAATCTCCATACCGTTTATTTGGAACTATTTCGTCCATTTGAAACCTCCCGAAATGAAATATCATTTATTTGTAGCCTTTTTTTTATTTCGACCGTTTGGAATCTCCATACCGTTTATTTGGAACTATTTCGTCCATTTGAAACCTCCTGAAATGAAATATCATTTATTTGTAGCCTTTTTTATTTCGACCGTTTGGAATCTCCATACCGATTATTTGGAACTATTTCGTCCATTTGAAACCTCCGAAATGAAATATCATTTATTTGTAGCCTTTTATTTCGACCGTTTGGAATCTCCATACCGTTTATTTGGAACTATTTCGTCCATTTGAAACCTCCCGAAATGAAACATCATTTATTTGTAGCCTTTTTTATTTCGACCGTTTGGAATCTCCATACCGTTTATTTGGAACTATTTCGTCCATTTGAAACCTCCTGAAATGAAATATCATTTATTTGTAGCCTTTTTTATTTCGACCGTTTGGAATCTCCATACCGTTTATTTGGAACTATTTCGTCCATTTGAAACCTCCTGAAATGAAACATCATTTATTTGTAGCCTTTTTTATTTCGACCGTTTGGAATCTCCATACCGTTTATTTGGAACTATTTCGTCCATTTGAAACCTCCTGAAATGAAATATCATTTATTTGTAGCCTTTTTTATTTCGACCGTTTGGAATCTCCATACCGTTTATTTGGAACTATTTCGTCCATTTGAAACCTCCCGAAATGAAATATCATTTATTTGTAGCCTTTTTATTTCGACCGTTTGGAATCTCCATACCGTTTATTTGGAACTATTTCGTCCATTTGAAACCTCCCGAAATGAAATATCATTTATTTGTAGCCTTTTTTATTTCGACCGTTTGGAATCTCCATACCGTTTATTTGGAACTATTTCGTCCATTTGAAACCTCCCGAAATGAAATATCATTTATTTGTAGCCTTTTTTATTTCGACCGTTTGGAATCTCCATACCGTTTATTTGGAACTATTTCGTCCATTTGAAACCTCCCGAAATGAAATATCATTTATTTGTAGCCTTTTTATTTCGACCGTTTGGAATCTCCATACCGTTTATTTGGAACTATTTCGTCCATTTGAAACCTCCCGAAATGAAATATCATTTATTTGTAGCCTTTTTTATTTCGACCGTTTGGAATCTCCATACCGATTATTTGGAACTATTTCGTCCATTTGAAACCTCCCGAAATGAAATATCATTTATTTGTAGCTTTTTTTTATTTCGACCGTTTGGAATCTCCATACCGTTTATTTGGAACTATTTCGTCCATTTGAAACCTCCCGAAATGAAATATCATTTATTTGTAGCCTTTTTTATTTCGACCGTTTGGAATCTCCATACCGTTTATTTGGAACTATTTCGTCCATTTGAAACCTCCCGAAATGAAATATCATTTATTTGTAGCTCTTTTTTATTTCGACCGTTTGGAATCTCCATACCGTTTATTTGGAACTATTTCGTCCATTTGAAACCTCCCGAAATGAAATATCATTTATTTGTAGCCTTTTTTTTATTTCGACCGTTTGGAATCTCCATACCGTTTATTTGGAACTATTTCGTCCATTTGAAACCTCCCGAAATGAAACATCATTTATTTGTAGCCTTTTTTATTTCGACCGTTTGGAATCTCCATACCGTTTATTTGGAACTATTTCGTCCATTTGAAACCTCCCGAAATGAAATATCATTTATTTGTAGCCTTTTTATTTCGACCGTTTGGAATCTCCATACCGTTTATTTGGAACTATTTCGTCCATTTGAAACCTCCCGAAATGAAACATCATTTATTTGTAGCCTTTTTTATTTCGACCGTTTGGAATCTCCATACCGTTTATTTGGAACTATTTCGTCCATTTGAAACCTCCCGAAATGAAATATCATTTATTTGTAGCCTTTTTATTTCGACCGTTTGGAATCTCCATACCGTTTATTTGGAACTATTTCGTCCATTTGAAACCTCCCGAAATGAAATATCATTTATTTGTAGCCTTTTTATTTCGACCGTTTGGAATCTCCATACCGTTTATTTGGAACTATTTCGTCCATTTGAAACCTCCTGAAATGAAACATCATTTATTTGTAGCCTTTTTTATTTCGACCGTTTGGAATCTCCATACCGATTATTTGGAACTATTTCGTCCATTTGAAACCTCCCGAAATGAAATATCATTTATTTGTAGCCTTTTTTATTTCGACCGTTTGGAATCTCCATACCGTTTATTTGGAACTATTTCGTCCATTTGAAACCTCCCGAAATGAAACATCATTTATTTGTAGCCCTTTTATTTCGACCGTTTGGAATCTCCATACCGTTTATTTGGAACTATTTCGTCCATTTGAAACCTCCCGAAATGAAATATCATTTATTTGTAGCCTTTTTTATTTCGACCGTTTGGAATCTAAATACCGTTTATTTGGAACTATTTCGTCCATTTGAAACCTCCCGAAATGAAATATCATTTATTTGTAGCCTTTTTTATTTCGACCGTTTGGAATCTCCATACCGTTTATTTGGAACTATTTCGTCCATTTGAAACCTCCCGAAATGAAATATCATTTATTTGTAGCCTTTTTTATTTCGACCGTTTGGAATCTCCATAACTTCTAATTGGAACCGTCCTATTTCGTTCATTTGAAACCTCTCTAAATGAAATATTATTTATTTGTCACCTTTCTTATTTCGACCATTTGGAATCTCCATACCGTCTATTTGGAACCGTCCAATTTCGTCCATTTGAAGCCGTCTCGGTGGCCTAGTTGATAGCGTACTGGGCTTTCACCCCGAGGACCCGGGTTCGATTCCCGGCCAAGGCTTGGCATTTTCTCACGCTATAAATCATCCCATCGTCTGCATTAGCCCCAATGTGCACAATAGTCGGACGTTAAAGACCCAAAAAAAGAAACCTTTCTAAATGAAATATCATTTATTTGTAACCTTTTTTTTCGACCATTTGAAATCGCCATACCGTCTATTTCGTCCATTTGAAACCTCCTTAAATGAAATATCATTTATTTTTAACCTTTTTTATTTCG
>CM040182.1:8714125-8729125 GCA_022606455.1 Callitettix versicolor
AGCATTAACCGATTGTTTTTTTGTTACGAAGAAATCTTGTATAAAGCCCAAATGACGTAAGTGTAAAAGTGTTCGCCATTTACGTCTGTTTCAAGGTGGTGGATTTTGATTTAACAATGACGAGTGTAAGCAGTTTTAACCAAAAGCATTAACCCGTTGTTTTTTTGTTACGAAGAAATCTTGTATAAAGCCCAAATGACGTAAGTGTAAAAGTGTTCGCCATTTACGTCTGTTTCAAGGTGGTGGATTTTGATTTAACAATGACGAGTGTAAGCAGTTTTAACCAAAAGCATTAACCGATTGTTTAGAAATTTGTTACGAAGAAATCTTGTATAAAGCCCAAATGACGTAAGTGTAAAAGTGTTCCCCATTTACGTCTGTTTCACGATGGTGGCTTTTGATTTAACAATGACGAGTGTAAGCAGTTTTAACCAAAATCATTAACCGATTGTTTAGAAATTTGTTACGAAGAAATCTTGTATAAAGCCCAAATGACGTAAGTGTAAAAGTGTTCCCCATTTACGTCTGTTTCACGATGGTGGCTTTTGATTTAACAATGACGAGTGTAAGCAGTTTTAACCAAAATCATTAACCGATTGTTTAGAAATTTGTTACGAAGAAATCTTGTATAAAGCCTAAATGACGTAAGTGTAAAAGTGTTCCCCATTTACGTCTGTTTCAAGGTGGTGGCTTTTGATTTAACAATGACGAGTGTAAGCAGTTTTAACCAAAATCATTAACCGATTGTTTAGAAATTTGTTACGAAGAAATCTTGTATAAAGCCCAAATGACGTAAGTGTAAAAGTGTTCCCCATTTACGTCTGTTTCACGATGGTGGCTTTTGATTTAACAATGACGAGTGTAAGCAGTTTTAACCAAAAGCATTAACCGATTGTTTAGAAATTTGTTACGAAGAAATCTTGTATAAAGCCCAAATGACGTAAGTGTAAAAGTGTTCCCCATTTACGTCTGTTTCACGATGGTGGCTTTTGATTTAACAATGACGAGTGTAAGCAGTTTTAACCAAAAGCATTAACTGATTGTTTAGAAATTTGTTACGAAGAAATCTTGTATAAAGCCCAAATGACGTAAGTGTAAAAGTGTTCCCCATTTACGTCTGTTTCAAGGTGGTGGCTTTTGATTTAACAATGACGAGTGTAAGCAGTTTTAACCAAAATCATTAACCGATTGTTTAGAAATTTGTTACGAAGAAATCTTGTATAAAGCCCAAATGACATAAGTGTAAAAGTGTTCCCCATTTACGTCTGTTTCAAGGTGGTGGCTTTTGATTTAACAATGACGAGTGTAAGCAGTTTTAACCAAAATCATTAACCGATTGTTTAGAAATTTGTTACGAAGAAATCTTGTATAAAGCCCAAATGACGTAAGTGTAAAAGTGTTCCCATTTACGTCTGTTTCACGATGGTGGCTTTTGATTTAACAATGACGAGTGTAAGCAGTTTTAACCAAAATCATTAACCGATTGTTTAGAAATTTGTTACGAAGAAATCTTGTATAAAGCCCAAATGACGTAAGTGTAAAAGTGTTCCCCATTTACGTCTGTTTCACGATGGTGGCTTTTGATTTAACAATGACGAGTGTAAGCAGTTTTAACCAAAATCATTAACCGATTGTTTAGAAATTTGTTACGAAGAAATCTTGTATAAAGCCCAAATGACGTAAGTGTAAAAGTGTTCCCCATTTACGTCTGTTTCACGATGGTGGCTTTTGATTTAACAATGACGAGTGTAAGCAGTTTTAACCAAAAGCATTAACCGATTGTTTAGAAATTTGTTACGAAGAAATCTTGTATAAAGCCCAAATGACGTAAGTGTAAAAGTGTTCCCATTTACGTCTGTTTCAAGGTGGTGGCTTTTGATTTAACAATGACGAGTGTAAGCAGTTTTAACCAAAATCATTAACCGATTGTTTAGAAATTTGTTACGAAGAAATCTTGTATAAAGCCCAAATGACGTAAGTGTAAAAGTGTTCCCCATTTACGTCTGTTTCAAGGTGGTGGCTTTTGATTTAACAATGACGAGTGTAAGCAGTTTTAACCAAAAGCATTAACCGATTGTTTAGAAATTTGTTACGAAGAAATCTTGTATAAAGCCAAAATGACCTTGTGTAATGTTCGTTCTGTTTACTTCCGTTTCAAGATGGCGGCCTCTGGTGTAACGATGAGGGTTGTACGCAGTTTTAATCAAACGCATAACCGATTGTTTTGAAATTTCTTACGAAGGTACCCTGTATAAAGCCCAAATGACCTTGTGTAACGTTCGTTCTATTACTTCCGTTTCAAGATGGCGACCTCTGTAGTAACGATGAGGATTGTACGCAGTTTTAATCAAACTCATTTACCGATTGTTTTGAAATTTGTTACGAAGGTATCCTGTATAAAGCCCAAATGACCTTGTGTAACGTTCGTTCTATTTACTTCCGTTTCAAGATGGCGGCCTCTGGTGTAACGATGAGGATTGTACGCAGTTTTAATCAAACTCATTTACCGAATGTTTTGAAATTTGTGACGAAGGTATCCTGTATAAAGCCCAAATGACTTGTGTAACGTTCGTTCTATTTACTTCCGTTTCAAGATGGCGGCCTCTGGTGTAACGATGAGGATTGTACGCAGTTTTAATCAAACTCATTTACCGAATGTTTTGAAATTTGTGACGAAGGTATCCTGTATAAAGCCCAAATGACTTGTGTAACATTCGTTCTATTTACTTCCGTTTCAAGATGGCGGCCTCTGGTGTAACGATGAAGGTTGTACGCAGTTTTAATCAAACGCATAACCGATTGTTTTGAAATTTCTTACGAAGGTACCCTGTATAAAGCCCAAATGACCTTGTGTAACGTTCGTTCTATTACTTCCGTTTCAAGATGGCGACCTCTGTAGTAACGATGAGGATTGTACGCAGTTTTAATCAAACTCATTTACCGATTGTTTTCAAGTTTTGTACGAAGGTAAAGCCGGAAAGAGGTAGATTATGTTTTCCAATTCGCTTCCGTTTCAAGATAGCGGAATCTGATTTAACGTTGAGAGTGTAGTTTCAGGTTATTTCCTGTAATACTGGCTGAACGACAAATCCAATTATATAATTTCGACCGCTTCGTGGAGAAAGGGCGTAAAAATTCTAGTAAAGTTGGTCCAGTAACATTTGGCGTAAATATTACGGTTACAGTTTAAGTTGGCGGAAGAGGGTACGAGCGCTGTCGTGGAGCGCTATGTATATTCATTAAGAATACACAAAAATGTTTATTATTCTTTGCACTGCAAGTTTATGTTGTACTCGCCTTTTTCACACTTCTTGTTACGCGCTACTTCTTCGGAATCCTTGTTAAACAGAAGTAGGAAAAGTCACATAATTCTTGCTCACATAATTTCTTAACGGTTTCTCTACTGCTCAACATTATTTATATTTTATAAATTTTACACAATTCCTGTTGTACGCAATATTACAATTTTCTGTATACACGTTTAGCCTATTCTTGATAAGCAACTATTGAATAATTATTGTTAAAAGTTTTATAGATCGAAGTCTTTGTTCCAACTCGACTGTTCGGCATTTATTTTGTTTATAGATCGAAACCTTTGTTTCGACTCGACTGTTCGACATTTAGTTTGTTTATTGATCGAAGTCTGTTTCGACTCGACTGTTCGGCATTTAGTTTGTTTATAGATCGAAGTCTTTGTTTTGACTCGAATGTTCGGCATTTAGTTTGTTTATAGATCGAAACCTTTGTTTCGACTCAGCTGTTCGACATTTAGTTTGTTTATTGATCGAAGTCTGTTTCGACTCGACTGTTCGGCATTTAGTTTGTTTATAGATCGAAGTCTGTTTCGACTCGACTGTTCGGCATTTAGTTTGTTTATAGATCGAAGTCTTTGTTTCGACTCGACTGTTGGTCATTTAGTTTGTTTATAGATCGAAGTCTTTGTTTCGACTCGCCTGTTCGGCGTTTAGTTTGTTTATAGATCGAAGTCTGTTTCGACTCGACTGTTCGGCATTTAGTTTGTTTATAGATCGAAGTCTTTGTTTCGACTCGACTGTTCGGCATTTAGTTTGTTTATAGATCGAAGTCTGTTTCGACTCGACTGTTCGGCGTTTAGTTTGTTTATAGATCGAAGTCTTTGTTTCGACTCGCCTGTTCGGCGTTTAGTTTGTTTATAGATCGAAGTCTTTGTTTCGACTCGCCTGTTCGGCGTTTAGTTTGTTTATAGATCGAAGTCTGTTTCGACTCGCCTGTTCGGCATTTAGTTTGTTTATAGATCGAAGCCTTTGATTCGACTCGACTGTTCGGCATTTAGTTTGTTTATAGATCGAAGTCTTTGTTTCAACTCGCCTGTTCGGCGTTTAGTTTGTTTATAGATCGAAGTCTTTGTTTCGACTCGCCTGTTCGGCATTTAGTTTGTTTATAGATCGAAGCCTTTGATTCGACTCGACTGTTCGGCATTTAGTTTGTTTATAGATCGAAGTCTTTGTTTCAACTCGCCTGTTCGGCGTTTAGTTTGTTTATAGATCGAAGTCTTTGTTTCAACTCGCCTGTTCGGCGTTTAGTTTGTTTATAGATCGAAGCCTTTGTTTCGACTCGACTGTTCGGCATTTAGTTTGTTTATAGATCGAAGTCTTTGTTTCAACTCGCCTGTTCGGCGTTTAGTTTGTTTATAGATCGAAGTCTTTGTTTCGACTCGACTGTTCGGCATTTAGTTTGTTTATAGATCGAAGTCTGTTTCGAATCGCCTGTTCTGCATTTAGTTTGTATATAGATCGAAGTCTGTTTCGAATCGCCTGTTCTGCATTTAGTTTGTTTATAGATCGAAGTCTGTTTCGAATCGACTGTTCGGCATTTAGTTTGTTTATAGATCGAAGTCTTTGTTTCAACTCGCCTGTTCGGCGTTTAGTTTGTTTATAGATCGAAGTCTTTGTTTCGACTCGACTGTTCGGCGTTTAGTTTGTTTATAGATCGAAGTCTTTGTTTCGACTCGCCTTTTCGGCGTTTAGTTTGTTTATAGATCGAAGTCTTTGTTTCGACTCGACTGTTCGGCGTTTAGTTTGTTTATAGATCGAAGTCTTTGTTTCGACTCGACTGTTCGGCGTTTAGTTTGTTTATAGATCGAAGTCTTTGTTTCGACTCGACTGTTCGGCGTTTAGTTTGTTTATAGATCGAAGTCTTTGTTTCGACTCGACTGTTCGGCGTTTAGTTTGTTTATAGATCGAAGTCTTTGTTTCGACTCGACTGTTCGGCGTTTAGTTTGTTTATAGATCGAAGTCTTTGTTTCAACTCGCCTGTTCGGCGTTTAGTTTGTTTATAGATCGAAGTCTTTGTTTCGACTCGACTGTTCGGCATTTAGTTTGTTTATAGATCGAAGTCTGTTTCGAATCGCCTGTTCTGCATTTAGTTTGTTTATAGATCGAAGTCTGTTTCGAATCGACTGTTCGGCATTTAGTTTGTTTATAGATCGAAGTCTGTTTCGACTCGCCTGTTCGGCGTTTAGTTTGTTTATAGATCGAAGTCTTTGTTTCGACTCGACTGTTCGGCATTTAGTTTGTTTATAGATCGAAGTCTGTTTCGAATCGCCTGTTCTGCATTTAGTTTGTTTATAGATCGAAGTCTGTTTCGACTCGACTGTTCTGCATTTAGTTTGTTTATAGATCGAAGTCTGTTTCGACTCGCCTGTTCTGCATTTAGTTTGTTTATAGATCGAAGTCTGTTTCGAATCGACTGTTCGGCATTTAGTTTGTTTATAGATCGAAGTCTGTTTCGACTCGCCTGTTCGGCGTTTAGTTTGTTTATAGATCGAAGTCTTTGTTTCGACTCGACTGTTCGGCATTTAGTTTGTTTATAGATCGAAGTCTGTTTCGAATCGCCTGTTCTGCATTTAGTTTGTTTATAGATCGAAGTCTGTTTCGACTCGACTGTTCTGCATTTAGTTTGTTTATAGATCGAAGTCTGTTTCGACTCGACTGTTCTGCATTTAGTTTGTTTATAGATCGAAGTCTGTTTCGACTCGACTATCCGGCATTTAGTTTGTGTACATCTTTTTGTTACGCAATTTTGTCCCAAATGCAATAACCGATTGTTTTTCTTTTCTGGTTTTTTGGTTCATTTTTTAATTTGATAACGAAGGTAACGAAATTGTATAAAGTCCAAAAGACGTATATTTAGATTTTTCTTCATTCCCTTCTGTTTAGGGATGGGTATCCTCTGATTTAACGATGGCGAGTGTAGTTGCCGGCTATTTCCTCCAATATTGGTTGAACGGCAAGACCTGTTTTAATTTTGAGCGCTTCAGGGAGAAAGAGCGTAAGATTTCCAATAAAGTTTGTGCAGTAACATTTTTCCTGCGTATTACAATAGCTGGTTAAAGTTTGCGGAAAAGATAACGAGCGCGTCAAAGCGCTGTCGTGGAGCGGTGGTGCCTGGCAATACTGCGGGGTCTGCTGTTCTTTGAACTATTAGTATATTTCCTGCTTCACTAAACTTTTGCAGAATTCTCAGTTAGAAAACATTTTATGTTAATTCATTTCAGTATTATTTAATTTCACTTACCTTTTTTTAATTTAAAATTTAATTCGAATTGAACGCTTCGTCCTACATTACGCGTGTTTCGTAGTCAATAGACATTTTGCACTGACTTCATGAATAATAAAGTTTTTTTTATTCCTTGACTCTGAGGCTGCAAAGAGAGTGCGGTGCATTAAGCCCGATTTCCATTTTAAATTTATGACCTCTCGCCCCCCCCCATTGCCCTTTTGATTGCTACTCTCGGCAATAGAAAAGCTTCCGTTTGAAAATTGTAATTTATTGAAGTTTGGTTTCAAACAGTGTTGCCGTTTGATTATCTCAACCGTAATAATTATCCACAGCCAGTCATAAAATTACCCACAAATTACCAAAGTGCGCGCGCGCGTGTGTGCGCGTGTGTGTGTGCGCGTGCTTGTGCGAGTGTGCGTATGCGCGTCTGTGCTGTGCTCTGTGTGTGTGTGTGTGTGTGCGTGCGCGCGCGTGTGTGTGTGCATGTGTGCGCGTGCTTGTGCGAGTGTGCGTGTGCGCGTCTTTGCTGTGCTCTGTGTGTGTGTGTGTGCGTGCGCGCTCGCTCGCGTGCGTGTGCTGTGTGCGTGCGTGCTTGTGCGTGCGTTGCGCGCGTGTGTGCTGTGTGTGCGTGCGAGTGCGTTCGCGCGCGTGTGTGTGTGCGCGTATATAAAATTGAGAGTTTGTATGGTTTTTTCCAGAATAGAAATTTTAATCTTTTTAGTTATATATATTCTCAAAGAGAGAAATAATCTCTTCTTGTAAAATATACAAAATATTGTCCGATTTGTGATGCCGCGCATGCGCAACCATGATGTCGTTTTGCCTATGACTGTTAAAAGTGTCTTTTACGTTGAAATTTTCCACAAACAGTAAGTTTTAGCGCAAAATCGTTTTGCAATGTCAAAAGCTAGTTAAAAAATCTGTCTAAAGTTACCTCATTTATGCCTGTACGAATAGTGTGTGCTGAGAAAAAGGGATTTTTATTCGAGAAATAATATGTACCAGGGGACCCGTGCAAAATTTTGCACTATGAAAGTTAAAGTAAACACGACCTTTTGAATAAGAGTAGTCGTTGGGGTGAAGGCGGTAGTTGGAAGGAAGGGAAAACATGTTTAAAAAATAAATCGAAAAGCGTTCCATTAACAGTAGATAAATACACGATGGAACGAGAAATCACAAATATATTTGTGTAAAAACAGTGTCCAAAACGTGTTTTGTATTCGAAATGCTTGTCCCGGCTTGTACGACGGGCAAGGTTAGGGGACTGTCAGTAGGGCTACATAACCTATAAGTTTAATGCCTTTTAAGTAAATATTGAAATTGTTCTAAGCACGTTATGCAAAAAAGTGTCATTTGTAATGGGATCGTCTATTTGAGATTAATAAGTTAGCTTCGTAAAATATACAAAATATTGTCTGTTTGTGATGCCGCGCATGCACATAAATGATGTAGTTTTGCCTGTGTCAGTTAAAAGTATCTTTTGTGTGTTAAAATTTTCCACAATCAGTAAGTTTTAGCGCAAAATCGTTTTGCAATGTCAAAAGCCGGTTAAAAATTCTTTCTAAAGATACCTCATTTATTCCTGTACGAATAGTATGTGCTGATAAAAAGGGATGTTGACTCGAGAAAAATATGTGCGTGTGTGTGTGTGTGTGTGTGTGTGTGTGTGTGAATAATGTATTTTATTCGGAAAGTCAGTTCCATAAATAAATATGATTTATTTGGATTCAATTGGTCCATTGAACGTTACACTCGGGACTTGTGAACGGATATCTTTGTCCCTTCCGTTTCCGGTTCATTCCGGATTAGGAACGTATATCGACAAGATATTATTCTTTGGATTGAATAGCAGTCTGTGTTTATGTAATGCGATGAAATAACTTAGGAACTGGTCATAAATAAAGAGAAAGGTTCTTCTTTATAAACATATGATCGGAAACACTACTTTTACTAGATATCGGCCATTTTTGTTTTCGTTTTAAATGATATATCTCTATAACGACTTTAGCACTTGTTCAATTTTTGCACTGAACTAATCAATGTAGTGACAGTAAAAAAAAAAAAATCGCGGCACATATCTATCTCGCCTGCGTGATTGAAGCGAATTTCAAAAAGTATTTTTTTTATTTCGATTTTTTTACGATTTTAATTTTATGAGCAGCATTAAAATTTTCATAAACAAAACCAAATTTAATTTTTTATTTTCACGTATTATACGAAAATGAACCCTGGCCGCCGTCGAATTATAATCTATTATTTCAACGAATTCTCAATATCCGAAATGCTAATTTATTTCAGTTTTAACGCTGATTACGATGGTGTGAAGTCGGATTTTCGGAAGTGTTTAGGACAGAAAAGTTACGAATTTTTAAAGATTTGAAAAAGCCGCCTTTTTTAAACTGTTAACGAATTTTGTAATACCTTATATACGAGGTGTGTTCAGAAAGTAACGAGAATTTTTAAATTTCGCGGGCTTGGAGAGT
Source organism: Callitettix versicolor (assembly GCA_022606455.1). Lineage (NCBI taxonomy): Eukaryota > Metazoa > Arthropoda > Insecta > Hemiptera > Cercopidae > Callitettix > Callitettix versicolor. The sequence continues at coordinate 8,723,149 of CM040182.1, forward strand.
CCGATTGTCAAACATTTTTTAAAATTATGTTGGTATACATGCCCTTGAAGTATTATAAAACTTTCAGCTGTTTTCATTGTTGACTCTGTCTGTGACAGCCACTAAGGTTAGACGTGTTTTTATGAGCTCGGCGATTTTCGTTTGTTAAAAGAAATGGATCAAAGAATTTGTATAAAATTTAGCGTAAAAAATGTAATAAAGTGTAACAAAGTGTGTGAAATGTTAACAATGGCCTTCCGTGACGGTAGAACGTTTCGTGATGGCAAAATAAATTTTCCCCGTGCAAAACCTATATCAGGCGATAAAAAGTAGTCACTTCAAAAAAATTTTTTAAAAAATGGATTTATGTAAAGAAACATTTCTCGGTATTTCTTTTTTTGCGAACAAGTGGTTTCCAGTTTAAAATCTGTCTGGGAAGTCAATTTTCGTCTATCCTTTGGACATGACCAAACCATCGAAGTTGTTTTGTCTTGATGTTTACAATGGTGTGCTTCACATCTATTGATTTTACGGATTTTTATCTTTTCCCATTTGGACCTACCTGCGGCTCTTCGCCGGTAGTCCATTTCTGTAGCTTCAAGACTTTTTGTTTGTTTCAGTGACCTATACTTTTTATAATTTATTATATATTCTTTATTTATTTTTAATATATTTTGTCTCCACATGATGCTGTTGTTCCTTATTGTTCTGCTTTTCAAGGTGTTCCGTACTTTTATCGCTATGTCCAAGAGTCCATCGCTGGTAATTGTCATTCCCAAATACTTCAGTACACCCTTGATTTTTGTGCTGCGTTCCAACAGAACACTCCTGGTCTGCCCTCCGATGCACACGTAGAGCCTGCTCCTTTTATGTTTAGGTTTACGTCGTCCCCAAATGTCATATTCTATTAATCTCCTACTCATCTATTCTAAATCCTCATAAACCCGCGCTGTAACTATTTAGTAATGTGAAAAGCAGAGGCTGTATAAAGTTGTCTTTTAATGTTGTACCCACTCTTCAGATATTCTTTTTATATTCTTCTTCTTTTCTGCTAGGATTATAGTCGCTATGTTCAGTATAATGATCTTCCTTCCCTAGCTTCGTCAATTCTGCTTTCGTTGACGCGTTTCGGAGAACATCTTCAAAAACTATATCTATACTCTTTTTTCTCCCCGTTTTTGCACTCTTCGTTATAAACTCTTCGGTTTTCCGTATATAATCTTCCTTATTTATCAACACTATCGCGTTCCCCTTATCCGCCTTTGTAACGATAACATTATTATCCCCTAACGTTCTTACTAAGCCTTGTGCTGCCCTTTCTTCTTTTTTATCTTTTTTGTTTCTTAATCTTTGTTTTATTCAAGATTTCTGTTGCCAAATGTCTTGCGTGATCCTGTTCTTCGTCAGGTATTAACGCAATTGCGTTCTCTATGTCCACTATGTTTTGCTCTTCATCTTTCTTGATGTTACTATTCTTTGTTATGTTTTAACCCTTTTGATAATACAATTTCCTCTTTTTCCTTTAGATCCACCTTTGCTAAATTCACTATTCTTCCATGAAATTCCTTCCGTTCGTAATTACTTCTTTTGATTGTGTTCTTATTATTTATTAGTGTTTCTAATTTTTTATTCAACTTATCGTATTTACTTTTAGCTTCTTTGTTCTTTTTGTTCTATTATCTCCATTGCAATTTCCCCTAACACTATTTCATTTAATATTAGATGTAATTTTATTATTTTATTAATATCGCTCTTTTTCCTGTATAATGTTTTTATTTCCATCTTTTATCCAGCCTTTTTCCGCCTTCTGGATTGCGTATTTTGCAGCAAAACTATTTGTTCTATTCTTGATTCTTGCGTATGAATTAATCACGTTATTGTTTGTTAAACCATATGTTGGCTATCGTCTTATATAACTTCCTGAAACTAAATTCAAGTCTTCACTAACATCTCCCGGCTGACTACTTTGAAATTCTTTTTATATTATTCTTCTTTTCTGCTAGGATTATTGTCACTATTTTGAGTATAATGATCTGCCTTTCCTAGCTTCGTCAATTCTACTTTCGCTGACGCGTTTCGGAGAACCTCACCAAGGAGAAGATGGAGGTTATCCGAAACGCGTCAACTAAAGTAGCATTCTTCAGATATTTATATTTTCGTATAAAGGGAATGGCAGCTAGACCGAAAACAAAGCATTTAAGAACACACCTTGATATGAAACTTTCGTCATTTTTGCATGTACTGACATATCTTAAATTCGTTAGGTTTTTTTTAAACCCTGTGTAGGGGCCTATTCGTGGTGCAAAATCAGCGTGTTCATAAAAAATATTAATTAACATTATCGTAGATTTTCAATTAAACATTTAAAGTAGAAAAGGTGTTTCCAGAAGTAATTTCGATCGAAAGTGTCTCGTTGCGCCCAGTTTTGTTCAAGTAAGGCAGCCGTTATTCCATTTAATAAATTCTTTGTAAATATTTCCTTTCCATTTCCATTACTTCCGAAGCAGCAGCTCCACAATACAGGTGAAGTTGAACAATAGCAGCGAAGTGGAAGAATTCTTTTTGTTTACAATCTCGCGTTTTAATCAAAACACTGACTTTAAAAACTTTTCATTGTTTTTCTACAACTAAGTTGCGATTTAAGGGGAAGTGTTAAACTCAAAACAGACAAGATTGTTTGCAATTCCAGCTGTACGCGTCCATTAAAGAAAATATATTTGTCGCATATTTCTCTGACACCCTAATAATTGACCAGCGAAGCGAGGTCTGTTTTAAACTCGAACGTTCGGAATTTCCTTAGTGTGTTTCTTCGTCACGTAGTTTTGGCCAAAGACATTGATAGATTTCTTTTCAATTTCGTTCGAAGATACCTTGTGTGAACCCCAAGAGACGTGTGTCACATTTTTCCATTCACTTTGGTGGAAATATGACGTCCTCTGATGACGTGTGTACGCAGTTTTCGCCAAACGCATTGACCTATTGTTTTCATTTTTTTTTTTTTTAACGTCCGACTATTGTGCACACTTGGGCTAATGCAGACGATGGGATGATTTATAGCGTATGAAAATGCCAATCCCTGGCTAGGGATCGAACCCGGGTCCTCAGGGTGAAAGCCCAGTACGCTATCAACTAGGCCACCCGAGATGGCTCGATTTTTTTTGTGTTTAACGTCCGACTATTGTGCACATTTGGACTAATGCAGACGATGGGATGATTTATAGCGTATGAAAATGGCTAGGGATCGAACCCGGGTCCTCAGGGTGAAAGCCCAGTACGCTATCAACTAGGCCACCGAGATGGCTCGATTGTTTTGAAAATAAAGCTCGATTTTTTTTTTTTTTTGTGTTTAACGTCCGACTATTGTGCACACTTGGGCTAATGCAGACGATGGGATGATTTATAGCGTATGAAAATGCCAAGCCCTGGCCAGGGATCGAACCCGGGTCCTCAGGGTGAAAGCCCAGTACGCTATCAACTAGGCCACCCGAGATGGCTCGATTTTTTTTGTGTTTAACGTCCGACTATTGTGCACATTTGGGCTAATGCAGACGATGGGATGATTTATAGCGTATGAAAATGCCAAGCCCTGGCTAGGGATCGAACCCGGGTCCTCAGGGTGAAAGCCCAGTACGCAATCAACTAGGCCACCGAGATGGCTCGATTGTTTTGAAAATAAAGCTCGATTTTTTTTTTTTTTTGGTGTTTAACGTCCGACTATTGTGCACACTTGGGCTAATGCAGACGATGGATGATTTATAGCGTATGAAAATGCCAAGCCCTCGCCGGGAATCGAACCCGGGTCCTCGGGATGAAAGCCTAGTACTCTATCAACTAGGCCACCGAGGCAGCTCAAATAAAGCTCGAACGACATATATATATATTTTCCCCATTCACTTCCTTTTCAAGATGGCGGCTGGTACGAAAGTATTTTTTACAAAGCACAAACGATGTATGAGTAAGACATTCGTGTCAAGGTGTAAGCCTCTGATTTATCGATGACATTGTTTTGGCAAAATGTATTGATCGATTGTTTTGAAATTTGGTAAGTATCGCGTATAAAGCCCTAACACTCTATGTGTAAATATTTTTTCTATTCACTTCCGCCTTTATCGAAGAGTGTCGTACGCTTTGTGGATACATTTTGAGTAATTTGTAAAATACAAATCCTTCAGGCTCATCTCTATACACAAAAGACAGTCACACTCACTGTTCACTTTATCTCAATTTTTTTGTTTAACGTCCGACTATTGTGCACACTTGGGCTAATGCAGACGATGGGATGATTTATAGCGTATGAAAATGCCAAACCCTGGTCAGGGATCGAACCCGGGTCCTCAGGGTGAAAGCCCAGTACGCTATCAACTAGGCTATCGAGGCGGCTTATAACTTTTTTGATTCGTATTGCACAACAATGCTGTTCAAGTATGTTTTGATTCAGACATTATTTGTTAATACTTCTGCCGTATTTTACCAGCTTTTGACGAAAATTGAAATTATTGTAAACTTCTTTTAGAAAAGTTGTAACTTTGTTACCAGCAACTTTATTGAAATAGTTCTTTAGCAAACGTCAATAATTTTACAACAGTTTTATCAAGGTCTATGTTAAATTGGATTTATAATTGTGTGCAATGAGTAAACGTATATTAATTGAATCAAAACTTCGATTAAATTCTAGTAGCACTCCATTGCACTGGCGTACCTTATCGAAGTAATGCTCACACTATAGACCTACACAGTGATGAACGTTCCATTTTTAATTTTATTTACAACTCCAAAGGTCTACAGTGCGAGCCACGTGACTGTACGCATGGTGACGTCCGTTACAGAATCATTTCAATGATGTTGCTAGTAACAAAATGAGCACTGTTTTAAAGAAATTCACCACAATTCCAATTTTTGTCAAAAATTATTCAGGTTCGGCAGAAACATTTTTTTTTTTAACGTCCGACTATTGTGCACACTTGAGCTATTGCAAACGATGGGATGATTTATCTATATATGTAAAAGGCAATGTTCTGACTGACTGACTGATCAACGTACAGCCTATAAACAACAAGTATTATTGGTAGAGACTTGAAATTTTCAAGGTACATTCTTACAACAATGTCAAGGTGCACTAATAAAGGATTTTGACGCCATTGAACTACTAACCCAGTCCAAATTTAATAATCAACGTACAGCTAATACTATTATAGCTAGAGACTTGAAATTTTCAGGGTACCTTCTTACAACATTGTCGAGATGCACTGAAAAAAACGATTTTCCAGTATGCATCCCCTAAAAAGGTAAACATGAGGTACAACAATTTTTATTGGAAACAAATATGTTTTCATCTAACCTTCTTAAAACGTAACATAGTCACTCTTAAGTATAAGTAATGAAATATATTTTTCACCTTTTCCCCAAAACGCATCCCCTAAAGAGATTGAAAGAAGGTATAAAATATAAAAAGGGGTACAATTTTGTATTGAAAAAATTTTTTTTTATCTTATATTCTAGAAATATGCTATGAAACACATATTTCAACATTTTTCTGAATTCGTCCCCTAAAAGAATAAAAATGGAAAAAGAGTTATCACGGGAGAATAAAGAGTGATTGCATTGGAGAAAAATATTTTTTATCAAATTTTCTCAAAAGTAAACAAAATATTTTAAAACACAAATTATGATACACGCAATTCAGTATTTTCCCCTGAATTCATCCCCTAAAAGGACAAAAATATAAAATAGGTATAAATGTTTGTATTGGACAAAAATATTCTTGATCAGATTTTCTTAAATTCGAATGGAACACGTTTGAAGACAATAAAACAACATATTCAGGTTATAATATTTTTTCATATTCACTGTAAAATAATCACGAGTTTAGATGATCACGCTTTTATTAATATTTTTTTTTATGTTTCTAAATTATTACTGAAACAGTTTAAGTTTCGTGGGCGAAGCCGCGACGGGTAATGCCAGTAGCGTATAAAAATGCCAAGCCCTGGCCGGGAAT
>CM040182.1:8734125-8736625 GCA_022606455.1 Callitettix versicolor
CGGGGAAAGAAGGTGGGTATTAAAAGGTTGCATTCCATTACCGCAGCTAAAAGTGAACTTTTTATAAGGTCTTAAATATTGCCAAAACTTTTAATGCCTTACCCGGAGACATTAAGGGAGTTAAAGGACAGCAAGCGAAGCATCTTTAAAAAAATGCTGAGTTTTATTTTGCGAAATTGGAACCGCCTTTTTCACGGAATTGCAGTTTAGTAAAATTTGTTATCGTGGGTAATTTCATTTTACGTAATATGCGAATAAAATATTTACGTGTGCTGCACGTAATGAAAAATCTTCGCTATAATTGTTTTCTTTTTAAGTTTACACTTGTCTAAATTAAGAGCTTGAGAAATTTTTTTCTCTTAAAGCGTTTGTCCGTAATTTATATTAAAGTGAACATTTTTATCTAGGTACTTGATACTGGTATTTAGAAATATTTGGATTCAGAAAATATTCAAGTTACATTTATATTTGTAATTTATAATTTTAAAGAGCAAAATAACGTTGATTGTAAAGTAGGTTTTAAGATTGGTTAAGTTCTAATTGTTATGCAGTATTTTTACTAAGAAAAAGGTTTAGCGAAATGAAATATGTGTTTGTTTTATTGAATACATCATTTAAAACAGCTGATTTTGTATTATAAAGGTAATTCTTTGATATTATTAAAGACTGTGCACCAGCGTTTCTTAGGAATAAAAGTTTCAACTGATTAAATGAATTTCAATTTAAATATTTTGAAAGTTAACCTAAAACTTTTGTTTTAATGTAGATTAGATTAAAGTAACTTTGTTATTTTTGTGAGAGAATTTTTATAGGGGTTCCATTAAGGGTTCTATGTTCAGTCATTTCGTAGTGGATTGCGAACAAATTAAAATTTTAACGTAACAGGACACTGAGTTAGATAGAAATTGTTTAACGTCACATTTGGCTGTTCGAATGCATGAAATAAAAAAAATCAAATAGTGTATAAAGAATTTTTTTGGCTTCTGACGTTGGTGAAAATACCCCACATTTGGCTGTTCGAATGCGTGAAATAAAAAAAACTTAAATTGTGTATACACAATTTTTTTGGCTTCTGACGTTAGTGAAAATACCCCACATTTGGCTGTTCGAATGCGTGAAATAAAAAAAACTTAAATAGTGTATAAACAGTTCCTTTGGCTTCTACAGTTAGTGAAAATACCCCACATTTGGTTGTTCGAATTCGTGAAATAAAAAAAACTTAAATAGTATAAACAATTCCTTTGGCTTCTGAAGTTAGTGAAAATACCCCACATTTGGTTGTTCGAATGCATGAAATGAAAAAGACTAATAGTGTATAAACAATTTTTTTGGCTGCTGAAGTTAGTGAAAATACCCCACATATTTCCTTACGCATGAATGTAAGGAAATATAATGTTTGGCTTCTGAAGTTAGTGAAAATACCCAACATTTGTTTGTTCGAATGCATGAAATAAAAAAAAACTTAAATAGTGTATAAACAGTTTTTTTAGTTTCTGAAGTTAGTGAAAATACCCTACATTTGGTTGTTCGAATGCGTGAAATAAAAAAAACTTAAATAGTGTATAAACAATTCCTTTGGCTTCTACAGTTAGTGAAAATACCCCACATTTGGTTGTTCGAATGTATGAAATAAAAAAAACTTAAATAGTGTATAAACAATTCCTTTGGCTTCTACAGTTAGTGAAAATACCCCACATTTGGTTGTTCGAATGTATGAAATAAAAAAAACTTAAATAGTGTATAAACAATTCCTTTGGCTTCTACAGTTAGTGAAAATACCCCACATTTGGTTGTTCGAATGTATGAAATAAAAAAAAACTTAAATAGTGTATAAACAATTCCTTTGGCTTCTACAGTTAGTGAAAATACCCCACATTTGGTTGTTCGAATGTATGAAATAAAAAAAAAACTTAAATAGTATATAAACAATTCCTTTGGCTTCTACAGTTAGTGAAAATACCCCACATTTGGTTGTTCGAATGTATGAAATAAAAAAAACTTAAATAGTGTATAAACAATTTTTTTGGCTTCTACAGTTAGTGAAAATACCCCACATTTGGTTGTTCGAATGCATGAAATAATAAAAAACTAAACTTAAATGGTATTCAAACAACTCGTTTGGCTTCTAGAGTTAGTAACCCACCCCACATTTGGCTGTTCGAATGTACGAAATGAAAAACAATCAGACATATTGAGTGCACACAATTTTGTTTCATATAGGCGTTGCTTAAAACCTAGTTAGTCACAGCTACAAATAAAGAAAAAAGTTTCATTGAAATGCTTTAAGCGTGCCCGTGAAAATCGTAAAAATAATACAGAAAACTGAGACTGTAGTGTTCTAGAAAGAAGCCATTTTAAATAACTTAAAATACTACTTTTTCCCTTATTGCACAGAGACACCTTAGGGCTGCCACAATACAAAATTTAAACTGCTTAGGCCTTGTTGTTATTGAGATACAGTGTTCAGTGAGTGCCTTTGCCCCCTACCACAACGTCCCCC
>CM040182.1:8741625-8779125 GCA_022606455.1 Callitettix versicolor
TAAAAAAAATATATATATATAACCCTGTATTAAAAATAAAACCATAAATATACAAAGGCCCTAAACTTTTTCACTTGAAAATTTTATTTACGGTAATACAGTATCAGTTACTAGTTAGTAACAATAGACGATTACTTATCAACTCTGCAATTCACAATAAATCTTTTTCATTCTCTCCTTCCCCCTCTTCCTCTCTCCCTCTCCCTCTCGCTCTGAGTGGAAGCGGAAGAGAATCCTAACTCCGCCTCAAATGAAGGCAATTAATCAATAAATGAACCACTGAGGTTAATTAAAAGAAAGGACACTGAGGTTATTCAAAAGAAATGACCAATTGGTTTCAAATAAGGAGATAAAATTTAATATCTCAACTTTTCGTTACTCTCATTTTTGAGGTGGAAGAGGACCTAACGGTTTTAACTTCGCCTGAAATAAGATCAATCATTATTTCTCCATTTTCCCGTCTTTTTTTGCAACGATAACACAAAAAAACCATAAAACACATTCGTTTATCTCTTGCCGCTTTTAAATATTTTTAAACAAACCTAATAATTATTGTGCAACGCAGAATAATCTCTTGTCATTTAAAAACAGACGTACTCGCACAGTGAGCTCACCTTGAAGGTCGCTTAGGTGCAAACACGCCTGCGATGTAAATTGATGTAAAAGGTACAATTTATGAAAGGTATAATTTGCAATCCTTTTATACATAACGCAATGCGTAAGGTAAGTTAATAAATTTGTCATAAAGTATTTTATGTTAACGTTATTTTCAACAGAAAGTTTTAAATTTCACACTTCAAATGATTGCTGGTTTTAATCAAAAAAAATACTGAATTAATTACGTTTTTTTGGTTAAAATAAAAACAGGTTAAAAACCAACAAACGATGTCAGTATCGACTTAAATACAGCCAGTGCTGTAAAATTCAGACGAAAATGGCGGGTAAAAAAAATAAAACTCCTTTTATAAAAACGGAAATTAGTTTGCTCGTTTCCGTTTCATATTTCCGTTACATTAAAAAGGTTCGGACACTTATTCTATCCACTCTCGCCAAAGCTTGCTTCAAAAATTTAATGTGGAAGAAAATATACGCTCCAAATAAAACTCCTTTTATAAAAACGGAAATTCGTTTGCTCGTTTCCGTTTCATATTTCCGTTACATTAAAAAGGTTCGGACACTTATTCTATTCACTCTCGCCAAAGCTTGCTTCAAAATTTAATGTGGAAGAAAATATACGCTCCAAATAAAACTCCTTTTATAAAAACGGAAATTCGTTTGCTCGTTTCCGTTTCATATTTCCGTTACAATAAAAAAGGTTCGGACACTTATTCTATTCACTCTCGCCAAAGCTTGCTTCAAAAACTCTCGCCAAAGCTTTCAAAATTTAATGTGAAGAAAATATACGCTCCAAATAAAACTCCTTTTATAAAAACGGAAATTCGTTTGCTCGTTTCCGTTTCATATTTCCGTTACATTGAAAAGGTTCGGACACTTATTCTATTCACTCTCGCCAAAGCTTGCTTCAAAATTTAATGTGGAAGAAAATATACGCTCCAAATAAAACTCCTTTTATAAAAACGGAAATTCGTTTGCTCGTTTCCGTTTCATATTTCCGTTACATTAAAAAGGTTCGGACACTTATTCTATTCACTCTCGCCAAAGCTTGCTTCAAAAATTTAATGTGAAGAAAATATACGCTCCAAATTGGGCACAATTTAAAATCTAGCTGTAGATCGAGCTGTAACAGGTTACTGGAAGGTTTGGAAAGCATTAACGTATCTAAAACTGCTAATAACTGACTTTTAATTGAACACGGATAGAGGCCATAACTAAATTATTCGTACGGTGTACTTTTGTATATTGAAATGTCCAACATTTTTTTATTAGAATAATTTATATTCAAAAGTTCCCGTCTCTCTGAATCACTCTGTGTATTACAAGCATAATTACCAAGAAGGCTGTTTAAGCTACACAATTTATTAAATGAAATGCTAAATGGAATTAAACGTTAGAATATGTGTATTAAGTAGCGAACTTTACTCTAAATGAAACTAGTTTTTCGTTTCAAAGTGTTTTTTTATCATAACAATGACATCAGCCGTAAGATATAAAATTTGTCACAAAGTGCATGTTTCAAATTACTTTTGTGTGTTAACAGTGCAGTGGTGGCTTGAACAACACCGGGGTTCCTCCAGTTACCCCAAGTAACTCCAGGTGCTTCGCTCCCCGACGGAGTAATGAATCTCAATGCCCGATGCTGCAGTCAGCTTCGAAAACCATACGCGCCAAACTGAGGGTAACCACACTTTACATAAATTATTATTACCAGGGGGGGTGCGAAAATTCGCACTATGGAAGTTTTAAGTAAACACAGCCTTTTTAAATAAGAGTAATTGTTGGGGTGAGGGCGGTAGTTGGAAGGAAGTGAAAACATTGTGTTCAGTATAATGATCTGCCTTCCCTAGCTTCGTCAATTCTACTTTCGTCGACGCGTTTCGGAGAACCTCTATCTTCAAAAACTATATCTATACTCCATATAGTATATCTATACTCCATTTGGTATATGTATAGTTTTTGAAGATCATACTGAACACAGTGATAATAATCTTAGCAGAAAAGAAGAATATAAAAATAATTTCAAGGGAAAACATGTTTAAAAAATAAATCGAAATGCGATAAATTTGAAATAAATCACAAATTTCTGTCATTGTAAAAATTTCAATACAGTTACTTGTTTTCTTTTAACAGACATTTTTACGGGGCATTACAATACCTCGTTGTAAACGATATTTGATGTAAGAATGTAATCTTGCTGTATTTTCATTTTCTTTAATGGATACAAACATGTTATTTGATTTAGTTACCCTTGAATATGCTACATACAATTAACAATAGGTAAATTCACGATGGAAAGAGAAATCACAAATAGCTATATTTGTGTAAAAACAGTGTCGAAAACGTGTTTTGTATTCGAAATGCTTTTCCCTGCTTGTACGACGGGCAAGGATAGGGGACTGACTGTCAGTAGGGCCACATAACCTGTGAGTTTAATGTCTTTTAAGTAAATATTTAAATTGTTTTAAGAGTGTTATGGAAAAAGTGGCATTTGTAATGGGATTGTCTATTCGTTACATAAAATATACAAAATACTGTCTGATGCCGCGCATGCGCTCGCGAGCTGCCATCCATGGTGCCATTTTGAATACGACAGTAAATTTTTTTTTTTTAACGTCCGACTATTGCACGCACTTGGGCTAATACAGACGGTGGGATGATTTATAGCGTATAAAAATGCCAAACCCAGGCCGGGAATCGAACCCGGGTCCTCGGGGTGAAAGCCCAGTACGTTATCAAGTAGGCCACCGAGGCGGCTACGACAGTTAGAAGTGTCTTTTATGTTAAAATTTTCCAGAAACAGTAAGTTTTAGCGCAAAACCGTTTCGTAAAGTCAGAATCCGATAAAAAAAACCTTTCTAAAGATACTTCATTCAGCCTGTACGAATAGTACGTGCTGAGAAAAGGGGATGTTGACTGGAGAAATGATATATAATTATAAGTGGTTCTACTTCAAAGGAACAAATGCTTAAATTTTAGTTTCGTTTTTTTGTGTTTTTCCTGTTTTGACTTTCTTCAACTGTGCTTCGATTTAGTTTCCCATTTTTTACAAGTTTTATAATACGTGTGCCAGTACAGCTTTCAAGGACAAAGTAAGAGACTTCAACAGTCAGTATGGTTTAGAAATTACCATTAATAAAACCAAGGTCATGGTAGAAAGTACGGTTTAATGGTCAAAACACACATAGTCTATTTCAGTTTACCTACCTGTGACCATGATCAACCAAGATTGGGTTTTTGTTGTTATTTTAAGGCGAAAAGCACATTGAGGCTATTATCGCCTCCCTAAATGCAAGTGTGTGTGAAGTGTTAAAGACGTAAATGTAGTGTGTAAGTGTAAGTGTGCTAGACTCTGGTACCGCGAGGGACGTCTAAATCCTCTCAATAGGTAGACTCTAGTCGAGGGAGTCTGCATCCTCTCAATGGGGAACGAGGATTGGGAGCATTCACAGGAGGTCAGCAGAATGAGAGAGAGAGAGAGAGAGAGAGAGAGAGAGAGAGAGAGAGAGAGAGAGAGAGAGCAGGGGCCGCCTTCAATCAAATAGCTAAATTATTCAAAAGTCATCCTCAGCATCGATACAATATCAGAATCCTCCGATGATATATTTTCTCGATAATTTTCTGTGGAATAAAGTGATAGACACTAACCGAGGCAACACGAAGAAGACTCGAAGCCTTCGAAATGTGGCTCTATAGGAGTGTTGCGGATCTCACGGGTAGACAGTGACCAAGCAGAGCAGTGATAGAACGACTGAAGAAAGACCTAAGGAAAAACTTGAATATCTTGGAACGTGTTATGAGAAATGAAAGCAAATACCGCCTTCTGGAATACGTTCTCCAAGGGAAACCTATGGTAAAGTAGGGCCAGCAAGATTTTTTTTAACGTCCGACTATTGTGCACACTTTGGCTAATGCAGACGGCGGGATGATTTATAGCGTATGAAAATGCCAAGCCCTCGCCGGGAATCGAACCCGGGTCCTCGGGGTGAAAGCCCAGTACGCTATCCACTAGACCACCGAGGCGGCCCTACAGGGTTATAATTGAAAAACATTTATTAATGAAATCTCGTGCGACTGCATAAGATCAAGTTCTTTCAATTTTTTCTATTCACGGAAAAATATTTAACGACCGACCAAATGTAAAAAATACAGGTTCATGATAAAACGTTACAGGATTTTTTTTTTTAACGTCCGACTATTGTGCACACTTTGGCTAATGCAGACGGCGGGATGATTTATAGCGTATGAAAATGCCAAGCCCTCGCCGGGAATCGAACCCGGGTCCTCGGGGTGAAAGCCCAGTACGCTATCAACTAGGCCACAGAGGCGGCTAGCCAGGAAGAAGAAGAATATCATGCTTGAAAACATGACATGTTGAAAACAGAACAGTGGACATGTTTCTCGAAGCCTAGCACCGAACAAAGTTATCATATCCAGGACGATCGCCAATATTCGGAAGGAATATTTAACCCGAAGGACATATTTTTGTCCAGAAGAAAAAGAAGATTTTTTTGTTATTTTAAGGCGAAAAGCACATGGCTATTATCGCCTCTCTAAATGTAAGTGTGAGTGTAAAGTGTTAAAGTCGTAAATGTAGTTTTGTAAGTGTGTGTGTTAGACTCGGGTACCGCGAGGGACGTTTAAATCCTCTCAATAGGTGCACCCTGCGGGTAAGAAGAAGAAGGTAGTATGTGTTCATAACAGTTAGTATTAGTATTGGTTAAAGAGCAGTTTTGTCTTCTTCTTCTTCTTCTTCTTATTATTATTATTAATAATATTTACCTTAATATACATATAAAACTATATTTCGCCCTTAACAGAGCAATACGTCCAATACGTTTAATTAAATATGTTACCCAAACCTATTTATTTATTTTAATTTGACTTTTTATGAAAAAAACATAAAAATAAAAGCTTTAATTGCCGACACTATCTGTCTGTCTATCTATGGACAATTGTAGACCAAACAGAGAGACCACTGAAGTCGAGAAACGAGATAATTTAATAGAAGGAACGACGCCCGTAATTTACCTGCAGTTTGGATTACTGCCACCAATCGTGTTCCAAATGAGTGTAATCCTATTAGAGCCATTGTCAATCTTACAGGGCTTAACCAGCCGGGCTAATGTGGGTTAATGGCTGGTCGATCTGTGTCAACTATAGCCAGCCCACTTTCTGTTTGCGTCATACACTTTTGTAATGAGCTAACATTTCTTCAGTGCCTTCAGATTTGGAATAAGAACAACTGAAAGATGCAACTTTGGCGAAACGTCGGCATAATGTTTCCTTACGAAACAATTGTGTCAAACGGATTTATATCGAATTTTAATGTAATTATATATATATATATATATATATATATATATATATATATATATATATATATATGTACGAGGTTTGTCCAATAAATACGCGAACTAAGGTCATAAAAACTTTATTTTACAAAATGTCATCTACATTGATTTTGTCCACTTCAAAATACTCTCCATAAACTGCTATGCACTTATCCCATCTTCTTTTCCACTCTTCAAAGCACCCTTGGAAGTCCTCGGAAGTCAGGCTTTTCAGTCTCCTCGTCGTTTCTTGTTTTATTGTGTCCACATCTTCCCAATGCTGTCCCCTCATCACATTTTTGCATTTAGGGAATAGAAAAAAGTCGCAGGGGGCGAGGTCCGGTGAATAAGGGGGATGATCAAGGATAGTGATTGAATTTTTAGCCAGAAACTGGCGAACAATCAAAGCCGAATATGCGGGTGCATTGTCTTGATGAAGAATCCATCCATCGTTTTGAGTCAAATGTGGTCGCACACGACGCACTCGATCTCTCAAACGCTTGAGAACGTTAAGGTAGAACTTAGAATTTACCGTTTTTCCTCAGGAAGGAATTCATGATGAACAACACCTTTGATATCAAAGAAAACCAGGAGCATGACTTTGATTTTTGATCGGCTTTTCCTTGATTTTTTTGTTCGAGCTTCACCTGTTGCTTTCCACTCCATGCTTTGCGATTTCGATTCGGGGTCATACTCGAAAAACCACGATTCATCACCAGTGATAACCCTATTTAAGAATCCAACATCATTTTCCATGGAATTTTTCCAGTTAGTAACACATTCGACTCTTCTCAACTTTTGATGCGGAGTCAGCAGTTTTGGCACGATTTTCGCACAAACCTTTCTTAAGCCCAAATGCTCGGTTAAGATTGTGTGCACTGTTGATTTTCCTAAATTTAGTTCTTTAGCTATCATTCGGACAGTTTTTCGGCGATCAGTAAGGACAAGACGCCGCACACGATCAATGTTTTCATGCACACAAGAGGTTGAAGGTCGTCCAATTCTTGCATCATCCGTGGCGTCTTCTCGACCTTCTTTAAAGCGCTTAATCCACTTGAAAATGGCTGTTTTCTTCATAGCATTATCACCATAAATAACTCTCAACATTTCAGCAATTTCTTGGTAATTTTTACCAAGCTTTACCAAAAACTTGATTTTAATTCGTTGTTCAGTGAATTGGTCAATTTCCATATCGACGAACAAAAAAATAATGCAAAACTAAAAATAACTCTACTCGCAAGATCCGCACAGCGTAACGTTCTGCCAAGCACTGACGGCTCATTGGGTCCCAGACAACACGTGAGGCCAGTGGGTGTGGCTTAACTCTCCGTAATGGCCTCCATATTCGACCAGTTCGCGTATTTATTGGACAAACCTCGTGTATATATATATATATATATATATATATATATTTTTTTTTTTTTTTTTTTTTTTTTTTTTTTTTTTCGAATAGCCCATTTAGAGGGCACGCTTAATCAACTTCTTATCCCATGCTTCCTTCATTTTCCTTGAGTGGTTTTCTCTGTCGTCTTGCGTCCACTCTCTTCCTCTCCTGCACGTGGGTCTTTTATTCTCCCGCAACTCAAGTTGCCGTATTGTACTTCTGAATATTGCTCTGTCTCCTATAATTTCTGAGTCCATTGCGTTGTTTGCCAGGTCCTTGTCTATCTTTGTGAACCAGGTTATCTTGTTCCTGTGCTTGTTTAATATTGTGAAGATCTGTTTAGTTTGGTGTTTTCCATTCTGTATATGTGTCCGTAGAATTGAAGTCTTCTTTTCCTGAATACGTATGTTATTTTTTCTATTTTGGAATAAAGCTCTCCATTTGGCCTCTGTTTATATTCTAACCCTGTGTTACTCTTTGGACCCAATATTTTCCATATATATATATATATATATATATATATATATATATATATATATATATATTATTATTATTATTATTATTATTATTTTAAACGTCCTTTCGACTATTGTGCATACTTGGGCTAATGCAGACGATGGTATGGTTTATTGCGTATGAAAATGCCTAGACCTGGCCGGGAATCGAATATATGGTCTTCGGGATGAAAGCCCAGTACGCTATCAACTAGGCCACCGAGGAGGCTGTAAAACATATATATATATATATATATATATATATATATATATATATATATACTATTTTAAATTCGGTATTTAGTATGACATTAACATAAATCTAAGCCTAACCATTTTATAAAGGAAGAGTTTCCTGAATGTAGCTTATTTTATCGGACAAGATTCCTTAGCTTGGTTGAAACCTTAAGACCTACGTCAACCAGTACGGGGCAGAACGTAGCGTTAAACATTCATGGAGGGATTGCCAAGTTTCTGAGGGTAAATAAGGTTTTATTATCCTATTTACCTTAGACGTTTTATTTAATGGTAAAGCAGTCAGTGGAAATTTTGCAAACGATAAATTCGTGCTGGTACATCAATCCCTGAAATCCCCGGAGCAAACAAAACTGTTTTACAAAATTTGGTTAGGCCAATAAACCAAACCATAGACCATTTTATTTTCGCTTTTACGTCCGTGTGTCTTCCGATAATAAATCAAAAAGGCTTGACGGTAGGTCAAAAAATGAGGTGTTTATTTTAAAAATAGTGTGTGTGTGTGTGTGTGTGTGTGTGTGTGTGCGTGCGTGCGCGCGCGTGCGTGCGTGCGCGCATGTGTACGTGCTTTTGCACGCGTGCGTGCATGTGTGTATGTGTATGCGCGTGCGTGTGTGCGTGCGTGCGTGCGTGTGTGTGTGTGTGCACGCACGTGCGTGTGTGTGTGTGTGCGTGCGCGCGTGTGCGTGTGCGTGCGTTTTACGCGTGCGTGCATGTGTGTATGTGTGTCCGCGTGCGCGCGTGTGTGTATGTGTGTGTGCGTGTGCGCGCGTGTGTGTCCGCACGCGCGTGCGTGCGCGCGTGTGTGTGTGTGCGTGCGTGTATGTGTGTGTGCGCGCACGTGCGTGCGTGTGCGTGCGAGTGCACATGTGCGTGTGCGCGTGCGCGTGCGTTGTACGCGTGCGTGAATGTGTGTATGTGTGTGGTCAGGGTTAATTTTTGTATTTTCAGTTCAGTTGAAAATGCTTTTATATGAAGATTTAAATTGCGGTTATGATGATGAAATCAACATTTCAAATAAAAGTTAAAAAAAAAAATTTTTTTTTTGGAAATTTGCTCCAATCACGTCATTCAGACAGCTGCTTGCCGCGATTATTTTAAATTGTAGTTCTCGTTTTCCCAAACGAACGTTTTTTCCGCATTATAGGCTATTATTGTAACATTGTTAATACTGTAATAAGGTAAGTTAATATTTTTGAAAAAGAATCAAGTACATTTTTACTGTGCATGCATTGTTTTTATATTTAATGTAATGAAATCACCAGACAGTTATCTTTCCAGAGAAGGCTAATTATTTATTTCGTAAGAGGATATTTTTTCGAAGGAAAATTTCTTCTTAAAATATTTTTAGAAATTTAAACAATCCCCTGTGTACCAGAAAGTGGTTTTTACTTCTTTGGACTTGTCTGTATGTATGTGCGTATCTGCAAGTATCGCTGTAGACTGACGAAGGACAGATTTTGATCAATTTTGCTGCTATACTGTGGCCGTTGTTTAATATTTTAAATCCTTAAATAAGATATCGTACTGGGCTTTTACCCCGAGGACCCCGGTTCGATTCCCGGCCAGGGCTTGGCATTTTCATACGCTATAAATCATCCCATCGTCTGCATTAGCCCAAATGTGCACAATAGTCGGACGTTAAAAAAAAAAAATATTTTAAATCCTTTCTCGATTAAAAGCGCTTGAAAATTAGGATACTTTACTAAAGCAATTTACAAGTTTCGATCAAAATTTACAATTTTAGTCCTTAATTATGATAATATGGGTTAATATCTCCGGGTTTGAATCTAATAACTGGGAAATTGCCCAAAGTCAAATTTGGTTTTGCTAACAATAGTAAGGAAATTCGAAAAAAACAACATTTTTTAGCCAGTTAGTATTGTTTTGTTTTACTCTAAAATCGTCAATTTTTAATATTTTTTTAAGTTACTGATTAGAATTATAAATGTTAATACACGACGAAAGCTTGAATAACATTTCATAAGTAAGGCCGATTTTTGTTTACTCTTAAACTCTCACTTTATTTTTTACATTCCCCGCAGGGGGTGCAGACCAGCTGCAACTATTGAGAGGATTTAGACGTCCCTCGCGATACCCGAGTATAACACACACACTTGCAACACTACACTTACGACTTTAACACTACACTCGCACGCTTAACGAGCCGCCTTTGGTGGTCTAGTGGATAGCGTACTGGGCTTTCACCACGAGGATCCGGGTTCGATTCCCGGCCAGGGCTTGGCATTTTCATACGCTATAAATCGTCCCATTGTTTGCATTAGCCCAAGTGTGCACAATAGTCGGACGTTAGACACACAAAAAAAACTACATTCGAACTTTTTTCGTGCTTTTCGCCTTAAAAAAAAAATGTTTTTTTACATTGAGTCACGTCTGTTAACTTAATATTTGCTTTAAAGCAAACTATTGATATTATTTTCAATTTGGCGTACTGTTTTCAGTTTTCTATAAAACAGGTAAACATAGGTAAATTAAGTTTTAAATAACTGTTTGTTACTGAATTAAACTTAAATTGTCAGTAGTTGTGCTGCGACAGGGCAAAAATTTAACGTGTACAGGTAGATCTAACAAATCTTTAAAAATGAAGTTTCACTCCCAGGAAAACTTACGTTGATTAATGAAGTTCCACTTCAAAGTAAGTTTTAATTTACTGACTCAATTTCAATAAGTGATGAAAGTTTGAATGAATTGTGTGAATTAGGCCAATTATCCTGTTTCGCCTTACATAGGCAGCTTCAAAACTGAAAAATAAGTTACAATAAAATTAAATTAACGAAAGGTGTGTAATATTTTGGAGAATTTATTTTTATAAATTATATACACACACACACACACACACACACACACATACATACATATGCCGCCTCGGTGGCCTAGTTGATAGCGTAATAGGCTTTCACCTCGAGGACCCGGGTTCGATTCCCGGCGAGAGCTTGGCATTTTCATACGCTATAAATCATCCCATCGTCTGCATTAGCCCAAGTGTGCACAATAGTCGGACGTTAAACACAAAATATAGGCTCTATATATATATATATATATATATATATATATATATATATATATATATATATATATATAATAAGATAAACAGAGTCAAGCACTTCAAATATCTGGGAGAAATTCTTGAACCCACAGGTGGCGAGAAAGCTGCGCAAAGGGTTCGGCTACTGAGAATGAAGAGGGCTCTCGGTATAACGCGTGATATCTACAATAAAAGATGTATGTCGACGCACACAAAAATCAAACACTACGACACAGTCATAAAACCGTAGGTATTATATGCAAGCGAGACGCTAGCACTCCACACAAAAGCTACCATGGAGGGTATTTTGAAGGAAGAACGCAAAATCTTGAGGAAGATCCTTGGCCCGAGATTAACAGAAGATACAGGTTGCATTCCCGGAAGACCACAGAGAACATATCGAACCTGGCAGCAGATATCAGAAGAAGGAGGCTTCGGTTCTGTGGACACATCAGTAGACTCCCAACAACGAGACTTGCCAGCAGAATCCTTAAGTATATACAAGGTGTCAAATCAACAACGTCGTGGATCACACAAGTCAGAATAGACCTACATGACGCAGAAATAGACTCAACAGACGTTGAAGACAGGAAAGTATACAGGAGAAAGATGCTCGGTTGGAAGGTCCCAGAGAATGAAATCCCAAAGAGAGCAGGGGTAAAATGGACGGAGGAGCGGAAGAGGATCCATGGGGACAGGATAAGGGAGGTGTGGAGGATTAGAAGGAGCAAGACATGAGTCGGAGTGCTTTGCGTGATCCAAGAGGGTCTATACGCAAGATAATAATAATTATTATTATATATATATATATATATATATATATATATATATATATATATATATATATATG
This sequence comes from Callitettix versicolor, assembly GCA_022606455.1. NCBI lineage: Eukaryota > Metazoa > Arthropoda > Insecta > Hemiptera > Cercopidae > Callitettix > Callitettix versicolor. The sequence goes on from CM040182.1 coordinate 8,753,603, forward strand.
TGTGTGTGTGTGTGTTGTTTTGTTCTGTACTTACAATCATGCAATATAACGTGTTTGTTGTATATTTATTTTATATTTTAAAAGTGTATGCGTATGTTATATATAATATGTCTACCTTTATGGTTGACTACTAAGTTTGACTACTTTTAGCAATTTAAAAACCAATTCTATTTGCTGCAGTATTTCTGTTGTAATCAAACAATAACATTTACCGTACGAAACTAGACACGTCACATTACAATTGCATAGTATTAATCAATAGCAATTAATTTTATTGTTTTCATTGATGTTTAGTTGTGTTATTAATTATGCTATTGGTGTTATTGTTTACAATGAGGGGTCAGTTGTCACGTATTTGATTAATGTTTATAATTATTACTCTATTTCGATTTTATTATTTTTAAAAAGGTACGGAATTTGAAAAAAAATATATTCAATTAAAAACGATTGCCTAAACTAATAACTTTCAAAACTGTAATTACAGTTTGTGTACGTCTTTAAATTTTCTGTACCGTGATCGGAAATTTTGTTTTACTTCTTTATTTCTTGTCAATTTAGTATGCTAATTTATTTTTTTAATATTAGAGGCAAAAATCTGGCAACTTAATTTAAAGTAGCCTGAGTAGATCAAAATTTTGCTTTTCGTTGAATTCCAAAAACAATTTTCTGTAGTAGACGTGAACCATACGTTTTCTACAACAAGGATGAAGTTTAGATAAATCTTTAGATATGAAGTAGTCACCTTCGTTGACAACTACATTTCTTACAGCCTCTGCAATAAGGCTGTTTCGTATTGCAAGTATTCACCTTCGTTGACAACCACATTTGGTACAACCTCTGCAGTAAGGCTGTTTGGTATTGCAAGGTCGTTGACAACTACATTCCGTACAGCTTCTGCAATAAGGCTGTTTCGTATTGCAAGTATTCACCTTCGTTGACAACCACATTTGGTACAACCTCTGCAGTAAGGCTGTTTGGTATTGCAAGTATTCACCTTCGTTGACAACTACATTCCGTACAGCTTCTGCAATAAGGCTGTTTCGTATTGCAAGTATTCACCTTCTTTGACAACTACATTTCGTACAGCTTCTGCAATAAGGCTGTTTCGTATTGCAAGTATTCACATTCGTTGACAACTACATTTCGTACAGCTTCTGCAATAAGGATGTTTCGTATTGCAAGTATTCACCTTCGTTGACAACTACATTTCGTACAGCTTCTGCAATAAGGCTGTTTCGTATTGCAAGTATTCACCTTCGTTGACAACTACATTTCGTACAGCTTCTGCAATAAGGCTGTTTCGTATTGCAAGTATTCACCTTCGTTGACAACTACATTTCGTACAGCTTCTGCAATAAGGATGTTTCGTATTGCAAGTATTCACCTTCGTTGACAACTACATTTCGTACAGCTTCTGCAATAAGGATGTTTCGTATTGCAAGTATTCACCTTCGTTGACAACTACATTTCGTACAGCTTCTGCAATAAGGCTGTTTCGTATTGCAAGTATTCACCTTCGTTGACAACCACATTTGGTACAACCTCTGCAGTAAGGCTGTTTGGTATTGCAAGGTCGTTGACAACTACATTCCGTAAAGCTTCTGCAATAAGGCTGTTTCGTATTGCAAGTATTCACCTTCGTTGACAACCACATTTGGTACAACCTCTGCAGTAAGGCTGTTTGGTATTGCAAGTATTCACCTTCGTTGACAACTACATTCCGTACAGCTTCTGCAATAAGGCTGTTTCGTATTGCAAGTATTCACCTTCTTTGACAACTACATTTCGTACAGCTTCTGCAATAAGGCTGTTTCGTATTGCAAGTATTCACATTCGTTGACAACTACATTTCGTACAGCTTCTGCAATAAGGATGTTTCGTATTGCAAGTATTCACCTTCGTTGACAACTACATTTCGTACAGCTTCTGCAATAAGGATGTTTCGTATTGCAAGTATTCACCTTCGTTGACAACTACATTTCGTACAGCTTCTGCAATAAGGCTGTTTCGTATTGCAAGTATTCACCTTCGTTGACAACTACATTTCGTACAGCTTCTGCAATAAGGCTGTTTCGTATTGCAAGTATTCACCTTCGTTGACAACTACATTTCGTACAGCTTCTGCAATAAGGATGTTTCGTATTGCAAGTATTCACCTTCGTTGACAACTACACTTCGTACAGCTTCTGCAATAAGGATGTTTCGTATTACAAGTATTCACCTTCGTTCACAACTACATTTCATAAATGATCTGCAATAAGGTTGAAGTTTAGATAAATCTTTAGATACGATTTTGTATTTTAAGTATTCGCTCTCGGTGACAACTACATTTCGTACAGCTTCTGCAATAAGGCTGTTTCGTATTGCAAGTATTCACCTTCGTTGACAACTACATTTCGTACAGCTTCTTCAATAAGGATGTTTCGTATTACAAGTATTCACCTTCGTTCACAACTACATTTCATAAATGCTCTGCAATAAGGTTGAAGTTTAGATAAATCTTTAGATACGATTTTGTATTTTAAGTATTTGCTCTCGTTGACAACTACATTTCATACAGCCTCTGCAATAAGGCTGAAGTTTAGATAAATCTTTAGATACGATTTTGTATTGCAAGTATTCGCTCTCGGTGACAACTACATTTCATACAGCCTCTGCAATAAGGCTGAAGTTTAGATAAATGTTTAGATACGATTTTGTATTGTAAGTATTCGCTCTCGTTGACAACTACATTTTGTACAGCCTCTGCAATAAGGCTGAAGTTTAGATAAATCTCTAGATACGATTTTGTATTGTAAGTATTCGCTCTCGGTGACAACTACATTTCATACAGCCTCTGCAATAAGGCTGAAGTTTAGATAAATGTTTAGATACGATTTTGTATTGTAAGTATTCGCTCTCGTTGACAACTACATTTCATACAGCCTCTGCAATAAGGCTGAAGTTTAGATAAATCTTTAGATACGATTTTGTATTGCAAGTATTCGCTCTCGTTGACAACTACATTTTGTACAGCCTCTGCAATAAGGCTGAAGTTTAGATAAATGTTTAGATACGATTTTGTATTTTAAGTATTCGCTCGTTGACAACTACATTTTGTACAGCCTCTGCAATAAGGCTGAAGTTTAGATAAATGTTTAGATACGATTTTGTATTTTAAGTATTCGCTCTCGTTGACAACTACATTTTGTACAGCCTCTGCAATAAGGCTGAAGTTTAGATAAATGTTTAGATACGATTTTGTATTGTAAGTATTCGCTCTCGTTGACAACTACATTTTGTACAGCCTCTGCAATAAGGCTGAAGTTTAGATAAATGTTTAGATACGATTTTGTATTTTAAGTATTCGCTCTCGTTGACAACTACATTTTGTACAGCCTCTGCAATAAGGCTGAAGTTTAGATAAATGTTTAGATACGATTTTGTATTGTAAGTATTCGCTCTCGTTGACAACTACATTTTGTACAGCCTCTGCAATAAGGCTGAAGTTTAGATAAATCTCTAGATACGATTTTGTATTGTAAGTATTCGCTCTCGGTGACAACTACATTTCATACAGCCTCTGCAATAAGGCTGAAGTTTAGATAAATGTTTAGATACGATTTTGTATTGTAAGTATTCGCTCTAGGTGACAATTACATTTCATACAGCCTCTGCAATAAGGCTGAAGTTTAGATAAATCTTTAGATACGAGTTTGTATTGTAAGTATTCGCTCTCGTTGACAACTACATTTTGTACAGCCTCTGCAATAAGGATGAAGTTTAGATAAATGTTTAGATACGATTTTGTATTGTAAGTATTCGCTCTAGGTGACAATTACATTTCATACAGCCTCTGCAATAAGGCTGAAGTTTAGATAAATCTTTAGATACGAGTTTGTATTGTAAGTATTCACCTTCGTTGATAACTACATTTTGTACAATAACTTATTTATTTATATTTGTGATAGGTTATTTTTAGTTCAAATATATTATTTATAATAACGTAATGCACACAGTGTGTTTTAGATAAAAGTAGTTCGTTTTAATCTACTATTGGTAGATTTTTTTGAAGTGGTATTTCTTTACTCGTTATCAGTTTATCTGGATCTGAACTCTCGTTTTAACATCGGGTATTTTCTTTAAACGTTCGAGTATTTTTGGATGAGTTAACGAGATAAAGGGCTATTGAAATAAGACGACTGTCATCTTGGGTCAGGACGAAAAACTGGTTTCATTTCGATGTAGTTTTTATATTGTAGTTAGTTTGGCATAAAGATCTACCAATAGTAAAAGTTTTTTTTTTTTTTTTTTTTTTTTTTGTAATAAAACATATAGTCCTGCTGTTCATTTGAATACAGACTACTTGTGTTTATTAAAAATAGATAAGCCGTGTAAAGCATGTAATTCTTTGTAAGCAAAAGCCTTTATACGCCATTGCGAACAAGTCCTGTTAAACGCAATTAAATTAGCAGCTTTCTTGTTTCTTCTTCACTGACCTTCTTCAAACTTTTTCACTTTCAAATTTTTCAAAATAAAACGTTTTTTTAACCGCTAGTTTTTGGAAGTTTTGGTTTAAGGGTACTTAGAAAACGATTGTCACATAATATTTTGTCGCTAGAAATTGCGACATACTGTTCCAATAAACTTAGGCTACTTAAAAAACGATTGTCACGTAACATTTTGACGCTAGAAATTGCGACATACTGTTCTAAGAAACTTAGGATACTTAAAAAAACGATTGTCACAATATTTTGACGCTAGAAATGGCGACATATTGTTCCAAGAAACTTAGGCTACTTAAAAAACGATTGTCACATAATATTTTGACGCTAGAAATTGCGACATACTGTTCCAATAAACTTAGGCTACTTAAAAAACGATTGTCACGTAACATTTTGACGCTAGAAATTGCGACATACTGTTCCAAGAAACTTAGGATACTTAAAAAACGATTGTCACAATATTTTGACGCTAGAAATTGCGACATATTGTTCCAAGAAACTTAGGCTACTTAAAAAACGATTGTCACATAATATTTTGACGCTAGAAATTGCGACATACTGTTCCAATAAACTTAGGCTAATTAAAAAACGATTGTCACATAATATTTTGACGCTAGAAATTGCGACATACTGTTCCAAGCAACTTAGGATACCTAAAAAACGATTGTCACAAAATAATTTGACGCTAGAAATTGCGACATACTGTTCCAAGAAACGTAGGCTACTTAAAAAAACGATTGTCACACAATATTTTGACGCTAGAAATTGCGACAAACTGTTCCAAGCAACTTAGGATACCTAAAAAACGATTGTCACAAAATAATTTGACGCTAGAAATTGCGACATACTGTTCCAAGAAACTTAGGCTACTTAAAAAAACGGTTGTCACACAATATTTTGACGCTAGAAATTGCGACATACTGTTCCAAGCAACTTAGGATACCTAAAAAACGATTGTCACAAAATAATTTGACGCTAGAAATTGCGACATACTGTTCCAAGAAACTTAGGCTACTAAAAAAAACGGTTGTCACACAATATTTTGACGCTAGAAATTGCGACATACTGTTCCAAGCAACTTAGGATACCTAAAAAACGATTGTCACAAAATAATTTGACGCTAGAAATTGCGACATACTGTTCCAAGAAACTTAGGCTACTTAAAAAAACTATTGTCACACAATATTTTGACGCTAGAAATTGCGACATACTGTTCCAAGCAACTTAGGATACCTAAAAAACGATTGTCACACAATATTTTGACGCTAGAAATTGCGACATACTGTTCCAAGAAACTTAGGCTACTTAAGAAAACGGTTGTCACACAATATTTTGACGCTAGAAATTGCGACATACTGTTCCAAGCAACTTAGGATACCTAAAAAACGATTGTCACAAAATAATTTGACGCTAGAAATTGCGACATACTGTTCCAAAAAACATAGGCTACTTAAAAAAACGATTGTCACACAATATTTTGACGCTAGAAATTGCGACATACTGTTCCAAGCAACTTAGGATACCTAAAAAACGATTGTCACAAAATAATTTGACGCTAGAAATTGCGACATACTGTTCCAAAAAACATAGGCTACTTAAAAAAACGATTGTCACACAATATTTTGACGCTAGAAATTGCGACATACTGTTCTAAGCAACTTAGGATACCTAAAAAACGATTGTCACAAAATAATTTGACGCTAGAAATTGCGACATACTGTTCCAAGAAACTTAAGAAGCTTGTTGTTACAGCTACAGACAAATAAAATAAAGACAATAAAACAAATAATAAACAAATATTTTTATTATAAGATACTGTACTTTGTTTCAGAGCACTAGGTTGCCAAACCGCCAGAAGAACGTGGAGGAATCTGCTGCTAACAACGGTACCAATACAAAGAAACTCCGCTTCCAACTTGCTAAAGAAAGGAAGGCTTCAACAACTCTCGGTATCATAATGAGTGCATTCACCGTATGCTGGTTACCATTCTTCGTGTTGGCTCTAGTGAGGCCGTTTATGACCAACCAGGACTCCATCCCGAATTCTCTCTCCAGCTTGTTCTTGTGGCTTGGCTACGCCAACTCTCTACTGAACCCGGTCATATACGCAACCCTGAACAGAGACTTCCGCAGGCCATTCCAACAAATACTGTTCTTCAGGTGCAGTTCTTTGAACCATATGATGAGAGAAGAATTCTACCAGTCACAATACGGCGATCCGGAACCCCAGCATCAGTACTGTGCCGTGGACGGTAGTCCTGAATACCAAGCGGCCGGGGAACAGAGGATCGGAGACGAGTCTTTCCTATGATTGAAATCATTAGATATTTGAGGATCGGGGACGAGTCTTTCCTATGATTGAAGTCATTAGATATTTGAGGATCGGAGACGAGTCTTTCCAACGATTGAAGTCATTAGATATGAAATAATAAATTGTAAAAATATTATCGGATATGAAGGGTTACCAGTTACAACTTTGAGTCGATAATCAGAACAGATATTTTTGAAACAGAGTTCCTTGTATAAATTTCCCCTCATTGTACTAGGTGTAGTTTCCTTCCGAAAGTCTAGATAAGCAGATGAGTCTATTTTACAACTTTTTCAATAAATGTATCGACACGATAAAATCTGTCGGATGAAATGTTCTAAGTATTAATTTAAAACTATGTGACTGTTTATACAATACTTATTTTTGTTACATGTAGTAAATTAAGTCTGGAATATTTACTATAATCTGAACACAGAATAGCTTTTAATTCCTTTAAAACGTATAATAGAGCAGTTTAAATTTAACTTTAGTATTTAATTAAATAAATTAGGAACCACTTTTAATTTCACTTTTTTAATTTGATATTATAACTGTGCTAATCTATTCCTTATTAATAGATACATTTTGTTTAACAATTACTTGTGATAATTTAAAAATAGATTTTATAAATAAATTATATTTTATAGAAGGAATATCGTCACAAAGCATGTAGATATATACATAGACCATGTTTGTACGGAGCTTGTCGTAGACCAGACGCAAGTATTAAGACTACTCTGTAGTTGACACACATTTCAAAGCTACTCAGTGACTCATAAGGCATTTCAAGTTAGCTGGCGTAAACGCCCAGCGTTCCTCTGACAAACTGTTCATGTTTTTTCCTCTGTTCAAAGCGTAATTACTTAAGACTAACTCAAAAACTCATCTTAAAATAACACATTTTAATTGACACCTTTTTGTTTCACGTAGAGCCTCATGATATATATACGTTTTAGAACCATTAACATAGCACCTGGACCACATGTTTTAAAATATATAAATAGGTTTAAACCTGTTTTTACTGTCTGATTTGTTTGACTTACCTTGTAACGGCCGCGGCAGTTTCGAAACACAAAGTTCCATCCTCATTCAGCACAATTAGTGTTCATAAATGAGATCGTCATAAATGTAATAAAACGATTAAACTTAAAACACAACACAACACAGACGAATAAAATCTATTTTGGCCAAAACATCAACACTGTTAACGCTAGAACAGAACGCTGACTCATGTAACAGTCAAGTCTAGACTGTTGAATCTTCATGGCACTAGCCCACGCTCATCAACGCTACCAGTTGCGTTAGTTTGATAATACTGATTTATTTTGGTTTGTTATTCTCAGTGCCGTATCGTAAATTAAATTGGATTTAAAGGAAATATTTTCGTTAAAAATATTATGCGGACGTGTTTTCACTTTTTTTGTAAACTTTAAACACTTCTACCGAATCCATATATATACTTTCATTGCATACAATGTAATATATCCATGTTGGTGTGGATTTATGGATTTTATCCATAAGATGTTCGGCGAAGGCTGAATTTGTGGATAATTTACTTCTAGACAAGTGCTCCTTAAATATGTTTTTTTGAAAGCGAGACCTGTGAACCGATATAAAATCTGGGGCAATCGTTAGATTTGAGTTTATGTTTACTGTTTTTCTAAATATTCGTATTTCTTGTTTTTAACTGACCTCTTTAATAAGAGTGATAATTTATTAGATGTTCTTGAAAAACGTTTGTTTTTTTTTTTGCTAATTTCTTTTTTAAGTCATGACTTACGTTTTCGTCCGTACGCGGCATTGTAAATAAAATGTAAATTTTTTAAACAGTAATAAACAAAAATATCATTGTTCGTTTTTCACATCGTATTCAGTATACTACAGTTCATTCCATGTACGTTGAGCGTGGGGCATAAACACAGACGTGAGGCTGGCACATTTCGTCCCAGCATACCTAGCACTATTAGAGTCTACCTACTGGCTTATATAAAGGACTGAATTAGTCATAGGTTTTTTAAAAAAAAATAGACTGTATATTTAGCCGTAAGTTACTAAAAATACGAGGGTTGATCAAATATAAACGAGACTGATTTTTTTTAAAAATTTATTGCTTACTTACAAATTGTTCTTGATACAACTTATTTTTCTACATAGTCTCCCGCACGAGTAACACATTTTTCCCACCGGATTGGAAGTTTTTTAATTCCATCTTCGTAAAAAGTTCTCGGGCGTTCATTGAGCCATTGGAGCACGAAGGTCTTCACCGCAGAATCGTCTTCGAAACGCTGGCCTCCAAGCGCCTCTTTGAGTGGCCCAAACAGTTGATAGTCGCAGGGTGATAAGTCTGGACTGTATGGGGGATGTTCCATTGGTTCCCAGCCAATTTGATCGAGTTTAAGCCTCGTAGCGTTCGCCGAATGTGGTCGGGCATTATCGTGAAGAAGAATGATGTTTCTCGCCGGTTTAGATTTCCTTTTCCTACGAAAAGACTGTTTTGCGGCCTCTAAAACATCGCAATAATATTGTGCATTTATTGTGCGTCGTTGATGGAGGAAATCGACGTGAAAGGCGCCTTGATTGTCGAAAAATACAGTGGCCATTACCTTCCCGGCCGACGATCGTGATTTGGCCTTCAGGTTTTCTACTGCTTCCGTCCTTCGGCGAATTCCTTGTGCCAAGCAAAAACGCGAACTCTTGACAGGGTCCTGTCCCCGTATTGAGCCGTCAATCTACGAAAGATTTCAGTCGGATTGACCCCCTCCTTGGCCAAAAACTTAATAATAATTCTCTGCTCCACGGAAACGTGCACTTCACTCTCACTCATTGTATAGTTTTATACTAAAGGGTCCGAACGGAAATGTTGCCCGTCTACGCCCGTCCCAAACCTCCCAGGCTACCTGAAACCCCACCCTTTAGAGTTCAATGTCCAACGGAAAAGTTTTTAGAAAGTCAGTCTCGTTTATATTTGATCAACCCTCGTATAATTTAAAACGTACATTATTAGAATGTACTGTTACCTTTAAATTTAGAAAATAGTTTGAAAGGTGTTGGGTAAGATTCGTGCCAGGTTTAAATGCCCAACTGCACTCGATTTGTTTACACTCACTCGCGCTCATACGGCACTATATTGTTCGCGAGAGGAAAGATGATCCCCAGGAGCTCACAGCATCGTTCGAGGTACGCTTTCAGACTTTATCTCCCTCATATAGCCCGCATTACTATCTCCAATTGCACACTGTGTAGATTAGACAACTACACGAGGATTGTGGTCAATGACCAGATGATAAACATAGCTGGAGAGATATCAACAAAAGTAGTTTTTCGTCAGTTTTAGGTCGTGATGCATTTATATATGTTCGTATTATAAATATATAATATATATAAACAATACATATATAAATATATTAAATTTATATTACATCTATGTTCAGTATAATAATCTACCTTCCCTAGCTTCGTCAGTTCTTTCGTTGACGCGTTTCAGAGAACCTCCATCATCAAAAACTATTTCTAAACTAGTCACCAATATTATTACTCGTCCTATTTATAACTTTCTAACTCCACCTCGTACCCCTCCTCTATTTACGTGCCTGTGTTCTACACGTGTACATTGAACCTATATTTACGTGTTGAACACAGGCACGTAAATAGAGTACGAGTTGGAGCTAGAAAGTTATAAATAGGCCGAGCCATAATATTGGTGACCAGTATAGAAATTTTGAAGATAGAGGTTCTCCGAAACGCGTCAACGAAAGAATTGACGAAGCTAGGGAAGGCAGATTATTATACTGAACATAGAGACAATAATCTTAGCAGAAAAGAAGAAGAATATAAAAAATTTTTATATTATATATAAACATAATATGTTGATAATATAATATAAACATAATATAATAATAAAATAACATATTATAAAAATATAAATGTTCATATTTGTAAATTAAAAATATAAATTCATAATACGTAGATTAAAATTTTACCGAATTAAAAAACATGTGTACCGGAAAATGAATGTTTATACTGTGAAGTGCATTTTTATATGAATTCAATATTTAAATCACGTTATAAATAAAATAAATTTTCTCACTGAAACCTCAAAATACAAGAAGACATACATTCAAGTTATGTAATACGTAACATTCGTCGTTATAGTTACAGTAAATTAACCTACATATCCTGAATACAGGTTACAAAATAATAATTGCAATAATCAAACAATACAGCTTATAACCGATGACCCAAAGTGTGCACTAATTTAGGGAAAACGTGAATTTTCTCTTGCGAGGTAATGCAGGTTATAGTTACAGCAGGTAATCGTTATAGTTACAATAAATTAGCCTACATATCCTGAATACAGGTTGCAAAATAATAATTACAATAATCAAACAATACAGCTTATAACCGATGACCCAAAGTGTGCACTAATTTAGGGAAAACGTGAATTTTCTCTTGCGAGGTAATGCTGGTTATAGTTACAGCAGGTAATCGTTATAGTTACAATAAATTAGGCTACATATCCTGAATACAGGTTGCAAAATAATAATTGCAATAATGAAACAATACAGCTTATAACCGATGACCCAAAGTGTGCACTAATTTAGGGAAAACGTGAATTTTCTCTTGCGAGGTAATGCAGGTTATAGTTACAGCAGGTAATCGTTATAGTTACAATAAATTAGCCTACATATCCTGAATACAGGTTGCAAAATAATAATTGCAATAATGAAACAATACAGCTTATAACCGATGACCCAAAGTGTGCACTAATTTAGGGAAAACGTGTATTTTCTCTTGCGAGGTAATGCAGGTTATAGTTACAGCAGGTAATCGTTATAGTTACAATAAATTAGCCTACATATCCTGAATACAGGTTGCAAAGTAATAATTGCAATAATGAAACAATACAGCTTATAACCGATGACCCAAATTGTGCACTAATTTAGGGAAAACGTGTATTTTCTCTTGCGAGGTAATGCAGGTTATAGTTACAGCAGGTAATCGTTATAGTTACAGTAAATTAGCCTACATATCCTGAATACAGGTTGCAAAATAATAATTGCAATAATGAAACAATACAGCTTATAACCGATGACCCAAAGTGTGCACTAATTTAGGAAAACGTGTATTTTCTCTTGCGAGGTAATGCAGGTTATAGTTACAGCAGGTAATCGTTATAGTTACAATAAATTAGCCTACATATCCCGAATACAGGTTACAAAATAATAATTACAATAATCAAACAATACAGCTTATAACCGATGACCCAAATTGTGCACTAATTTAGGGAAAACGTGTATTTTCTCTTGCGAGGTAATGCAGGTTATAGTTACAGCAGGTAATCGTTATAGTTACAATAAATTAGCCTACATATCCCGAATACAGGTTACAAAATAATAATTACAATAATCAAACAATACAGCTTATAACCGATGACCCAAAGTGTGCACTAATTTAGGGAAAACGTGTATTTTCTCTTGCGAGGTAATGCAGGTTATAGTTACAGCAGGTAATCGTTATAGTTACAATAAATTAGCCTACATATCCTGAATACAGGTTACAAAATAATAATTGCAATAATGAAACAATACAGCTTATAACCGATGACCCAAAGTGTGCACTAATTTAGGGAAAACGTGTATTTTCTCTTGCGAGGTAATGCAGGTTATAGTTACAGCAGGTAATCGTTATAGTTACAATAAATTAGCCTACATATCCTGAATACAGGTTACAAAATAATAATTGCAATAATCAAACAATACAGCTTATAACCGATGACCCAAAGTGTGCACTAATTTAGGGAAAACGTGTATTTTCTCTTGCGAGGTAATGCAGGTTATAGATACAGCAGGTAATCGTTATAGTTACAATAAATTAGCCTACATATCCTGAATACTGGTTGCAAAATAATAATTGCAATAATGAAACAATACAGCTTATAACCGATGACCCAAAGTGTGCACTAATTTAGGGAAAACGTGTATTTTCTCTTGCGAGGTAATGCAGGTTATAGTTACAGCAGGTAATCGTTATAGTTACAATAAATTAGCCTACATATCCTGAATACTGGTTGCAAAATAATAATTGCAATAATGAAACAATACAGCTTATAACCGATGACCCAAAGTGTGCACTAATTTAGGGAAAACGTGTATTTTCTCTTGCGAGGTAATGCAGGTTATAGTTACAGCAGGTAATCGTTATAGTTACAATAAATTAGCCTACATATCCCGAATACAGGTTACAAAATAATAATTACAATAATCAAACAATACAGCTTATAACCGATGACCCAAAGTGTGCACTAATTTAGGGAAAACGTGTATTTTCTCTTGCGAGGTAATGCAGGTTATAGTTACAGCAGGTAATCGTTATAGTTACAATAAATTAGCCTACATATCCTGAATACAGGTTACAAAATAATAATTGCAATAATGAAACAATACAGCTTATAACCGATGACCCAAAGTGTGCACTAATTTAGGGGAAACGTCTATTTTCTCTTGCGAGGTAATGCAGGTTATAGATACAGCAGGTAATCGTTATAGTTACAATAAATTAGCCTACATATCCTGAATACTGGTTGCAAAATAATAATTGCAATAATGAAACAATACAGCTTATAACCGATGATCCAAAGTGTGCACTAATTTAGGGAAAACGTGTATTTTCTCTTGCGAGGTAATGCAGGTTATAGTTACAGCAGGTAATCGTTATAGTTACAATAAATTAGCCTACATATCCTGAATACAGGTTGCAAAATAATAATTGCAATAATGAAACAATACAGCTTATAACCGATGACCCAAAGTGTACTAATTTAGGAAAACGTGAATTTTCTCTGCGAGGTAATGCAGGTTATAGTTACAGCAGGTAATCGTTATAGTTACAATAAATTAGCCTACATATCCTGAATACAGGTTGCAAAATAATAATTGCAATAATGAAACAATACAGCTTATAACCGATGACCCAAATTGTGCACTAATTTAGGAAAACGTGTATTTTCTCTTGCGAGGTAATGCAGGTTATAGTTACAGCAGGTAATCGTTATAGTTACAATAAATTAGCCTACATATCCTGAATACTGGTTGCAAAATAATAATTGCAATAATGAAACAATACAGCTTATAACCGATGACCCAAATTGTGCACTAATTTAGGGAAAACGTGTATTTTCTCTTGCGAGGTAATGCAGGTTATAGTTACAGCAGGTAATCGTTATAGTTACAATAAATTAGCCTACATATCCTGAATACTGGTTGCAAAATAATAATTGCAATAATGAAACAATACAGCTTATAACCGATGATCCAAAGTGTGCACTAATTTAGGGAAAACGTGTATTTTCTCTTGCGAGATAATGCAGGTTATATAGTTACAGCAGGTAATCGTTATAGTTACAATAAATTAGCCTACATATCCTGAATACTGGTTGCAAAATAATAATTGCAATAATGAAACAATACAGCTAATAACCGATGACCCAAAGTGTGCACTAATTTAGGGAAAACGTGTATTTTCTCTTGCGAGGTAATGCAGGTTATAGTTACAGCAGGTAATCGTTATAGTTACAATAAATTAGCCTACATATCCTGAATACAGGTTGCAAAATAATAATTGCAATAATGAAACAATACAGCTTATAACCGATGACCCAATGTGTTGTGCACTAATTTAGGGGAACGTGTATTTTTTTCTTGCTTGTAAAGCACGTTAGCGCCTTCTAAGTAGGAAATGCTACTATACACGCGTGCGTTTTATACCGATCCAGGGATCATCTTTTCTGTCACGGACAATACTTGGATGGTAATGATAAACGCAATATTTTAAATCTTCTCAACTACTATATAGCTCAACTTGAATGACAGTATATAAAGCTTATTTATAATGCTTCTTTTACAATACTACCAACACTACATACACACTCAATCTTATTAACTACCCCGCAAGGGGGTGCAGACTAGTTGCACCTATTAAGAGGATTTATACATCCCTCGCGGTACCCGAGTATAATACACTTACATTTAGAGAAGCGATAATAGCCTCAATGTGTTTTTCGCCTTAAAATAACAATACATACTATTTAATTACAATCGTACAATAAAAACGCTGTACAGGCCTGGACACAATTTACTCGTTTAAACAGTTGACCGACTAAGCTCTTTTCGTATCACTGGCTCCAGAAACCAGGTTAGTTTCCCACGCGTCTGAAAACATTGAATATAAACATAGAAATACAGCCACCATTAAGCGTGTTCGATATTAGCGGCTAAATTCTAAGTAGTTGGACTATCCGCCGCTACGAACGCTGCATGCTGCAAGGTCAGGGGTGGAGTCGTTTGATAAAATAGTACTATTATCTATTTAACTGTAGTTGAACACTCTGCCGCAAGATGTCACCAGCAGCGAGGCTCACATTTCTCATTAAGGTTATATTCATTGTTGAAAGTCATCGATGTGGCTCCGTGTAAACCTGGCGTAATAGTGTTTGTAAATATGACAAAACCACAATGATTGCGTGTGTGAGTGTACAACGCTTATAACAAAGTATACAGTATTTAATCTAAGTTGTAACTTGATAGTCGATGATAACAGAATAATTAGAGGACAATTTATTCAAACGAAATATTTCTTGTATTCCAGACTTCTCTCTGACTTGTATGTTGTAACGTTAGAATGTTGATATTACAGTTATTCGTGAAAATAAGTGTTAGACCACAAACCATCCTCACCTGAATATTCATTGTGTTGTATTCTGTTGTTGTACATGTTTTTTATTTGCTTTAGGTTATGTTCAAGATCAGAAACGAATATCGATGTACCGTATTTGTGTTTATGGCTACAGTGATACTATGTCTATTGTATAAGAGTTAAAGCCTCTCTCTACTGGATGTGTAGTTAAGGCCCTTCATAACTTACTTAACATTTCAGCATCTTCAATATAAAGTAATTGATGTTTGTGTTAATCTACACTGTATGTACAAACAATAATAAAAATGCAGAATTCGCTTCAGTTTGCGTTAAATTTATTATTTTACCTGTTCCCGCCCGAAATAGGAGCTTTGAAAAAGTGTCTCAACATGCTTTTGAAAAACAGAAAAAACGTGATTTAAAAATAACAACAAAACAAAATATTTTTAATAAGGTCCGATTATAATTCTAAAAACCTTTTTTTTTAAATAATCTCACAAGGCAGCAGTCTTGCTGAAGTGATGGAAGCAAATTTCCAAAAATATGCACCTTTTCCTTGCACTCTAAAATTATTATTTCACATAATCTCCGTTAAAATCTGTTTATATTTGTGTTGTAAATATTCATTGGCACACCGTCAAATTTAATTTCTTGGTTTAAAACGGGCTTTGAAAATTATTTTGCTTGTTATAAGTTATTATTAATTTATAGGTTATGTCATACAATAAGACTTTTTAATAAATAAAATTTTTGTGTTTCCTTATGCGATTGTGTTATAAGATTTTCTTAAAATCAAAATCAGGCAGATCTGAAATCCTGCTTATATATGTAGGCCTATTTTATGGAAAACAAGATTCAAATTATTATTAAACTAGTTATTTTCGAAGCCTATAACTGGAAAAGTTATAATCAGTGTTGTAAGTTTTTAAATCAAAGTGTTCCATCTGTTAAAAGCTATTAATGTCTGCACCTTTGTGTTTTACTGAAATCAGTTATGAAATTTTGACTGACGAGTTCGCAATCGTAATCGGAACGCTCTACCGTCACGGAACGCAATAAGTGAAGTGTTGAAGTGACTACTTCTTATCGCGGGTCTAGCCGCCTCGGTGGTCTAGTTGATAGCGTACTAGGCTTTCACCCCGAGGACCCGGGTTAAATTCTCGGCCAGGGCTTGGCATTTTCATACGCTATAAATCATCCCATCGTCTGCATTAGCCCAAGTGTGCACAATAGTCGGACGTTTAACTCCAAAAAGAAGTTATTTTCGAGAAATCCCACGCTCAAGGTGTTTCTGTTACAGGAAAAAACTGAGCTAGCCTTAATTCGAAAAAATAAAAAATTAAATACATCTTTATTTATTAAAAAAAATGGAGTCAGTGAATTTGGCTGCTGATGAATCAGAAGGAGGCAGCTTGATCAGTCCAGAAAACATTAAGACACTGCTATTGGCCGAGCTTGTCACATTTGTGACAAAAATTAGGCCATAAGGAATTTATAACAGACAGTGTCTGTTCAATACAGTATATATAAATTTTAACGGCACCTCAAAAAGAGTCCTAGGAGTTAGGATCAGTGCTAATTTCAAGGTCAAGGGTCTTATATTATGTCACTCCTATACCTCTTTTTTCAGTGAAAAACGATTTATTAATTTAAAAATAAAAGGCTTTGAAACCTTTTTTTAATAAACAAATTTTATCTACCTATATATATATATATATATATATATATATATATATATATATATATATATATATATATATATAATTTGCACTCAAAGCAATATTTTTGTCGAAATGAGTTAATTATCTTAATTTTCAGCGATATACACGACTTTTGTGTATCGATTTGGTGATGATTAAATTTCAAAAAACTATATGCCTTCTGATTTGTTTCAATAACCACGCTTGCTGCCATTGGTTCAAACATGAACTGTGTCATTGAGAAATTGATAAAATGGAGTGATTCCGAGAATCTGAGGTCTACACCATGAAGTGAGAGGTCCTTTTGAAATAGTTATTACAAGTAGAGTATGGTGGGCAGACTGTATTCAAGCCTAGTTTTATTAAAAGGTTTTTTATTATAATTAGAGCTAAAATGCATCGTCGAATCAAAAATTAACTAAGAGCTAAAAATTTGTTGTGTTAATTGTCACCACTGGAAGTGTTTTTCCACCGAGGATGTGTTTTTAATCACCGATAAAGTCATCACCAAAGTACAAGGATCTTCCAAAGCCATCTAGTCCAGCAGCTTCAGCATCACTTATGAAGACAATAGCGTAATTCAAGTTAAGATTAATAGAAGTAAAGCAACTGTTTTCAGTATAATGATATGCCTTCCCTAGCTTCGTCAATTCTGCTTTCGTTGACGCGTTTCGGAGAACCTCCATCTTCATTTCTTCATAGATTTTGACGATTGAGGTTCTCAGGAACGCGTCAACGAAAGTAGAATTGACGAAGCTAGGGAAGGCAGATCATTATACTGAATACAGTGATAATAATCCTAGCAAAAAAGAAGAAGAATATAAAAAGAAGTAAAGCAACTTTAAGGAAAATTTAAACAACCCTAATTACTTTGTGATTTAATTAAAGACCCCGAGTATTAAAATCATTAAATAAAGTTTTATAAATCACATGAAATAAGTTATAAACTTTAATAAGTTGACACTATAAAAATTAAATTTAAAAAAGGTAGTATGAATATTAAAATTAATACTAATAAATGGAAGAGATATCAGCAGTCCTACAGTATACTGTATTTAAAGTTAGGTTTTGTTTTGTGTTCAATTAAATGAATAAAATTCTAGTTATTATCATCATAATCAAAGGCAGTCTTGTTCATTGTGTAAATTATTTTATTCGAAAATATATCATATATATATATATATATATATATATATATATATATATATATATATATATATATATAATTATTATTATTTCCGTATAGACACTGTTGGATCACGCAAAGCACTCTGACTCATGTCTTGCTCCTTCTATGACTCATGTCTTGCTCCTTCTAATCCTCCACACCTCCCTTATCCTGTCCCCATGGATCCTCTTCCGCTCCTCCGTCCATTTTACCCCTGCTCTCTTTGGGATTTCATTCTCTGGGACCTTCCAACCGAGCATCTTTCTCCTGTATGCGTTCCTGTCTTCAACGTCTGTTGAGTCTATTTCTGCGTCATGTAGGTCTATTCTGACTTGTGTGATCCACGACGTTGTTGATTTGACTCCTTGTATATACTTAAGGATTCGGTTGCCAAGTCTCGTTGTTGGGAGTCTACTGATGTGTCCATAGAATTGAAGCCTTCTTCTTCTAGTATCTCCTGCCAGGTTCGATATCTTCTCTTTGGTATTCCGGGAGTGCAACCTGTATCCGTCTTCTGTTAATCTCGGACCAAGGATCTTCCTCAAGATTTTGCGTTCTTCCTTCAAAATGTCTTCCATGGTAGCTTTTGTGTGGACTACTAGCGTCTCGCTTGCATATAATACCTCCGGTTTTATAATCCTAATAATAAAAACCGGATATATATATATATATATATATATATATATATATATACACTAAAATTATAATTATAATAAAAATATCATTTTAAATATATATATATATATATTTAAAATCATATTTTTGAAGAAAATAATTTACACAATGAACAAGACTGGCTCTGATTTTGATGATTATTCTGGTCAGGAAGACTGATAAACGTTAATAATTTTTTAAAGACTTCTTTATCAACAATAGAAGTTAATAATTATAAATTTGCTTTTTTATTTGAACACTTAAACTTGGGTTACTGGTTCGATCTGAAATATAATTAATTTAAAAATAAACAATTATTATTATTTATTGAAATACTTCAAGTTACAGTACATACCATTATCTCATCTAATACAATACAAAAATAGAATTTTATTACTGTCTATAAAAGTTTTCACAATTTTTTTTGTAACAATTAGATACTGTAGATGAGTACATTTGAAATTTCATTTATTAGTTAATTATCATTATCAATTTGTAATTTATATCTAAAATTTATATATTTCTCCTTGATATTTAACGTCGTGTATTCTAAAATATTAACCTTTCGATTTTTAGTACAATTATAAACATATTCTGGTACTACGAGTTTTACAAATTACATCCTTGGATCGACGATTTGTGACGTCAATTTGAAAAGCATTTCTTGGCTTCTGTTGTGACGTAATCATCGGCCTTCTACGTCCCCATATATTACATCTTTTGGCGTCAAAATTATAGTTGCAATTTTTATCATTAGTATAAAAAATTATAAATAATATTTAGTTTTTTCATTTACTTTGGCATTTAAATTTAATAACCACCCGTTATTTTACTTAATATTTTTTCTATAACTAATATTTAATAGTCTATCTATGGTCTCTTAATTCGTATAATCTATAAATTCAATAATAAAGTATGCAGTAAAAGGAAAAATATATTCAAAAATCACTATATGAAGAAAACAAGCTACACTGCATAAATAACATTTTTATAAAATGTTATAAAGAAATTTCTGAACTCATTATGTATTAGAATGTATGGGTATTAGAATTATGTACTCACCTTTTATGGGTATTAGACTTTTAAAGGTGAACGAATGTAAATATCCAAACCCAATACTTTTTTCGAATATTCGTATACTTTACAATAAAAATACAACTTTACCTCGATTAAAAGTAATCAATAAGTAACTTTGAATTTATTACCTATTTATTATAATTCTTTTTGAAAATCTGGTTTCACCCAAATCAGTGCTATAAGTTTTTCAATCGAAATGTTCCATCTGTTCAAAGCTATTAACGTCTTCACCTATGTGATTTACTGAAATCAGTTTAGAAATTTTGACTGACGAGTTCGCAATCGTAAGAACGCTCTACCGTCACGGAACGCCCTACCGTCACGGAACGCCCTACCGTCACGGAACGCTCTAACTGAAGTGTTGAAGTGACTACTTCTTATCGCGGGTCTAACCGCCTCGGTGGCCTAGTCGATAGCGTACTGGGTTTTCACCCCGAGGACCCTGGTTCGATTCCCGGCCAGGGCGTGGCATTTTCATACGCCATAAATCATCCCATCGTCTGCATTAGCCAAAAAAATCTTATCGCGGGTTATGGGTGCTTGTTTTGCACGGGGAAAAATTTAGTTTGCAGTCGTGGAACTCTAATTTTTGTTTATTAATTAAAATGTATTTTTTAAATGGAAACTTGATGATCGCGTTAGACAAAACATGGGTACTAACATTTGCTTTCGCGTCACGTTTGAATCCGTAATTATATTTTGAAAATTGAAAATTAAAATTAAAATTAAATAAATATGTATATACAAACAATTATATATCTTAACTTCAATTTCGTATGTTTTTTCTGTAAAGAACATTAATTTTCACAAATAAATTTATTTTTAATTAGATTTCTATTAAACACTTTTGGAAACTCTCCAACATCAGCGAAACAGATTATTATAACGATCCGTATTATAATCAGTTCTGCCATTATAATGATATTGTATTTACGCGAATTAAATGGAATGAGCAGCTCAAATTACCAAATAAATTCGCAACTCATTTACTGCATAGGCCACTAGCGTGTTCGGGTTCACGCCCTGCGATATTGATTACTAATTAATTCTGATTTCGTCGGCCAATTAGATGAAATCACGTGGCCCGGCAAAGCGAGCTGGGCAAATATTTCGAATCACGATAACATAATTCGTCGGGCCGTGAATTGTTTTATTCAGACTTCATGCGTCATTGCAGCTTATTTTTTTTTTTTTAACGTCCGACTATCGCGCACACTTGGGCTAATGCAGACGGTGGGATGATTTATAGCGTATGAAAATGCCAAGCGCTGGCCGGAAATCGAACCCGGGTCCTCGCGGTGAAAGCCCAGTACGCTATCCACTAGGCTACCGAGGCGGCTAATGCAGCTTAAAGCATCCAGTTGATATGTTCGCGTTGATTTGTGGCATAGGTCTACAAGACATACTGTATTACGCATAACTGTCGATCTACAGAGGTAGGCATGTGGATTCGGGAAATCAGCTGATCTAAAATACAAGGAAATATGTACGAAAATGTTTATTTAAAAAAAAAAATAACACGAGAGTATTTACAGAAAAATGAACTAAACAGTAAACAGTAGGCCAATACGTACATTTTCTTTTTTTTAAAAAATATATTAGTAACAAAAAAAGTTGTCGGTATTAATAAATTTGCACCATTTTTTTCGGCGAAAAACTTTTAAGGTTATCATCGCCGAATAAGTTTACACCATAAAAAACTCTTGAAATATAACGTAGCTCAAAAAAATACTTTTTTGTTCTACTCATTGTTAAATGCTTGGAGCCGCCTCGGTGGCCTAGTTGATAGCGTACTGGGCTTTCACCCCGAGGACCCGGGTTCGATTCCCGGCCAGCGCTTGGCATTTTCATACGCTATAAATCATCCCATCGTCTGCATGAGCCCAAGTGTGCACAATAGTCGGACGTTAAACACAAAAAAAAGTATATCAAATGATCCTAACTCCTATATTCATAACCGATAACAGTTATTTAGAAGTATCAGTATCGGTTACAGGCAAGCCTATTTTAGTTCAAACTGGTTCTAAAATCAGTTATATTTTGCTAATGAGAAAAACACTTTTTGTTCTACTCATTGTTAAATGCTTGAAGCCGCCTCGGTAGCCTAGTTGATAGCGTACTGGGCTTTCACCCCGAGGACCAGGTTCGATTCCCGGCCAGCGCTTGGCATTTTCATACGCTATAAATCATCCCATCGTCTGCATGAGCCCAAGTGTGCACAATAGTCGGACGTTAAACACAAAAAAAAGTATATCAAATGATCCTAACTCCTATATTCATAACCGATAACAGTTATTTAGAAGTATCAGTATCGGTTACAGGCAAGCCTATTTTAGTTCAAACTGGTTCTAAAATCAGTTATATTTTTGCTAATGAGAAAAACACTTTTTTGTTCTACTCATTGTTAAATGCTTGAAGCCGCCTCGGTAGCCTAGTTGATAGCGTACTGGGCTTTCACCCCGAGGACCCGGGTTCGATTCCCGGCCAGCGCTTGGCATTTTCATACGCTATAAATCATCCCACCGTCTGCATGAGCCCAAGTGTGCACAATAGTCGGACGTTAAACACAAAAAAAAGTATATCAAATGACCCTAACTGCTATATTCATAACCGATAACAGTTATTTAGAAGTATCAGTATCGGTTACAGGCAAGCCTATTTTAGTTCAAACTGGTTCTAAAATCAGTTATATTTTTGCTAATGAGAAAAACACTTTTTCTTCCGCGATGCTTGAACGCGGTAAGGCAAGACAAGAGCGGCCTCTGTTATTCTTCGTAAGATCCGTTATCGCCCTGCGTCAAGTGAAATATCCTGCATCACACTAAATTACCGCTCGTTATGTAAAAGCAGGAGATTTTGGGCTCGAAGCGGATGAGCGGGAATCATTGCTAAAATACAGGGAGCATCCCGCATTATGTGGAAGATTGACAGGTTTGGTGTTACTGTTATCCTATGCATAATACAATAATAGCGGATACAAGGACAGCAGATCTCAGTGCAGATTGACAGGTTTGGTGTTACTGTTATCCTATGCATAATACAATAATAGCGGATACAAGGACAGCAGATCTCAGTGCAGATTGACAGGTTTGGTGTTACTGTTATCCTATGCATAATACAATAATAGCGGATACAAGGACAGCAGATCTCAGTGCAGATTGACAGGTTTGGTGTTACTGTTATCCTATGCATAATACAATAATAGCGGATACAAGGACAGCAGATCTCAGTGCAGATTGACAGGTTTGGTGTTACTGTTATCCTATGCATAATACAATAATAGCGGATACAAGGACAGCAGATCTCAGTGCAGATTGACAGGTTTGGTGTTACTGTTATCCTATGCATAATACAATAATAGCGGATACAAGGACAGCAGATCTCAGTGCAATCCACCGCCACGACAGCTCACTCGCGCTATCAAAATTTCCGTCAATTTAACCCGTAACCGTAATATTTACAAAAAAAATTACTGAATCGACTTTATTGAAAATTTTATGCTCTTCCTCCACTGAGCGGCCAAAATTTCAACAGGTTTTGCCGTTCAGCCAGTATTATATGAAACAGCCAGCAACTACGCTCGTTATCATTAAATCAAATGCCGCCATATTGAAACGTCAGTGAATGAAAAAATCTCACGCATACGTCGTTCGGGTTTTATACAGGGGACTCTATCACCGAATTACAGAAAAATTGATCGATTAGGTTGGCCAAAACTGCGTAACAAACATACAAACCAAAAGCCGATTTGAATGAAAAAGAGCTCAACTAATCACGTCCAAAGTGAATTTTAAATATTCCTCGTGAGTCACTATGTTGACTATAATGATCTGCCTTCCCTAGCTTCGTCAATTCTACTTTTGTTGACGCGTTTCGGAGAACCTCCATCTTCAAAAAACTATATCTATACTGGTCACCAATATTGTGGCCCGTCCTATTTATAATTTTCTATCTCCACCTCGTACCCCTCCTCTATTCAACACGTGTACGTTAAACCCGTAAATCAATATCAAATATATGTATTGATTTTTAAAAATAGTCCCCGCAGGTGGTGCTAACTAGCTGCACCTATTGAGAGGATTTAGACGTCCCTCGCGGTACCCGAGTCTAACATACACTTACACTTACAACACTAAACTTTAACACTTTACACTCACACTTACATTTAGGGAGCCGATAATAGCCTCGATGTGCTTTTCGCCTTAAAAAAAAAAAACCTTACCATGATGGCTTCTCAATATCTCATTTTACAAAGGGAAATCCGTTTTACTTCTTAAAATCTGTCAACTGCAATGTAAAAGATTATGTTTCATCTATTTACGATAAACAAAACCCATAAACTTTTATTTACTGTCCGACTGGAAGTAGTAACTTTTGGTTTTTGTATTCAATGATATAAAGTTGGAAGTCGATCCACTTTTTATTTATATTGTTGTGTACGTCAGATCTTTTTTGGGACAAGGGAGTGGGGGGTATCTGGAATAAATTTATCGATTAGATGTCTTTTTATCCTCCCCCCACGCCATGATTGATTGTGCGATGAAGACCATGTCGTGGGCTGTATCTAATTCAATAGAGACACGATATTCATTCGCTTAACACCAAGGAACGCAAAATCCTTTCTGAATCACAAGTCAAACAACGGTCGGATAGATTCATAATAATCGGTTCTGTACAAGCTTTGAATTTAACCAACTAATTAGGGCACAGTTTTACTACAGAGATAAACAAATCCTTACTTTCAGTTGTTTGTTATATCAAAACATTATTACATAAAAACAACCTTTGAACGATCACCCGAAAATTGTATTTTGAGAACGATGTTTCTATGTTTTATGTTCTATGTAAACGATGTTATTTGTTTCTATTTTGAGAGCGAATGCAGTTCTAAATGTTCTATATCCAGCACCGTATTTCGTAACTGAAAAATAGCTTTCATCTACGAGGGCTATTCAGAAAGTAGATTACGTTTTTGGATAAAAAAAAAACTAAGTACAGGAAAAAAATTTTATTATATACATTTGAAAGAGGAACTAAAATACTATATTTCGACATAATCGCCAAACAAATTTAGACATTTGTCATATCGGTGAACTAGCTTTGAAATTTCCGTGTCGTAGAATTCCGCCGCCTGTGACGCCAGCCAGTCAGTCACGCCCGCGCGGAGATCTGCGTCGTCATTGAAGCGCTGTGTTGCAAGCCAAGTCTTCATCTTCGGGAATAAGTGGAAATCACTAGGTGCCAGGTCCGGACTGTAGGGTGGATGAGGGAAAATCTCCCACTTGAAGGCCGTCAAGACGTCTTTTGTTCGATTTGCCGTGTGAGGGCGGGCATTGTCGTGCAAAAACAACACTTTTGCACTCAGTTTTCCTCTCCGCTTGTTCTGGATAGCTCGTCTTAAAAGGTATTGCCAAACATTACGAAACTTAAGACGAGCTATC
>CM040182.1:8784125-8799125 GCA_022606455.1 Callitettix versicolor
GAGAATACAATTTTTTTTTGAAAATCGGTAAAGTGAAAACGAAGAAAAACGATTTGAAAATGGCACCCTAAAAAATGATCACAGTCTAAACAAAAACATTCCCTGCAGGGGGTGCAGACTAGCTGCACCTATTGAGAGGATTTAGACGTCCCTCTCGGTACCCGAGTCTAAACACACTTACACTTGCAACACTACACTTACGACTTTAACACTTACTATTACGGAGACCTCAATGTGCTTTTCGCCTTAAAATAACAATAAATAAAAACAAAACAAAAAAAAACTAAACAAAAACCACCAATTGGTAAAATGTTCTCAGCTAAGCATACAATAAAAAACCTATTTTCCATTTTCCAATTTCGTTGAATAGATGTTATTAAAATAAACTAATTTCTCTTATTGAACGAAAAATAAAAATCATGTATCATGTTTTCTCTTCCTTTTCATTTTTATTACGATAATTTGTTCAAAAACACGACAAACATAGCTAGTTTTTTTACAACATAACCTGAAAATAGCCTATCAGCTGTTGAATGACATCAGCTGATCTTAAGTAATTAATATAAAACAACTGATCTTTTACTACAACTACTAATATAAATTTGTGCTCTCGCATCACGCGACCAACATCACAACCAGCTAAATAAAACATAACCTCAATTGAAATGATACTGAAGCAACAGCTGTTGTGCAAAATCAGCTGTTTAAAAATAGTCACAATTATATTTTTATATACAGTAGAACGCAACGCGCTAATTTCACTGTTATGTGCATTTGTATGCATGACGCAAAATCCGACATCAACCAGTGATAAAACATGATACGTGTTAAACAGTTGTAAGAAGAACCATTATATAGTTAATGTACTATATACCAGGTGTGTTCAGAAAGTAACGAGAATTTTTAAATTTCGCGGGCTTGGAGAGTCCGATTGTCAAACACTTTTTTTATTATGTTGGTATATGCCCTTGAAGTATGATAAAACTTTCAGCTGTTTTCATTGTTAACTTTGTCTGTGACAGCCACTAAGGTTAGACGTGTTTTTATGAGCTCGGCGATTTTCGTTTGTTAAAAGAAATGGATCAAAGAATTTGTATTATATTTTGCGTAAAAAATGTAATAAAGTGTAACAAAGTGTGTGAAATGTTAACAAAGGCCTATGGTGAGTCTGATATGAGTAAAGCAAGAATTTACGAGTGGTATAAGCGTTTCCAAGAAGGCCGTGAAGACGTTGAAGATAACGAACGCCCTGGACGCCCCAGCACATCAACAACCGATGAAAACGTGGAAAAAGTGAAAGAAATGGTTATGGACAATCGCCGAATCACAATTAGAGAGGTCGCTGATGATGTTGGTATATCGATTGGATCATGTCATGACATTGTTTCCAGTGTTTTGTGTATGAAACGCGTGGCAGCAAAATTCGTTCCAAAATTGTTGAATTTTGAACAAAAACAGCGGCGATTGGAAGTTGCTCAGGAGTCACTAAATGAAGTCAACGACGATGCAGAATTACTGAAACGTATTAAAACATGGGTTTACGGATATGACGTCAAAACTAAGGCTCAATAATCCCAGTGGAGGCATTCTAGCTCGCCAAGACCGAAAAAGGCTCGACAAGAGCGGTATATTAAGGTTCACTGTGTTCTTCGATATTAATGTCATAGTGCATCATGAATTCCTGCCACCAGGTGAAACGGTCAGTGAGTACTACCTACAATTTCAACGCCGTTTGCGTGAAGCAATCCGAAAAAAACGCCCGGATCTGTGGAAAAACAATTCATGGCTTTTGCACCACGATAATGCAGCAGCTCACACTTCATCGCTTGTTTGTGAATTTTTGGCCACAAATAGTACTGTAACGATGCCCCAGCCTCCATATTCGCCAGACATGGCTCCGTGTGACTTTTTCCTTGTAGGGCCGTCGTTTTACAACCGTAGATGACATTAAAAGCGCATCGCTGAAAGAACTAAAGGCTATCTCAAAGATCGAGTTTGAGAAGTGTTTCGAGGAATGGAAGAAGCGCTGGCACAAGTGCATAATCTCCAATTAGGACTATTTTGAAGACGACATAATCAATGTAGAAGAATAAATAAATATTTTGTTCAAAAAATTAAAATTCTCGTTACTTTCTGAACACACATCGTATACTTTAGATGTAGTCTACTGTACTATATTAATCTTACCACTTCTAAACATCCATTATTACTCGGTGTAATGACACTAGTTCTGCCATGTTGCTCACTATGAGCAGCGTATTAGCGAAGATATTAGTGCAGCTGTAAGTCTTAAGATTATTTCAGGTTATCTTGAACCACGCAATTATTTGGTTTAAAACTACATAATTCACTCAGCAGTCAAAACCATACCATTTAAAGAGGTCACTTACCATTTAAAGTGGCCACTTACCAGTTAAAGAGGCCACTTATACAGTCAAGAACCATCCTTCCTCTAGTAATTCACAAGAAATAAATTCACTATTTAACTTTACATAAAAACTTTAAAGATACTGTTTCATCCAAGCACATTTCAATATTTTACTTAAATATTTATCAAGTGTTTCTACGACTGAAATCAGATAACCGTTTTGACAGAGGAAGACACGCCGCTGACAGTTGCGAAGGTAAAATGGGTAAGCAGGTTATTGGTTCTTCGCGGAATTCAAAGGTGATTTAACAAATTTTTGAAGTGACTACTTCTTATCGCGGAGTATAAGTGTATATTTTGTACGAGGAAAAAGTCAGTTTGCCGTCACGGCACGCTCTAACACATCCATACGCGCACACTAGTGAACATTATTATTCCAAACATTATTTATATTATTATCACATTTTATATTATCATTATCATTATCATTATCATTATCATTATCATTATCATTATCATTATCATTATCATTATCATTATCATTATCATTATCATTATCATTATCATTATCATTATCATTATCATTATCATTATCATTATCATTATATTATCATTATTATTATTATTATCACATTATTATTTTTCGAGGATGTCGCTTTTTAAAAAAACAACTTTTTATTGATGAATAAAATGTATTTTTAAAATTGAAAACTTGTATAATGAGATGCGATTGAGTGAAACCTCGATTAACAGATACATTTCTTCATAGATACATGTATGCCTTATAGCATACATTGTTCTTGTAATATCTAAACTAAAGTGACTGCTTCTAAACAGCTGATTTCATTGTTCTTGCAATATCTAAACTAAAGTGACTGCTTCTAAACAGCTGATTTCGCACAATAGCTTCAATATCATTTCAATTGAGGTTATGTTTATTGTTCTTGTTAATTTTAAAAAATGTGTATTTTATAAATTTGTTTAATTAAATTATTTAATGTATATGACCTATAACAATTTTTGAACTCTAGAATCACAAATAATATATTTATTAATATACTTAGACAGTACGAGTATAACTGTCAAAAATAGGGTTATAAACTTATTAATTATTAAAGTCCTTTATAAAGCCTGAGATACTCAAATTCATAGACTGTGACAGTTTCGGTTAATTTGTAAGTTGTACCAACACACGCGCGAAATACAAATATCATTTCCATGCATACACCTAAAATTTTATAAAAATAGTTAAACCATAATAGTGAAGAAGTATAGAGTCAGGCTTGTCAAAAGTAGTCACTTCTGTCGGCCAGTCCGGCACTGCCTAATTTTTTTTTAATGAATTAATCAATAGACTTTAGGAAACCGTTTACCACTTGGTGGATTGTAATGCGTGAAGTATATGGCTAGTGAGAATCAATGAGTAGCCTACGTACCTTTGATAGGTAACCTTTCCTAGCTTCGTCAATTCTTCTTTCGATGACGCGTTTCGGAGAATCTCCATCTTCAAAAACTATTTCTATAGTTTCTGTATATTTCTATATTTGATAGAAATAGTTTTTGAAGATGGAGGTTCTCCGAAACGCGTCAACGAAAGAAGAATTGACGAAGCTAGGGAAGGCAGATTATTATACTGAACATAACTTCTTATAAGATAAATAACTTGCTAGTATTTTTAATATTCATCTTTTTTTCTGCTAAGATTATTGTCACTATGTTCAGTATAATAATCTGCCTTCCCTAGCTTCGTCAATTCTACTTTCGTTGACGCGTTTCGGAGAACCTCCATCTTCAAAAAATATATCCTACTATTTCCTGTTTCCAAAATTTGAATAAAATAGGTATAACTTACGATTTTTTGTATATTTTATATATGTAATATATGTTTTAACGATTATAAAGTGTTCTAGTAGTCAGGATCGGCTCTTATGTCAAGGCCGCAAGTCTAAGCCTTACCATGATTGCCGCTCCTGTACCTCATTTTCCAGCTGATTAAAAACCTCTTCGTACTACCTAACCTGCATGCATTTCTACACATACGTTAGCATTTACCCATATTTATTAACACAATCCTTGTTCTGTGTGTGTGTGTGTGTGTGTGTGTGTGTGTGTGTGTGTGTGTGTGTGTGTGTGTGTGTGTGTATGTGTAAAAGGCAATGTCCTGACTGACTGACTGATCAACGTACAGCAGAAAAACTATAAAACCTAGAGACTTGAAATTTTGAGGATATCTTCGTTTTAATATGTAAGCGCGTTTTAATATGTATAGAAATATACAGAAACTATAGAAATAGTTTTTGAAGATGGAGGTTCTCTGAAACTCGTCAACGAAAGTAGAATTGACGAAACTAGGGAAGGCAGATTATTACACTGAACATAGTGACAATAATCCTAGCAGAAAAAAGATGAATATAAAAAATAATTTATATTAGGCTATATCAGTTAATTAAGAATGTATGAATACATTAGTTTTTTACGAATTTATGACTTTATCCTAGCAAGTTATTTATCTTATATGAAGTTATGTTCAGTATAATAATCTGCCTTCCCTAGCTTCGTCAATTCTTCTGTCGATGACGCGTTTCGGAGAACCTCCATCTTCAAAAAGTATTTCTATCAAATATAGAAATATACAGAAACTATAGAAATAGTTTTTGAAGATGGAGGTTCTCCGAAACTCGTCAACGAAAGTAGAATTGACGAAGCTAGGGAAGGCAGATTATTACACTGAACATAGTGACAATAATCCTAGCAGAAAAAAAGATGAATATAAAAAATACTTTATATTATATCAGTTAATTAAGAATGTATGAATACATTAGTTATTTACGAATTTATGACTTTATCCTAGCAAGTTATTTATCTTATATGAAGTTATGTTCAGTATAATAATCTGCCTTCCCTAGCTTCGTCAATTCTTCTGTCGACGACGCGTTTCGGAGAACCTCCATCTTCAAAAACTATTTCTATCAAATATAGAAATATACAGAAACTATAGAAATAGTTTTTAAAGATGGAGGTTCTCCGACGAAAGTAGAATTGACGAAGCTAGGTAAGGCAGATTATTACACTGAATAGTGACAATAATCCTAGCAGAAAAGAAGAACATAAAAAGAATTTCAACAGAAAATAGCTTGGATGAGTTTTTTAAACCAACAAACTTCGTTCAAGTTTCAAAACAGCGGCCATTTCAAAAATTTTTTAAAAAATCTTAACTTTCGTGTCAACATTTTTAAAAATCGGATTTCACAACAGTATTTATGTTACATCTATACGAAGTAGCGTTTTTGGTTTGAAAATCCGTTGAAATTAAAAAAATTAATTTCCATGTTTCAGTTTCGTGACTTCAGTGCAGTTTGAGAGTTTAAAGTGATAATATTCAATGCTGTTTTATGGTGATAAAATGACAGTTACAAAAAAAGGATAAGAAAATAAAAATTACCTTTCGTAATTCGCTTCCATCACGTCAGCGAGCCAGTTTATTTCTCTCTCTTTCACTTTACATAGTCTAGTTGTAAAGTATTTACAACCTTGTTCAGAGCAACTGTGTTCAAAAGAATTGTTTTCCTTTGCTGTCGTTTAGTTTGTATGTGCAGGTGCGTATTACATAAATCACACATCACTGAACACAAAAGAATGGTTTTCCTTTGCTGTCGTTTAGTTTGCATGTGAAGGTGCGTATTACATAAATCACACATCACTGAACACAAAAGAATGGTTTTCCTTTGCTGTCGTTTAGTTTGCATGTGAAGGTGCGTATTACATACATCACACATCACTGAACACAAAAGAATGGTTTTCCTTTGCTGTCGTTTAGTTTGTATGTGAAGGTGCGTATTACATAAATCACACATCACTGAACACAAAAGAATGGTTTTCCTTTGCTGTCGTTTAGTTTGCATGTGAAGGTGCGTATTACATACATCACACATCACTGAACACAAAAGAATGGTTTTCCTTTGCTGTCGTTTAGTTTGTATGTGAAGGTGCGTATTACATACATCACACATCACTGAACACAAAAGAATGGTTTTCCTTTGCTGTTGTTTAGTTTGTATGTGAAGGTGCGTATTACATACATCACTGAACACAAAAGAATGGTTTTCCTTTGCTGCTGTTTAGTTTGTATGTGAAGGTGCGTATAACATACATCACTGAACACAAAAGATTGATTTTATTTTTTTGTCGTTTAGTTTGTATGTGAAGGTGCGTATTACATACATCACACATCACTGAACACAAAATAATGATTTTCCTTTGCTGTTGTTTAGTTTGTATGTGAAGGTGCGTATTACATACATCACACATCACTGAACACAAAAGAATGATTTTCCTTTGCTGTTGTTTAGTTTGTATGTGAAGGTGCGTATTACATACATCACACATCACTGAACACAAAATAATGATTTTCCTTTGCTGTTGTTTAGTTTGTATGTGAAGGTGCGTATTACATACATCACACATCACTGAACACAAAATAATGATTTCCCTTTGCTGTTGTTTAGTTTGTATGTGAAGGTGCGTATTACATACATCACGCATCACTGAACACAAAATAATGATTTTCCTTTGCTGTTGTTTAGTTTGTATGTGAAGGTGCGTATTACATACATCACGCATCACTGAACACAAAATAATGATTTTCCTTTGCTGTTGTTTAGTTTGTATGTGAAGGTGCGTATTACATACATCACACATCACTGAACACAAAAGAATGATTTTCCTTTGCTGTTGTTTAGTTTGTATGTGAAGGTGCGTATTACATACATCACTGAACACAAAAGAATGATTTTATTTTTTTGTCGTTTAGTTTGTATGTGAAGGTGCGTATTACATACATCACACATCACTGAACACAAAATAATGATTTTCCTTTGCTGTTGTTTAGTTTGTATGTGAAGGTGCGTATTACATACATCACACATCACTGAACACAAAAGAATGATTTTCCTTTGCTGTTGTTTAGTTTGTATGTGAAGGTGCGTATTACATACATCACTGAACACAAAAGAATGATTTTATTTTTTTTGTCGTTTAGTTTGTATGTGAAGGTGCGTATTACATACATCACACATCACTGAACACAAAATAATGATTTTCCTTTGCTGTTGTTTAGTTTGTATGTGAAGGTGCGTATTACATACATCACACATCACTGAACACAAAAGAATGATTTTCCTTTGCTGTTGTTTAGTTTGTATGTGAAGGTGCGTATTACATACATCACTGAACACAAAAGAATGATTTTATTTTTTTGTCGTTTAGTTTGTATGTGAAGGTGCGTATTACATACATCACGGATCACTGAACACAAAAGAATGATTTTCCTTTGCTGTTGTTTAGTTTGTATGTGAAGGTGCGTATTACATACATCACACATCACTGAACACAAAATAATGATTTTCCTTTGCTGTTGTTTAGTTTGTATGTGAAGGTGCGTATTACATACATCACACATCACTGAACACAAAATAATGATTTTCCTTTGCTGTTGTTTAGTTTGTATGTGAAGGTGCGTATTACATACATCACGCATCACTGAACACAAAAGAATGATTTTCCTTTGCTGTCGTTTAGTTTGTATGTGAAGGTGCGTATTACATACATCACGCATCACTGAACACAAAATAATGATTTTCCTTTGCTGTTGTTTAGTTTGTATGTGAAGGTACGTATTACATACATCACGCATCACTGAACACAAAATAATGATTTTCCTTTGCTGTTGTTTAGTTTGTATGTGAAGGTGCGTATTACATACATCACGCATCACTGAACACAAAATAATGATTTTCCTTTGCTGTTGTTTAGTTTGTATGTGAAGGTGCGTATTACATACATCACGCATCACTGAACACAAAAGAATGATTTTATTTTTTTGTCGTTTAGTTTGTATGTGAAGGTGCGTATTACATACATCACGCATCACTGAACACAAAATAATGATTTTCCTTTGCTGTTGTTTAGTTTGTATGTGAAGGTGCGTATTACATACATCACACATCACTGAACACAAAATAATGATTTTCCTTTGCTGTTGTTTAGTTTGTATGTGAAGGTGCGTATTACATACATCACGCATCACTGAACACAAAATAATGATTTTCCTTTGCTGTTGTTTAGTTTGTATGTGAAGGTGCGTATTACATACATCACTGAACACAAAAGAATGATTTTATTTTTTTGTCGTTTAGTTTGTATGTGAAGGTGCGTATTACATACATCACACATCATTGAACACAAAATAATGATTTTCCTTTGCTGTTGTTTAGTTTGTATGTGAAGGTGCGTATTACATACATCACGCATCACTGAACACAAAATAATGATTTTCCTTTGCTGTTGTTTAGTTTGTATGTGAAGGTGCGTATTACATACATCACACATCACTGAACACAAAAGAATGATTTTATTTTTTTGTCGTTTAGTTTGTATGTGAAGGTGCGTATTACATACATCACACATCACTCAACACAAAAGAATGGTTTTCCTTTGCTGTTGTTTAGTTTGTATGTGAAGGTGCGTATTACATACATCACGCATCACTGAACACAAAAGAATGATTTTATTTTTTGTCGTTTAGTTTGTATGTGAAGGTGCGTATTACATACATCACACATCACTCAACACAAAAGAATGGTTTTCCTTTGCTGTTGTTTAGTTTGTATGTGAAGGTGCGTATTACATACATCACACATCACTGAACACAAAAGAATGATTTTATTTTTTTGTCGTTTAGTTTGTATGTGAAGGTGCGTATTACATACATCACACATCACTCAACACAAAAGAATGGTTTTCCTTTGCTGTTGTTTAGTTTGTATGTGAAGGTGCGTATTACATACATCACGCATCACTGAACACAAAAGAATGATTTTATTTTTTTGTCGTATAGTTTGTATGTGAAGGTGCGTATTACATACATCACACATCACTCAACACAAAAGAATGGTTTTCCTTTGCTGTTGTTTACTTTGTATGTGAAGGTGCGTATTACATACATCACGCATCACTGAACACAAAAGAATGATTTTATTTTTTTGTCGTTTAGTTTGTATGTGAAGGTGCGTATTACATACATCACGCATCACTGAACACAAAAGAATGATTTTATTTTTTTGTCGTTTAGTTTGTATGTGAAGGTGCGTATTACATACATCACGCATCACTGAACACAAAAGAATGATTTTATTTTTTTGTCGTTTAGTTTGTATGTGAAGGTGCGTATTACATACATCACACATCACTCAACACAAAAGAATGGTTTTCCTTTGCTGTTGTTTAGTTTGTATGTGAAGGTGCGTATTACATACATCACACATCACTGAACACAAAAGAATGATTTTATTTTTTTGTCGTTTAGTTTGTATGTGAAGGTGCGTATTACATACATCACACATCACTCAACACAAAAGAATGGTTTTCCTTTGCTGTTGTTTAGTTTGTATGTGAAGGTGCGTATTACATACATCACGCATCACTGAACACAAAAGAATGATTTTATTTTTTTGTCGTTTAGTTTGTATGTGAAGGTGCGTATTACATACATCACACATCACTCAACACAAAAGAATGGTTTTCCTTTGCTGTTGTTTAGTTTGTATGTGAAGGTGCGTATTACATACATCACACATCACTGAACACAAAAGAATGATTTTATTTTTTTGTCGTTTAGTTTGTATGTGAAGGTGCGTATTACATACATCACACATCACTCAACACAAAAGAATGGTTTTCCTTTGCTGTTGTTTAGTTTGTATGTGAAGGTGTATTACATACATCACACATCACTCAACACAAAAGAATGGTTTTCCTTTGCTGTTGTTTAGTTTGTATGTGAAGGTGCGTATTACATACATCACACATCACTGAACACAAAAGAATGACTGCTTTCCAAGAATTTTGGCAAATAGTGTATGCATACTTTGCACTTATCCAGTGAAAAACTTTTTATCTTCTCAACATTATATTTTAAAAACTTTATTGATCTTAGAAACGCTTAAAAATCTGATTTTCAAAATCAACTTCATTAGATAAAAGTTCATTTAAAACATCAGTCAATATTTTAAACCTGACAATTTAATTGAATAAAAAATAAAATATAATATATAAGCGCTTGTATGTAATATATTTTATATATTATATATAAAATACAATATATAAAATTAATATATAATATATGTTAACAAAGTATATAAGCGGTTGCTTTGGGTTTAATTTTTGATTAATTATATCGTAATTCGTTTCAATAACTAATTTCCTTAGATACGCTTCTTAAACTATAGAATCATTTCAAACAAAATCACTCTGGAAATATGTAAACAACACTGGCATACATGCGAGCTGTTTTTCTGTATTGACCTACCCTACAACATAGCGTATGCAGTATAGCCAATAAACTGACGGTGATAACATATTGCCAACGAACTTGTTCCGATTTCCCTGTGGACTGCTTTCAACAATTTCCATCGAACATGTCCGTACACGTCTGACGGTCTAATAAAACTTGTATTAAAAATTAAAATGGAAACGGAAATATCAAATATCGATTTATTTTCCTCTTTAATTGCCATATTGTTCGCAGCAGTATTGTGTTTTCGGCAGTACAGCTGAGTCAACATGAATTATGAACAATGCAAAACTGAATCCATTCAAACCGCGTATTAAATTCTTTGTTTTTTAAAGCATACTTAAAGGTAAAACTGCGCAGTGATGTACTTCAATCATATTCACTCTGCACTACAATTGGATATAGCGTTGACATAATGGTAGCCAAATAACACTGTACTACAAATGGATATAGCGTTGACATAATGGTAGCCAAATAACACTGTACTACAAATGGATGTAGCGTTGACATGATGGAAGCCAAATAACACTGTACTACAAATGGATATAGCGTTGACATAATGGTAGCCAAATTAC
Source organism: Callitettix versicolor (assembly GCA_022606455.1). Classification (NCBI taxonomy): domain Eukaryota; kingdom Metazoa; phylum Arthropoda; class Insecta; order Hemiptera; family Cercopidae; genus Callitettix; species Callitettix versicolor. Next base: position 8,795,419 of record CM040182.1, read on the forward strand.
ACTGTACTACAAATGGATGTAGCGTTGACATGATGGAAGCGAAATAACACGCTGTACTAATGGATTTAGCGTTGACATGATGGATGCGAAATAACACTCTGTACTATAAATTGATTTATCGTTGACATGATGGATGCAAAAGAACACTCTAAATTTATGGATTTAGCGTTGACATGCTGGTAGCGAAATAACTCTCTGCACTACAAATGGATTTAGCGTTCACAAGATGGATGCGAAATAACACTCTGTACAAATAGAATTAGAGTTGACATAGTGCTAGCCAAATAACACTCTGTACTAATGGATTTAGCGTTGACATGATGGTAGTCAAATAACACTCTGTACTAATGGATTTAGCGTTCACATGATGGAAGCGAAATAACACCCTGTACTAATGGATTTAGCGTTGACATGATGGTAGTCAAATAACACTCTGTACTAATGGATTTAGCGTTGACATGATGGTAGTCAAATAACACTCTGTACTAAAGGATTTAGCGTTGACATGATGGATGCAAAATAACACTCTGTACTAATGGATTTAGCGTTCACATGATGGAAGCGAAATAACACCCTGTACTAATGGATTTAGCGTTGACATGATGGTAGTCAAATAACACTCTGTACTAATGGATTTAGCGTTCACATGATGGTAGTCAAATAACACTCTGTACTAATGGATTTAGCGTTGACATGATGGATGCAAAATAACACTCTGTACTAATGAATTTAGCGTTGACATGATGGTAGTGAAATAACACTCTGTACTAATGGATTTAGCGTTCACATGATGGTAGTCAAATAACACTCTGTACTAATGGATTTAGCGTTGACATGATGGATGCAAAATAACACTCTGTACTAATGAATTTAGCGTTGACATGATGGTAGTGAAATAACACTCTGTACTAATGGATTTAGCGTTCACATGATGGTAGTCAAATAACACTCTGTACTAATGGATTTAGCGTTGACATGATGGATGCAAAATAACACTCTGTACTAATGGATTTAGCGTTGACATGATGGTAGTCAAATAACACTCTGTACTAATGGATTTAGCGTTGACATGATGGATGCAAAATAACACTCTGTACTAATGGATTTAGCGTTCACATGATGGTAGTCAAATAACACTCTGTACTAATGGATTTAGCGTTCACATGATGGAAGCGAAATAACACCCTGTACTAATGGATTTAGCGTTGACATGATGGTAGTCAAATAACACTCTGTACTAATGGATTTAGCGTTCACATGATGGTAGTCAAATAACACTCTGTACTAAAGGATTTAGCGTTGACATGATGGATGCAAAATAACACTCTGTACTAATGGATTTAGCGTTCACATGATGGAAGCGAAATAACACCCTGTACTAATGGATTTAGCGTTGACATGATGGTAGTCAAATAACACTCTGTACTAATGGATTTAGCGTTCACATGATGGTAGTCAAATAACACTCTGTACTAATGGATTTAGCGTTGACATGATGGATGCAAAATAACACTCTGTACTAATGAATTTAGCGTTGACATGATGGTAGTGAAATAACACTCTGTACTAATGGATTTAGCGTTCACATGATGGTAGTCAAATAACACTCTGTACTAATGGATTTAGCGTTGACATGATGGATGCAAAATAACACTCTGTACTAATGAATTTAGCGTTGACATGATGGTAGTGAAATAACACTCTGTACTAATGGATTTAGCGTTCACATGATGGTAGTCAAATAACACTCTGTACTAATGGATTTAGCGTTGACATGATGGATGCAAAATAACACTCTGTACTAATGGATTTAGCGTTGACATGATGGTAGTCAAATAACACTCTGTACTAATGGATTTAGCGTTGACATGATGGATGCAAAATAACACTCTGTACTAATGGATTTAGCGTTCACATGATGGTAGTCAAATAACACTCTGTACTAATGGATTTAGCGTTGACATGATGGATGCAAAATAACACTCTGTACTAATGAATTTAGCGTTGACATGATGGTAGTCAAATAACACTCTGTACTAATGGATTTAGCGTTGACATGATGGATGCAAAATAACACTCTGTACTAATGAATTTAGCGTTGACATGATGGTAGTGAAATAAAACTTTGTACTAATGGATTTAGTGTTGACATGATGGATGCGAAATAACATTCTGTACTAGTGGATTTAAAGTAGACATGATGGTAGTCAAATAACACTCTGTACTAATGGATTTAGCGTTCACATGATGGTAGTCAAATAACACTCTGTACTAATGGATCTGTTGACATGATGGATGCGAAATAAGACTCTGTACTAATGGATTTAGCGTTGACATGATGGAAGCGAAAATTTTAAAATATTTTATAGCGAATTACAAATAATTGGAAAATTAACTGTTATAGAGGCCATCGTGGTGAGATTTAGACTCGGGACCTTAAAATGAACGCCGATCCTGACATTTAGGTATTTAACTTTGGGGTTGTTCCAATCATAGTTAGAAATATTATTCAAATTTTTCAAAATAGTTTTCCTAGAATCGTGATGCTCCTTGGTAACCTACTTTTAACATTTAAAAATAAATCTAAATTAAAGGAAAAAAACCTAATAAATGAACAGACATCGTCGCAAGCAGATATTACGTTTAAAAATCTAAAATTTTTCAAAAATTAACAGGAGCGACGACCGTTGAAGAGAAAGTTTGAAAGGAGCCAATCAGAACCGAGCGAAAACGTATGATTTTGAAGAGGCAATCAGAAGCGAGCACGTCAGGTTTAATGTACACGTGTTGAATAGAGGAGGGGTACGTGGTGGAGATAGAAAATTATAAATAGGACGAGCCACAATATTGGTGATCAGTATAGATATAGTTTTTGAAGATGGAGGTTCTCCGAAACGCGTCAAAGTTGAATTGACGAAGCTGGGGAAGGCAGATCATTATACTCAACATAGAGACTAACTATTCTATATTTAGTGTGGGACTCGGTGGTCGATGTTGCTAAAGCACCGGTCAACCTCTTGCGCCTCTGAACTGCGCAGTTACTCCCGTTGCTTTTCCTTTACGGTTAACGTTGATTCCTCGTCCTTGTTACCTTAACTGACATAAAGTATGGAAAAAAGAACAACATAAATCTAGACTTATCAGTCTAGTAGTAGTAGTGGTAGTGGTAGTGGTAGTGGTGGTGGTGGTGGTGGCGGTGGTGGTAGTGGCGGCGGTGGTGGCGGTGGCGGCGGCGGTGGCGGTGGTGGTGGCGGCGGTGGCAGTGGTGGTAGTGGCGGTGGTGGTGGTGGCTGCGGTGGCGGCGGTGGTAGTGGCGGTGGTGGCGGCGGTGGCAGTGGTGGTAGTGGCGGTGGCGGTGGTGGCTGCGGTGGCGGCGGTGGTAGTGGCGGTGGTGGCGGCGGTGGTAGTGGCGGTGGCAGTGGTGGTAGTGGCGGTGGTGGCGGTGGCGGTGGTAGTGGCGGTGGTGGCGGCGGTGGCGGCGGCGGTGGTGGTAGTAGTGGCGGTGGTGGCGGCGGTGGTAGTGGCGGTGGTGGCGGCGGCGGCGGTGGTAGTGGCGGTGGTGGCGGCGGTGGTAGTGGCGGTGGCAGTGGTGGTAGTGGCGGTGGTGGCGGCGGTGGCAGTGGTGGTAGTGGCGGTGGTGGCGGCGGTGGTGGCGGCGGTGGCGGCGGTGGTAGTGGCGGTGGTGGCGGCGGTGGCGGCGGCGGTGG
>CM040182.1:8804125-8814125 GCA_022606455.1 Callitettix versicolor
TAATCATGTTAAATTTAGGAATGTTTACAGGGCTTGAGCATATAGGTACACAAACATGGCTCTAAAAGGGCTAAATTTGAGTTAATTAAAAGTGCTTAATCGGGCGAAGCAGCGTCGGGGGAATGCCGTTTATAATAAAATCTGTATTATATAATCGTGGTTTAACGATTGGTAGCCGCAAATTTGAAACAAAGAGGCTGATTCCAATCTCACCATGTCATTCCTCAGCACGCCTGAATTGTACTTTAACAAAATTGTAATTTTTTAAATTTATTTCAACTTGTTTATACCTGCTCATCGTACTGATTTTGTTTCAAGAAAAGTCAAATAATTTATTTCCACTGCTAAGAGCCCTGAAATATGGAGCAAAATTATCGTGCGTGACATAATAGATCAACAGGAAAACCAACATTTGTTACCAATATTTCTAAATTGAAGATTTTTATGAGAGAATTTGATTTAAAATATAACGTCACAGATTATATCGTATTTCATATCTCTTACCAATATTTCTAAATTGAAGATTTTTATGAGAGAATTTGATTTAAAATATAACGTCACAGATTATATCGTATTTCATATCTCTTACCAATATTTCTAAAATGACGATTTTTATGAGAGAATTTGATTTAAAATATAACGTCACAGATTATATCGTATTTCATATCTCTTACCAATATTTCTAAAATGACGATTTTTATGAGAGAATTTGATTTAAAATATAACGTCACAGATTATGTCGTATTTCATATCTCTTACCAATATTTCTAAAATGACGATTTTTATGAGAGAATTTGATTTAAAATATAACGTCACAGATTATATCGTATTTCATATCTCTTACCAATATTTCTAAAATGACGATTTTTATGAGAGAATTTGATTTAAAATATAACGTCACAGATTATATCGTATTTCATATCTCTTACCAATATTTCTAAAATGACGATTTTTATGAGAGAATTTGATTTAAAATATAACGTCACAGATTATATCGTATTTCATATCTCTTACCAATATTTCTAAAATGACGATTTTTATGAGAGAATTTGATTTAAAATATAACGTCACAGATTATGTCGTATTTCATATCTCTTACCAATATTTCTAAAATGACGATTTTTATGAGAGAATTTGATTTAAAATATAACGTCACAGATTATATCGTATTTCATATCTCTTACCAATATTTCTAAAATGACGATTTTTATGAGAGAATTTGATTTAAAATATAACGTCACAGATTATATCGTATTTCATATCTCTTACCAATATTTCTAAAATGACGATTTTTATGAGAGAATTTGATTTAAAATATAAAGTCACAGATTATATCGTATTTCATATCTCTTACCAATATTTCTAAAATGACGATTTTTATGAGAGAATTTGATTTAAAATATAACGTCACAGATTATATCGTATTTCATATCTCTTACCAATATTTCTAAAATGACGATTTTTATGAGAGAATTTGATTTAAAATATAACGTCACAGATTATATCGTATTTCATATCTCTTACCAATATTTCTAAAATGACGATTTTTATGAGAGAATTTGATTTAAAATATAACGTCACAGATTATATCGTATTTCATATTTCTTACCAATATTTCTAAAATGACGATTTTTATGAGAGAATTTGATTTAAAATATAACGTCACAGATTATATCGTATTTCATATCTCTTACCAATATTTCTAAATTGAAGATTTTTATGAGAGAATTTGATTTAAAATAAAACGTCACAGATTGTATATTAGACCAACATCTCTTACCAATATGCCCCGCAGGGGTGCAGACTAGCTGCACCTATTGAGAGGATTTAGACGTCCCTCGCGATACCCGAGTCTAACACACACTTACATTTACAACATTACACTTACAACTTTAACACTTTACACTCACACTTACATTTATCGAGACGATAATAGCCTCAGTGTGCTTTTCGCCTTAAAATAAACAAAAATCCTACTAAAATGTCTAAAATGATGATTTTATAGGAGAATTTGATTTTAAAATATAACACAGATTATATATTAGTCATCACCGTTATCACTGACGATCGGTAATAACAATTACTTTTAATGATATGTATTGATTATAATGATTGATGATCATGTAATGATTATGGTGTGTCACTAAAAAAAAAAAATCAGGCTGAAGGTGGGTCCTATGACAAAATGTGGAGGAACCACTGCTTAAGAGAACCGTGAGATGCTTGGTATGATGCTCTATTCTATCATCTGTCCCCCTCCACAGAGTGCTCACGGATTGAAATCGTTTTCTGTCCAAAGCTGGACGGTCCAAATGTTTCCTCAGTTGTACCATAATTCCTACACAAAATATTTGTCACGTGAAAACCCATTTTGCGTAGATGACTGCGGAATGTCCAGTGACCCGTCGGAAACCCCCGTCACTGTTCAGCCTGATGGCATCGCCTTTAGGATCTAGCTGGACATCCACGCATCCTCTTTGACTATATAAGACCATCTGTTCTCTGCCAATACATTAGGTGTTACATAGATAAACATTGGATTTTTTTTTAACGTCCTACTATTGTGCACACTTGGGCTAATGCAGACGATGGGATGATTTATAGCTTATGAAAATGCCAAGCTTTGGCCGGGAATCAAACACGGGTCCTCGGGGTGAAAGCCCAGTACACTATTAACTAGGCCACCGACCCATTGGAAAAGATGCCTGCGAGCTATAATATAAGATAATCCACGTGCAGGTTCTGGGCCAATGAAAGTGCTGTTAGTTACTATGCTGGAACGCTTATCTGTCTCTTTATTCTCCATTATGCCCTAATGTCCGACACACCCAACAATTAGACTTTGTTGGTTTTCCCTAGGTTTTAATAGCAAAATGACAGTTCCCTCTCTAATATTAATAGACATAATTTTAATGATTAGGATTATAACCTATTCTTCCCGTCAGTGGTCTATCAACTCACCTCATAAAGGCTACCGCGATTTCGAAACTCTATCGTTTCATCTTCAGGCCGTTATACAAAATGTTAAATCCCTCTGTCGAGGTCATCACAAAGTCAAACAAAACATTAAAACATACATCACAAACACTGAGCACAATTACACGTTTAAAATATTCACCATGAAATTCGGCTCGGCCAAGCTACACACGCGACTCGTACGTCGTTACATTCCGGACTCCAAACGTGTATATTTTAAACGTGTACATATTTTATTTTCAAACGTGTATATACATATTTTAAACGTGTAATTGTGCTTAGTGTTTGTGATGTATGCTTTAATGTTTTGTTTGACTTTGTGACGACCTCGACAGAGGGATTTAACATTTTGCATAACGGCCTGAAGATGAAACTATAGAGTTTCGAAACCGCGGTAGCCTTTATGAGGTGAGTGGATAGACCACTGACGGGAAGAATAGGTCATAATCCTAATCATTTGAATATGTGGTCCAGTGGCTATGTTACAATAATGAAACATAATTTTAAAAGAAATCCTAGGTGACTTCTTTCATACCTCAATTTGTGTGGTAAAAGCGAATTCCCTTAAACTGTTTAATATTACAAGTAAAACGTTTATGTTTGTGAAAGTGCAGTGTCCTTTACAGAGCCTTAAAACTGTATTAACTAAAGGTAACTACACCAACATGAATACTTGAGAGTGGAAGTGCATTTGACTTATCCACTTTGTGATCATGCATTACTTATGTCAGGTAGCTACATAAATTTCAATAATTGCCTTGGAAAAAGCAAATTATCTTCAAAAAAATTATGAAATTAAGAAGTATACTGTACTGATTAAAGGCATATAATAAGAAGGTAAGCTAGGCCTGTCAGTTCACTATCTGTATTTTATTCTTTATTTATTACAGAATGAAAAAATTAATTGAGGTTGACTTTAATTTTTTTTACTTTTTAACCTTTAATTTTAATAAAAACTTTAATTTTTTTTACAGTCGACAAAAATTTTAGTTTACCTTTCATGTAAAGATTACTTCAGGCAAAAAAGTAGTGTTAGAACGTCGTGTGTCAAAATGTTCCCTTTAAACGCATTTTGAAAATTCAAAATACTGATATCGACGGTCTTTAAGGCTAATTACGGATGGAGAAATCAGATTAAAAAAAAAATTACGACTTATTGAAGATTTCAAGTCACCACCATTTTCGAACTGCTAAAAGAATTGTTTTGGTTATCACACTTGTTTAAGCAAATCCGATTTTTCTGCATACACACACGCGCGCATACACACACACACATACATACATACATACATACATACACACACATACACACACACCCACACACACACACACACACACATGCGCACACACGCACGGACACGCACACGCGCGCGCGCGTACGCACGCACGCAGCACGAACACACATACATACACACGCGCGCGCGCGCACACACACACACACACACACACACATACATCATACATACATACACGCACGCGCGCGCACACGTACACACACACACACATACACATGCGCAAGCGCGCGCACACACACACACACACACACACACACACACACACACACACACACACACACACACACACACACACACACATACATACAATATATATATATATATATATATATATATATATATATATATATATATATATATATTGTAGTGGTTTCATAAAAATAAGATAAAAGTAAAATATATACGTATGTCTACATGATGGCTGCTCATTTAAAGGTCTCGGATTTCAGTTATAACAATGGCTGCTCCAATAACTTATTTTCCAATAAAAAAGTCATTAATAACGAGGGGAAATCAGCAATAAAAAAATTAAATAATATGTACAAAATTTAAAATTTAATGTTTCTGATAAAGTAGTTCTTTAAATATATTTTTTCATGTTAAAAAAGTAATTTTTTAAATTGTCAAAAGCATAGAATGACTAAAGTAACCGCAGATTTCTTGGAGTAAGTGTACGGTGGCCTAGTTGATAGCGTACTGGGCTTTCACCCCGAGGACCCGGGTTCAATTCCCGGCCAGAGCTTGGCATTTTCATACGCTATAAATCATCCCATCGTCTGTATTAGCCCAAGTGTGCACAATAGTCGGACGTTAAAAAAAAAAAAATGGAGAAAGTGTAAGGTAAGGTTGACTATTTCCTAAATTTTTGTTGTTACTTTAAGGTGAAAAGCACATTGAGGCTATTATCGCCTCACTAAATGTAAACGTGAGTGTAAAGTGTTAAAGTCGTAAGTGCAAATGTGTTAGCCTCGGGTACCGCTGGGGACGTCTAAATCCTCTCATTTGGTGCAGCTAGGGACCATTTCCTAAATCAGAAAGAAATGAACTGTAAAAGTCCTAGAAACCCTAACAAAGCTGTAGTGAAACGCGAAGTACAACTTAAACACTACAACGATAGGTTTAAAAGTCGCATTAATATCATTCGGCGTTTCTCCTGTTTCAAGCTCTTGAACTTGCGCTTTGGGAAAACACAAAGTTAATGAAAATATTCGTCATGCCAGCTCGACTTCGCCAGGCTCCCTAATGTTTGCATACACTTGTGAGACGTAGTGTTTGCCGTTAAAATTAAGTCCCTGCAAATATCAGAATTGTTGAATTATTCACGTTTACTAATCCTCCCTTCTTCGCGTAGGAGGAGTTCAAAATGTGAGCGAAGCGTAAAAAGCGGTGATTTTTTTATATTTTAATTTTCAACTAGTTAATATAAAACATTTTTTTTCTGTGTTTAACGTCCGACTATTGTGCACACTTGCGCTAATGCAGACGATGGGATGATTTATAGCGTATGAAAATGCCAAGCCCTCGCCGGGAATCGAACCCGGGTCCTCGGGGTGAAAGCCCAGTACGCTATCAACCAGGCCACCGAGGCGGCTAAATACGTTTAAATGAGCCCACATTTTACAGGAAATGCACTGGATCCACAGCTTTATGAAGCACGGTTTTTATGTCATCCGTTAGTGTGTTGCATTTTGTTTGAAAATTACACGATTTGATTTATTTTTCTTAACTTTTACTTTTTTTTTATTTTTCATGTAACATTTCCGGAGCGTCAGTCAAAGCAGTACTTTTTCTTTCTTTCTTCCCTTGTTTTTATTACCTCCGTTACTTCTTTCTGGTGCCTTTGGCAGAGGCCGCCAAATTTCTGGGAAAAAGTTGACTGTCGATGCACCATCATACGAGGGCTATTCAGAAAGTAGATTACGTTTTTGGATAAAAAAAAAACTAAGTACAGGAAAAAAATTTTATTATATACATTTGAAAGAGGAACTAAAATACTATTTTTCGACATAATCGCCAAACAAATTTAGACATTTGTCATATCGGTGAACTAGCTTTGAAATTCCCGTGTCGTAGAATTCCGCCGCCTGTGACGCCAGCCAGTCAGTCACGCCCGCGCGGAGATCTGCGTCGTCATCGAAGCGCTGTGTTGCAAGCCAAGTCTTCATCTTCGGGAATAAGTGGAAATCACTAGGTGCCAGGTCCGGACTGTAGGGTGGATGAGGGAAAATCTCCCACTTGAAGGCCGTCAAGACGTCTTTTGTTCGATTTGCCGTGTGAGGGCTGACCCTTGTGCTGTTCTGTCAGGAACTTTGGCACCCATCTGGCACAAAACTTATGGTATCCTAACTTTTTGGTGACAATTTCGTACAACAATGTTCGCGAAACTTGTGGGAAACAAAGTGAAAGTTCGGTTATTGTGAAACGGCGGTTTTCACGAATTTTTTCATTGACATTTGCAACCAGCTCATCACTCACAATGCTCGGTCTGCCACTCTTCTCTTCGTCATGAACATTACTTCGTCCATTTTTAAATCTAATGCACCATTGGCGAACTCCACCTTCACTGATTACGTACTTGAAGACTTGGCTTGCAACACAACGCTTCGATGACGACGCAGATCTCTGCGCGGGCGTGACTGACTGGCTGGCGTCACAGGCGGCGGAATTCTACGACACGGGAATTTCAAAGCTAGTTCACCGATATGACAAATGTCTAAATTTGTTTGGCGATTATGTCGAAAAATAGTATTTTAGTTCCTCTTTCAAATGTATATAATAATTTTTTTTCCTGTACTTAGTTTTTTTTTTATCCAAAAACGTAATCTACTTTCTGAATAGCCCTCGTACCTTGGAGATGTGCTCCCTCAGGTCGTCTTGGTATTCTAAAGCAATAATTGGGTATTAACACCTTAATCACATTAATAACATTTTATTTCAGCTAGCAGTTCTGTGAACTCTAGATGTCACTCAGTCCCCTTATTTTGTAAATTTAAAGTAATATTTTTTACATATACCTTGCACCATGAACAAATAATAAATAATACCACAGGGTTTTTAAGTTGGCCTCTTAAAGCGACAAACAGACAAATCAAGCGTAAAAACAATTATGGTTTAGTCTTTCTGGGCAAGTTGTGACATGTTACAGTTGACCCCGAAGAGAACGTTACAACCGACCTCAACAAACAGAACAACCAAATGTTCAAAATACGACATAACAATTCGGTATTGAGAATGTTGCGTGTCGATATGGTTTAGATCAGTTTCTTAACGAGGTCCAGGTGGACATCTGGGGGTCTATTGGACTTTGGTGGTCGATTGAATTCGGGGGGTCTATTAGGGGGTCGATGAAATAAATTCCATTTTTAACTTCTTAACGCGTACTTCATAAATAATTAAAACAGTAAAAAAAATCATTTTTAAAAATTTGTTATTGAGGATGATTGTCAACGCCCCGTGTTATGTCAGTAAAGGCAACCTACATAAAGTCCTACGCATTGAACCTGTTGCAGAAATAATCAAGAAGCTCTCCGTTAAGCATCGTCGACGGTTAGATTTTTTTTTTGCTGTTTGACGTCCAACTATTGGGCTAATTCAGACGGTGGGATGATTTATAGCGTATGAAAATGCCAAGCCCTGGCCGGGAATCGAACCCGGGTCCTCGGGGTGAAAGCCCAGTACGCTATCAACTAGGCCACCGAGGCGGTTAGAGCAGCATAAGAATAAGGAGATCGTACAATTGCTGTACTGGAGTGACAACCTAACAACAAGAAGGCTGAAAAGGAGCAAGCCAGTGGACTTCCAAGCCAGTTAACACATTGGGAACAGCTGTCAGGCTGCAACCCAGCAAACAGTGAAATTACATATGAAGATAGAATTACTAGATGGGGCATACCTCAGTTGTAATAATGTAAATTTTTTTTTAATTTGCAAATATCTGCAAATATTTGTTTTTGTTTTTGCGCATTCTCGCTTAGCTTTGTCTATTCTACATTAAACATTCAATTCTTTCAAAAGAATTTAAAGAGGATATCAATGTTCGTTACAAGAATTTAGAAGACGCCTCGGTGGCCTAGTTGATAGCGTACTAGGCTTTCACCCCGAGGACCCGGGTTCGATTCCCGGCCAAGGCTTGACATTTCCATACGCTATAAATCATCCCATCGTCTGCATTAGCCCAAGTGTGCACAATAGTCGGACGTTAAACACAAAAAAAAAGGAAAAAACAAGAATTTAGAAAATTTTAATGTTCCATCTTGTATTATAGGACCATTTGAAAGCAACACGACCAATATTGATTTCTCACTACAAGTACGTAGAATTTTATTGAACTTAAAGAGAATTTGGAAATCAATATCAATTTCCAAACAAGTGGATATACCAAATTTTGGAGTCGCAAAGGCAAACACGCGAGATTAACAAGTATCAGCGAACCACTATTGTTAGCGTTTCCTAGTTCTTACTCGGTTGAGGCAGGATTTGGCTGTGTAAATAGTTTATTGCGAAAGACGAGAAGTCGATTCAAGATATCCGAACGTAGTGATTTGCGATTAATATTAATAAATTTTTCCCGGATATAGAAAAGATAATCGAAGGACATCAACCGCAACCATCTCATTAAAATTTTATGTATTTGTGTGGTTTATATTTTATTTAAATTTCTGCTTCTATAAACGTAACTATATCTTTAATGTATATCTAATAATACAAAATTTCACTCAATAAAAGCTTCATTTGCGGTGATATTTGTGCAACACATTGTAAACATATGGGTGTCTACTGGACAAAAAAATTTAAGAGGTCGAAACGAGAACCTTTGGTTTAGACGAATGAACTGTGTAACCTTGTTTCTAATGTATTTAAATAATTATGTACGTTTAACAAATTTTGAAGAGGTCCAATTTGTAACAAGATTAAAAAACTATACGAAATAACCAGCGCCAGCAACTACTCACGATATTTTAAAATCAAAAGCCTAGTGGAGTACTAGGCTTTCATCCCGAGAACCCGGGTTCGATTCCCGACCAGGGCTTGGCATTTTCATACGCTATAAATCATCCCATCTGCATTAGCCCAAGTGTGCACAATAGTCGGACGTTAAACACCAAAAAAAAAATTTTTAAATCAAAGCCCGCCATCTTGAAACGGAAGTGAATGGAAAAAAATCTAACACATACGTTGTTTGTGATTTATTCAAGGTAATTCAAAGAACGCTAAATTAATATTTACCTTGCCCCCGTTCCATGATGGCGCACTTGCGCGCTAGCAGATTTTTCCGTCAATTTTACATTAAATTGTAATATTTACGAAAAATGTTACTGGACCAACTTTACCGGAAATTGTGTGCTCATTTTCTTGAAGTGGTCAACATTATGACAGAACCAGCTGTACGGCCAGCAACAACATTCGTCATCGTTAAATCAGAGATCGCCATCTTGAAACGGAAGAGAATGGGAAAAACACACACGTCGTTTGTTATTTATTCAGGGCACCTTCGTGAGAAATTTCAAAACAAACGGTCAATCTGCGTAACAAACACTGGCAAACCAAATGCAGAACAGTCAAGTCATATCTTCGTGCGTTTAATAATAAATATTCGATTGTTTTCAACATTGGAACAATATTTTCTTGTAATTTTTATATCTATAAGTTATTAAAAATTATGCTTTTTATAATATGTTCCTTATCACGTTGGAAGGAAAACTTTTTGCATTTACAATTTAAACAATAAC